>CM040126.1:189100542-189700542 GCA_022559845.1 Amorphophallus konjac | reverse complement strand
ATTTTGCTCTGGGGTCCTGGGAGAAGAAAATTTGTGAGTCAGTCCCTCCTTGTCACAGAAGCTAGAAAATGAGGAGTTCTCAAACTCTCCTCCATGATCTGATTGAATAACAGTGATCTTGTGCCCTATATATTTTTGCTTATTGAAAAAATGTTCAAATTTTTGAAAAGCATCACTCTTATTTGCCAAGAAAAACAGCCATGCAAATCTAGAGTAGTCATCGACAATGACAAACCCAAATCTCTTACCATTTAGACTCTGGGTTCTGGTAGGACCAAAGAGATCCATGTGCAAGTGTTCCATGATCTTTGTTGACAAGCTCTCAGACCTAATTTTAAAGGAAGCTCGAGTTTGCTTGTCTAGAGCACAGGCCTCGCAAGGCTTAGAGAATGAATTGAACTTTAAGCTAGGCATGCCTCTAGCTAAATCAAATTTAGCTAATTTATGCAAGGTGTTAAAGCTAGCATGGCCTAGTCGCCTATGCCAGTCAAACATGTTATTCTCTAAATCAGCAGTGAGACACAGATTAGACTCAGACTCAACATCAAGATCCACAATATAGATATTATTGACTCTATATGCAATGAACTTTATTTTCTCGGAGTTTGGTTCTAAAATTTTGCAAGTATGCTCATCAAAAAGAACCTTGTGACCCTTGTCACATAACTGACTAATACTCAATAAATTGTGTTGCAGACCTTCAACTAACAAGACTTTCTCAACAGAGTTGGAGGTTTTCTTACCAATGGTTCCGGTCCCAATGATTTGGCCTTTATTTTTACCTCCAAACTTAACTGACCCTCCTGCTTTCAATTCAAGCTTGCTGAACTTTCTTTGATCCCCTGCCATGTGCCTCGAGCAGCCACTGTCGAGATACCACTTGTTGTTCTCGGCTGCTAGGCCCACCTGCACAATAACAATTTAAGTTGTGTGCTTTGGAACCCAAGGTAAGTTGGGTCCAAAAATACCGTTCAATTCATTAAGCACAGTTTTGGGAATCCAGATCTGTTTTAATCCCTTTTTTTTTCTGTGCTGAGAGTTGACAGTTTTGTTATTGGTGTGCATTTTATTAGTTTCCTCTTGTCTCTCAAGGTGTGTCCAGTTTCTGTTAATAAAGGTTTGGGTCCCAGCCAGACCATAATTTTCAACATGTCTAGATGAAGGGATTTTATTGACAGTATTCTGTGTATAGTTAGACGTTCCCATGTTTCTTTTAAAATAGCCCATTCCTTTATTAGAGTCATAGTTGTTGAATTGACAGACACCTTGCTTCTGGTGCATGGGCTTGTTGAATTTCTTGGAGATATTTTTTCCAAGCTCAGCCTGTTGTCTATGGATGTTCTTTTGTTGTTCAGTGGTTTTGGAACTGGATGGAATGTCCAGCTTCTCTTTTCCTTTCTTAGTGCAGAAGGTAGTGGTTTTTACCCCAAATGCTTCCTTCTTACTTGGGTTGAAACCCAACCCTTCTCTGTTAAAGTTTACTTTGGTGCCTAACAAGGCATTCAAATTACTCTCTCCCAAAACAAACCTCTCAAGGGTTTTCTTCTTATCTTCCAGCTCCTTCCGCAGACATATATTATTTTCCAGCAATTCATCATTGACCCTTTTAACAGCTTCATACCTTTCCCTGAGTAAGTCATTTTGTCTCAGGTTTTCTTTAGTATGTTGATTGGTTTCATCAAGCTGTTTTCTTAGTTTTTCAAGCTCCTTTTTAACAATATTGTTCTCATTTCTTACATTTTCCATTTGATCTAATTCAGCTATCAGTTTAGAATTTTCTGTCTTGATGAGTTCTTGTTCTTCATTAACCATATTGAGTTTGCGTTTGGTGACTCTATGTTCTTTAGCTAAGGCATTGTACATATCTAGCAGTTCACCATACTTATCTCCCCAGTCATCAATAGAGTAAGTCACAAAGGGATTGATTACCTCATTTTCTTCGTCAGCCATCAGACATACTCCTTCAGTCTCCTTTCCTGAGGAGTTAGTCTCTGAGTCTTCTTCTTCATCGCTCCAAGTGCATACCATAGCTTTTGGCTTTTTCCTGTACACTTTGGAGCCTTTCTTATGGTAATCCAGTGTCTTCTTCTGAAGCTCAGGGCAATCTTGCTTTATGTGCCCAAGGTTCCTGCAATGATAACACATCACACTTTTAGCATTCCTATCCTTGTCATTGTCATTGTTTGGATATTTACCTGATGAGTAATTTCTTATTCTCCCATATGATTTTCCCTTCAGTTTCAGAAATTTCCTGAACTGACATGTGAGCAGAGCTTTTTCACTCCTGTCAAGGTCTGGAGTTTCATCAGAGTCTCCACTGCTGCTGCTGCTGCTGCTACTACTATGTCGTTCAACTTTAAGAGCAACATTCTTGCCCTTTCTGTCACTTCCTTCTCTTGTTTTCTTGAGATTCATCTCATAAGTCATAAGAGACCCTATGAGTTCAGTGACAGTCATGGTTGTTAAATCCTTCGATTCCTCTATCACAGTGGCCTTTGTGTGCCACGCTGGAGTCAAAGATCTCAAGATCTTCCTGACTATATCCCCTTCAGATATTTCCTTTCCAAACCCCTTGAGGCTGTTTGTGATCAGTGACAGCCTAGCGTACATATCAGTCGCGCTCTCCTCTGACTTCATCTTAAATAATTCATACTCAGAGGTTAGGTAGTTTACCTTGGTAGCTCTGACCTGAGAGGTACCCTCGTATATCAGCGCTAGTTCATCCCACATCTTCTTGGCTGTCTTGCATGCTGAAATTTGGGCATATTCTTCAGGGTGAACTGCGCACTGGATGATGTTGAGCGCAGACCAGTTCAGTCCGGATAATTTGACTTGTTCTTCAGACCACATCTCCTCATTCGGAGGTAACTCATAAGGTCCAGTTGTAATGACTCTCCACAGCTTGTGGCTCTGAGATCGGATGAAGACTTCCATCATGTTTTTCCAAAAGAAATAATTAGAGCCATCAAAATATGGGGGACGGAAGATTGACTGTCCTTCAGCTATGTAGCTGCGAGGACCACTGGTTCCAAGATTACCCTGGTCGTTGGACCACATCTCGGGTAAACCTGCTCTGATACCAACTGTTAGACAGGAGGACGGTGAGCTAGAAGGGGAGGGGATGAATAGATCACCATTTTTTTAAAAAATCTTTGACTGAATCGAGGCAGGACCCTTAACCAATATAACGTAATTCACGAGCGCAGAACATAAATGACTCAAAGAGTCATCAGCACATATGTACAACCACCTAGCGAGCGGTCAGACCAAGATTTCAATCATCAACATTCACATTTACTTAATGAACCCAGACAAAATCATAAGGAATAGAGATGCACACAACCATACCACGGAGAACAAGAGATTTAGATGGTTCAGTCTGCAACCTGCAGACTTACGTCCATCCCTCACTCAAGGCCGAGTGAGGCTTCCTTTCACAAGAAAGAATAGCAGACTCAGTCTGCCTACAAGACGCTGATCCACAGCTTGGGGATCGAAATCCCTACAGACGCTGATCACACAGCTTGAACCCAGGTCTCACACCCCAAGACCTGACCAGGAGATGACTCTCCCTTCCTCTTAGACAAGAGGGAACCCAGCAGTGACTCGCCCTCACTGCAATTCAGAGACACTGTCTCTCTTCCTCCACAGCCGGAGGGAACAACCCAGATAGCCTCCTCACTATCTGATCACAACAACCCCTGGAGGCCACCTCCCTTCCTCTGATCTGATTCAGAGGGAATCACAATGCAACCCAGAGGATCCACCTCTCTTCCTCTACACCTAGAGGGAACGATAAAGCAGAGTATCAGAATTTAAGAACAGACATCTGAAAAACATAAAGAAATATAGAAGACAATCGAACGAAGAAACAATGTAGCTTCTTAAAGAAGCATAGACAAAGCATACCAGAAAACCATCCTCTCCTTCACCACTCTCTCTCTCTTCCAGGTACGATCAATGAGTGGATCAGGCAGGCTTCGCCTCTCCTTCCTCTCACTCTGGCCTCACCCTCTTCCTTGTGGTTTTCGGCAGCTTTTCAAGAGTAGAACCCTTCATATATATATCCAACCTCACGAGAGAGTGAGGGTTTGGAACACACACGCGAGGACATGCTTCCGGATGAACCGAGCCACGTGTTAGACGATTGTTCCCTCGGATCACGTGCTCACATGATTGGAGTAACGTTCCAGTTTGTCTTTAAGTCCCTGTAAGGTTTCAGAGAACATTCAGACAATCTCAGAAATATTCAAGTCATAAATTGTTCACACAGATTGCACGGGACTTATGAAAGGACAGAAGAGCGCGTCAACGCACTAAAGTCAAGACGTTAACGCAATGGATATAAAGAGAACAGGTGCTTTGACAAAACACACTAATGCGTCAACGCATCAGTTGACAGCGTTGACGCTTCTGCTGGGAGGTTGATCAAAAGAACCTTTGGTCAAAAACTCAAGGCGTCGACGCTTCCATTGTGTAGCGTCGCCTCAGCTCCTTGGACGAGACGCACAATGTCTTGGTAACAACCCAAAGCGTCAACGCTCTAGGTGACAGCGTCGACTCAGCTTCACATGCGAGACGCTCAAGCCCTTGGCACCAAGCCAATGCGTCTACGCTTCCATCGTGCAGCGTCGACGCAGTGGACGAAACAGCAAGCGAACGACGCACTAATGCGTCTACGCACCCAGCCAAGTGCGTCAATGCACTAAGTGTACAGAACCCATATAATCAAGACAAGTATGAGCTCATGGGTGTACATGATAGAGGAGCATCAAAACAGAAAAAGCATGATGAAAAAGCATTTGATCCAAAGATGTGCATGCAAGACAACAACATTAGATCCTGAGAATATTTAGACAATTCAAGATCTTTATCATTCATTTAGGAGCAACAAGATGATTATCATATAAATAATTTGATTCATAGTGTTAGTCATCATCAAAACTACAGAGATGCAACATCTCTCTCTCTCTCTAAAAGGGGGGCGAACCCCTCTCTCTCTCCTCCCCCTCTCTCTCCTCATTTCGCCCCTCCTCTCTCTCCTCCCCTTGCCACCTCATCCTCCACATCAAACCTCCCCACCCTTTCACCTTCCCAAGACCATTAACTCCCCTTTACTCCCACCACTCCCAAGCAACCTTTCCCCTTCCCCATACAACCTTTCATTTTCCCAAGGGAGAATCCCTTCTCCCAAGCACCCCTTCCCCTCCCCAAGGTAACCCTTCTCATCCCCTAGGTTCCCATTAACCCCTCCATTAACCCATCACACCAATCCAAAGGAAACCCTCCCCATTCCCCAAGCCCATTTGCGCCCCCCACCTCCATATCCCCTCTCCCACTAGGTCCGCCCCCCCTCCCCTTCTCTCTCTCTCACCCTGCTACCACCCATCTCCCTCCATCGACCCTCCCCTCCCCAAGCTCTAGCCCTCCATCAGCAGCCTCACCCCTCCCAAAACCACTAAAACCATCCACCCAAAAACCCCCCCCACACTCACCAAGGAGTTCACTGCCCTACTCAGTTCCCTGCCAACAGAAGAAGCTCCACTTGCAGAGGCTTATCCGGAGTCGTCTGACGTCATCTGGAGGTGCACCATACATCGCCGGAATGTTCTTCCAGTCTTCTTCGCAGGGGAGGTGATCCCGCTCCATTCTGAGTTCGGGGTTGCCCGGGAGAACCTTTCTCCCCCAACTGCGCAAATCTGGCCCAGACTGCAACCAGAGGCAAATTTCAGTAGCCCCCACGACCACACCCCTCAATTTCGGGAGGCACCACTTGACCGAGGGCTTCTACCACAAGGCTTCCACCACCACCAACAAGCGGCGTCCCATTCAGCATTAGGAAGAGCATTTCCCAATTTTTCTCTCCCAGGTGCGCAGAACAGGTCGTTCGGGTCCTGTCCTGACCCCCCTCACTCAACGGACCCCTCCTCGCCGCCCCGACATCGTCTGGTGCTTTGCTTGGTCGCTGCTCGAAGAGGACTCGTCCACGGTCGACCTCGACTTGGTCCCGCCTCAATTGGACTTCGGGAACGGCCGTGGCACCTACGTCAAGCAGCTGCAATACCCTGGGCCGGCCTGGACCAGAGCGCAGGGCACCTGCCCCAGGGACCACTCCGACCAGTGGTGACGCGGGAGCCATCCACAAAAATTCACCAGCGTACCAGGTCATCCAGCGATGATTCGGCACTAGTTTCGGAGACTTCTGAGCTCGGGGGAGTGCACAGCGGCGACTACACCGACTCCCTGTCCTGCTGTTCCAGACCTGGGCAGATTCGGCAGGGTGCTCCATCGGCGCTAATCAAGAAAAAATCCCTTCCCCGCCTGGCCGGCTTAGCGCCCCTCCCTGTGCGGAGGTAGTGTTTGGTTTGCAACCTAATTTCCCCTCCCCTAGTCCACCCCCCTGCGAGGGGAGTAGTGCTTGTATAATATAAATAGGGGAAGCTACACCGACGTAGTGTGCGGGGAACCCACACTTCCCCGCTCGCCCTCGTCTCCGAACGGGGTTGGTTTCCTCAAACCAACCAGGGTAAGCTCTGAGCTTTGCTCCGTTATTGGTATTTGTTCATCTAATATCCATGGAGTTGCTCCGTTGAGCAAGAGAGGGAGCGCCCGACCCCGTGTGTTCCACTTACGAGCGGTCACCGTGGGCTATGAGAGAGAGGGACCTAGTGCCCCAATTGGCACCCGGCCAGCCCCTTAAGTGTGGGCCTAGTACTCTCGGGAGGGCAACCCCGGCCCTGCTGGCACTCTACCAGCTAGGGTCTTGATCCGTCACCTCCACTCGGCATCACCGAGTCACCCGGGTTCGTGTGTGTGCGACGGCGGTTCGGCCTCTATCTAGAACCTCGCTATTTGGTGATTGTGTTTGTGGAATAGGTCCAAGCATCCTTGTCTGTTTGCTGCATTCCCCTTAGTGTGTCACATCAAATGGTATCAGAGTAAGTTTTAGACTTGTCTCTACAAGCCTAGGTCCTAAGGCCATTGCATTGTCATCATCAATGTGTCGATCATCTCCTCATTGTGCATGTCTACCTGTAGTGGTGCCTTGTATCGAACCGACCCCTCAACCTCGGCTCCCCCTATGAATTCCAATTCCCAAGGCAACCAAGACATCCCTAGAGAGGCACCCCAAGTTCCGATGGATCAAGTTGAGGCTGTCCTTAATACCATCATCGATCGGTTAGATGGTCTTTCTACCCGTATGGATAGACTCGAGGAAGCTAGGGCCCCACCTAGGAACCATGTCCAAAGAGCTCCCCCTCCACGAGCTGAACTTGATAGGGAAGACCTAGAGAATGACTTTTACCGTGAGCATGAGAGGCCCCAACAACCTCGGCACAATGAGAGGCGACCCCGAGAGGACCCAGATGATTTCCTCTTAAGGATGATTAAGGTAGAGGCTCCGAACTTTGATGGGTCCCATAACCCAAGTGCCTATGAAGAATGGGAACATGGCATGGACCAATACTTTGATTGGTACCCAATGATCGAGGAAAGGAAAGTTACGTTGGCTAAGATGCACCTTCTCAAACTAGCCAAAACCTATTGGTTAAAGGTAGAAAGCCAAAGGAGGATTAGGCGGGAAGAGCCCATTGACAATTGGCTTGGCATGAAAAGCCAACTCAGGAGCAAATACCTTCCCAATTCCTATAGTCAACTACTCCTCGATGAGTGGCAAAGTCTTACCCAGGAAGGAAAAACTGTGGAGGAGTACATTGAAAAATTCGACTCCTATCTCCTAAAGTGTGGAGTCGTCGAGGAACCAGCCGTCACTCTATCCCGATTTAGAAACGGTCTTCTACCCCACATCAAACGAGAGGTTTTCATGAGGGAAGTGCATAGCCTTGAATTAGCCTATCAAATAGCCCGCGATGTGGAGAGATTTTCTAGGAATCCTAGGTTTGCCTCCCCTAGAACGGCCGATGTCAAGAACCCGGGTCCCCGACCCAACCTTCCTCCCCTACTGAAGACCCCTATGCCCAGTGGGGGAACTCCTACTCGGTCTTACCATCAGCCAACCAATCCCACCCCTACAAGGGCTACTCCACCCAACCCTCCTCCCCGAAGAGAGGAACCCCCCAAAGGAACAACCCCAGGGAGTAGTTCGGTAAAACGCTTTCGGTGTCATGGTTATGGCCACATCTCCACCCAATGTCCATCCAAAGGATTGTCCAGCCTTATCATTGAAGGAGGACCTACCCCGTTCCAAGGAGAGCATGAGAGTACGGTTGAGGAGTATGAGGCTGCCTTATGTTGGGAAGAGGAGTATGAGGAACAACTCTATGAAACAGGCTTAGACCACGACCCTCCTCCCACCGACTCCCACTTAGGTGTGATTAGGTGCACCCTCACAAAGCCACAAGAGGAAGATTGGCGTAGGACCTCCATTTTTCACACCTACATCAAGATGGGGAGTCATGTTAGGAAAGTGATCCTGGACAATGGGAGTTGTGTCAACGCCGTGTCTCCTGACACCGTTAAGCTTCTTGGGCTTACTACCACACCCCACCCCAAGCCATACCGGGTCTCTTGGATTAACAATCACTCCATCCCGGTCAACACTTGTTGCCTTGTACCCATCACCTTCTCATCCTATCAAGGACAAGTTTGGTGTGACATTATACCCATGGAAGTAGGGAGCATCCTACTAGGGAGGCCTTGGATTTATGACGTCAATGCAACCATCTTAGGAAAGCCAAACACATGCACCTTTGAACATGAGGGGAAAACCATCCACCTTAACCCCTCCCCACCACGGAAGGAACCTCCCTCCAAGGGGATTCTCCCTTCACCACAACCTAAACCACCTCAAAACCCAGGGGTCCCACTCCCACCAACCCAACCAGCCTTCCAAGAACCTACCCAAGAAGAGCCAACTGGAATAGTCAAAGGACTGCATCTCATCACAAGGAAAGAATTGGAGGAAGAAGTAGCTCAAGGAACACCCTTGTGTGCGGTAGTCATATTCCTTGGAGAGTCAACTCCCTCCAACCCCCACCCCGTGGAAATACACCCTCTCCTGGAAGAATTTTAGGATGTGTTCCCTGATGAGCTCCCTGATCTACTACCACCCATGAGGGATGTTCAACATGCTATTGATCTCGTCCCAGGAGCCACCCTCCCAAAGCTTCCCCACTATCGCCTCAACCCTACGGAGCATGCTGAATTGAGGAGGCAAGTGGAGGAACTTATTAGGAAAGGCTTTCTCCGCCTTAGCAAAAGTCCTTGTGCTGTCCCGGCCCTTATCACACCCAAGAAGGATGGGACATGGCGAATGTGTGTCGATAGCAGGGCCATCAACAAGATTACCGTCAAATATAGGTTCCACATACCTAGGCTTGACGATATGCTCGACATGCTAGCCGGAGCCACCATTTTTTTCAAAATAGATCTTAAAAGTGGCTACCATCAGGTTAGGATAAGGCCATGAGATGAATGGAAAACAGCCTTTAAAACCAAAGATGGACTCTATGAGTGGCTAGTGATGCCTTTTGGGCTATCAAATGCCCCGAGCACCTTTATGCGCCTTACGACGGAGGTCCTTAGACCTTACATTGGAGTCTTCCTAGTGGTCTATTTTGATGATATCCTTATCTACAGCCAGTCCAAGGAAGCCCACCTCAGCCATCTTAGGCAAATTTGCACTACCCTTAGGAAAGAGAGTCTCTTTGCCAACTTGGGAAAATGTCATTTCATGACCAAATCCATTACTTTCCTTGGATATGTGGTCTCCACTGAGGGAGTGTCCATGGACCCCGAAAAGGTCCAAGCTATCCTTGACTGGCCAAAGCCCCGCACTCTCCATGAAGTCCAGAGTTTCCATGGGTTGGCCACCTTCTATCAGAGATTTATCCGTGGATTCAGCATAGTCACAGCCCCCATCACAGATTGCCTTAAAAAGGGGACTTTTGTGTGGACCAAGTCTACTTCTAGGGCCTTCCAAGAGCTCAAGGAAAGGATGACCCAAGCCCCGGTATTATGCCTCCCCGACTTTTCCAAAGTCTTTGAGGTGACTTGTGATGCCTCCGGGGTAGGGATTGGCGGGATCCTCAGCCAAGAGGGACACCCGGTGGCCTACTTTAGTGAAAAATTGTGTGATGCCAGGATGAAATACTCCACCTATGACAAAGAATTTTATGCCGTGGTTCAATCCCTCCGGCATTGGAGGCATTATCTCTTGCCCAAAGAGTTTGTCATATTTTCTGACCACGAGGCCCTGAAATATCTCAACTCCCAATAGAAACTGAATGCCCGACATGCCCGCTGGGTCGAATACATCCAGTCCTACACTTTTGTGATCAAGCATAAGGCTGGGAGTGAGAATCGTGCCGCAGATGCACTCAGTAGGAGGGTCTCCTTGTTGGCTACCATTCGGGTGGAAGTCATAGGGTTTGAAAGAATCAAGGATGAGTACCCTGATTGCCCGGATTTTGGGCCTATCCATACCACCCTGACCACCCAATCACCTAAGGAACACCAAGGTTTCATCCTAGAGGACGTATTCCTCTTCAAAGGCCATAAACTTTGCATACCTAGAACCTCACTGCGAGATTTCTTAGTCTGGGAGTTACATGCAAGAGGCCTGGCTGGACATTTTGGGGTACATAAGACCATCGCTATGGTTGAGGGACAATTCTGCTGGCCAAGTCTCAAGAGGGATGTAGCCAAAATTGTGGGACAGTGTCGCATATGTGCCTCAGCCAAACAAGTAAAACAGAACACTGGCCTATACACCCCACTCCATGTCCCTGATCGTCCATGGTTGGATTTAAGCATGGACTTTGTCTTGGGCCTACCTAGAACCCAGAAGAAGCATGATTCAATCTTTGTCGTAGTGGACAGGTTTTCCAAAATGGCTCATTTCATCCCCTGTTCTAAAACCTCTGATGCCTCCCATGTGGCCCGCCTATTCTTCGATGAGGTAGTTCGCCTCCATGGCCTACCCAAAACCATCATTTCTGATAGGGATGCTAAATTTACCAACTATTTCTGGAAAACCCTCTGGCACCTAATGGGGACCCTTCTCAAATTTTTCACAGCCTATCACCCCCAAACAGATGGCCAGACCGAGGTCGTCAATCGGAGTCTCGGGAATCTCCTTCGGTGTCTCGTCGAGGATCGCCCAGGGAATTGGGATCTTATTATACCCCAGGCAGAGTTTGCATACAACAACTCAGTAAATAGGTCAATAGGGATGAGCCCATTTGAAGCCGTGCATGGGTACAAGCCTAGAAAGCCTACAGATCTCATTCCTTTGCCTACACATGCTAGAGTGTCTATTAGTGTTGAGTCATTTGCCCACCACATGGAAGAGTTGCATGAGGAAATCCGTAAACACATCAACAAAAGCAATGAGGTGTATAAGAAATCGGCCGATTCCCACCGACGCCACCAAGAATTTCGTGTAGGTGACTTTGTGATGGTGAGAACCGAGAGACTATTCCCTGGAAATGTCTCCAAACTGAGGTCGCGTGGATCAGGTCCCTCCAGGTTCTGAGGAGGATCGGCACAAATGCTTACGTGTTGGACCTCCCCGAGGAGTACGGAGTAAGTCCCACATTCAATGTGGCTGACTTGGTGCCATATAGGGGTCTCACGGTGACACCTAGTGAGGAAATCGAGCTTGTTCCACCCCTTGAGAGAGCCACCACCCGTGAGAAAGCTCCACCAGCCCAAAGAGGCCAACGTGAGCAAGTGGAGCGGATATTGGATGAACATGTCACGGTCACCCGGAGCAAAGCATACGAGCGATACTTGGTCAGGTGGAAGGGCCGGCCCCCTTCGTATGACTCATGGGTGAGCAGGGAGGATCTCCAGCAGTTAGGCCCCAACCTCCTGGAGCGTTATCGCAGCAGAGTGGACCCTTTCTCGACAGAGTCGAGCTCTTCACAGCCTGGGGGAGTTGATGGGGACATCACCCATGAATCCCTCTGGCTCGGCACCTTTCTCCCTCCCGGAGACGGGTAGGACGCGGCTCCACGACTGGACGGGTCCGCTTCGACACTTGGACTTGCTACTTGGATCATCTTGATGTATTTTCTCCTTTTACTTGAGTCATTTTGATGTAATTTTCCTTTGTTTTGAGTCAAGTCCATAGGTTATTATGTTATTTACCTAAGTTTGTGTTTATCATGATGGGTTAGAGTGTCTTATGGGCCCAATTAGGTGGGCCTGGCCCAGGGGCGCCCTCCCCCTTCCCCACCTCTTTTGGTTATTTGTTATTGGCACTTATCTCAGGGACTTTTTGTAAATGTTGGGATCCCTATAAAAAGGACCCCAACCCCACTTGAAGAAGGTTAAGGAATTATTGAGTGAAATTATCCACAGAATTGTGCCTCCTTCTCTCTCTAGCTCTCTCTCTACCTCTGTCTCTCTCTCTCTCTAAAAGGGGGGCGAACCCCTCTCTCTCCTCCCCCTCTCTCTCCTCATTTCACCCCTCCTCTCTCTCCTCCCCTTGCCACCTCATCCTCCACATCAAACCTCCCCACCCTTTCACCTTCCCAAGACCATTAACTCCCCTTTACTCCCACCACTCCCAAGCAACCTTTCCCTTTCCCCATACAACCTTTCATTTTCCCAAGGGAGAATCCCTTCTCCCAAGCACCCCTTCCCCTCCCCAAGGCAACCCTTCCCATCCCCTAGGTTCCCATTAACCCCTCCATTAACCCATCACACCAATCCAAAGGAAACCCTCCCCACTCCCCAAGCCCATTTGCGCCCCCCACCTCCATATCCCCTCCCCCACTAGGTCCGCCCCCCCTCCCCTTCTCTCTCTCACCCTGCTACCACCCATCTCCCTCCATCAACCCTCCCCTCCCCAAGCTCTAGCCCTCCATCAGCAGCCTCACCCCTCCCAAAACCACTAAAACCATCCACCCCAAACCCCCCCCACACTCACCAAGGAGTGCACTGCCCTACTCAGTTCGCTGCCAGCAGAAGAAGCTCCACTTGCAGAGGCTGCTCCGGAGTTGTCTGATGTCATCTGGAGGTGCCCCATGCATCACCGGAAAGGTCTTCCAGTCTTCTTCATAGGCGAGGTGATCCCACTCCATTCCGAGTTCAGGGTTGCCCGGGAGAACCTTTCTCCCCCAACTCCGCAGATCTGGCCCGGACTGCAACCAGAGGTGACTTTCAGTAGCCCCTGCGGCCACACCCCTCAACTTCTGGAGGCGCCACTTGACCGAGAGCTTATACCACAAGGCATCCACCACCACCAACAAGCGGCGTCTCGTTCGGCATCAGGAAGAGCATTTCCCAATTTTTCTCTCCCAGGTGCGCAGAACAGGTCGTTCGGGTGCTGTCCTGACCCCCCTCACTCAATGGACCCCTCCTCACCACCCCGACATCGTCTGGTTCTCTGCTTGGTCGCTACTCGAAAGGAACTCATCCACGGTCGTCCTCGACTTGGTCCCACCTCAATTGAACTTCGGGAACGGCCGTGGCACCTACGTCAAGCAGCTGCAATACCCTGGGCCGGCCTGGACCAGAGCGCAGGGCACCTTCCCCAGGGACCACTCCGACCAGTGGAGACTCGGGAGCCATCCACCAAAATTCACCAGCGTACCAGGGTCAGACAGCGACGATTCAGCACTGGTTTTGGTGACTTCTGAGCACGTGGGAGTGCACAGCGGCGACTACACCGACTCCCTGTCCTGCTGTTCCAGACCTGGGCAGATTCGGCAGGGTGCTCCATCGGCGCTAATCAAGAAAAAATCCCTTCCCCGCCTGGCCGGCTTAGCGCCCCTCCCTGTGCGGAGGTAGTGTTTGGTTTGCAACCTAATTTCTCCTCCCCTAGTCCACCCCCCTGCGAGGGGAGTAGTGCTTGTATAATATAAATAGGGGAAGCTACACCGACGTAGTGTGCGGGGAACCCACACTTCCCCGCTCGCCCTCGTCTCCGAACGGGGTTGGTTTCCTCAAACCAACCAGGGTAAGCTCTGAGCTTTGCTCCGTTATTGGTATTTGTTCATCTAATATCCATGGAGTTGCTCCGTTGAGCAAGAGAGGGAGCGCCCGACCCCGTGTGTTCCACTTAAGAGCGGTCACCGTGGGCTATGAGAGAGAGGGACCTAGTGGCCCAATTGGCACCCGGCCAGCCCCTTAAGTGTGGGCCTAGTACTCTCGGGAGGGCAACCCCGGCCCTGCTGGCACTCTACCAGCTAGGGTCTTGATCCGTCACCTCCACTCGGCATCACCGAGTCACCCGGGTTCGTGTGTGTGCGACGGCGGTTCGGCCTCTATCTAGAACCTCGCTATTTGGTGATTGTGTTTGCGGAATAGGTCCAAGGATCCTTGTCTGTTTGCTGCATTCCCCTTAGTGTGTCACATCAGATGGTTCTCATGAAATGTGCAATTAACATATCATTCATCAATTATTAAGCAAAGAAATAAGCATGATGCATCAAGATAAGGCAAGGCCATACAAAATGGAGGAATTATAGCTCTTCAAGCATAATAGACTTCAGCAACCAAACGGCCATGCTAAGACTGCAAGGGGTTCCTTAGCGGTCCGTCGATAGACTGCTACCCTTAAGGTGGTTCAAATTCTTAAATGGGCACAACCCTGTGGAAAACGGTCCCGTGAGGACCACCAAAGCTATCTTAACGGTCCATCGTACGACCGCAAGGCTCTTGTGTTATAACAGGTGCTATAGATTCAGAGGGGGGGAGGTGAATGAATCCCCTTATAAAAACTTGTCCAAATATAAAACTAAAGCGGAAATAAAATCTTAACTGGAGATGCAGCAACCTTCACTCTTAGTGAAGAGGTTTATCTGTTGAGCAGAACCCGGAATTCAATCGGTGTAGGACAAGAAGTCCTCTAACTCATCTATCAAGCACATCACATGCAAGGGAGATATTCAATGTAATTCATAAATAGCTGAGCAAAGAAAAAACATGTGATACCTGTGAATGGGGTAGATGAAACGGAAAGGTACACAACAATCACAACCACTGCACAGAGGATTTTTATGTGGTTCGGCCAGACACAAGTCTGCCTACGTCCACCCCACACTCCCAACCGGAATGTGGATTCACTAAAACTGCTGGGCAACACAGCTTGCCAACATACGCTGTCACACAGCTTTCCAGAGGACCAGCCTCCTCTCTTCCTCCAACCCAGGAGGGAAACACCAGTGACCCACGACCACAGAAATCCAGAGACCAAGGTCTCTCTTCCTCCTACCCGAAGGGAACACCCAAGTGACACCCTGTCACTTGCAACCAGAGGACGAGTCCTCTCTTCCTCCTAGCCCGGAGGGAACCTCTAGCAACCCACGATCACTAGAAACCAGAGACTCACGTCTCTCTTCCTATATACCAAGAGGGAACCCACAAGACAGCCCCAAGCTGCTTGCTGACCAGAGGTGAAGAACCTCTCTTCTCCTGATGGCACAGGAGGAACCCGTTCTCACAAGAGACACGGAAGAACAACAAAGAAACCTTAAAGAAAAGACAAAAACAAAACAAGACAGCAGAATAGGAATGAAGCTCAGATGGCTCTGGATTTGATCCAAGCAGCCAGGCTCGAAGGACTGATCTTCAGGATTCCTTCTTCTATGCTCACTCTCTTTTTCTTCTCATGAATACTTCCTTTTTCTTTCTTCTTCCTCTTCTTTCTGCTCTCTGATGTGCTTGGGCACTGCTCTCTCTGCTGCTCATGGCTAGGACTCCTTCTCTTCTTTTCTGCAAGTGTTTCTTCTGCTTCAAGAGTATATTTCTCCCTCGGAGGCTAAGGCAGTATATTTATAGCCGAGATGAAAGGATGGGGCGGTGTTGCCCTAGTGAGCTTTGACTGGTCCACGTGGTATAATTTCTTTCCACGTATCTTCTGGAGCTTTTTCTTCTTTTGGCCACGTGTCAGCATCCTGGTACCTCGTCCATCCTAGGATCACGAGCCAGGCACCTCGGATCACGTGCCCTCCATTAGCACGCTCAGCACCTAAAACTTAAGTCTGCTGCGTTGACTCCATCAGCCTGTGTTTCTAGAGACTGACCGTGTTGACGCACTATCATCACTACGTCTACACTTTGCTTGAACATATTTGAATTTGTCCCACTGCGTCGACCCTGCTATGGATAGCGTTGACGCATTGAAGACAGCCCGGGATCAGTCACCCCTTTCTTGAACTGATGCGTCGACGCTGCCAGTTGGTGGCGTTGACGCACGGATGAGAATCAGAAGTGTGTATTGGCCTCTCTTCCGCCGCTGCGTCGATGCTGCTTGTTGGTGGCGTTGACGCACGAACATGTACATTAAGGCCTGTCTTGCTTTGTATATTGGCGTCTCAAGCCGCTGCGTCGACGCTGCTTGTTGATGGCGTTGACGCACGAACATGTACATTAAGGCCTGTCTTGCCTTGTATATTGGCATCTCTTAAGCCGCTGCGTCGACGCTGCTGAATTGTGGCGTTGACGCATTGATGCGTTCCAGTGAGCAACCAGCCTAGCCTTTTTAACTGTTGCGTCGACGCTGCTCTACTGCTGCGTTGACGCGTTGGTGTATTTTTGCAACTAATAGTTCAGCTTGTTTACATGCTGCGTGGACGCTAAGAACTCCATCGTTAACCTTCTAAACTATCTCCGAGCTAGATGCCTATCAGGCTTAATGGCTGCGTCGACGCTGTCTAGCAATGGCGTTGACGCATTGATACGTTCCAGTGAACAAACAGCCTCCCCTCTTTAACTGTTGCGTCGACTCTTCCAACTCATGGCGTTGACGCACAGAGTAATCCAGAAGCTTCTTTCTTGATTATTTGAACTGTTGTGTCCACGTGTCAGCATTCTGAGCATAACAAAAGCCAATGTACAGACTTCATTCAATGCAAATGAATGTATGGACTTCGTTTCAAGCAACGTAGGTAAAAGAGACAATGTATAGACTTTCACACAAAAGGTAGACAAGGTAGCATGGCGTCAACCCAGCTGTTCCACTGCGTCAACGCAGCAAGTAAACTAGCAACTACTGCGTCAACGCAGTGTCCTTGTAGCATCAATGCACTGCATGAACAATTAGCCACTACGTTAACCCAATCTAGCCATATTCATGAATTAGCTATTCAAGCAAACAATCAGATATTCAAGCAGTCAAATAGTCATCTAAATTAATTAGCACACCTCACAACACCTCAGTGTGACTCATGGTGTGTCAGCCATCATCAAAATCACACAGGGGCACAACAATCTCCCCCTTTTTGATGATGGCAACACTATGAGTTACACTGACTCAGATTAGATTCTTCTCCCCCTTTGCCGTCATCAAAAAAATGAAATAGGGAAACAATTCAGTAAAGCACAGGAATGTTATACTTCCCTTTGGAGTGTTGATGGTTCGAAGGAGGCCTTTTGTTTGGAGACAGCTATCTTCCAAATGTATCCTTTCAAGAGCTTCTCCCCCTGTAGATGTGTCATATCTTCAATCACACAGGTGCACTGAAGTATGAAGAACTCAATCTTGTAAGGAGTTAGGAGCTCAATAAAATGCATGAATCAAGTCTCCCCCCCCCTTTTTTTTGAATTATGGAAAGAGCAGCTATTTTCTGACACCAATTGAAAATTTCTGACATAACAAATTTCCCTTAACGAAGTGGAGCATAGCAGCAAGCACACAGGGAGTTCGAATTGGATCTGATTCCAGGACTGCAGGAGTCGACCCATGGGGTCGACCCATGAATACAGCAAGCAGTGACTTATGCATCAGAACATACGGTCATCTCAGCAAAAATAACATTGAAAATTGACTATTTGAGTTCAATTAACTATATGAATGCAATCAAAAATCGTCAACTAAAAAGGTGTTATGAATGCAGTGCAATTAACTATATGAGTGCACAGTCATTGACAATTCATGTAGGATATTGGAACTATGCATGAGTCAAAACCTGAAAGGCATGTTATGCATTTAGTTTGACTAGCTCCCCCTTAGTCATACAACCCTTATGCATCCACCATGCTTATGCAGGCCCAAGATATGAGTGGAAGTTAACAGTTGGGACCAATTGATAGAATTGAATGCAAAGGAACCAATCAGATTGGTCTGAATGACTGGAGTCCAATATGAGAGAGTAAAAAGAATTCAGATAGAATGAGAAAGATTTTCAATGGAATATCAACTTTCATAAATCTGATTTAAACAGATGATTACAGACTCTTCCATCATAAAAACCTGTTAATGAACCTACGTTGACAAACCATATCAGAATTTTATGTATGCAAGGTTTGAACATGAGCCTTTTCTACTCATATCTGAAATCAGTTTTCTTAATAACAAGTGAACCAAGTTTTCATATTGAGAGACCTTTTTAACCTTCTTCATTCTTACTCACTTAATTTCAAAGATTTCCTCCAGAAATGCAATCGATAGTATTGAGGATAAACAAACAAGAAACCATTTATTTCTGTCAAAGTTTCTATTGAAAGAAGATTCTTTTCCAAACAATTTCAGATGATATGCTAGATAGGCAATGAATTTATAACAACAATATTCAGGAGCAATTAAGTTAAGTACATCCTTACAACTGGAGGATACACATTGTTTAGACGCCAGTATCCCTAAGTGCTTGGAAGGACTAACTGTCATGCTTCTTAAGAACAGAGATAGCATTTACACCTCATGACACACTGAAACTCATTTCTTTGATGAGGGACATGTATTTCTTAGTGTGCCTGCCATTGTTCTGCTAGATTTTTAATCAACATATTTAAGCAGAGTTAACTATGGCACTTCATGACATATCTTAATTCATTTCTTTGATGAATGAGATGTGTTTCTCAGTGACCAAAGACATTGCTCTGACAAGATTTGGTATTTGACATAATCCATATTCCCTGATGTTTAAAAAAACAATACATATTTTCATACAAATCAGTCAAGGAGAATCATGATTTCAGAATTTCAGATTTCAGAAGAGTTTAAAAGACACAACATGAAAGGGTTGGTTAAGGTTTATTAAGACTAACTCAGATATTTTCAGGAAGAATTCATAAGCAAACACAAGAAATATATGAAACTTCAACCGGCTGAAAGCTTCAGACATTCATAGTCCTATATGATAGAAATTTCTTTAAAAATAATGTTTTCGGATTTATGATCAAGATATGCGCAGAGAAATCTTTCTGGGACTTCAAGGAAGGCAAGAGCATTTTTCAGGTACAGCCAAGTCAACAAATGCCAATGGATACCAATTGATAGTATGAGTGACAATGGTTGACAAGAGTTGAAACAAGAGGCTGAAATACAATGCATTTCACAATCACCAAGGAGTTTATCAAGATTGCAGTTCAAACAGGAAGTTGAGTATTAGTCATCAGACATGAGCTTTGATGAGAGGTATGATGGTCACATGCAATTACATGAATGAATAATGAGAGAAACCCTCCCTTTTCTTTTGAAAAATTTCATGATTAAATGATGCCACTCTA
This sequence comes from Amorphophallus konjac, assembly GCA_022559845.1. Classification (NCBI taxonomy): domain Eukaryota; kingdom Viridiplantae; phylum Streptophyta; class Magnoliopsida; order Alismatales; family Araceae; genus Amorphophallus; species Amorphophallus konjac. The sequence continues at coordinate 189,681,120 of CM040126.1, read as the reverse complement.
AGATGCAATTAGATGCATTAACTACTCATGAAGGGCATGAAGACCCTGAAGGGTATTAGACTAGTCAAATGTGCATGATATGCAGTGCAGCTCCCCCTGACGGTATGCATTCAAAACATTTGAAAATCATTCATGAGTCATAAATTTTAGATGTATGCAGTCACAGAATGAGCATATCCAGATGCAACAACTATTGCATGGAAATGCAAACATGCATGTTTAAACCACTAATTAACAAATCTATCTATATACCTAATGCCATCTAAGCAGACTCATTAAAAAGTCAAGAGACTTACCTGAGAAGTGCATGAGTGGGGTTTACCTTCTTAGGGTGTCTTGGTTTATTTGCCCCTTTTATTTCTCGTTCCCAAGACACACCTGCAAAAAGTTTCTCACTTGGCACATTTTGGTACCCAAGTTTCCTTGGGTCTTGCAGGGTTAGTGGCATTTTGATGGGATGTTTTCCAAAGCTTCTGAGCCATCATATCATCATGCTTTTTCATATAGCAACTAGGCATGGAATGTCCAGACCGACCACAATAATCACATGAACCACTCGGTCTGAATTTCTTACTATGCATGTAAGCAGGTGTGCTAAATTCATGAGCATGAATGTTTCTGTTTTTACCACCACTTTGTTTCAGATGGTCAGAAAACCAGCAATCAGTCACCTTGTGACCTTGCTTTCCACACTCAAAGCATGTGAGGGATTTTCTTGTTTGAACAGATTTGTTCCTACCAAACACACTTTGTTTAACAACTTTAGAGTTGACCTTCTTTCTCTGAGAATGCCAGCAGTCTTTGACTATATGGCCAGGTTTCTCACAGTGATAGCAGAAGATGGAATTTCTTCTACCAACATTAAGCCAGCAGTCAACCGCCCTATGGCCTGACTTGCTGCAGGTGGAACACACCATGTGTTGGCCCCTGGACCCATTTTTGTTCCTTTTAAAGACATGCTGATTTTCATACAAATTGACATGATTAGAATTTGAAAAATATTTGCCTTTACCTTTGGCAACCCAACATTGTTCACTAACATGACCTGTTTTTCCATAATGATAACAATAACTTTTTCTTTTCTGTTCAACAGGACTGTTTTTATCATTGTACTTCCTAGCATGCATTCTATCATCCTGTTCCATCAATTTACATTCATGCATCAAGTGACCAAACCTATGACAGTAATGGCATGAAATTTTCTTTTTATTTGCATGAATGTGTTTGTTCAATTTAGGCACATCATTCTCAGTTTTATCATGAGAGTTCCTTGAATCTTTGTTCTGAACATGAACAGTCTTTTTCTGTTTTTGAACTTGTTTCTCAGACTTAGGGCTGTCAGTGGAATTTTGATTCTTCTTAGCACTAAATTCAAAAATAGGCACATTCGATGTGCTGCCAGACTTAGAGCTACTCACGAATGAAGTTTGAAGCTTACTTTCAAAGCTCTTTTTATTTATTGGTTTGTAGCCCAACCCCTCTCTTCGGAGATTCACTTTAGATCCAAGAATTTTATCAAGATTTTCTTTTCCACTGACAAATTTCTCAAGAGATTTCCTCAATTCTGTAACTTCTGATCCAAGCTTTGATACATGGATTTCATATTCATCAGCTTTCTTTTTATAGCAAACATCATCTTCTTTCAACATTTGATTAACAGTCCTAAGACTTTCAATTTCCTGTTCAATTTTCATTAGCTCATCAGAGCTATCCAGGCTAACACTCTTCCCTTTTTCAAGAGTGATAAGTCTTTCAGACATAGCTATATTTAACTGTTTTAGCTTGCAGATCTCCTGTCTCATTTTACCATTTTGTTCCAGGATTTCATCATCAAATTTCAAAACACTTAAGGAGGTCTGACATTCACTAAACACTTCTTGTTCATCTTCAGATTGAAGATTTTTAAGCCTTTTCTGAAGTTCTGAGTTTTCTATTCTGACAGTCTCCAAAGTTTTAGAAATCAATCTATTTTCATTTTCAAGGCTCACTGATTTAGATCCAGATTCCTCAGTTTGTTTTTTGAGTCTAGCATTTTCAGATTTCAGATATTCCAGATCTGAAGTAATAGAATCAAGATCAGTCAGCTGTCTTCTAAATATCTGATTTTCAGTTTTCAGAGTATCACTGTCCTCACCAGTAAGTTTAGAATTCTCAAACCTATCTAACCATTTTTTCATAGATCTATTTTTCTTGCTCAATTTATTGCTAGATCTTAACAGCTTGGAATAAGCATCTACCCAATCATCTAAGGTATAGTCCGCAAAGGGATTTACCTGAACTTCGTTCTCTTCTTTGTCACTGTGGCTGCTGCTATGGTCGCTCCCATCAGCCATCATGCAGTTTTCCTTCCCTATTCTGTAAGTTAGTTTCATCTTGTCCAGAATATCCCTAGCAGACCTGGAATCATGAAGGCAAAAGTGTAAGGCCTTGTTAATGGATGCTTTTATCAGATTTATAGCTTTCTGATTTTCTCTATGCATTGATCTATGACGATCAGTCCATTTGGACTCTTTCGTGGTAACCTATGAGGACCATGAGTAATTAACTTCCACAAATCGGGATTATCTAGATTGACGTAGTTACGCAAACTACTGAACCATGAATCAAAGTTAGACCCATTGAAAACCAGTGGAAGAGCCATTTATAGGATATGATCAATTAGACAAAAAAAATCAAGGAGCAGCAAACCGGAATAAGCACCGAGAAGCACGGGGATCACTACAAATCGTTGGATCTTGAAGCAGTAATTGCTCTGATACCAATTGTTATAACAGGTGCTATAGATTCAGAGGGGGGGGGGTGAATGAATCCCCTTATAAAAACTTGTCCAAATATAAAACTAAAGCGGAAATAAAATCTTAACTGGAGATGCAGCAACCTTCACTCTTAGTGAAGAGGTTTATCTGTTGAGCAGAACCCGGAATTCAATCGGTGTAGGACAAGAAGTCCTCTAACTCATCTATCAAGCACATCACATGCAAGGGAGATATTCAATGTAATTCATAAACAGCTGAGCAAAGAAAAAACATGTGATACCTGTGAATGGGGTAGATGAAACGGAAAGGTACACAACAATCACAACCACTGCACAGAGGATTTTTAGGTGGTTCGGCCAGACACAAGTCTGCGTACGTCCACCCCACACTCCCAACCGGAATGTGGATTCACTAAAATTGCTGGGCAACACAGCTTGCCAACATACGCTGTCACACAGCTTTCCAGAGGACCAGCCTCCTCTCTTCCTCCAACCCAGGAGGGAAAAACCAGTGACCCACGGCCACGGAAATCCAGAGACCAAGGTCTCTCTTCCTCCTACCCGAAGGGAACACCCAAGTGACACCCTGTCACTTGCAACCAGAGGACGAGTCCTCTCTTCCTCCTAGCCCGGAGGGAACCTCTAGCAACCCACGGTCACTAGAAACCAGAGACTCACGTCTCTCTTCTTCTATACCAAGAGGGAACCCACAAGACAGCCCCCAGCTGCTTGCTGACCAGAGGTGAAGAACCTCTCTTCTCCCGATGGCACAGGAGGAACCCGTTCTCACAAGAGACACGGAAGAACAACAAAGAAACCTTAAAGAAAAGACAAAAATAAAACAAGACAGTAGAATAGGAATGAAGCTCAGATGGCTCTGGATTTCATCCAAGCAGCCAGGCTCGAAGGACTGATCTTCAGGATTCCTTCTTCTATGCTCACTCTCTTTTTCTTCTCACGAATACTTCCTTTTTCTTTCTTCTTCCTCTTCTTTCTGCTCTCTGATGTGCTTGGGCACTGCTCTCTCTGCTGCTCACGGCTAGGACTCCTTCTCTTCTTTTCTGCAAGAGTTTCTTCTGCTTCAAGAGTATATTTCTCCCTCAGAGGCTGAGGCAGTATATTTATAGCCGAGATGAAAGGATGGGGCGGTGTTGCCCTAGTGAGCTTTGACTGGTCCACATGGTATAATTTCTTTCCACGTGTCTTCTGGAGCTTTTTCTTCTTTTGGCCACGTGTCAGCATCCTGGTACCTCGTCCATCCTGGGATCACGAGCCAGGCACCTCGGATCACGTGCCCTCCATTAGCACGCTCAGCACCTAAATCTTAAGTCTGCTGCGTTGACTCCATCAACCTGTGTTTCTGGAGACTGACCGCATTGACGCATTGTCATCACTGCGTCTACTCTTTGCTTGAACATATTTGAATTTGTCCCACTGCGTCGACCCTGCTATGGATAGCGTTAACGCGTTGAAGACAGCTAGGGATCAGTCGCCCCTTTCTTGAACTGATGCGTCGACGCTGCCAGTTGGTGGCGTTGACGCACGGATGAGAATCAGAAGTGTGTATTGGCCTCTCTTCCGCCACTGCGTCGATGCTGCTTGTTGGTGGTGTTGACGCACAAACATGTACATTAAGGCCTATCTTGCTTTGTATATTGGCGTCTCAAGCCGCTGCGTCGACGCTGCTTGTTGATGGCGTTGACGCACGAACATGTACATTAAGGCCTGTCTTGCCATGTATATTGGCGTCTCTTAAGCCGCTGCGTCGACGCTGCTGATTTGTGGCGTTGACGCATTGATGCGTTCCAGTAAGTAACCAGCCTAGCCTTTTTAACTGTTGCGTCGACGCTGCTCCACTGCTGCGTTGACGCGTTGGTGTATTTTTACAACTAATAGTTCAGCTTGTTTGCATGCTGCGTGGACGCTAAGAACTCTACCGTTAACCTTCTAAACTGTCTCCGAGCTAGATGCCTATCAGGCTTAATGGATGCGTCGACGCTGTCTAGCAATGGCGTTGACGCATTTATACGTTCCAGTGAACAAATAGCCTCCCCTCTTTAACTACTGCGTCGACTCTTCCAACTCGTGGCGTTGACGCACAGAGTAATCCAGAAGCTTCTTTCTTGATTGTTTGAACTGCTGTGTCCACGTGTCAGCATTCTGAGCATAACAAAAGCCAATGTACAGACTTCATTCAATGCAAATGAATGTATGGACTTCGTTTCAAGCAACGTAGGTAAAAGAGACAATGTATAGACTTTCACACAAAAGGTAGACAAGGCAGCATGGCGTCAACCCAGCTGTTCCACTGCGTCAACGTAGTGTCCTTGTTGCGTCAACGCACTGCATGAACAACTAGCCACTACGTTAACCCAATCTAGCCATATTCATGAATTAGCTATTCAAGCAAACAATCAGATATTCAAGCAGTCAAACAGTCATCTAAATTAATTAGCACACCTCACAACACCTCAGTGTGACTCATGGTGTGTCAGCCATCATCAAAACCACACAGGGGCACAACATCTTGGTGAACTCAAAAATTAAGGCCGACCATTTGAAACCCTACCATTCCATTCATTCATTCACCCTATCACCACCACCACTGGCGACCACTACCGGCATCCACCCTAACCCATTGCTGAACCCACACTCTTCCATACCCGATCTGATGGTGAAGAAGAGAGCAGTGCGAAAGTTCTTGCGCCGCATGGCGAGGGGGGATGCTCCCGCAGCCTCGGCAGAGGAAACGGAGGAGGAGAGACCACCGCCAGCTTAAACGGAGGGTGGGGAACCATCCACATAGGCTACCGTGCCCAAGGAAGTCACTGGAGATGATGAAGGTGTGCACACGGTCGAGGAAGCGCCCGGGACGGCTGTCGAAACCCCCTCATCCGAGGTAGGCTGAGACCCCTAAACAGACCATTTTTAATTTTTTTAAAGCCTGCATGAGGGCAGGATAGCAAGGGAATGGGTCAGGGATCCATAGAAGACATGTAGAGGCCCTTTGGGCCATTTCCAGAGCTTGGGGAATTGGGGAGAACACCGCCGCTACGGAGAGTTCCTAGCGGTCGTTCCAGCGACCGCTAGGACGCCAGGCGGTCTGCCCTAGACCGCTAAGGCTAGTCAAACGGTCGAGAGAGGACCGTTAGGGTTCTGAGGGTTTTTTTTTAATGCAATGCATGACATATTAAACTATATGGATGACTGACATTGACTATTAAAATGAACGCAGGGAAAGCGACGAACGGGGATATCGTGGCTACAGGTCTGGGCAGTGTACTTGGCGCTGTTGGACTTCCAGAGAGAGAGATTGGCCGCGATGGGGTTTGCGGAGTTCTTCGGGATGGAGATGATGAGGATGGACACGAGCCTCCTTTACGCGCTCTACGATCGGTGGGATCCCGACAGCAGGGTGTTTCTTTTCCCGTGGGGACATATGATCCCCATGTTGGAGGACGTGGCTCGGATCACAGGGCTGCGGGTCCACGGAGCACCAGTGAGTGGGACGACACACGCCGACTACAGGAAGCTGGCACGGGAGCTACTGGGCTAGAGTTGGTGAGGCCGGGACACCACTCGTTCATGCTGGCACGAGCGACCCTTCAGGAGATCTTGGGACTGAGAGGAGTGGCCATAGCCGTGAGAGAGCTGCCAGAGGAGCACTTGGGGCGGCTGACGGACCAGGCTAGAGAGAGAATAGCAGCCGGACTAGGCCCAGAGGCGGACGTCATCCTCCGTCGGTTCCTGATGCTGCTGTTCAGGAAGTTGATCTTTACGATGAGGGCAGACGGAGTGAGTTGCAAGCTCCTCCCTTTACTGGCGGATCTGGATGCGGTTGGGGACTACGCCTGGGGCACGGCTGCACTAGCATTCCAGTTCGACTCCCTCAGCACCACCGCTCGGCAGATGATGCTGGGATGGTTCTCCCCACTTCTTCAGGTAATCCTTCTACCTTAAATGCTTTATGATTTTGATTATGATTCTGCTATATGCTGACACTTGATAATGCAGGTATAGACCTACGTGTACCTCCCCAACCTAGGGAGAGGGAAGGAGGTACACCTCGACCGAGTGCCCATCTCGAGGCGGTGGATGGCGGTTTGGGATACTGGGTCGCTGTAATGCCTAGTGCGGGTGATCCAGGATGACATCGACACAATACCCTATGCATCGGTAGGACTCCAAACCTTAAACTTCTAATTGCAACTAAATGCTATTGACATTGCCTTCCCCCTTTAGGTGCGTTGGACACCTTACCGAGATGAGGGGCAGGATGGGCAGTCGTGGGTGGAGGTGGCCCAGGCATACGTAGGATGAGACATTTGGCTACATTGTATGAACATCATCGAGCCGCTGCACCATCGCCTGATTATGAGGGCGAGGGGCATCCACCAGCCAGAGGTGGAGTTCCCGACACAGGAGGAGGAGTGCATAGGGTGGTCTTCCCGAGGACTGACCGGCGAGATTGACTGGATCACCCGGGCGGTGGACCAGATCCGCGACTGGATGAGACGAGGTCAGGCAGTGCGAGAACAAGCTGCCAATGACGAGGCCTACCTGAAGGCCTACGCCATATGCTACGGAGACCAGGTCTTCTGTGGCTCCCGACGACCGGTATGACTTTTAAACTTATGCTTCCCTAATGATATTTAATGCACTGACATCCTGACTTTCTATATGCAGCTAGACCCTCAGGGATGGATTACGGAGCTCCAGAGTCTCCTCACTCCACCATTCAGTAGCGAGATGAGTTCCAACACTCACTGGAGCTTCTAGTGAGTTCTACCATACCTTAGACTTAATATGCAATGCTATGGACTTGATTGACTGACTTTTAAATGCAGCGAGTCGAGGGAGCACAGCGACGGGGATCGGACGCTCCGTCCTCTTTCGCCCAGCCAGCAGCAGATAGGGCTGAGCGGGATGCCGACTTTGCTCGGGCAGTCGCTAGGGCGAGGAGGCCGAGGCCACACTCGCAGAGCGGGTAAGCAAACAATTGTACTTCCCTTTTGACTTTATGATTATGAATGCAATTGAATAACCAAAATGAATGCATGTGCAGGCGAGGGAGCTAGCGGCAGCGCTGAGTGAGGCCACTGGGCAGAGGGAGGAGGCACAATGATCCTGTACGGAGGCAGAGCATCTTCATGGAGAGGTAGAGAAGGCCCAGTTATAGATTATGAAGTTAGACGGGGCAGTGGGAGCGTTGAAGGAAGCCCTGCGACTAGTGGGTAGGAGGTCGGAGCGTAGCGGGAGCCAGAGTATTATGCATAGTAGTACGTACAGAGGCTACTTCACTGGCTCCTCCGGCCATCGGCGGAACGAGGAGGAGGAGAGACGGAGATGCCGAGGGGAGGGGAGCACAGCCATGGACCCGCCGGGGAAGCGCCATGAGGATACTGAGGACAGCGGGGCCCCAGGAGAGGGACTTGCTTGATGTTTATTTCCTTCTTTATGAACACATGTATATGCATGGTTTTGGCTTAGTGGAAACATGATATTTTTGGAGTTTTATTAGAAATGCAAATGTGTGGATGCAAACACTGACTCCACTAGTTTGACGACAACCCGTAGGACTAATAAAGAGAGAGAGAGAGATGCAGGTTCTAAGACACGAAGATCAGAGAGAGAGAGAGAGAGAGGCTTAGAAGAGAACACGCGGGTCAGATGAGAAAGACAGTCTCAACGAGGCCGCTACCCCCTGGGTGACGGTCTTGCAAAAGGCCGCTAAAAATAGACGATCATAGACTGAGAAGAATAGGCAAACGATCTTCATGAGATCGCGAAAGGGGCTAAACGGTCAAGACAAGACCATTAGGGGTGCGAGAGAGAAAGCGGTGAAGAGAGGGGGCAAACGATCGTCAAACGACCGATAGTTTCACCTAGCGGTCGCGCGATAGACCGCAAGGGTGAAAACTCAGTTAAATCCGAGTGGGACTCTCTAGGAGAGTCCTAACCAGTGGATAGCAGCGCCCAAACTACACTAAGACCAATCCTAACTCAAATTGAGGCTTTCTGATCTCAATCCTAATGCAATAGGACTGGAAATTAAGCCCTATAACTAGGAATGCACCATGAAATCGCAACTCATAGAAAACCTTCTCTTTGAGCCTTGAAATCCTTCGTAAAACTACCTAAATCACCATGAAGAGGTCTTTTGAAGCTAGCACCATGGGTGAGGGCATCTACAACGGGCCAAGACCGGCTAGGAAGGAGCATGGGAAGCTACAGTGGCTGACCTCCATCCCCAAGCATCAGAGCACAAGCCCTTCAAGAGAGGTAAGTCAAATCAATGGTTATTTCAAAATTTCATCAATTTCCTTTAGTTTCTCATATCACCTCTCTTCACCTTCTCCTTTCTCCTTCTTTTCTTTTCTTCGGCTCCTTCCTGGCCAACGATGTTACACCAGCCAGAAGTGGGTGGCTCCCATGATAAAGGAACTCCCTTTAGAAGTCATCTCAATTTTACGTGCATGGCACCTTCACCCACTATTAGTTTTGGCCAAATTTTTTTAGAAAATCTCCCTTGATTGGTCTAGCATTTCAGCTTTAGTGGAGTTATGGCATCCTCAAACACACACCTTTGTGTTCCCAACCTTTGAAACTATTGTCCATATAGATGAGGTTGAAACATACCTAGCCCTTCCTAGGACTAAAGTGGGAGATGAAGACCTAGTGTGTCACACGGTCAACCCTATAGACCCTTCACTTATCTTGGGGGATTTCATACCCAACCCGAAGGATGTAAGAACCATGATTAGCTCCCGCCATATCCACTTGATTCCCATGGCCCAATGGGTCACTTCCCACTGCAAAAATAAGTGTGGGTGGTATGAAGCTATAGCCAAAGCTACCTCCATTTGCTTATGTGGGGTTTTGTTCTTTCCTACCACTGACCACCTTCTAGATATTCCAAACCACAGTGTCATCAATGGGTTGTGGTGGGGTTTATCTATCTCCCAAGCCATCCTTTCTTACCTTTATGAGGGCCTTAGTTCAGCTTCCCTTGGGGGTCCCCTCTTTGGGTCTATGATAGTCCTTGAGTGTTGGATGGGGATTAGATTAAAGTTTCTACACAAGGAAGACGTGCGATCAGCTAGTCGCATATTCGAGAGCCACCCACTCTTCTTCATTGGAGGTGCATCTGGGTTTTCTAAACAGGTTGAATGACAGACCACGGATAAAAAGACAAGGGACAATTCGTGCCTCTTCCTCAACACTTTGCCACTTGACAAGTTCGTGATACGACCACGGGCTTTGCAAGGCACTACCCTTAGACTACCTAGGCGATAGGGATTGGACCTTCGGATAGTGGGGGGCACTACCTTGGCACTCTACAACCCTCACCGGTGTTACTTGCAAGTTGGACTTCCTCGCACCATGGTTCCAGCACTATCACACTTCCCTCCCCTTCAAGCTAGAAGGATCGGGATCGAGGAGGATGAGCAGGCGACTCGGAGCGCTCTGACCATGTGGGAGATCAGCCGAGCCCGTACCGTGTAGGCAGAAGTGATAGAGGATGAAGAGAGCTACTGAGCCTACATGAAGGCATTATGCAAGATTCGGCCCTGCGCGGATGTGAAATTGAATGTGATTTGAATTTCATGATTATGTACTGAATTTTATTAAGAGAATGATGTATCATGAACATTGAATGAATGAAATAAAAGGATTGATTGAACCATTATTGTGAAATTGTTCCCTTTGGCATGAATGTTCAGATTGAATAGAGCTCTCTGTTTGGAAAACGATCCACCAAAGGACCGTCGGGCTCACCTAACGGTCTGGCGACAGACCGCAAGAGGGAGAACCATGGAAAACTGTGTGTTTTTGGCTCTCGGGTGTAGCACGCGGTTGCTATTACACAGCTAGGAGGAACTTAACGGTCTATCGAAGGACCGCAAAGAGGAAGGATCAAAAACCCGAGTGTTCTGGTCCTCAGGTGAGGGTAACGGTCGCCAATTGACTGCCAAGGGATCTTAGCGGTCAAACAAAAGACCATAAGTGAAAGAGAGCAGAGAAATTCGCGAGCCTTAGATTCTGGGGCATTGCAACTTGTTTTTGCGCATACTAAAACAAGAAAATAAATTAGATCCGTTCTTAGGCTCAACCTCTTACCTGCAGCAAGTTAGAAATGACCAATCCTTGATATTTGGTCAAGGGGTGGAGCCTTATTAAATAGACAAGGATGCAATAAGAAAATGAGTGCAATGCATGCTATGAAATGCAAGGATGATGTGATTTTTGATTTTTGAAGCATTTGATTTTTAGATTTTGAAATATTTGATTTTTTTACATTTTTTATATTTTTTTTGTATTTTTGACATATTTATTTTTTTTGGATTTTAAAATATGTGATTTTTTTGAATTTTGAAATATGAGATTATTTTTGGATTTTGAAATATTAGATTTTTTGATTTTTTGAAATATGTGATTTTTTTGATTTTTTGAAATATGAGAGTTTTTTTGATTTTGAAATATGAGATTTTTTTATTTTTTAAAATATGAGATTTTTTGGATTTTTGAAATATGTGAATTTTTTGAATTTTTGACAAAGCTAATTCTGTCCTGGCAACGAGAGCCCTGCCTATTCCACTGAGAATCTCTCGAGCTTAGCATGCATTAAGGGTGACAATCCCTGGCCGAGCCCACCTCGTTCATATGACGGTGCCTCTCTAAGGGCCATACCCTGGGTATGTTCTAGTCTTTTGAGGGAGAGAGAGAAGAACTGTTGGGGGTAAGCCTAACATAGAGATAGAAGTTTTTATGGCTCGAATTCCTCCCATGACGACCCGGTCGGAGATTCGGTCTGTTGCGCTGGGACTTTGTCTCCATCATCGAACCTTCATCCACTCTAAGCATGCATACGACCGGGCTCATAACGTCCCGCGGGAAAACTGTATTGCCACTCTTGCCATGCCTAGTTCGATATTTTATTTTTCTTGGAGCAATTTTGACGTTGCACTTTGTGCTTTGATTGACGTGGTGGCTTTTGCCTTGACTCATGCTCCTTTCTTTTGATCATTTTTTCTTTTCTTTTTTTTGCTTGTGGAATCAAGTCATAACAGACTGCCCCTATTTGAGACCTCCTCTCGTTGGGATGTCTAGAGTGGTCATCTCCCCCGTATTCACCCCTTGCCCATACACCTAGCCAAAGATAGAAAAGCAGGGACTTTCACTTCCCCTAGGCATGGCCAAAGGAGAGACGGTGTCGCATAGTAGAGGGAATCCAGACCAGAATTACCGTGTAGTGTGTGAATGCCGTGCTCAGGGTCCTCCTTCGTAATCAATGGGGGGGACACCTTGCTGTCGGGTTGTCACTAGCCTGACTCTAAGGGTAAAAGCGCTTAAGATACAACCCGTTCCACGCGTGAGATAGCTCCTCACCTTTCGCATTAACCAGACGATATGCGTTCCCTGGATAAGCTTCTCTTACTACAAATGAACCTTCCCAGTTGGTTGCAATTTGGATCTAGGTCCTCCATACCTAATAAATTTGCATTTCAAAACCATATCACCTACTTGGAATTTACGTTCAATTACCTTCTTTTGAAAATAACGCGAGACTCTCTTTTGATAAATGGAAACGTGATCGACCGCATTCATCCTCTTCTCATCTAAGAGTTTAAGCTGGACCAGCAACGCCTCTCGACGTTCGTCGAGATTAAGTTCCTTATCAAGCTGCACCCTTAGGGAAGGGATTAAGATCTCATATGGAAGTACTGCCTCCATCCCGTAAGTTAGAGCATAGGGGGTTTGCCCCGTGAGAGTACGGACGGAGGTGCAATAGGCCCGTAGAGCCTCCACTAATCGTTCAGGCCAATCAGAGAATTTGTGAGATTCGCACGTTTTCTTTATGATCTTGAGAAGGGTTTTATTAGTGGCTTCGTCTTGACCATTGCCTTGAGGGTAATATGGAGATGAATGATGCAATGTAATATTGAACTTCTTACAAAGGTCCTGGAGCTCTTATGAGATGAACTGGGGCCCATTGTCGGTGACGATACATCTTGGTACTCCGAACCGCGAGATGATATTCTTTATGATGAAGCGGCACACCGTGGTAGCTTTGATCTCTACGTACGCTTACGCTTCGGCCCATTTGGTGAAGTATTCAGTGGCAATAAGGATAAAAGATTTCTGCTTGGTCTCAGAGTTGGGATCACCGAGCGGGCCTACAATGTTGAAATCCCACATAGAGAATGGCCAAGGAGTAGAGAGAGTATGAAGAGATGAAGTAGGAGCATGGATCTTATGAGCATGGAGTTGGCATTTAAGACACCTCCGGACATAGAGAGAGCAATCTTCCTCTAGAGTGGGCCAATAATAACCCTACCTAAGGATCTTCTTCGCTAAAGCCTGGCCATTGACGTGACCTTCACACTCACTTGAATGAGCTGCCTCAGCCACCTTCCAAGCTTCATCATCATCTTGGCACCTCATAAGCATTCCAATGAGAGCACGCCTGTACAATTCTACAACAATAATGGTGTACCTTGAGGCAACTCTTCTAAAAGCCTGACATTGTTCGGCATTTGCCCCTTCTGGGAATGGTTCGTCTCTACAATATAGCTCAATTTCATGATACCAAGGCAATTCTTCTTCTTCCAGTATCTCTTCTAATTCTGTCAAAGAAACTTCTTTCAAATCTATCTTCTCAGCCTTCAGTTCCACAGTCTTCCTAAGGTTGTCAAACCAAGAATCCTGAAGAGAAGGGGCGTCCAATCTCTGGACGACGATAGTCTCAGTGCTCCGACTAAGAGGAAAAGACAGGGAGGAAGCAAGTGATGCTAGAGCATCGGCAAGGATATTCTGAGATCGAGGGGTGTGGATGTAGATCAATTGCGGAATTGCCTAGTCAAGAGAGACCAAATCTTGATACGGCTTGAGCTTCGGGTCACGAGTGCGGTATTTTGACAAAATTTGGCGCAAAACAAGTTGAGAATATCCTATGATGTTCAAATAACGCGCGCCTAAGAGATAGGCATGCTTCACTCCAGCCAGGAGAGCTTCGTACTCAACAATATTGTTGGTAGCAAGAAAGCAGAGCTGATATGCAAGAGGAATCATCACCCCTTCCGAAGTGAGGAGAATGGCACCTATCCCTCGGCCTTGTGAATTGAGTGCACCATCAAAGTGCAGAGACTAGAAGGGATGATGAGTAAGAACAGCGAGATGCTCATCAGGGAACTCATCCTGAATGGAGTCAGTGTGGGGAATAAGAAGATGGGCAAGATGCTCAGCGATGGCATATCCTTTGATTGCCTTCTGAACGACGAATGTGATATCAAACTGAGAGAGGAAGCCCTACCAGTGAGCTAACCTACTAGAAAGGACGGGCTTTTCTAAGAGATAAGGGATCGGGTCCATTCTAGAGATCAGCCTAACCTGGTGGGCTAAGAAATAGTTCTTTAACTTCTGAGCTACCCAAACTAATGTGGCACACGTCTTCTCCATGGTAGTGTACTTGGCCTCTACTGGGTTAAACAACCTAGAGAGGTAATAAACTACCCGCTCTTTGCCTTCATCATCCACTTGCGCCAGGACAGCTCCTAGGGAGTCCTCAATGATAGAAATGTATATGATTAGGGGTTTCCCAGGGATTAGAGGCTGTAAAATCGGGGGATTGTACAAATAAACCTTCAAATCCTCATAGGCCATCTGACATTCTTCATTCCATTCAAATTTGACCCCCGCCTTTAGCAGTTCATAAAATGGGTGGCACCTTTGAGAATGTTGGGATATAAATCTTCTAATGAACTGCAGGCATCAAATTAATCCTTGAAGTTCCATGATGTTCTTAGGGAGGGGCATGTCTATAACGACCTTAGTTTTATTAGGATCAATTTGAATCCCCCGTTTGCTAACTATGAAACCTAGCAACTTCCCTGAAGAGACTCCAAATACACACTTCTTGGGATTCATTTTCAACTTGTATTCCTTGGCTCTCTGAAGCACCAAAGCCAAAATAGTGGGGTGTTCTTCTTTGGTCCTCGACTTCACCAAAATATCATCCACGTAAGCCTCCATATAAACGTGCACCATATCGTGGAATATAGCCATCATCGCCCTTTGATAGGTGGCGCCTGCATTCTTCAATCCGAACGGCATTACCACATAGGAATAAGTGCTCCAGGGCATGGTGAAGGAGGTTTTCTCGAGATCTTCTGGAGATAGACGGATTTGGTTATATCCTAAATAACCATCCATGAATGACAAAGCTTCATACCTGGCTGTGTTATCCACCAGCACATCTATGTGAGGAAGCGGGCAATCATCCTTGGGACATGCCTTATTTAAATCCCTGGAATCAATACAAATGTGCACTTTCCATCCTTCTTGATAGCAGGGACTATATTCTCCACCCACTGAGAATATAAAACAACTCGAATAAATCTAGCCTTATGCAATTTATCATATTCTTCTTTCATCCTTAAGGTCATGTGGGGGTGAAATCTCCTTAACTTTTGTTTCACGGGTGTTGCCCCTGGTTTAAGCACAAGCCGATGTTCCACTAACGAAGGGTTCAAGACCCGGCATGTCCTCGTATGACCAGGCAAAGGAATCATTATACTATCTCAAAACCTTAATCAACTCCTCTTCAACCTTAGGAGGGACATTAAGGGAAATAAAGATAGGCCTGGGATCCTCATTAGTTCCAAGATTAATTTCCTTTGTAGGTTCATCCACTGCTGAGGATGGCTCATCGAACCTCTTCAAACCATGTGCATACAAGTCGGCGTTGTCATCTACATCGCTGTCCTCAAGATCGACCGAGCCTTTTTCATCCACGATCCCATAAATGCCTAATCCGTCGTCGCTCCACACCCCGTCTTGCTCCTTATCTTTTTCTAGCATGATCGTCATCTCAACAAATTCTGGGCATTTGAGAAGAGCATGACATCACTTAGCTAAATCATACAAGAACCTATCAGGAATGGCTTTGGAACGATGCACCAGCAGGCGCGCCTCAAGCGCGTAGGAAGGGCTAGACGCACTAGAACAAGACCCTACTTCACTAGACTTGACATACTCTACTTCCCTAGACTCGACGGACCCTAAATCTAACCTAGGTGATAGGAAATGGAGGTGGTCGGCGGAATGCCGTCGTGGAAGACGAACTTGCCGGGTAGATGAGGTGGGTATAAGGTGCAGGTCCTCCTATCCCGGTCAAAGGTCGCTCGCCTCTCTTCCAACCAATTTTGGCCTAAGATGATGCATGGACCAGCAAGTGTGTCGACCTTGCCCCATGATCCATCGTCATAAAGAACTGGGCCGAACCTCCATTGGAACTCTACGAATGCTAAGCCACCATTGAGAACAATTTCCTCGATCTTCAAGAGAGACTCAACTATGTCTTGTGAGACACAGTTAGATGACACCCTACTGATGAAGTCGATTTCCGTATGCAACCCATTAGGTAGAGTGGCGGTGGACACTATAGGGCGCTGGAAAGACTCGGTTGTTGGCTTAGGGGTTGGGTGTCGGGCCATGAAAGCATTGAATTGGGCCACCAGGAATGGCCAATCGGACGCATGGTCTCAGGGAATGGCCATGGGGATGGCGGGTAGTGGACATGCAGACACACGGGACAAGACCGGCTGACTCTTTATTGGACTAGACACGACCCTAAGACAACAATGCAAAGTTTGGAATGCTGACTTGACTACAAACTTAGACTCAACCAGTATCCGGTACGTGGCGGAGGTTTGATCCAAAGATCGCACTCACGCAAGTGTGCTACCTTCCCGATAGGCGTAACCTATCATTCCGAGAACACCTTTTGATATACCGGGTATAGGAATGCAATGCAAACTTTGGACCGACTAACCGACTACCCTAGACTCAACCTGGCTCTGATACAAATTTGATGCGGGACGGCACGCGAACCTGGGACTCTAGCTCGTTGACGTGCCTAAGCGAGGGAAACGCGTGGATCTGCGTGGTTGAGAAATCGGTAATGCATGAGTCTCGGGTATCGGCTTTTCCGTGTGCTCGGATCGAGTCACGGGACGGGTTCCACTCACTCACTCTCGCAGCGGTGATAAAATTATAACGAGCTAGGACCTATCCCATGCAAGCAGCAGCATATAGAAATATATACGAATAAAGAAAATGTCAAGTGGGGAGCGAACACGATACCTCCACGCTCCAGGCGTAGGGAAGACGACCCCGGCCAAGAATCATAACTCCCGGTATAGTAATTATCAATAATTTACAGCAGAGAATTTTATTACCCACTCTACGTAGGGAGGTAAAGGGCTATAATGGGCCCCAGGAGTAACTATCTTGGGTTGACGGGCAGCGAGCCGAAAGGGCTATCGGGTCGGAGACGGGCTACTGGTCCGGCTCGGTTCCGACTCGGTACTGTTCCAACTCGGTACATCAAGGGAACTCAGCATCTGGGACGGCGGCTTCCGGTTGAATCCTTGCTGTAGTGACTGGCTGGGACGCTGGTGGACGACTCCTCTTCGATCCCCGAAGTCGGCGGCGGCTGAATCGACGCTGAAGTAATTTTTCAAGAATTAACTTGCCGCTGCCTTTTGCTGGCCTGTTCACGGATCAATTCTGCGTGCCTCCATGAAAAGAATTTTTACGCCCAGATCCAGTGTCGGATCGAGGCGAAACCGGTACCGATGGATAGAGGACTCAAAGGGCTACAACATATAATTATTTCAGATCCATCCAGTTGACGGATTAGAAATGAAAATGACAGTTCCCAAGGTTTTTTTTACTGACTCGGATTACAGACAGTCAGGACAGAACATGTTCTGCCTGAGACTGAATTTTGACCGACCTAAAAATGATGGATCTAGACTCTGAGAAAATTATGGGTGGAAGAGGGAGATGTGAGGAACACGTATGATGTTTTTAAGAATTTTTAGAGATAGATAAGGGTGGGGGAAAAATACGACAACATGACACTATCCTGCAGATCTGCTGATGGGCAGAATATCAAGGGTGGAAATAAAATTACGGGAAAAATACTAAACGAAGGCGAAATGACACGAAATTTGAACTGGGGTTGGGGGATAATACGAGGAACAAACCCTCAAAATTGGAGCTTGAACAGATCTCCTAATTTAAAGATAAAATTTCGGCTTCAAGCTTCTGTTCAGGAGTGGATAGAACTCCGACGAGGCGGCGGTGGTGGTGCGATGGCGGCTCGATGGCAGCGGCGGCGGCGGTGCTGAGCTTCTCACTCAGAGAGGGGGTGGTGGGGAGGCTTCACACCTCTGAAAATTCGGAGCTATCACAGCTCCAAGGGGGAGAGAGGGTGCCTTTGGGCAAATTGAGCAACAAATGGCATTTTTCTTCATTAATTGCTAAGGAATTCACAAAATACATGGGTTATATAGAAATGGAAAAAAGACATAAACTACCCTCAGATCTAGGGTTAGTGAGGGGTAAACTATGGATAGGATAATTAATCCCCCATGTGTTCAAATGATCAAATTAAATAAAATACAACAAGGAATAAACAATAGTAAAGGGGGGAGCATCTTGGACTTTGCTTGGTCCAAGTTTGAATTTTCTTCCACCTTGTCCCCCCCTTGGTCCAAGTCCAATCTTGGACTTTGAACTAATCCCACATGGGCCTGAGATCCTAGGTGGACCAATGAAAAATAAGGTGGGGGCCCTACTGGACCTACTAGCAAATTACATAGAAACCCAAAGGCTTTTTTGCAAAGAAACCCAAAGATTCCTAATGACTAACCATTTGGCTTATAATGCTTTACAATTGCAAACCCAATTAGCCAAGGATATAAATGCAAACAAAAAGGATACAAATGTAAAAATAAAAGGTCAGTGCTCAGTGTTGATTCCCATCAGAAGCACATATAATAAACAACACCGAACGATCTAATATCTAGAGACTGTCCAACAGGATAATTCAAGACTTTGTGTTCGATATATGTCATTAGTATCTAAGGATACTTGTCATGCCCCGAGATTATGCAGCAAAAACTAATCGGGAACGTGAACAGCCGGCTAGTACACCGCAAGCAAGCAATATAATCAGAGCATTAACACATCCGTACATAAGAATGAATGCACAATAATTGAACAAAACCTTTGCTTTTATTGAATAATAGTTAAAATTCTACAATAGAGAACATGCCTTGAGACACTTGACTCAAATAAAGAGAAAATTACATAATGACTCTTGACTATCAACTAATGACAATCTAAGGCTTTGCTCCTCCCTTATTCACTCTCGGATCCGTCACTTGAATAATCTGAATCCGACCCACTAGGTATCTTCGTCTCACACTTGCCCAGTAGGTATCTTCGTATCAACATGAAGGCATTGTTTGAGTAATTAGCATTTTAGCTCTAGAATGTAAGGTAAATAAAATGCGATGAAACATGCGATAAAACCAAAGTAATATAACAAGTAGCAAGATGTAGATCAAAGAGATATGAATGTTCATATGGAATGATAGCGAGATCAAGCAAGAATATAAAGTGGCCTTTCATGTAACGAGAATGTACTTTTCATAACCATGAAGGTCATGCATGAGAAAGTCATGTAACAAGAATGTATAATTTCATGTAGAGCTTCGTGGTTTTCACTCGTCTATAAAAAAAATACTCTCTACACCATGTGACGCCAATGTTCATCATACCCCATAGTTTATAGCATGTTTCCGACAATCAGCCGGGGAGGATAGTGTCGAGCCATTGGACATAATCAGTGCCCAATCTGCATCTTCAAGTTATAAATCAAGCTACTTCCACAAGAAATATCAATAAAGTAGGCCAATAATGTAAAGTTCAACCAATAGTTCCATGATAATAAATATCAAGGGAAGAATGTACACAATTGAAATCATGAGATCAAGGATGATTTAATGACAAGGTCATGCCATGGAAGAAATTCGATAGTATAACGACATATTCCTTAACTTTCATAATTCATTAATAACTTATTGAACAAGGTGTTAGGTTCTAGATAATCAATAGACCATCTAGGAGCATAGGAAAATCAACCCTTGGGTCAAACCCTGAGTTAATTAATACTTTGTCATAAAACGGTGATATCGGGGCCTTTTCCTTAAGAGGCGGTCATACCAGGACCGTTTTAATGAAGAGGCGGTTCAGCCAGGACCGTTTCTAGACAGAGTCAACACTAGAGAGAGAAGGGTTGACGCAGGGACCAGTCTGGTAAAACGTTGTCGTTCCAGAACCGCTACTAAACAATAGCGGTTGCTTGAGAACCCCTATTAACCTGGCTGCAGAAAACACCTTTAAGCTTGAGTGCTCTCTAGTTCAATGGGCTTTAAGGGTACAACCAGCTCGACGTCCTAGTGGGAATCCCAGGCTCGCGGAGACTTATAGAGGCCTTGAAATAAGATCACCTAGCTCGGTGGAAGGAATATCCATCGGAGAGGATCATAAGTCCAAGATTGTGTTCCTATCAAGTGCAAAGTGTAACTAATGACATCGTACTGGAATATGTGTCATGTACTTAAGAAAAGACTCTGAGGATGAGAGTGAGAGCATGATAAAACAGTGATCAAAATAACAATAAGACAAGTCCATGAACCATGTAGAATTAACCTTAATACAAACTATAAGAGTTTTGGCATGAAAATAGCATAAGTTTAAAATAGGTTTTTAAAGCATGAAAGACATGAAACCTAGCATGATTGGTGCTCAATATAACCAAGTTGATATATGTAAAGTCATAACTAGGAATAGAATCTTATTAACTAGGCTTAACCCAGGTTTAATAAGGCTAATCTACAATCTGTTTAGGATTAATAGGGTGCAGGTCACAGAAACATGAAGGCGGTCTTATGAAGACTATTTCTGATAGTAGCGGTCCTCTGGGGACCACGTATTGACGTTAGCAGTCTTAGAGGGGCCGCCTCCTGCCTGTAACAGGCAGAAGTTTAGGGCAACGTGTAAAACTCATTCTAGGGTAATAAAATAGATAAAAATCATGCCAAAATGAGGGATAAGTCATGATAAGTAATAAACAACACATGGGGATGCATGGATTTGCGTGAATTAACCAAATTATCATATTTCTTCCTAAGGGCAGGATTCATGCATGCATAAGTAATCCTATATGCCTAGTGAAAATAAACCATAAAATTTTTCACGTATAGTGCATGAAATTATGAGAAACTAGAGGTCTTTTATTCTTAACACATTAATTTAGCCATCCATGAGATAACCTACCTTTGTTACAGCCTTTAGATTTCAAATTTTGGACTGGGAGGACAACCTAGTTTCTGTATGACTTGTGCTAAACCAGCAACTTTTTGTCCCTCGTTCTCCTTAATATCTTGACCTAAATCCATGAAATTTGGAGGGTAGGTAGGAGATACAGAGGTCAACAAATTGTTCTAAATGATGAACTTCTAAATACCTCGATTAGGGCTTCCAATCTCTAGATCTTCCTTAGACCGGCACACTAGTTCCTGAGCGCCTTGCAGAGGAACCACAACTTCGGGGGCTTCTAGCTTTTTGGACACTCGACCTCCTAACACGAAATTTGGAGGGATATTATTTAATACTAAAAGGAACATAATGTTCTAAATTACCAACCTGAAATAATATCTCCTTACCTTCAAAGTACGCGAGCCAAAACAAGGGTTCGCGCAGGTCGAACCTGAGACCTATTTATAGGGTTTGCTAGGGTTTGAAGGTAGGAGTCCTAAATTGGAGTAGGATCGATCCCCAAGAGTCCTAGACTAGGTTTCCATGCTAGGTAGGTTCGAATCATAGAGATTGGGATGGGAAAAGTCTAATTTTTCCACGCTTCTAACACCTTCGTTCACAAAACATAGTAGCGGTCATCTCACAACCGCTATTGTGAGAAGGCAGTCGTGCGATAGACCGCGTTTGTACGCGTAAATCCAAAAATTTTAGATTTTCTAATTATCCCCCATTTATTTTTTTTATCAGCCTATTTATCTAATTTAATTCCGTAAGTTGCCCAAATTACGTTTCTAGCAATGGGCTTGGGCCAAAAAGCCATAGAATTGGGTCTTTGGGCCTATTAGAATTTGGCTTAGCCCTTTGGTTAATATAGGACCTTTAAATTGATTTAAATAAGTGCTTCATTCTTTTTAATAATCCATTAAGCATTTTTTTAATACTTAATAATTATATTTAATCCCAGAAAATTCCTAGAAAATTCTCGGGCGTTACACCCTCCCCCACTTAAAAAGAATTTGGTCCACAAACTCACCGTATGGGATTTTTAAGGAGAGTGTTCTTACATTCTAATATCTCCAGAAATCTGTTATGCATAGCTTCTTCCGTTTTCCATGTCGCCTCGTGTGGCCAAGATTTGCTCCATTGGACTTTGACCATGGGAATAGTTATATTCTAAAGTTGACGTACTTCTTGTTCAATTATTTTGATTGGCTTTTGCTCGTACGTCAAATCCTTTTTAATCTCCAGGTTGTCATAAGTTATGACATGGAATGGATCAATACCTTTTGAGCAATGAGATATGAAATACATCATGGACTCCAACTAATTGTGGGGGCAAAGCTATTCGATATGCGCCCTCACCAACCCTTTCGAGAATTTCAATGGGGCCGATGGATCTTGGAGTGAGCTTGCCTTTAATTCCGAACCTTCAAATACCTCGACCTGGAGAAACCTTGAGAAACACATGGTCTCATACTTGGAATTCCATATCATGCCTTCAATTATCAGCATATGATTTTTATCTATCTTGAGCCATATGAAGTCTCTCTCGAATGAGCTTGACCTTTTCGGTAGTATCTCGATTGATTTCTGGACCTAGAAGTTGCCTTTCTCCAACTTCATTCCAACATATTGGTGAGCGGCAGCTTCTTCCATATAGTGCCTCGAATGGTGCCATTTGAATACTAGCTTGGTAACTATTGTTGTAGGCGAATTCAACTAGAGACAGGTGATCGTGCCAACTCCCACCGAAATCAATAACACATGCCTTGAGCATATCTTCCACCACCTGATTTATCCTTTCAGTTTGACCATCAGTTTGTGGGTGGAATGCAATGTTGAAATTGAGTCGGGTCCCAAATGAATATTGTAGACCCTTCCAGAATTGAGATGTGAATTGAGGGTCTCGGTCGAAAATAATGGTCACAGGGACATCTTGTAACTTGACAATCTCCTTCATGTATAAGGCTGCTAGAATATCCACAGACCATCAACTTTTAATCAAAGTGTGCAGATTTAGTCAATCGGTCTATGATTACCCAAATGCCATCATGTCCACCCCTTGTATTAGGTAAACCCATGATGAAATCCATCCCTATACTTTCCCACTTCCATTCGAGAATCTCTAAGGGATGTAGTTAACCAACATGCTTTTGATGTTCAGCCTTAACTTGCTGACAAGTGAGGCAGCGAGATACAAAGTCCGCTATCTCTCTCTTCATGTTGGGCCACCAAAAATTCATTTTCAGGTCTTGGTACATCTTGGTAGCACCTGGGTGAATATCATACCTTGATTTATGAGCTTCTTCCATGATCAATTTCTTAGTGTCGGCATGATCCGGTACATAGATTCGATCTTTGCATAATAACCTTCCATCGGTTGAGATAGAGAACTCTTGCCTTTGATCAATATTAACATTGATCTCCATTAATGTGGGGTCATTTTCTTGTAATTTGGCTAGATCTTTGATCAGTGTAGGTTGTGACCGGATATTGGCAATAATACCCTTTTCTTCCTCTGCATCCACATCTAGATTAAAATGAGTAAAATCCTCTATAAGATAAGTCATACGTTTCCTGAGGCTTGCTAGAGTTGCCATTGGTCTTCTACTAAGAGCATCTACTACGGCATTTGCTTTGCCTGGATGATACTAAATAGAGAAGTCGAAGTCCTTAAGGTACTCCTGCCATCTTCTTTGTCTCATGTTAAGTTCCTTTTGGGTAAAAAGGTATTTTAGACTTTTGTGGTTTGAAAAGATAGTGAACTTTTCCCCATAAAGATAATGTCGCCATATTCTCAAGGTGAAAATAACCGCATCTAGCTCTAGATCATGGACGGGGTAGTTCTCTTCATGACGCTTCAATTGCCTCGAAGCATAACATATCACCTTGCCATGTTGCATAAGGACGCACCCGAGGCCAATGTCAGATGCATCCGTGGAGACTTCAAATCCACCACCTTCAATAGGTAGTTCCAAGACAGGGGCAATAGTTAAATGATCTTTAAGAGTTAGAAAACTCTCTTCGCAATCCTTCGTCCATATGAAGGGATTTTCCTTTCTTGTAAGCCTAGTCAAGGAATGACGATTTTGGAGAAATCCTTAATGAATCGCCTATAATAGCCAGCCAAACTGATAAAGCTTCTAACTTCGGATACGGTCATTGGTCGGCTCAAATTCTTGACAGCTTCCACCTTTGAAGGATCAAGAGTAATGCCTTCTTTTGAAATAATATGGCCAAGGACAGAGACCTTCTTTAGCCAGACCTTGCACTTGTTGTACTTTGCATAGAGTTGATGGTTTCTTAGAGTTTACAAACTATTCTTAAATGTTCTTCATGTTCTTCCTTCGTTTTAGAATAGATGAGAATATCATCAATGAATTCGACCACAAATTGATCGAGATAGGTCCTAAACACATTATTCATAAGTTGCATAAATGATGCCGAGGCATTTGTTAACCCAAACGGCATCACCACGAACTTATAATGCCCATATCTACTTCGAAAAGCAGACTTGCAGATGTCTTCATCTTTGATCCTTAGTTGATGGTAGCCCGACCTGAGGTCGATCTTGGAGAAATATTCCACTCCAGAAATTTGATCAAACAATTCATAAATACGTGGCAACGGATATTTGTTCTTGATGGTGAGTTGATTAAGTCACCGGTAATCGATACATAGCCTGAGGGATCCATCTTTCTTTCTGACGAATAAGATCGGCGCACCCCAAGGAAATGTGCTGGGTCAAATGAAGCCCTTGTCTAGTAACTACTAAAGTTGCCTCTTCAGTTCCTTGAGTTCTGTAGCGGACATCCTGTAGGGAGCTATTGAAAGAGGTGCTGCTCTAGGAATGAGTTCAATGGAGAAGTTTACTTCCCTTTCGGGCGATAAACCGGATAAATCAGATGGAAATACATCAGGGAACTCTTTGACAATAGGAATTTATTCTATGAGGATTTCCTTGGACTCGGTGACAATCACGGAAGAAAAAAATGCTTCACATCCTTGCGAAATGAGTTTACAAGCGTGAAGAGAAGAGATGATAGTAGGGTGCTTCCTATACTTGATGCCAAGGAAAGAGAATCGCGGGAGACCTAGTTTTCAAAAATAAATTCTCGTATTGCGATAATTTATATAGGCATCATGGTCAACAAGCCAATCTACACTTAGGATGGCATCGTAGCCTTCCATGTCAAGGCATACGAGGTTTGTAGGAAGATTATGACCTTCTACACTTACTTCACTATCTGGAGAGTGGGTTGAAAGTTTTGTTCCGGGACCTAAAGGTGTTGTGATTGCTAGGTCCGATGGTAGAGGAACATGTGAAATTGGTAAGGTTTTTGCAAAGGCAGTAGATATATAAGAATAAGAGGCACCAATATCAAATAACATAAATACAGGATGTGAATAAATTTGAACAGTACCTTCCATTAGCCCAACATCCGTGGGCGCTTCTTCGTCATCTAGAATGGCATTAAGATGAGCCTGCCACTTGCATTCGCCATTAGAAGGTTGCTCTTTCATGAGAGGGCAATCGGGCATACGATGCTCCCGACTCCCACAACGTAAACAAGCGCCATGGCGCTTCCAGCATTCCTCGGCTGAGTGGCCGAATTTTTCACAAAATGAGCAAGCTGTGGTGACTTGCGTTTCCTATTCCTTTACCTTCTTGTTCTTGTGATTACTCCTTCCGCTTCCATTGCGGGACCTCTTCTTATTATCACGGGAGTTGTAAGTGCCCGTGATGCTGAACCTTTATTCTTTTCGTCCACGTTTGTCAAACTTACAACTTGATTTCTCGCTCTTGCCTTTGTACTTTTCTACCTTCTCTAAGGTCGTTTCGCAGAGATGTGCCAATTGGACCATTTCTGTATAAGTACAGATATTTTGAGGTCCAAGTTGTTGAATAAAATCGAGCCTTAGGCCGTCCATGAATCGGTTAGCCTTTAAGATATCTGTGCCCACTAGGTGTGGGGCACAAGGGGCTAAGCGAGAGAATTGAAGTTCATACTCTGCCATGGACATCATGCCTTGGCGAAGAGAGGTGAATTCAGCGACCTTTCTTTCTTTGACGTGCTCGGAGAAGTACTTTGCACGGAAGAGTGCATGAAATTCCTCCCATGTAAGTTGATCATTTTGTTGTTGCGCCGAAGTGGCCTTCCACCATGTACGAGCATCTTTATTTAATTGAAAGGTGGCGAGACAGAGTTTCTCTTGGTCGGAGCATTGCATGACGTCGAATATCTTGGTTATCTCGTCGATCCAATTCTCGGCCTTGTTGGGGTTGAAGGACCCAGAGAACCTCAGAGGGTTCATACTCCAGAATTTCCCGTGCAAGTTACCCGCGCAAGCCCTCGCGCCAGCTTGGGCCACCGTTTGTAGGGCCTGGGTAAGGCCCACAACTGTTTGTTGCATCGCTTCCCAATTAGCACGATTTGCGGCTCGTTCAGCGGCCATTGTAAGAGTGAAGTGCCTGAAGAAATAAACAAGTAATTAATTCCTATGGAACTGAATGGGAGTTATCCTAGAGATAATTTCTAAATAACAATCTCATCCCGGGCTCTACCCAATCTCTCATAGGTGGGAAATTTCTTTCCTTAGTTCATAGGTGTGGGTCCTTAAACCTTGGACATAGCCTATGACATTATTAGAATGGGTGGCACACGAAAAATAGATCCACAGGGGGGTGAATGGATCTTTTGGAAATTTCATCCCAATAAAACAATAATCGCCACTCTAAGACACAAACGAGAAACTGCATTAGCGCTCAAGCCAAACGGTGAACATAGGCTGTGAAGAAGGTAGGAGATAGGAATTAATCACACCAAGACAATCACACGACTCGTAGGATTTAATAGCCTAAGAGAGTATTTCTATTAGACACTTATACAAACACTTAGCGCATGAAGGGCAGATCAATGAAGGGCTGGCTGCCAACTAAAAGTGATGTGGTTCAGACTGACCAACAATGAACATAAAGCAAATAACCACGCAGTCAGAAGATGAAAGAGGTAGAGGATATGGACAAACACACTATCAAACCACTGCACATTGAATTTTTAGGTGGTTTGGCCAGACACCAGTCCGCCTACATCCACCCTCACTCCAAACCGGAGTGAGGCTTCCCTATCGAAGTAAACATAGACTCAGTCTGCTATAAATGCTGCCTAACAGCTTGACCCAGAGGAACACTCTCCTCTATTCTTCTCATCGAATCAGAAGGAAACTTGAGTAACACCCAGTTACTCAAAAACCGGAGGACCAATTCTCCCTTCCTCCAAACCGGAGGGGAACCACTAGTGACACTCCATCACTAGCAACCGGAGACACCGTCTCCCTTCTTCAAGAAATGCAGAAGGGACGTGAATAGCAACCCACTGCTCACCAAAACCCAGAGGATTAGATCCTCTGTTCCTCTGTATCCACAGATGGAAACCGGAGATCACTCTCTTTTCTCCTGAACACACAGGAGGAAACCCGATCCCAGACCAGGGAATCGAAAACCACAAGATGAATGGAGAAAACAAACAAGTGAAGGAGAAATCAAAACAGAAGGAAACTGTAGCTCCAAGGAGCAGATGGACTCTCGATCTAATCCACGAGTTGAAATAGTGGCAGACTTCCAATTGAAGTTTTGGCTGCTCTCTTTCTTCTCCAGTCTTCACTTTGAGCTCTCCTTTCTTCTTCTACTGGCTCTCTTTCTCTCTGGCGGCTCTACTTTCTGCTCTCTTCACTTTCTTTCTCTCCTTTTCTCTCGATCTGATCTTCTCTCGGACGGCCACTCTTTCTTCTGCACACCCCTTTTTCTTCCTTTCTTGCGCATCTCACTTCTTCGAAGGATGAGGGTCTATTTATACAAAGCAGAGTATCAGTACCCATTTGGATAAAATGATTTGGTGCCCTTTAATTTCTATTGGACCACATGACAAGAGGGGGAAGAATATTGTTGATAAAGTGTCCTCGAATCACGTGCCTATTACCGCTCATCTGCGTTCACGTGCCACTCGCCTGCTATAGTAATGATTTGGTTGAAGCCCAGTCATGTGTCTGCCTCAAGTGACAATGCTGCCACCTGTTCACTCAGACATTTCATCAAACACTTTTCCTTCTCCTTTAATGACCTCAAATCCTAGCAGCTGCACCGACCTTGGTGAACATCTCTGTGAAACCCGTTCTTTAACGGATCTTTACCGGGAATAAAATAGAATTTATTCCATGAATTTTGGCTATTTTTATGAAATTTATGGGCTTTTTTCTAGCAGTTAATCTAATTAGATGAAAGCTTTTAAGGAAATTAATGGGCATGAGTATAATTTTACTTTATTAAGGGTTTAAAGAGTAAAATGAGGTTAAAAATCAAAAAAAATATTTTAATCTTTTTTTTAACCCACCGTCGACACCCTCTCTCTCTCTCTTTACTCGTTTTCTCCCCCCTTTTTCACCTAAACGGGTGAACCCGCAGGTGCACACCGCAAGCGGCGACCACCCCTTCTCTCGCTGTTCCTCTTCTCGGCGGCGCGGCAACCCAAGGCCTGCGGAGGAGTCCAGCGGCCTCGCCGGGGAGTTGGCAGGGAGGAGCACGCGGAGGCACGGTCCCACAGTGAAGAACCGCGACCCTCTCCCTCTTTCTCTCTTCTCGGTGCGCGGCGACCTGAAGGCCACGGCGGAGGCGCCGGAGCTCCGTCAGTGAGCCTGCAAGGTGTAGGAGGTAGCGGCGATCTCGTCGGACCGGAACCGAGGCGCGGAGGCACGAACCCACGGCAGCATCGGGCGGCTCTCTCCCTTTCTCACGGTGTTCTCACGGCGAATCGGCACCCTCGGCTTAAATACGGTGGAGGGGCGACCTTCTTCCCATGGTAGGACCGGCGGAAGCTTCCCCGCGACGCAAGGAACGCAGAGACGTCAACCCTAGTCAAACCGTGGAGTGGAGAGACGGCCGGGAAAGACGAGCCGCGGCGCGACCCTCGACTTGCTCGCGGTCGGAACGGACATTTTCATCACATTTGAGGTAGGGGGATCGTTACCCTAGCTCGTTAGATTGTTCCTAATGCCATGCCCATTGTCGTTATGTTTTAAACAGGATGCCCATCGTCCTTATGTTTTAGAAGCATGCCCATCGTCTTTATGTTTTTGGAGCATGCCCATCGTTGCCGAGTTCATAGACGATGAATTGTTGTATTATGATGATGGAATGGAAGGGAACAGGTTAAAAATTATGATTCCCGTCGATTTTGGTCGAGCGGGAGGGGATCCGATTAAGATCCCCGTGGATTCAGTTCTCCGGTGAGAATCATATTTAGATTATTTTAGATTTTGTAACGGTCCGCCATAAACCGTTCATTGATCCGAGCGGCTGACATTTCGACCGCGTAAATATTTCAATTTTAAATGATGGTAGAAACGTCACGGCCAGTTCGTTTAGCAGCACGCAGCGGTTCGTTGTTCGACCGCCTAAGACTATAGCGGCCCTAGTTTGACCACTTGTTCTGCAATTTTTGCATGTTCGTTTAATTATGCATTTAATATTTCACATTCGCCATGCTTAAGTTATTTTATAGATTGGGGCGATTTTCTTTCAACCGTTTAATCCCGCCAGATTTTAATTCTTAGCATATTCAATTATTTAGGCATTTAATTATTGAATAGTTGCCATTTCAGCGTATTCAATTATTTATGCATTTAATTATGGAATAATTGCCATGTTTAATTGTTATCATAAATTATGGCATGTTTTCCGATCCCAATAGAATTATATTCTCTTTCCTAGTGATGGAACCACCAGTCGTAGCCCGATGACTTTTAGTGTTGATCCCACCCGGGAGAGGTGGCGGGGTATCCCAGTTTACGGTTTTTAAGCTAGTTCCGTGGGCCCCGGTCCAACCATAGCGTCATACGGAGGGGAATACTAGCTAGAGGCGTGGCTCTAGGCGACGAGCCGGTGTGTGCACATGTGGTTAGAGGCTTGGTCTAACACTGATGAGTGTTACTCTGACTAGTTACTTGTTTCTGGTACTGTTACGCGTCTCGCTTGCTATGATCAGGCTTGCGCAGATGCTTGAGACGCAGTGCAAGCCATTAGTGGATGCATCTGGTTTCTTCTTCTGGTGGATCTCCTCTCCTTCTCTCTCTTGTCACTTGGGAATGATTGAGTTATTATCTATTGGTGGATTTCGAGTACTCGCATTTGAATTAAATTGGCATATTAGTTAGCTGTTTATAAACAGTTTAGTTAGTTTTACAGCTTTATTAAATTGTCATTTATTTATGGCAATGCATGCTTTACTGCTTTCCTTTAGTTAGTTGCAAGTTAGGGATCCCTGTGAACCCTACTGAGTCTCTGTTGTGAGACTCACCCCTTCCTTTTTCAGGTGAGGCGGAGCAACAGGCTGAAGAATTCTCTCGTGCTTTTGGCGAAAATGTTTAGAGCCAACAGTGGTCTGTTAGTGGTCAGTTAGTAGTCAGTCTATCTTTTTTTTCTTCTTTTGGCCGAGGTATGTCCCGTGTAGTTATTTATTTTTACCATTGTACAGTTTGGGACTTGTGATATATGGATCTGGACTACTTGTATAAATTTTACCACTTTGATATATTTAATTGCTTCGGTTTAAAGATTAAATGAATGCTTTAACTAATATTGCGCGTGTAATTTCTATTCGTTATGCATCCCCTCGACAAACACTTACCAACCCTTACGGGGCCTCATTAGCCTCTTGGGTGGCTTCCTCGAGCTCTTGGTATCGATAAATCGATTCGGGTTATCGGTATCCGGATCTCCTGGGTCATCACAGTTGGTATCAGAGCGGTGTTGAGGATTTGTATAAGGAATTAAAATTGCATTAGTCCAGAACAAGTCCATGTGAGTCTACTACTGCTGGCTTAGGATATTTTTCGTGATTACTGATGGATTATCTGTTATTACATGTTTTCTTCTAGATTAAAATACCGTCTCGTAGAAGGGCACGTGTCTCAAGGGAAGGAAGTGGTACTTCTCCTCCGGCTAACGTGCCAGCTCTAATTCAAGCGGATCCTACTCCTCAAGTCGATTTGCCTCCAGGTGGTCGTGGCAGGGCATTGAAAGAATTTTTGCTGTTCCACCCACCGACTTATGAAGGACAAGCAAATCCCGATGCAACTAGAGTATGGATTGATGCAACCGAACGTGTATTCCGTTCCATGGAGTGCACGGAGGACGAAAAATTTATGCTCGCTACATTTCAACTTCAGGGAGCAGCACTCTCGTGGTGGACCACGGAGTAGAAGGTTGCTTTCAAATCCCGTCTGCTTCGTCAGATAACATGGAGGGAATTTGTTACAACCTTCTAGCGCACTTACAGTCCAGCTTACCTCAAAATGGATAAGATGCATCAATTCATGGAGCTAGCTCAAGGCGATATGACTGTGCAGGAATATCGAAACAAGTTCATGGAATTGGGTCAATATGTGCCCCACATTCTTGCTGATGAAGTCTTAAAGACCGAGTAATTTCTACGTGGATTGAAGCTAGAGTTGAGGTAGACTTTGATCGCAACCAGGGTAGTAGAAATGGACGCAGCGTATCAGGCAGCTACGGCTTTAGAGCTTGACATGGCTAGATCCCGAGGGCGTCTTCCAGTTGACTCAATCCAACCGAGTGTACAGCATCAACAGTTCAATCAGCCATCTGTGGCAGGAGTTCCATCTACTGTTCCTACTGCCAGTGGCATTCCTATTTCTAAACCCAAATTTAAGAAATTCAAGAAGTTTAAGAAGTGGTATGGCAGTCAAGCATCTTCTGGTATCGTACAGTAGCAATCGACACCTTCTTTCCAACAACGCCAGGGTTCAGTGGCGAGTCAGCCGAGGCAGTGTCCGAGATGTGGTGGGAGCCACCCAGGCAAGCCGTGTTCAATGCTGGTGGTTTGTTTCCGTTGTGATCAACCGGGACATGTGGTTCAAGATTGTCCTCTGAGGCCGAAGCCAATGCAGTTTTCTCAACCGCAGCCGTCTCAGTTCAGACCTCCTCCACCACCTCAGGCACAACAATATTGTCCTCAAGCCTCAGTGTCTTCTTCCTAGCAGTCTATTACAGCTGGCAAGAAGCAGAAAGGAAAGGTTTCTCACATTACCTGTGCTGAAGCTGTGGTGTCTTATCTTGTTGAAGGTACGATTATGATTTATGGTCATGCAGCTCGTGTCTTGTTTGATTCAGGCGCTTCTCATTCATTTATTTCTGAAGACTTCATTGCCTGTATTGAGGAGCCGGCTTCTGAAATGACCTGTGAGTTGCTTGTTGAATTACCTTCTGGAGATTTCATCTTCACTCCTCTTTGTCTGGAAGAGACCCCGATTGTTATTGGGAATCAGCAGTTGCCAGCTATATTATATGCCTTGCAGCTGGTTGATCATGATATTATTCTGGGCATGGATTGATTATGTCACGCCCCAAGCCTTTATTTCAGCGGAAGACTAACTCGGGGAGCGCGAACAGCCGGCATGGTAAGCCTCTTGCAAGCAAGAACAATCAGAGCGCAAGACAATCACACAAAATGAATGCAATTGCACAATATTTACTAAAAATCCAACTTCATTCCATTATCAATCAAATATTCAAAATACAATAATTTTTTCACCATCTTTCACTCTACTAGACTCAAAAAATAGGAAAATTACATTGACTCCATCTAAACAATATAGACTTCCTAAGTCTTCGCTCATCTTTATTCACTCTCGGATCCGCTACTTGAACCTTCCGAATCCGAACCCGATTCACTATCATTTCCTGAAAAAGATTAGAAATAGGTAATGAGTACACTTACCCAGTAGGTATCTTCGCATCAACATGAAGGCACTATTAAAGTAATTAACAATTTAGCTCTAAAGAAGTAAGGCAAAATCATACGAATGCGAATATCATGCGATTAAACCAAACTGACACGATAATCATGTAAGATAGAGTGAACAAGAATGAACAAGAATGAATGTAACAAGAACATGATGTTTGGCCTTTCATGAACAAGAATGTATCGAGAATGTACTTTGACTTTCATAACCATAAAGGTTATGCATGAGAATGTCAATCATGTAGCAATTCACTAGATTTTCACGAGTGCTCATAGATTTCACTTATTTATAAAGAAAGTACTCCCAGCGCAATGCGACGTCAGTAGCATCATACCCCATGGTTAATAAAATAGTATATTTTCGGTAATCAGCCGTGGGGACTAGCATAGAGCCCTTGGACACAATCAGCGCCCGAATTGCATCTTCACGTATAAATCAAGCTACTTCCATGAGTGTAACAATAAAGTATGGCCAAGAATGTAATAAGTTCAATAACTCATGATAACAACAATCAATGAATGAATGCTTCAATTTAGAGTATGAGAGATCAAGAAAAAGATTTAAACAATGTCATGCTCACGGAAATAAATCGACAGCATAACGGCATATTCTTTTCTCATTCCAATCATTATATTAAGTTTCTTGATCAATATTATAAGTTCTAGACTATCATTAGTCCATCCAGAACCTTTGAAATATCAACCCTTGGGTCAAACCTTGGGTTAAGTACTTAAGTAATGTGACAGTCGTTTGCTGGGCCGTTACATCATGTAACGCTCCAGTAGTGGGCCGTTACAATGATCCGAATTCAAAATGATCAAAATAGACTCAGAGAAGTGTGACGGTCATTCATTGGGCCGTTAAGTTATGTGAGGGTCTATGATTAGGCCGTTACAGTAGTCTGAGACCAGAATCAAGCAATCGAACTCAGATGAATGTGACGGTCTTATATTGGGCCGTTACATGTGCCTGACGGTCCAACACCGAGCCGTTACATTACTGATAATCGGAAAACAGCGATAGTGTAGTCTAATCAATGGGCTTTAATGGTACAACCAGCTCGGCATCCTAGTGGGAATCCCAGGCTCACGGAGAATTACGGAGGTCTTGAAACAAGATTTCCTAGTCCATTGGAAGGAATATCCAATAGAGAGGTCCTCAAGTCCAAGAATAGTGTTCCTATAGTGTAAAGTGAACTAATGGACAACATACCGGAATATGTGCCATGTACTTATAGAAAATGACTCTATAGACAGAGAGAGAAAAATGTGTATCAATATGGAAATCATGGCAAAACTCCGTCAATACATCATTCAAAAATCATGATTTACAATACAAATTATAGAGTTTTTGGCACACAAAATTAACATAACTTAAAAGAACTCAAGATGCCTAATTCATGCAAACTCCAATATGAACAGTAAGTAACTTAAAATCATAATAACAGGTCAAAACTTAGCTATCTAGATTTAATTATAAGTAAACTTAACTGGTTATTATTCTGCCATGGGTTGACAAAATACAGAGTCTAAAGGTCTAACAGGAGTGTGTCACAGTGTCTGTGACGGTCTATCGAGGGGCCGTTACAGTATGTAACGCTCCTGTCTGGGTGCGTTAGAGACAATAGTGAAAATAAAAATATAACAGAGTGTGTGACGGTCTGTGGTAAGGCCGTTACATCACTGTGACGGTCCTACTATGATCCGTCAGAGAATCTGCTAACAGAAATCAGTATGAGATATAAGAGATTAACTGACATCATGTCTATAATCAAAATACCATGTATTCTTAGACATGATAACGAAGTATAGGCCACTACATGCATAGGTATCAGTGAATAGACAAGGTAACATCTTTTAATTTTCCAATTAGGGCTAAGAGATGCATGTAATGCATAGAACTATTAAAACATGACATTCATGATCTATCATGTATGGAATTCAATCAAACCAGAGGGCGTTTATTCCTATCCAGCTATTTTTTTTTGCCATTCATGAGATAACCTACCTCTTAACTTGGCTTAAACTTCCAATTTAGGGTTTGAAAAATGTGCCCTAGTTCTCCTCTTCCCGTGACTTTTCAGCAACTTCCTTGGGCTCTAACTCCACGACCTCTTGACCTAAAGACATGAAATTTGGAGAGGAGTTAGTCTAAAGTATTGTAAACAAATTGCTCTAAAGCACTTACCTGAGATTATGACTCCTTACCTTGATTCCACGCGAGTAAAAGTAAGGGGTCGCGCAGTTCAGAAGTAGGTCCTATTTATAGAGTTCTAGCTAGGGTTTAAGGATTAGATCGATTCTAGAGTCCTTAATCTGCCAGAATCTAATCCCTAAGAGTCCTTAGTAGTGTTATGAACTCTCCCAAGTCGATCCCTAGTGGATAAGATCTCAAGGTTCTGATCTTTCTACTCGTTCTTTCCTTCACGGAACTAACAGGGTGTAACGGTTGTAGACCCATGCGTTACAAGAATGTGATGGTCTCACGATAGACCGTTACATTCAATGTTCCCAGAGTTCAACATTAATCAAACTCTTTTACTAATTATCCTATATAATTATTTATATAATTGTATCTATCCTTATTCTGCTAAAACCTGACTTCTAAGAGTCCCTGGTGATTTTACATGTCATTCTAATTAGGTCTCTTATGGATATGATCATTAAGTTCTAATCTTTTTATACATTCTCTTACTTACGGAACTTGCAGGTTGTGACGGTCTAGGGTATACGCGTCACAAGGCTGTGGTGGTCGCCTGATGGACCGTTACATTCGACGCATTCAGAATTTTAATTTTAATAAAACTCTTTTATTTATTTTTCATCTAGTTATCCTATTAAGTGGTGTTTATCTTTAAAATCCGTAAATAACCTTCTAGAATATGGGCCAAATTAAATGGGCCTGGTTTTTAATCCTTTTTGATTTGTTTGGTAGATTAGGTTAATTGATTAACACAATTAGGCCTTATGATGGCTAATAAACTCAATAATCCTTTTATAAATTTATTTAGCCCTTATAAATTACAAATAAATTATAAAATAACTTATATAAATTCTGGGGCACTACACCCTCCCCCACTTAGGAGAATTTGGTCCCCAAATTCAATACATGGATTGTGGAGAGTGTACTTACAGTTAAATAATTCTGGGAATCTCTTCCGCATGGCTGCTTGGGTTTCCCATGGTGCTTCGTATGGCCATGTTTTCTTCCATTGAATTTTGACCACAGGGATAACCTTATTTCTCAGCTGACGCACTTTTCATTCCAGAATCTTTATTGGTGTTTGTTCGTATGTCAAGTCCTTCTGAATCTCCAGATTGTCATAAGTGATAATGTGGTCAGGATCATATACATACTTCTTTAGCATTGAGACGTGAAATACGTCATGAACTCCTGCTAATTATGGGGGTAAAGCCAGCTTGTAAGCTACTTCACTGACCCTTTCAAGAATTTCAAACGGGCCAATGAATCTTGGAGTTAGCTTTCCTTTAATGCCAAATCTTCGAATACCACGACCTGGAGAAACCTTCAAATATACATGATCTCCTACCTGGAACTCCAAGTTACGTCTTCGATTGTCGGCATAAGATTTTTGCATATCTTGCGCCATCTTCATTCTTTCCTGAATGAGTTTTATTTTCTCTGTAGAATCTCTGATAATATCGGGGCCTAAGAATTGTCTTTCCCCCATTTCACTCCAACATATTGGTGATCGACAGCTTTTTCCATATAAGGCTTCAAAAGGTGCCATTTGTATGCTTGCCTGATACCTATTGTTATATGCAAACTCTACTAGAGGTAAGTGATCATGCCAACTACCTCCAAAGTCAATAGCACAAGCCCTGAGCATATCCTCTACTACCTGATTTGTTCTTTCCGTCTGACCATCAGTTTGTGGATGAAAGGCTGTGCTAAAATTCAATCTAGTCCCCAGTGAATGTTGTAGGCCCTTCCAGAATTGTGATGTAAATCGGGGATCTCTATCTGATACAATAGTGACAGGGACACCATGTAACTTGACGATTTCGTTTATGTATAATGCTGCTAGGATATCCACAGACCATCGACTCTTTATTGGTATAAAATGTGCAGATTTATTCAATCGATCTATGATTACCCATATGCCATCATGTCCACCTCTTGTCCTAGGTAACCCCATAATGAAATCCATCCCTATACTCTCCCACTTCCATTTTGGAATATGTAAGGGATGCAATTTACCTGCGGGTCTAAAATGCTCTGCTTTTACTTGTTGGCAAGTGAGACAGCGAGATACGAAATTAGCTATTTCTCTCTTCATATTGGGCCACTAGAAATTTCTTTTGAGATCTTGATACATCTTTGTACCTCTTGGATGAATGGTGTACTTGTTGTGCCCCTTGTGCTTTGTTGATGATGTGGTGTTTTAATGATAGCAACATGAATGAGTCACCACATTGTTGAGTCACCACATTGTCTTGAATATGTCTGATCTATTCTGTGGGAGATTGCATGAGTGTGCCATGTCTGAATTGTGAAGAATGCGTGTGTATGCTTGAGTCATGCTGTGATAAATTGGTTATTGTTTGCTTGAATAGCTAATTCATGAATATGGCTAGATTGGGTTGACGCATTGGCTGTTTGTTCACTAGTTGTGTTGACGCAGTGGATCAGCTGGGTTGACGCCATGCTGCTTTATCTACTTTTTGTTGCTCATTAAGTTTTAAAGTCGGTACAGGGTAGTTCATGCATCACTCTCTTTGCCAAGTGTATACATCAGTCAGCATTGCATCTTGTTATCAAAGTCCATACATTGCATAATGTTTGTCAAGCCAATACATTGCACTGTAGATGCATCGAAGGAAGTATGCACATTGGTCTGTTCATATGAAGTCTGTACATTGGAAGTGTGTACAGTGTTCAGTTGCCTTCTCATAAAGTCTATACATCGCATTTTGGAATCAAAGTATGTACAGCATTTCATTCACACCGGAAGTCTATACATTAGATTGTGGCCTGCTTAGCTGAACTCTGTACATCACCTTCAGACTTTCAATTGTTGAGTCTTTACATGTTTTGAGGTTGACAACTCTATGAGCCTTAGTGTCGTTATTTGTTCCATCGCGTACTGAACACTGCAGCACCTCGTGCTATTTTCTGTGCCACCTCATGTCGCTCCATCTGTGTCACCCCTATGTCTTTGAGTCTTCTGTATTCGTGTTGTTTCTTCCAAGACCCCGTGCCTTTCTTGCTTTGTGACCACACTTCGTGTCGGTTTCTGTTTTCGTCTTCGAGTTGTTTTCAGCCCGTGTCATCCTCGTGTTCGAGTCATTTTTCCTGTGTCTTCGTGTTATTTTTTGTGCTTGCGTCTTCGTGTTATTTTTTATGTCTTCGTGTTGCTTCCTCCTATCGTCGTCCAGGTTTCCTCTGATCGCGTGTTTTACTACCGTTTTACCTCGTGTCGTTCTCTGTTACCTCGTGCTGTTCTCATCTGACTTCGTGTCGTTATCTTTGTAGTGTTAGCTTTGATACTGTATGTACCTCATGTCGTTCTCTGTTTATCTCATGCTGTAGTCATCTTATGTATCTCGTGTCGTTTTCAGTATAGTGCACCTTTTGCTGTTCTAATGTCTATACATTCATTTCTAAGTTCAAGTCTACACACTTGTTATCACATCTTAAGTCTATACACTCGTGGCTAGCTGTTCAAGTCAATACACTCGTTGGCTAAGTCTTCAAAGTCTATACATTCTATCCTTCTGATTAATCTCCTATGACTGTGTGACAGGTACTGTTCGTGGAGCCTATGCAGAGTGGGGCACGTGATACGAGGCTGGCATCTGGCACGTGATCCGAGATGCAGAGGAGCCTCCACGTGGACTGAAGCATTTGGGCGAGAATCGTGGAGAGCACACACCGCCCTAATCTGCTGCTACTATATATATGTGTGTCTTCTTCCTCTGAAGAGGGGTGGGCAGAGAGTGACTGAAGTAGAAGCAGCCAGAAAAGAAGAAGAGGTGTAGAAGAGAAAGAAGAGATAGAGAAGGCTGAGAGCTAGATCGAGAGAGCAGAAGAAGAAAAAGAAAGAGAGACAGTGAGATACAGAGAGTGAGAAGAAGGAGAAGGCAGAAGCTGTGAGAAGAAGAAGAAGTAAGAAAGAAGAAGAAGAAGAAAAGAGAGTTCGTGCTGGGAGAAAGAGAGAAGCAGTAGAAGAAGTTCCTGCTGGACCGTGGATCAAATCCAGGCCAGCCAGCTCCTGCGAGAGCCAGATTTGATTTTATCTTTTTAGCTTTCTGTTGCTGGGTTTTATTTTTCTTTTGAACTATTCACTTGTTGTTCTTCCGATTGCCCTGTTGGGGATCGGGTCCCTCCTGTTGGTTCAGGAGAAGGGAGATTGCTATCTCCGGTTGCAAGTAGCTGGGTGCTACTTGTGAGTTCCCTAGGGAGGCTCGTCCTCTGGTTATGGGCTTGTAGGTTTCAAGTTCAGGGGTCCCTCCGGTTGGGAGGAAGAGAGGTCCAAGACCTCTAGTTTGCAGGTGACTTAATGTCACTTGTGTTTCCCTCTGGAGTTCAGAGGAAGAGAGACTTGGGTCTCTAGGTTCCCCTCCGGTTTGGAGGAAGGGAGGTTTGGTCCTCCGGTTCTGGGCTTGTGGGTAGCAAGTCCAAGGGTTCCCTCCGGGTCTGGAGGAAGAGAGACCGTGTGTCTCTGGTTTTCAAGTGACTGGGAGTCACTTGGGGTGTCCCTCCGGTTGGGAGGAAGAGGGGAGGTTGTTCCCCTGGTCAAGCTGTTTGGCAGCATTTGTTGCAGACTGAGTCTGCTGTGCTAGTGTTACTAGTGGAAGCCTCACTCCGGTTGGGAGTGAGGGGTGGACGTAGGTCTTTGGACCGAACCACCTAAAATCATTGTGCAGTGGTTTGTTTGATTGCCTGCTTCCGCTAGATGCATGCTAGGACCGTGATTTAATTGATTATCTATATCCTAGAATTTAATTGAGTTTGCATATCTTGTTTGAACAATTGTCCACTGATCTAGTTGTTATCATCTCATGCGAATTTTAAATTGGGTAGAATTCTTTGAAAGATCCATTCACCCCCCCCCTCTGGATCAGTGTTTATCAATCGTACCTAGCTAACAATTGGTATCAGAGCGGTGTCTGCATACAAGGTCCAGCGACCTGCAGATTCGATCTTGCTGTCTTAGGTGCTAATTTGTTTTTAGTGCATAATTGTTCCTGTTGCCTTGAACTTACTCGCTATTTGTTTTTCAATGGCTTTACCACCCGTCTTTAGTGGTTCTGGTTTCAGTCAGTGGTACACTGCTTTACATGATTATGTAAATTCTGCTAATCCTGATTTGTGGAAATTAATTTCACAAGGTCCTAACACCTTACCAACGAAAGTGTCCAAATGGACCGACAGACACAGATCAAAGGATGGTGAAAATCAGAAAGCCTTTAACCTATTGAAAGCAGCTACTGACAGAGCCTTATGGTCTTGTCTTCATAATTGCAGCTCAGCAAAGGACATCCTGGATAGGCTGAAGCAATTTCACAGGGTAAACGAGGACAACTGCATGATGGCTAACAGAAGTAATCCAATTGGCAGCAATCAAGGCAGCAGTCAGACTAAAGATGATGATGATGAGGTAAATCTCTTCGAGAATTTTTCTCTAGAAGATTGGGAGAATGCATATGCTGAATTATTTGAATCTCATGAACTGTTAAGAAAATAGTATAAAAAATTGAAGAAGAGTACTGGTTTAGATAGTTCAAGTTCTCCTTGCAGAAATTGTGTTGAATTGAAAAATATTCATGATGCCTGTATGTCTGATCTTCTAATGTTAAAGAAACAAATTTCTTTATTGAAAACTGAGAATCAAGATCATGTGAAAGAAATCTCTGAACTTGAAAAGAAGATTAGTCTAGCTAGTCATGATTCTGTTCAGAGCAAGGATTTGCTGAAAGAAATTGAATGTGTTAAGTCTGAACTAAACAAGCTGAAATCTGAAAATGATTCTCTTAAAGAGTTCTCCAATAAAAATGATGAAAAATCAGAGAAACTTAGACAAGAGAACAAATTGCTGATTGAAAAGCTTAATGCCATAAAATCTGTAAACATAGAATTACTGAAAGATTCTGAAAAACAACAGGAAATGTTTCATGAATGTCAGTCTCTCTCAGATGAATGGGTGCTTGATGCTGATCTCCTAGAGCAGAACAGTAAACTGGAAGAGGAAATCAATGAGTTGAAACATCTAAACACCCAGCTGACAGATAGGCTAATGACAATGGAAAAAGGCAAGTGTGTGAGTGTGGATAATTCTGATAGGTTGATGAATGCTGAACAAGAAATTGAGAGTCTAAAAACCATCAACTTAATGTTAAATGGAAATGTCAGTTGCAGTGAACAGAAAATAGCTGGATGTGAGCTTACTATCACATCCCTTCAACAAGAAGTGGATGATCTTTACAAGTCCCTATCTGAAGCTGACAATGAAACAAAACTAAAACAGGAAGTTGAAAAACTCAAAAGTCTGAATGATGCCTTGCATCAACAAGTCATTTCCTGTGAAACAGATCTGTCCAAATATGAAGCTAAAATTGTTGATTTGAATTTTGAGATTAAAGATTTGAAAAATTCTCTATCAAAATTTGTCAAAGGTAAGGACAATCTGAATAAGCTTCTTGAAAAGAGTGATAACTTTGAGAGAAAGGGACTGGGCTATAGTACGACAAATAAAAGGAGTAATGGGAATGAAACCTCTACTGTTTTTTTCAAAGCCACCAATCAGAACACAACCTCTGCTCCTTCTGTCTTCAAATTTACTGCACAAAAATCCACTGTGAAACCCAAAACTGTGGAACAAAATCAAAAACTGAAAAAGGGTGAAACTTCACAAAAGAAGGGTAAGGACACTCCTGTTACTATAAAGAAGGCTATACACAATTCACATGATCTCTCACACACTCACATTAAAACGGGTTCATGTTATTATTGTGGGAAAGGAGGTCA
This sequence comes from Amorphophallus konjac, assembly GCA_022559845.1. Taxonomy (NCBI): domain Eukaryota; kingdom Viridiplantae; phylum Streptophyta; class Magnoliopsida; order Alismatales; family Araceae; genus Amorphophallus; species Amorphophallus konjac. The sequence continues at coordinate 189,639,377 of CM040126.1, read as the reverse complement.
CATAATGGAGGATTGTGGATTGATGCTAAAAGATGAGCATGCTAGTGAACTTTACATTCTAGAAACTCTTTTGATAGAAACCATGTTGCTAGGAAGCCTGTTGCCTCATGTTATTATTGTGGGAAGCATGGTCATCTCATGAGTGAATGTTTTATCATGAAAGAAGACAATAAACAGCATGCCAAGTCTCCCATTCATGTTCATGGTCCATATGGATATAAACACAATTCTAGTCAGCACATTGTGTGCTTCAGCTGCAATAAGCCTGGGCACAAGGCTGCTGAGTGCTGGTTTAGATCCACTTGGGGTAAAAGTGGTTTTCATAAAAGAAATTCTTTTGCATGCTCCCACTGTGAGAAAAATGGGCATACAGTCAAGGACTGTTGGTATGTTCAAAAGAACTATGTTAAACCCCATTTTGTCAAATTCCCTGCAAAACCTTTTGTGAAAATTTCATGCTATAACTGTGGGAAGCCAGGCCATAAATTTGCTGAATGTTGGATGGTTAAGATCAAGCATCAAACTGCTCATGCATATAACAGAAAATCTTATGAACATGTTTATAAACAGCACCCTGCTGTTAATATGCATCATAAGAATCAAACACCAGCCATTTCATGTAGATACTGTGGAAAATTTGGACATTCTAAGGATGACTGTTCTCTGATGAAACTTGATGTTAATGTTGCCATGAAAATGTTTAGAAAACCTGTCAGGGCTAACGCAGGATCCAAAGCTGCTTGGGTCCTTGCTAGTTCAAAATGATCAATACTTTGCAAGTGTGCCTTGGAGGGAGAAATAAAAGGGGTTAACCAAGGCACTCAAAAAGAAAACTCCAGGATTCTATATTTCAGATCAGTTCTGAACTCTGTTTAAATCTCATAATCTGAAAATGCTGATTTGTCTGTTTTAATTTCATTATCTGAAATTGTTGTTTTGCTTGGTTGACTTTTGATGCTCTTCTCATGCTGTTGTTTGCACTAAATAAATGAGAGTGCTTTGCACTGCATATGTCATTTGCATGACCATCATGGTATATTAAATGGAACAGTGCTGAAGGGCATATGAAGTATGTCTGGATGCTACTGCCATATGTGCGGTGGTCCTTGGACCGAGTCCTCCGCCTAGTACCATGGGTCTAGTTTTCATATAGAGCTGTGTATTGCATATCATAAATTTTTAAAAAAAAAAATCTAAAAAGAAATTCACTGCACTTAGACAGGGGGAGCATTCCTATTTCATATCCTCTTCACTTCATGAACTCCCTTTGTTTAAGTAACCTGATTCATTCTCTTGACTATGCGCTATTCAACTGTATTCTCTGCTAGTATCTCTAAAATAGCTGATCAGTCTGTATTCCAGACTCAGCTACTGTCTGATGATAAAAATCTCTTCTAATGCTCTTCTCTATTGCTGATTTACTCTTGCACCAGCCTATACTCACCTTTCCCATTCTTCTCAGCTGGTGTGACTGCATTGGCTCTATCATTGATTTGTTGGTCAGCTAAACTTAATTTTCTGATCTGAGGAACTTAAGCTGCATGTAATGCAATTCAGTCTGATATTTTGGTAGAAACTCCTATCATATAGGTTTAAGAATTATCACTTAATCAGACTGATATAAGATTAATGTATTCTCAACCTTGTAATTAAATGAATTGAAAGTATCTGAATGATAAGGTTTAATAAACTTTAACCTCTTGTGTCATGTAATCCTTAAAGTCTCTCATCTGATATCTGAAAATTTGAAATCTAGGCTACTTTGGTAGAGATACATAGAGTGAGTGTTGTGGTTAATCATTAACTTGAAAAGGTTGACTAAATGAGAAAATTATGAATTCAGAGCAATGACTTGGTCACTGAGAAATTGAGCTCTTTATCAATGAAATAAAGTAACTCATGTCATGAGGTGCCACAGTTATCTCTGATAAAAACTTAGTGAAACAAAACCTGACAGAGCAATAGCTCATTTGTGTTGAGTAGCTGGGGAGTCTGGCCTCTGATAAAGGTGTCTTCTCATGTAAAAAGACACTCATATTGCTAACTCTGCTCTCAAAGTGAGAGGCAATGCCAGTTATCACACTGAGTAACTGGGTCACTTCAACTAAGACTTCTTGTGCCTCATGTAAAAAGGTGTTGATCAACTTAAATTGCTCAGGAAAAATATAATGTGCTTCAAATAAAATTATCTTGAAAAATCTATCAACTCATATTCTTGAAAAAGTGTTTAACATCAATACTAATCTGTGTAACTCTTGAAAGAGTCATTGAGATCTTCTGTGTAAGATAAAAGATGATTATTTTTTGAGTGTTTTCTGACTATTTGGTTCACTTTTTATTAAAACTTGGATTCAGATATGAGTATTGAGTTTAATTTGGCAAAGTTGGTATACATCAAAATTAAATCAGATTGGTTAAGTTGCCAATTCATAACTCCTTATGATAGAAGAGTCTAAATCTTTTAAGACTTATTGAATTGATGTATGCATTCAAATCCCTCATGATCAGATTCATGCATGATCAACAAAAACTGTATAGTCAACTCCTCTCTTATCAGTTGACTGATTCCATCCGTATTTTTCTGACCATACAAATGTGAGGTGCCACTCCTATTATCACCTTGTTCACTTGCAGCCTTCTGAACTTCAGAATCCTTTTGGTGGTGGATTTCAGATTGAATCCTGAGATGTATTTCTCTCCACACTGTTGGAATCTTCCATCTTGTTCTGCAATAAGCTCTGATTCTGTGGTATTTTTACCAGAATTCAGATTCTTTGTAATGGCTGATTTCAGATTGATTGATTGGATAACCAGAGTCATTTCCTGTGCTTCAGGGGGAGTTATGGTTTATTCACATCTAAAGGGAAAGTAGTCAATCATTCATGTCGGTTCTTCTTTTTAAAGAACCATGACTCATTCTCTACATTTATGTGCTGTATTTGTGTGCTGCATTTGACTATCAAACCATTTCCCTTCTTTTTGATTATGTCAAAGGGGGAGAATAGTTTGATGAGTCAGTGTGACTCATTATGTTGCCATCATCAAAAAGGGGGAGATTGTTGTGCCCCTTGTGCTTTGTTGATGATGTGGTGTTTTAATGATAGCAACATGAATGAGTCACCACATTGTTGAGTCACCACATTGTCTTGAATATGTCTGATCTATTCTGTGGGAGATTGCATGAGTGTGCCATGTCTGAATTGTGAAGAATGCGTGTGTATGCTTGAGTCATGCTGTGATAAATTGGTTATTGTTTGCTTGAATAGCTAATTCATGAATATGGCTAGATTGGGTTGACGCATTGGCTGTCTATTCACTAGCTGCGTTGACGCAGTGGATCAGCTGGGTTGACGCCATGCTGCTTTGTCTACTTTTTGTTGCTCATTAAGTCTTAAAGTCTGTACAGGGTAGTTCATGCATCACTCTCTTTGCCAAGTGTATACATCAGTCAGCATTGCATCTTGTTATCAAAGTCCATACATTGCATAATGTTTGTCAAGCCAATACATTGCACTGTAGATGCATCGAAGGGAAGTATGCACATTGGTCTGTTCATATGAAGTCTGTACATTGGAAGTGTGTACAGTGTTCAGTTGCCTTCTCATAAAGTCTATACATCACATTTTGGAATCAAAGTATGTACAACATTTCATTCACACCGGAAGTCTATACATTAGAATGTGGCCTGCTTAGCTGAAGTCTGTACATCGCCTTCAGACTTTCAATTGTTGAGTCTTTACATGTTTTGAGGTTGACAACTCTATGAGCCTTAGTGTCGTTATTTGTTCCATCGCGTGCTGAACACTGCAGCACCTCGTGCTGTTTTCTGTGCCACCTCGTGTCGCTCCATCTGTGTCACCCCTATGTCTTCGAGTCTTCTATATTCGTGTTGTTTCTTCCAAGACCCCGTGTCTTTCTTGCTTTGTGACCACACTTCGTGTCGATTTCTGTTTTCATCTTCGAGTTGTTTTCAGCCCGTGTCGTCCTCGTGTTCGAGTCATTTTTCCTGTGTCTTCGTGTTATTTTTTATGTCTTCGTGTTGCTTCTTTCTATCTTCGTCCAGGTTTCCTCTGATCGCGTGTTTTACTACCGTTTTACCTCATGTCGTTCTCTGTTACCTCGTGCTGTTCTCATCTGACTTCGTGTAGTTATCTTTGTAGTGTTAGCTTTGATACTATATGTACCTCGTGTCGTTCTCTGTTTATCTCGTGTTGTAGTCATCTTATGTACCTCGTGTCGTTTTCAGTATAGTGCACCTTTTGCTGTTCTAATGTCTATACATTCATTTCTAAGTTCAAGTCTACACACTTGTTATCACATCTTAAGTCTATACACTCGTGGCTAGCTGTTCAAGTCAATACACTCGTTGGCTAAGTCTTCAAAGTCTATACATTCTATCCTTCTGATTAATCTCCTATGACTGTGTGACAGGTACTGTTCGTGGAGCCTATGCAGAGTGGGGCACGTGATACGAGGCTGGCATCTGGCACGTGATCCGAGATGCAGAGGAGCCTCCACGTGGACTGAAGCATTTGGGCGGGAATCGTGGAGAGCACACGCCGCCCTAATCTGCTGCTGCTATATATATGTGTGTCTTCTTCCTCTGAAGAGGGGTGGACAAAGAGTGACTGAAGTAGAAGCAGCCAGAAAAGAAGAAGAGGTGTAGAAGAGAAAGAAGAGATAGAGAAGGCTGAGAGCTAGATCGAGAGAGCAGAAGAAGAAAAAGAAAGAGAGACAGTGAGATACAGAGAGTGAGAAGAAGGAGAATGCAGAAGCTGTGAGAAGAAGAAGAAGTAAGAAAGAAGAAGAAGAAGAAAAGAGAGTTCGTGCTGGGAGAAAGAGAGAAGCAGTAGAAGAAGTTCCTGCTGGACCGTGGATCAAATCCAGGCCAGCCAGCTCCTGCGACAGCCAGATTTGATTTTATCTTTTCAGCTTTCTGTTGCTGGGTTTTGTTTTTCTTTTGAACTATTCACTTGTTGTTCTTCCGATTGCCCTGTTGGGGATCGGGTCCCTCCTGTTGGTTCAGGAGAAGGGAGATTGCTATCTCCGGTTGTAAGTAGCTGGGTGCTACTTGTGAGTTCCCTCTGGTTAGAGGAAGGGAGGCTCGTCCTCCGGTTCTGGGCTTGTAGGTTTCAAGTTCAGGGGTCCCTCCGGTTGGGAGGAAGAGAGGTCCGAGACCTCTAGTTTGCAGGTGACTTAATGTCACTTGTGTTTCCCTCTGGAGTTCAGAGGAAGAGAGACTTGGGTCTCTAGGTTCCCCTCCGGTTTGGAGGAAGGGAGGTTTGGTCCTCCGGTTCTGGGCTTGTGGGTAGCAAGTCCAGGGGTTCCCTCCGTGTCTGGAGGAAGAGAGACCGTGTGTCTCTGGTTTCCAAGTGACTGGGAGTCACTTGGGGTGTCCCTCCGGTTGGGAGGAAGAGGGGAGGTTGTTCCCCTGGTCAAGCTGTTTGGCAGCATTTGTTGCAGACTGAGTCTGCTGTGCTAGTGTTACTAGTGGAAGCCTCACTCCGGTTGGGAGTGAGGGGTGGACGTAGGTCTTTGGACCGAACCACCTAAAATCATCGTGCAGTGGTTTGTTTGATTGCCTGCTTCCGGTAGATGCATGCTAGGACCGTGATTTAATTGATTATTTATATCCTATAATTTAATTGAGTTTGCATATCTTGTTTGATCAATTGTCCACTGATCTAGTTGTTATCATCTCATGCGAATTTTAAATTGGGTAGAATTCTTTGAAAGATCCATTCACCCCCCCTCTGGATCAGTGTTTATCAATCGTACCTAGCTAACAGTACTTAGAATTATGTGCTTCATCTAGGATCAGTTTCTTTGTAACCTCATGATCTGGTACACATATTTGGCCCTTGAGTAGTAATCTTCCATCCTTGGAAATAGCAAAATCCGGCCTTTGTTCTATATTGGCCTTAATTTCTAGTAATACAGGATCATCATTTTGCAGCTTTACCAGATCTTCTATTAATGTAGGTTGAGCTCAGATATTGGCTATGAAACAATCTTCTTCCTTTATGTCAATATCTAAGTTCAACTAAGCAAATTGAGGAACAAGGTTAGTTACACTTATCATAAGACTTGATAGCATACCCATTGGTTTTCTGCTGAGTGCATCTACTACAGCATTAGCTTTGCCAGGATGATACTGAATAGCAAAATAGAAGTCTTTGAGGTACTCTAACCACCTCCTATGCCTCATGTTAAGCTCTTTTTGAGAGAATAAGTATTTCAAGCTCTTGTGGTCTGAGTAGACCGTAAACTTTTCTCTATAAAGATAATGACGCCAAATTTTCAAGGCGAAAATAACTGCTGCCAATTCTAAATCATGCACAGGATAGTTTTCCTCGTGCCGTTTCAGTTGTCTTGAAGAATAACAGATCACCTTTCCATTCTACATGAGAACGCATCCTAAGCCAATGCCAAATGCATCTGTATACACTTCGAATCCACCACCCTCCATTGGTAGTGACAAAACAGGGGCTGTTGTAAGATAATTCTTAAGAGTTTAGAAATTCTTCTCACATTCCTCTGACCAGACAAAAGGATTCTCTTTTCTGGTGAGTCTAGTTAAAGGAACTGCTATCTTTGAGAATTCCTTAATGAATCTTCTATAATAACCAGCTAGACCCAGAAAGCTCCTTACTTCAGACACAGTCGTAGGCCGACTCCAATTTTTGACAGCTTCTACCTTAGAAGGATCCACAACAATACCTTCTTTTGAAATAATGTGGCCTAGGAATGAGACTTCCTCGAGCCAGAATTCGCACTTATTGAGTTTGGCATAAAGCTTGTGTTCTCTAAGTGTTTACAAAGCTATCCTTAGATGTTCTTCATGTTCTTCTTTTGTTTTGGAGTATATCAGGATATCATCGATGAAGACGATAATGAATTGATCCAGGTATGGCTGGAAGACACTGTTCATAAGTTGCATAAATGCTGCTGGGGCATTAGTTAACCCAAATGGCATTACCACGAATTCATAGTGGCCATAACGACTTCGAAAAGCCGATTTATAAATGTCATCTTCTTTAATTCTCAGCTGATGATAACCTGATCTGAGATCAATTTTAGAGACATATTCTACTCCAGAAAGTTGATCGAAGAGCTCATCAATACGTGACAATGGATACTTATTTTTGATTGTAAGCTGATTTAGTCGCCGGTAATAGATGCATAGTCGGAGAGAACCATCATTCTTTTTGACAAATAGAACCGGTGCACCCCAAGGGGATGTGCTAGGTCTAATGAAGCCCTTATCCAGAAGTTCCTGCAACTGCTTCTTTAGTTCTTTAAGTTCTGTGGGGGACATCCTGTAAGGGGCTATAGAAATAGGTGCTGCTCCTGGGATGAGTTCAATAGTGAAGTTCACTTCCCTCTCGGGAGGTAAACTAGGCAGTTCAGATGGAAGCACGTCTGGAAACTCATTTACAATAGGGATGTCTGCTATGATAATCTCCTTGGACTCTGTAATAATGACAGAAGCAAGAAAAGCTTCACATCCTCGCGAGATGAGCTTGCAAGCGTGAAGTGAGGATATGATAGTGGGGTGTTTCTTTTATTTGATGCCAAGAAAAGAGAATCTTGGAAGACCGGGTTTTCGAAAAGATATAATCCTATTTCGGCAATTGATATAAGCATCGTGGTCTACAAGCCAATCTACCCCTAAAATGGCATCATAACCTTTCATGTCAAGGCATACTAAGTTTGCGGGGAGATTGTGACCTTCTAGTATCACTTCGCTATCAGGATAATAGTTGGTAAGCTTAGTTCCAGAACCTAAGGGCGTGGAAATAGCGAGATCTAAAGGTAAGGGAACCGATGTAATTGACAATATTTTTACAAAAGTAGTGGAGATAAAAGAATGAGAGGCACTAGTATCAAATAGCACAAATGCAGGATGAGAATAAATTTGAAGAGTACCTTCCATAAGCCCATCGTCCTTGGGCGTTTCCTCTTCATCTAGAACGGCATTGAGGTGAGCCTGCCTCCTGCGTCCATTACCAGATGACTGGTCCTTCATAAGGGGGCAATCCGGCATGCGATGCTCTCTGCTTCCACAACGTAAATAAGCGCCAAGGCACTTCCAACACTCCTCAGTCGAATGGTCGAATTTCTTACAAAATGTGCAAGCCATAGCGACCTGCTCCTTCTCTTCCTTGACTTTCTTTTGCTTGTGGGAACTTCCACCGTTCCCACTCTTAGATCTTTTCTTACTATCACGGCTTTTGTAGTGTTCCGTGATACTAAATTTCTCTTTCTTATAACGCCGATCGGAACATCGACTCGACTCTTCTCCTTTTCCTTTTAATTTCTCGACCTTCTCTAAGGTCCTTTCACATAAATATGCTCGTTGAACCATCTCCGCATAGGTACGGATGTTTTGGGTCCCGAGTTGCTGGATGAAACCGAGTCGTAACCCGTCCATAAACCGATTTGTCTTCAATAAGTCGGTGCTGATAAGATGTGGTGCGTAAAGTGCTAGCCTTGAAAATTGTAGTTCATATTCGGTAACCGTCATCCTTCCTTGCCGAAGAGCGGCGAACTCCATAGCCTTTTGTTCCTTTACGTGCTCAGAAAAGTACTTGACACGAAATAGGGTAAGAAAACCGTCCCATGTATGAGGTGCATTGGCCGGAGGTGCTGGAACCGACTTCCACCAAGTGCGAGCATCTTTGTTGAGTTGAAAGGTTGCGAGACGCACCTTCTCCTGATCGGTGCATTGGATGACATCAAATATACGACTCATTTCGTCTATCCTGTTCTCCGCCTCGTCAGGATTAGACGAACCATAGAATCGCGGAGGATTTAAACTCCGAAATTGTGATGTAGGTCACCAGCCCTTGCCCTGCGCCACCTTGCGCTATAGTTTGCAATGCCTGGGTAAGGTCGGCAACTGTTTGTTGCATACCATCCCAATCTACATGATGAGCCATTTGTAAGATAAGGTACCTGAGAGAAAACAACAACCTATTATTTCTCATATCTTATCCCGGGCTCTACCCACTTCTCACATGGGTATGGAAACTTCTTCCTTAGTTCATAGGTAGGGGCCCTTAAACCTTGGACTTATCCTATGACATGATTCCTTCTTCCTAAGTCCTGAGACTTAGGCTCTGATACCAACTTAACTGTCACACCCCGAGCCTTTATTTCAGCGGAAGACTAACTCGGGGAGCGCGAACAGTCGGCATGGTAAGTCTCTTGCAAGCAAGAACGATCAGAGCGCAAGACAATCACACAAAATGAATGCAATTGCACAATATTTACTAAAAATCCAACTTCATTCCATTATCAATCAAATATTCAAAATACAATAACTTTTTCCACCATCTTTCACTCTACTAGACTCAAGAAATAAGAAAATTACATTGACTCCATCTAAACAATATAGACTTCCTAAGTCTTCGCTCATCTTTATTCACTCTCGGATCCGCTACTTGAACCTTCCAAATCCGAACCCGATTCACTATCATTTCCTGAAAAAGATTGGAAATAGGTAATGAGCACACTTGCCTAGTAGGTATCTTCGCATCAACATGAAGGCACTATTAAAGTAATTAATAATTTAGCTCTAAAGAAGTAAGGTAAAATCATGCGAATGCGAATATCATGCGATTAAACCAAAGTAACATGATAATCATGTAAGATAGAGTGAACAAGAATGAATAAGAACATGATGTTTGGCCTTTCATGAACAAGAATGTATCGAGAATACACTTTCACTTTCATAACCATAAAGGTTACGCACGAGAATGTCAATCATGTAGCAATTCACTAGATTTTCACGAGTGCTCATGAATTTCACTTATTTATAAAGAAAGTACTCCCAGCGTAATGCGATGCCAGTAGCATCATATCCCATGGTTTATAAAATAGTATGTTTCCGGCAATCAGCCGTGGGGACTAGCATAGAGCCCTTGGACACAATCAGCGCCCGAACTGCATCTTCACGTATAAATCAAGCTACTTCCATGAGTGTAACAATAAAGTATGGCCAAGAATACAATAAGTTCAATAACTCATGGTAACAATAATCAATGAATGAATGCTTCAATTTAGAGTATGAGAGATCAAGAAAAAGATTAAAATAATGTCATGCTCACGGAAATAAATCGACAGCATAACGGTATATTCTTTTCTCTTTCCAATCATTATATTAAGTTTCATGATCAATATTATAAGTTCTAGACTATCATTAGTCCATCCAGAACCTTTGAAATATCAACCCTTGGGTCAAACCTTGGGTTAAGTACTTTAGTAATGTGATTGTCGTTTGCTGGGCCGTTACATCATGTAACGCTCCAGTAGTGGGCCGTTACAGTGATCCGAATTCAGAACGATCAAAATAGACTTAGAGAAGTGTGACGGTCATTCGTTGGGCCGTTACATTGTGTGACGGTCCATGATTACGCCGTTATAGTAGTCTGAGACTAGAATCAATCAATCGAACTCAGATGAATGTGACGGTCTTATATTGGGCCGTTACATGTGCCTGACGGTCCAACACAGAGTCGTTACATTACTGATAATCAGAAAACATCGATAGTGTAGTCTAATCAATGGGCTTTAATGGTACAACCAACTCGCTAGTTGGAATCCCAGGCTCGCGGAGAATTACAGAGGCCTTGAAACAAGATTTACTATTCCATTGGAAGGAATATGTAATAGAGAGGTCCTCAAGTCTAAGAATAGTGTTCCTATAGTGCAAAGTGAACTAATGGACAACATACCAGAATATGTGCCATGTACTTATAGAAAATGACTCTATAGATAGAGAGAGAAAAACGTGTATCAATATGGAAATCATGGTAAAACTCTGTCAATACATCATTCAAAAATCATGATTTACAATACAAATTATAGAGTTTTTGGCACACGAAATTAACATAACTTAAAATAACTCAAGATGCCTAATTCATGCAAACTCCAATATGAACAGTAAGCAACTTAAAATCATAATAACAGGTCAAAACTTAGCTATCTAGGTTTAATTATAAGTAAACTTAACTGGTTATTATTCTGCCATAGGTTAACAGAACATAGAGTCTAACGGTCTAACAAGAGTGTGTCACAGTGTCTGTGACGGTCTATCGAGGGGCCGTTACAGTATGTAACGCTCCTGTCTGGGTGCGTTAGAGACAATAGTGAAAATAAAAATATAACAGAGTGTGTGACGGTCTGTCGTAAGGCCGTTACATCACTATGACGGTCCTACTATGATCCGTCAGAGAATCTGCCAACAGAAATCAGCATGAGATACAAGAGATTAACTCACATCATGTCTATAATCAAAATACCATGTATTCTTAGACATGATAACGAAGTATAGGCCACTACATGCATAGGTATCAGTGAATAGACAAGGTAACATCTTTTAATTTTCCAATTAGGGCTAAGAGATGCAGGTAATGCATAAAACTATTAAAACATGAAATTCATGATCTATCATGCATGGAATTCAATCAAACCAGAGGGCTTTTATTCCTATCCAGCTATTTTTTTTTGCCGTTCATGAGATAACCTACCTCTTAACTTGGCTTTAAACTTCCAATTTAGGGTTTGAAAAACGTGCCCTAGTTCTCCTCTTCCCGTGACTTTTCTGCAACTTCCTTGGGCTCTAACTCCACGACCTCTTGACCTAAAGACGTGAAATTTGGAGAGGAGTTAGTCTAAAGTATTGTAAACAAATTCCTCTAAAGCACTTACCTGAGATTATGACTCCTTACCTTGATTCCACGCGAGTAAAAGTATGGGGTCGCGCAGTTCAGAACTAGGTCCTATTTATAGAGTTCTAGCTAGGGTTTAAGGATTAGATCGATTCTAGAGTCCTTAATCTGCCATAATCTAATCCCTAAGAGTCCTTAGTAGTGTTATGAACTCTCCCAAGTCGATCCCTAGTGGATAAGATCTCAAGGTTCTGATCTTTCTACTCGTTCTTTCCTTCACGGAACTAACAGGGTGTAACGGTTGTAGACCCATGCATTACAAGAATGTGACGGTCTCATGATAGACCGTTACAATCAATGTTCCTAGAGTTCAACATTAATCAAACTCTTTTGCTAATTATCCTATATAATTATTTATATAATTGTATCTATCCTTATTCTGCTAAAACCTGACTTCTAAGAGTCCCTGGTGATTTTACATGTCATTCTAATTAGGTCTCTTATGAATAGGATCATCAAGTTCTAATCTTTTTATACATTCTCTTACTTACGGAACTTGCAGGCTGTGACGGTCTAGGGTATACGCGTCATAAGGCTGTGGCGGTCGCCTGATGGACTGTTACATTCGACGCATTCAGAATTATAATTTTAATAAAACTCTTTTATTTATTTTTCATCTAGTTATCCTATTAAGTGGTGTTTATCCTTTAAAATCCATAAATAACCTTCTAGAATATGGGCCAAATTAAATGGGCCTAGTTTTTAATCCTTTTTGATTTGTTTAGTAGATTAGGTTAATTGATTAACATAATTGGGCCTTATGATGGCTAATAAACTCAATAATCCTTTTATAAATTTATTTAGCCCTTATAAATTACAAATAAATTATAAAATAACTTATATAAATTCTGGGGCACTACAGGTAAGAAGAGTATGGAGCCGTGGTTAATTGCAGATCAAAGAAAGTCTATTTTCACCCACATGGGAAACTAGCATTCTATTTTCAAGGTATTCGATCTCATTCTTCTCGCTTGATTATTTCTGCTATTCGAGCCTGTAGATTACTTAATGCAGGTTGTCAGGGATTCTTAGATTCCGTGGTTACTGTTGAGGCACCACAGCAGGATATCAATGCTATTCATGTGGTCTGTGAATTTCTTGATGTATTTCCTGATGAGTTACCAGGCTTACCTCCACAGCGAGAAATAGAAATGGTGATTGAATTGATTCCAGGTATGGCACCTTTAGCAAAGGCACCATACCGTATGGCTCCAGCTGAATTGAAAGAATTGCAAGCACAACTGTTGGAATTGTTGGAAAAAGGCTATATTCGTCCCAGCTTTTCTCCATGGGGTGCTCCAGTTTTATTCGTGAAAAAGAAAGATGGAAGCGTGAGGCTATGTATTGATTACATGCAATTGAATCAAGTGACTATCAAAAATAAATATCCTTCGCCCAGGATTGATGATTTGTTTGATCAATTGCAGTCAACTTACTGTCTTTTCATGAAATGATCTTTGATTTGGTTATTTCCAATTGAGGGTTCGAGAATCTGATGTGGAAAAGACTGCTTTTAGCACGCGATATGGTCATTATGAATTTTTTGTTATGCCGTTTGTGCTAACTAATGCTCCTGTAGCTTTTGTGGACCTGATATAGCGTGTGTTTCGTCCATATCTGGACCAGTTTGTTGTGATCTTTGTCGATGATATTCTTGTTTATTCTGCTTCTGAAGAGGAACATGTTCATCATCTTAGGATTGTATTACAGACTCTGCGAGATCACGAGCTTTATGCAAAATTCAGTAAATGTGAGTTTTGGCTTCGGGAAGTTCATTTTCTCGGCCATGTGATTTCTGGTGGTGGAGTTACAGTTGATCCAGCTAAAATTGAAGTTATTCTTCAATGGCAGAGACCGAGGACTGTGACAGAGATCAGAAGTTTTCTGGGTCTTGCAGGTTATTATCGAAGATTCATTTAGGAATTTGCATGGATGGCCGCACCAATGACTCGTCTGACACGCAAAGATGTACCTTTTGTCTGGTCAGACTAGTGTGAACAGAGCTTCAATGAATTGAAAAGGCTTCTCACTTCTTCTCCAGTGCTGGTATTACCTTCTGGCTCGGGTGGATTCGTGGTTTACACGGATGCTTCTCGAGTAGGTTTGGGTGTAGTGCTTATGCAACATGGTAAAGTTATAGCTTATGCATCCCGACAATTAAAACATCATGAAGAGAATTATTCGACTCATGATTTGGAGCTTGCAGCGGTGATCTTTGCATTGAAAATCTGGAGACACTACTTGTATGGCGACAAATTTGAAATCTTTATATATCATCAAAGCTTGCAGTATGTGTTTTCTCAAAAGGATTTGAACCCTCGGCAGCGTATATGGATGGAATTTATGAAGGACTATGACTTTACCCTTTCCTATCAGCCATGAAAAATGAATGTTGTGGCTGATGCTCTGAGCAAGAAGGTGCAAATTAGTCATTTGCTTGTTCATGAATGGAAGTTGTGGAAACAGTTTCCTTGCGAGACATTTAGCGTGGACATTCCTTCTGATCTGATGGTAGATGTGTGTGCTAGTCCTGTGATGACTCCAGCTATTTATCAGTAGATCAAGGAAGCTCAGCAGGCAGATTCTGATTTGTCCCGCATTATAATGATGCACGATGTTGAGTTTGATGATGACTTAGTCGTCAGCTTCCGTGGAAGACTGTATGTTCCAGCTGTTGATGAGTTGAGAAATGCCATCTTGCGTGAAGCCAATGGATCCCGTTATGCTATTCACCCCGGCACTACCAAGATGTATCAAAATCTGAAAAGGCAGTTCTGGTGGCCAGGAATTAAAAAGGATGTAGCTGCATTTGTGTCTAAATGTTTCACATGCCAATAGGTTAAAGCTGAGCATCAAAAGCCTGGAGGAATGCTTCAACCTTTTGAAATTTCGATGTGGAAGTGGGATCATGTCATGACAGATTTTGTTGTGGGTTTACCCCGCACTTCACAAGGCTTCGATGGAATCTGGCTATTAGTTGATCGATTAACAAAGACAGCAAGATTATTGCCAATTAAAGTTACCTAGAGTGTTCAGAAATTGGCCGAGCTTTATGTTTAAAAGATTGTGCCATTGCATGGAATTCCAATATCAATTGTGTCAGATCGCGACCCACGGTTTACTTCTGGCTTCTGGCGCAGTTTTCAAAAAGCGTTGGGCACCGAGTTAGCTTTTAGTTCAACGTTTCATCCGCAGTCAGATGGTCAATCAGAAAGGACAATTCAGACTTTAGAAGATATGCTGAGATCGTGTTGCCTAGATTGGCAGGGTTCATGGAGTCAGCATTTGCCACTTGTGCAATTTGCTTATAATAACAGCTATCACTCCAGCATTCGCATGGCACCGTATGAAGCTCTATATGGGCGTCCTTATCGTACACCTTTAAACTGGTTTGAGGCCGGTGACAGATTGTTGACTAGGCCCGATATGGTTCAGCAGTGTGCTGATGTGGTTTGCTTGATCAGGCAGAAAATGTTGATAGCTTAGAGTCGACAGAAAAGTTATGCAGATCAGCGCAGGCCACCATTGCAATTTGAGCCTGGAGATATGGTGTTTGTAAAAATATATCCGATGAAAGACGTTATGAGATTTGGGAAGCGTGGAAAGCTCATTCCCCGTCACATTGGTCCGTTTCCTATTCTGGAACGTGTGGGCCAAGTGGCTTATCATCTTCATTTGCCAGCGGCGATGCAAGCAATCCATGATGTATTTATGTGTCCCAGCTGAGGAAGTATATCTCTGATGCATCCCACGGGCTTGATGATTCAATGTGGCCTGAAGTGACTGCAGATTTATCCACACCAGAGTATCAACTCAGAATTGAAGATCATCGTGAGCAACGATTGAGAAATAAAGTAATTCCTCTGGTTAAGGTTGTCTGGCATCGTCACTCTGGGAATGAGGCTACATGGGAACGTGAGGACAAAATGCTTCAGCAATTTCCTTTCTTATTTGAATAAGGTATAATTCCTTTCAGTTCTCTCCTTGTTCATCCTTTTAAATTTCGAGGATGAAATTTTTATTAGGAGGGAGGGACTGTGAGACCCGTTCTTTAACGGATCTTTACCGGTAATAAAATAGAATTTATTCCATGAATTTTGGCTATTTTTATGAAATTTATGGGCTTTTTTCTAGCAGTTAATCTAATTAGATTAAAGCTTTTAAGGAAATTAATTGGCATAAGTATACTTTTGCTTAATTGAGGGTTTAAAGAGCAAAATGAGGTTAAAAATAATATATATATGTATATATATTTTAATCTTTTTTTAACCCACCGTCGACCCCTCTCTCTCTCACTTTACTCTCTTTCTCCCCCCCCCCCTTTTTCACCCGAATGGGTGAACCCGCAGGCGCACACTCGAGCGGCGACCACCCCTTCTCTCGCCGTTCCTCTTCTCGGCGGCGTGGCAACCCAAGGCCGGCGGCCTCGCCAGCGAGTTGGCAGGGAGGAGCACGCGGAGGCGTGATCCCACAGGGAAGAACCGCGACCCTCTCCCTCTTTCTCTCTTCTTGGTGCGTGGTGTCCCGAAGGCCACGGCGGAGGAGCTAGAGCTCCGTCGGTGAGCCTGCAAGGTGTAGGAGGCAGCGGCGATCTCGTCGAACCCGGACCGACGCACGGAGGCACAAACCCACGGTGGCATCGGGCGGCTCTCTCCTTTTCTCACGGCATTCTTGCGGCGAATCGGCACCCTCGGCTTAAATAAGGTGGAGGGGCGACCTTCTTCCCGTGCTAGGACCGGCGGAAGCTTCCCCGCGATGCGAGGAACGCGGAGACGTCAACCCGAGTTGAACCGTGGAGTGGAGAGATGGTCGGGAAAGTCGAGCCGCGGCGCGACCCTCGGCTTGCTCACTATCGAAATGGACATTTTCATTACATTTGAGGTAGGGGGATCAATACCCTAGCTCGTTAGATTGTTCCTAATGCCATGCCCATTGTCGTTATGTTTTAAAAAGCATGCCAATCGTCCTTATGTTTTTGAAGCATGCCCATCATCTTTATATTTTTGGAGCATGCCCATCGTTGCTAAGTTCATAGATGATGAATTGTTGTATTATGATGATGGAATGGCAGGGAACATGTTAAAAATTATGATTCCCGTCGATTTGGGTCGACCGGGAGGGGATCCGATTAAGATCTCCATGGATTCGGGTCTCCTGTAAGGATCATATTTAGATTTTTTAGATTTTGTAACGGTCCGCCATAAACCATTTATTGATCTAAGCGACTGACATTTCGACTGTGTAAATATTTCAAATCTGAATGACGGTAGAAACTTCACGGCTAGTCCATTTAGCAGCACGCAACGGTTTGTTGTTCGACCGCCTAAGACTATAGCGGCCCTAGTTCGACCTCTTGTTCTGCAATTTTTGCGTGTTCTTTTAATTATGCGTTTAATATTGAATATTCGCCATGCTTAAGTTATTTTATAGACTTGGGTAATTTTCTTTCAACCATTTAATCCCAACAGATTTTAATTCTTAGCATATTCAATTATTTATGCATTCAATTATTGAATAGTTGCCATTTCAGCATATTCAATTATTTATGCATTTAATTATAGAATAATTGCCATGTTTAATTGTTATCATAAATTATGACATGTTTTTAGATCCCAATAGAATTATATTCGCTTTCATAGTGATGGAACCACCAGTCGTAGCCTGACGACTTTTAGTGTTGATCCCACCCGGGCGAGGTGGCAAGGTATCCCAGTTTACTATTTATAAGCTAGTTCCGTGGGCCTCGGTCCAACCGTAGCGTCCTACGGAGGGGAATACTAGCTAGAGACCTGGCTCTAGGCGACGATCCGGTGTGTGCACACGTGGTCAGAGGCTTGGACCGACACTGACGAGTGTTACTCTGACTTGTTACTTGTTTCTGGTACTGTTACGTGTCTCGCTTGCTATGATCAGGCTTGCGCAGATGCTTGAGACGTAGTGTAAGCCGTTAGTGGACACATCTGGTTTCTTATTCTTGTTGATCTCCTCTCCTTCTCTCTCTTGTCACTTGGGAATGATTGAGTTATTATCTATTGGTGGATTTTGAGTACTCGCATTTGAATTAATTTGGCATATTAGTTAGCTGTTTATAAACTATTTAGTTAGTTTTACAGCTTTATTAAATTGTCATTTATTTATGCCAATGCATGCTTTACTGCTTTCCTTTAGTTAGTTGCGATTTAGGGATCCCTGTGAACCCTACTGAGTCTCGTTTGTGAGACTCACCCCTTCCTTTTTCAGGTGAGGCGGAGCAACAGGCTACAGGATTCTCTCGTGCTTTTGGCGAAAAAGTTTAGAGCCAGCAGTGGGGTGTCAGTGGTCGGTTAGTAGTCAGTCTGTCTTTTTTTTTTCTTCTTTTGGCCGGGGTATGTCCCGTGTAGTTATTTATTTTGACCATTGTACAATTTGGGACTTGTGATATATGGATCTGGCCAGACTACTTGTATAAATTTTACCACTCTGATATATTTAATTGCTTCCGTTCAAAGTTCAAATGAATGCTTTAACTAATATTGAGCGTGTAATTTCTATTCGTTATGCATCCCCTCGACAAACACTTACTAACCCTTACGGGGCCTCATCAGCCTCTTGGGTGGCTTCCCCGATCTCTTGGTATCGGTAAATCGATGATATCCGGTTATCAGTATCCGGATCTCCTGGGTCGTCACAATCTCAATGAGTGCATTGAGTGATTGTGCTTCACCACTATATGCGCTTCGACCTTGTCAAATGGAGCTTTGATCTTCTGCTTCAAGCTACCTCATAGATACATTGACCTTCACGATCAGAGAATGCTGATGTGCATCGACTTGTGCGTCTTGTAGTGTTGATGTGCATCGACCTTGTCGGCATCAAACACTTCATCTGCATGACTAGGAAGGGCACATGCATCGACCTTGTCACACAACGCTCAGAGAATGTGCTCAGACCTAGAAGCATGCACAGACCATCTACATGCACAAAGAAAATGTGCATCAACCTTCTTTTGAGGTTGCTTAAATGTGTACCGACCTCTCTTCAGAGTTGACCAATGTGCACTAACCTTTGTTTTGAAGTTGCTCAAATGTGCACCGACCTCTCTTCTTGAAATCACACAGGTGCATCCACCTTCCTTCTTCGTTGCCAGGATATGCTTCGACCTTTGTCCCGTGCAGACAAAAATGTGCACCGACCTTCCTTCGCTGAGGAACCAAAGGTGCATCGACCTTGTTTTGGGTTGGAAGGATGTGCATCGACCTTCTTTGCTGATGGACCAAAGGTGAACTGACCTTGTTTGCTGAATGAGTCAAGGTGCACCGACCTTGTAAGCCAAATGCCAAAAGATGCACTGACCTTGTAAGCACATGTACATCGACCTTCATCAGTCCCCAGTTAACTAGCATCGACCTTCATTGGTCCCCAGCCAACTAGCATCGTCCTGCATTGGACATGTGCACAGACCTTGTGTACTTGAACCAGAACATGCACCGACCCTCTTTTCAGAGTTAACGAATGTGCATCGACTTTGGTTCTACAGTAACTGAGGTAGCATCTACCTTGGTTGCGTACAGATTGAAGTAGCATCGACCTTGTATATGCACAATGCAAAATGTGCATCGACCTTCATTCTGTGTAAGGCTAACTATCATCACCTTCATTCATCAACCACAGAAGCTGCATCGACCTTAGCTGACAGCTTGCACTGTCTTGGACTTTGACTTGCCAACCAAGACTTTTCACATTTCTCATTGATTGTGCATTGACTTCTGACCATGTTGACTTTTCTTGTTGACTGTGTATTGACTTCTGATTTTAACTAGCTTTCAACCTGTACTTTGTGCAACTTGAACACCTCAATAGCACAAGTAGAGTCATGAGACCATATGCATGATTCTTTATCAACAAACCACATTGATTGATCATATTAAAGAGTATACATGACTAGAGTTTTTGACATCATCAAAACACAGGGACACAATAATCTTCCCCTTTTTGATGATGGTAAAACTATGAGTCATCATTAGTCATTTCAATCAATGAATCATAAATGACCTTTGTGCATATAAATGACCTCTGTGCATTTGTATCATGCAACTAAATTCAATCAATGACCTCTCTATGACTCAACCAAACTATTCTCCCCCTTTGACATTATCAAAAAGAAATTATAGTTTGAGAAAAATCAGAGAAGTAAATGCGAAGCATGCAAAAACTATTCTCCCCCTTGCCAAATGTACTGTAAATACCCGGTCATGCAAATCATGAAAGCAAGGATGCTGATGAAGCAATCTGCACCTTTGACAGAGCAAAGGGATTGGAATGGAAGAAATGATCACAAACATCAACAAAAAACACAGTGACAGTTGGACAATTTAGGCAATAAGAGAATGGCTCAAGAGGTATTACAATCTGTAGAGAATATCAACCAGCAGAGTCTGCAATTGTGCAGTCAAGATGTTTCCAACAGAGTAGAAAGAATCGAGCAGACGAAATCAACAGATCTTCCAAAGGAGTAAGGAAGATTTTCAATGAGATACCAATGCCATAAATTCAAATTTAAAGATGCTTTAGAGTCTTCAATTGTAAGGGCTTATGAAGGAATTTTACTGAACTGCATGGTTTAAACATAATGTATTCAGAGATTATTAAAAAGAATTTTTCTTTATTCATATATGAAATCAATATTTAATAAAAGAGAACCAAGCTGTCATATACACATCTAGTTTAACCTCCCTCCATCTTACTCATTCATATTCAATGACCCCTTTAGGGTTTGCATGAAGTAGTATTGAGATTAAACAAACTTGAATATAACTGATCATGTTCAGGAATTCAGCAATCTTTCTGTTTCAATTATTTTTCTGATTTCTTCTTTAAACAAGATATTTTTCAAGAGCAATCTAGTTTAGTGCACACTTTGTAACTAGAGGATACACGTTGTTTAGACGCCAGTATCCCTAAGCATTTAATGTAATTAACTGTCATGCTTCATTTTGAACAGAGATAACTAGGCACTTCATGACATAGGTTGACTCCATTTCTTTGAAGAATGTCCCAGTTTCTCAGTGCAACCTAATCATTGCTCTGCCTTAACCTTTCACAGATTTTTCATTAAATTTTCAACAGAGATAACTATGACACTTCATGACACAGTCCTTTGGACATGGTTTCTTAGTGATCAAAGTCATTACTCTGACAAAATATAGCTTCTTGGAGATACCTAGAATAAACAGATGTTTAAAGACAATACAAGCATCATGTAACTTAACCGAAGAGTGCCACTATTTTAAAACTTTTAGATTTCAGGCGGACTTACATGATGTATCATAAATCAACTGGTTAAAGTTTATTAAAAGGATTGACTCAGATATTGTCAAGATGTTCAAGTCTAAACTCAATTAGACTTAAACCACATGAGTCTTTCAGACCTTCATAATACCCTATAATAGAAGATTCCTTTCCCAGATCATTTTCAAATTTATGAACAAGGTATATAGATTGAAATCTTCATGAGTTTTAAACGAAACAAGGGAATTTCAGAAGTATCCAGAACATCAAGCACTAAAGAGCATTAAGCAAGAGTGGTAGAAACGGATGACTTTCAAGCAACGATAAGGATAAGCTCAGGGAAATAGCAGTGATATCTAGGTGTCCTTATGACAGATGACTCTCAAGCACCAAGAGAATCCCGATCAGTTGATATCAACATAGCAAGCCCCCTTACAGCAAAAACAGAAGCAACAGACCATGGCTTTCAAGCCATGTAAGTGAAATACTCAAAAGATTTTAACAAAGATATTTGTGAAATTGAAAATAGCTGATATCAAGTGAGAAACCATGGATTAGAACAACTAAGTAGGCCTGAGTTCAATCACAGTAACACGGGGCCTTACACAAATAGATCATAGACAAGATAGCACAGACTGAAACAAGGAGCATCGGTTGACCGAAGTGAGCAGTTAGGTCGACCGAGATAGATAAAGTGTGAGTGAGGAAATAGACATTTAAACACCCATTTTCAAAAACCTACAAATGCTCCCCCTGAATGTATGCATGAGCTATCTAGTGAGAGGTCTGTCTAGATCAATAAGTAGTATGCACGAATGCAGATAGTGATCAGACTTTATTATGCATATGAACAACCTAATGCACATAAACAATCTTCATATTGCAAGAGTTCCTCCTATGAATGTGCATTGCATGTCAAGCAACACCTTTTGCATTTTCAACATGAATATGAATGATATGCAATCAGTTCTAAATTTCAGAGTATGCATGGGGCTAATGTTTATTCATGCAATGGACACAATATGGCCTTGATTAACTCCCTCTTTCTATATGCAACGTATGACTAGACTATGAAGGGAGTTATTCTAACCAAATATGCATGAAGCACAAAGAATTGAAGGGAGTTATTGTAACCAAATATGCATGAAGCACAAGGAATTACCTAGGCTAACTCCCCCTATCTATATGCATATATTAACTGGACTCTGAATGCAGCATATGCAGAACATTAGAACCATAATAAAATATGCTCATGAAGGTCTAGACTGCTCTATGTGCAAAATTTTTGACCAATGGTACTGGGTAGAGGACTTGGTCTAAAGACCACCTCATACATAGTAAGAACTTCCAGATAGATTGCATCTGCCCTTTAGTAACTTACCATTTGATATACCATAATGTTCATGCATAACAATGCAGTGCAAGTGCAGTCCTATATGCATGACAATTTTTCTGAGCATGTATGTGTGTAGATGAAAATAGATGCAGTTGACATACGCAAAACACATGTGGTTCAGATTTTTAGAGTATGACATTCAATTCAGGAAATGCTGTGCACATTCAGATGTCAACATGAATTCAAATTATGTGCAGCAAATGTGATAGTCCCACATGAAGAGGAATTTATTTTAGATTTATGCATTTTCATGAAGATCAGCATATGCAGGCATGAAAGTATGTTGAGATAAATCAAATTCAAATCATGTGTCATGATAGGTTTCATAATCAACCCTTGATACTAGGCGGAGAACTTAGGTCTTACTACCACCTCTCGCATAGTATGGGTTTCCAGATAGACATGAAATCTGCCCTTCTCTCGACAGTATTTGATATATCAATGGGTTTGATCTAGCCAGTATCAAAAACATAAAATAAGAGCATTAACACACAAAGAACATGCATAAGAGTGCATAATGTAATGCAATTTGCATTATCAATCTAATGTATGCACTGATTGCTCAACATATGCTCATGAGAAATAATGCAGATTATCAAATTCAAGTGTGAGCGTGCGAAAACTTAATTAGCCAAACCTGTAAAGTGCAAAATTAGGGTTTTACCATACTCGGGTGCCTTGGCTATTAACCCATTTTTATTCATCAGCTCCCAAGGCACGCCTGTAAAACACAAATCTTATTTTGCCATTTTAGGTACCCAAGAATTCTGGGGTCCTTCATGGTTAGCAGTAGCTCAGACTGGTGCTTTCCACATTCTCCTAGAAGTGTGATCATCCAGCTTCATCACCAAGCAATCATTCATAGAATGTCCAAACTGTCCACAGTAATGACATGATAAATCAGATTTTGAATTCTTTTTGTGCACATTAGCATTGACACAGAATCTATGTGCATGTTCATGGAAGTTTCTGTATTTAACATGGAATTTTGTTCTTTTATTTCCACCAAACATATTCTCTTTTGTAGGGAATCCAACATATCTAGAATTAACATTCCTTCCCTGGACATGCCAACAGTCCTTGACAGTATGGTCAATCTTCCGACAATTAAAACAAGAAAAATGATTTCTTCTTTCAATAGCAGACCAGCATTCACTAGCCAGATGACCTGGCTTCCAGCAGTTGAAACACATAGAAGATTTTCCTTTGAAAGAAAATTTATCTTTACCGAAGGCATTCTGTTTTGCAGGGAAGCTAACATGTTTAGAATGAATGTTTCCCTGGGCATGCCAGCAATGGGCAGCAATGTGGCCCATCTTGCCACAATAAAAACAGTGAATTTTCTTATTCTGAAATGTATGATTTCTGACATGAGTTTTCCTAGCATGTATTTTATTAGCATTTAGATCATCCAATTCCATTAATCTACATTCATGCATTCGATGACCAGTCTTGTGATAGTAATGAAATGCCATGATTTTCTTATGTGCATGTGTGTGTGTGGATGATTTAATGACACCATGCAGTGAGGTGGCTGGAAGCTTTTTGTTCTTTTGTTTTTCAGCTGGTTTCAAAGATTTTTGAGCAGTAAACTAAAAAACAGGTGGGTTCGGTGAGCTGTGAGAAGCAAAACTGGAAACAAAGGATGTTTAAACTTTGTTTTTAAAACTCTTTTTATTTGCAGGGTTATAGCTCAACCATTCCTTCTAAAAATTAACTTTCACTCCTAGCAACTTATCCAAATTGTTCCTTCCTTCAACAAATCTAGACAAAGATTCATTAAGATCACTATTTTATTGTTGAAGAGCTAAAACACTAAACTCATAACTGGCCAGCTCTTCTTCACACTCAGCAACTTTAATTTTCAAAGCCTCATTAATAGACTTGAAATCTTCACTTTCTTTTTGCAACATTATCAATTTTTCAGATTCAGTTGAACAAACAGATTTTCTTTTTTCTATAGTTAAGAGTTTTTCAGAAATAGCAGAGTTGAGATGTTTGAGTCTCTCATTTTCTAATTTTAATTGTTCAATTTGTTCACTATTATTATCAAATTTGGAATTCAACTCTTCACTCAGCCTTTCCTCTCTTTGTTCCATTTCCAAGTTCTTGTCCAACAAGTTTTTGTTTTCTTCTCTCAGGGAAACGATTAAGTTTTGATGCCATTCCAAATCACGGTGAAGGCTTTCATTTATTTCCTTCAGAAATTAACATTTATTAGAAACTGATTTATCAGAGGAGGTTGTTTCAGCTTTGTGTTTTTCACATTATTTCCTAAGACAATCATTCTCAAATTTTAGTGCATTCAGTTCAGAGTTAACACAATCAAGATCTTTCAATAATTTTTCATTCTGAACTAGATTAGTGTCATGAGCCTGATCATCATTCGTCGAGCTAGGTTTTTCTTTGAGTTCAAAAATCTCACTTACAAGTTCTTGATTTTTATTTTTACGTAGTCCAATTTGTTTCTTAAGCATTTGGACATCAGACAAACATGCATCATAGGACTATTTCAGTTTTAAGCAATTTTCACATGAAGACTTTGAACCATTCAGATCAATTTTCTTTTTCAATTTTTCATATTATTTTCTTAACATCTCATGTGACTTTAATAACTCACCATATGCATCATGCCAATCATCTAAAGTATAGTTCTCAAAGGGGTTTACCTGATCATCGTCCTCCTCTTTATTTCGATCGCTGCTTCGATCATTGTTGTCAGCCATCATGCATCTATCTTCGCCTGGTTTTGTCTTCTTGGTTGAAGTTGCGACTACTTTCAACCTGTCTAGGATTTCTTTTGCGGACCTACAAGTGGAGACAAAAGGAAAGACACTATGATCAATGACATTTCTCAAGATATTGAGAGCTCTAATATTTTCATTATTTTTCATTCTATGTTTGTCTGTCCATTTGGGCACATCTTTGGACAGTCTGCGTGGACCTTTGGAAATAAGATTCCAGATGTTTAGATTTATAGCATTTGCAAATGTGCACACACTGCCTGGCTATGTAGCGAAATCAGAACCATCAAACATAGAAGGACGAGCCATAGATAAATTCAAAAGCGATTAACCAAGAGCTATGAATCAGTACACAAAAGAGCACTTAAGAGCAGCAGGATTCAGTGTAGATCGTTGGATCTGGTGTAATAGAACCTACTCTGATACCAATTGTTAGAACGGGTGGCACACGGAAAATAGATCCAGAGGGGGGTGAATGGATCTTTTGGAAATTTCATCCAAATAAAACAACAATCGCCACTCTAAGACACAGACGAGAAACTGCACTAGCGCTCAAGCCAAACGGTCAACAAAGGCTGTGAAGAAGGCAGGAGATAGGAATTAATCACACCAAAACAATTACATGAATTGCAGGATTTAATAGCGTAAGAGAGAGTTTCTATTAGACACTTATACAAACACTTAGCGCATGAAGGGCATATTAATGAAGGGCTGCCTACCAACTAAAAGTGATGTGGTTCAGACTGACCAACAGCGAACATAAAGCAAATAACCACGCAGTCAGAAGATCTTGTGAAAGAGGTAGAGGATATGGACAAACACACTATCAAACCACGGCACACTAAATTTTTAGGTGGTTCGGCTAGACACCAGTCAGCCTACATCCACCCCTCACTCCAAACCGGAGTGAGGCTTCCCTACCGAAGTAGACGTAGACTCAGTCTGCTACAAATGCTGCCTAACAGCTTGACCCAGAGGAACACTCTCCTCTCTTCTTCTGATCGAATCAGAAGAAAACTTGAGTAACACTCAGTTACTGAAAAATCAGAGGACCAATTCTCCCTTCATCCAAACCGGAGGGGAACCACTAGTGACACTCTGTCACTAGCAACAGGAGACACCGTCTCCCTTCTTCTACAAATGCAGAAGGAACGTGAACAGCAACCCATTGCTCACCAAAACCAAGAAGATTAGATCCTCTCTACCTCAGAATCCACAGAGGGAAATCGGAGATCACTCTCCCTTCTCCTGAACACACAGGAGGAAACCTGATCCCAAACTAGGGAATCGGAAACCACAAGATGAATGGAGAAAACAAACAAACAAAGGAGAAATCAAAACAGAAGGAAACTGTAGCTCAAAGGAGCAGATGGACTCTGGATCTGATTCACTAGTTGAAATACTAGCAGACTTCTAATTGAAGTTTTGGCTACTCTCTTTCTTCTCTACTCTTCAGTCTCAACTCTCCTTTCTTCTTCTTCTGCTAGCTCTCTTTCTCTCTGGCGGCTCTACTTTCTGCTCTCTTCTCTTTCTTTCTCTCCTTTTCTCTCGATCTGATCTTCTCTCGGACGGCCACTCTTTCTTTTGCACACCCCTTTTTCTTCCTTTCTTGTGCATCTCACTTCTTCAAAGGATGAGGGCCTATTTATACAAAGCAGAGTATCGGAACCCATTTGGATAAAATGATTTGGTGCCCTTTAATTTTTATTGGACCACGTGGCAAGAGGGGGAAGAATATTTCTAATAAAGTGTCCTCGGATCACGTGCCTATTACCGCTCAACTAGGTTCACATGCCACTCGCCTGCTATAGTAATGATTTGGTTGAAGCCCAGTCACGTGTCTGCCTCAGGTGACGCTGCTGCCACCTGTTCTCTCAGACATTTCATCAAACACTTTTCTTTCTCCTTTAATGACCTCAAATCCCAGCAGTTACACTGACCTTGGTGAACATCTCAATGAGTGCATTGAGCTGATTGTGCTTCACCACTATATATGCTTCGACCTTGTCAAATGGAGCTTTGATCTTCTGCTTCAAGCTACCTCATAGATACACTGACCTTCAAGATCAGAGAATGCTGATGTGCACCGACTTGTGGGTCTTGTAGTGTTGATGTGCATCGACCTTGTCGGCATCAAACACTTCATCTGCATGACTAGGAAGGGCACATGCATCGACCTTGTCACACAACGCTCAGAGAATGTGCTCAGACCTAGAAGCATGCGCAGACCTTCTACATGCACAAAGGAAATGTGCATCGACCTTCTTTTGAGGTTGCTTAAATGTGCACCGACCTCTCTTCAGAGTTGACCAATGTGCACTGACCTTCCTTTTGAAGTTGCTCAAATGTGCACCGACCTCTCTTCTTGAAATCACACAGGTGCATCCACCTTCCTTCTTCGTTGCCAGGATATGCTTCGACCTTTGTCCCGTGCAGAAAAAAATGTGCACCGACCTTCCTTCATCGAGGAACCAAAGGTGCATCGACCTTATTCTGGGTTGGAAGGATGTGCATCGACCTTCTTCGCTGACAGACCAAAGGTGCACTGACCTTGTTTTGCTGAATGAGTCAAGGTGCACCGACCTTGTAAGCCAAATGCCAAAAGATGCACTGACCTTGTAAGCACATGTACATTGACCTTCATCAGTCCCCCGTTAACTAGCATCGACCTTCATTGGTCCCCAGCCAACTAGCATCGTCCTGCATTGGACATGTGCACAGACCTTATGTACTTGAACCATAACATGCATCGACCCTCTTTTCAGAGCTAACCAATGTGCATCAACTTTGGTTCTGTAGTAACTGAGGTAGCCTCGACCTTGGTTGCGTGCAGATTGAAGTAGCATCAACCTTGTATATGCACAATGCAAAATGTGCATCGACCTTCATTCTGTGCAAGGCTAACTAGCATCGACCTTCATTCATCAACCACAGAAGCTGCATCGACCTTAGCTGTCAGCTTGCATTGTCTTGGACTTTGACTTGCCAACCAAGAATTTTGACATTTCTCATTGACTGTGCATTGACTTCTAACCATGTTGACTTTTCTTGTTGACTATGCATTGACTTCTGATTTCAACTAGCTTTCAACCTGTACTTTGTGCAACTTGAACACCTCAACAGCACAAACAGAGTCATGAGAGCATATGCATGATTCTTTATCAATAAACCACATTGATTGATCATATTAAAGAGTATACATGACTAGAGTTTTTGACAGCATCAAAACACAGGGACACAATAGACATGACATTTTTTCTAAGACTCACTTAGGCCTAGGCTCTGATACCACTTTAACTGTCAAGTCCCGAGATTATGCAGCGAAACTAATCGTGAACGTGAACAGCTGGCTAGTACGTCACATGCGAGCAATATAATCAGTGCGCTAACACATCCATACATAAGAATGAATGCACAATAATTGAACAAAACCTTTACTTTTATTGAATAATAATCAAAGTTCTACAATAGAGAACATGACTTGACTCCTTGACACACTTGACTCTGATAAAGAGAAAATTACATAATGACTCTTGACTATCAACTAATGACAATCTAAGGCCTCGCTCCTTCCTTATTCGCTCTTGGATCTATCACTTGAATAATCTGAATCCGACCCGCTCGAATGTCTTGAAAAGATTAAAAAAGTAGGGAATGAGCACACTTGCCCAGTGGGTATCTTCGTATCAACATGAAGGCAATGTTTAAGGAATTAGCATTTTAGCTCAACAATGTAAGGTAAATAAAATGCGATTAAACATGCGATAAAACCAAAGTAATATCACAAGTAGCAAGATGTAGATCATAGAGATATGAATGTTCATATAGAATGATAGCAAGATCAAGCAAGAATATAAAGTGGCCTTTCATGTAACGAGAATGTACTTGCATATAACGAGAATGTACTTTTCATAACCATGAAGGTCATGCACTAGAAAGTTATGTAACAAGAATGTATAATTTCATGTAGAGCCTCGTGATTTTTACTCGTCTATTAAAAAAGTACTCCCGGTGCAATGCGACCCAGTGTTCATTATACCCCATGGTTTATAGCATGTTTTCGGCAATCAGCCGGGGGGGATAGTGTCGAGCCCTTGGACACAATTTGTGCATGATCTATATCTTCAAGTTATAAATGAAGCTACTTCCATGAGAAATATCAATAAAGTAGGCCAATAATGTAAAGTTCAACCAATAGTTCCATGATAATAAATATCAAGAGAAGAATGTACAAAATTAAAATCATTAGATCAAAGATGATTTAATGACAAGGTCATGCCACGGAACAAATCCGACAGCATAACGACATATTCCTTAACTTTCATAATTCATTAATAACTTATTGAACAAGGTGTTAGGTTCTAGATAATCAATAGACCATCTAGGAGCATAGAAAAATCAACCCATGGGTCAAACCCCGGGTTAATCAATACTTAGTCATAAAACGGTCATATCGGGGCCGTTTCTTTAAGAGGCGGTCATGCCAAGACCGTTTTTATTAAGAGGCGGTTCAGGCAGGACCGTTTCTAGACAGAGTCGACACTAGAGAGAGAAGGGTCGACGCAGGGACCAGTCTGGAATAATGTGGTCATTCCAAAACCACTACTAGACAGTAGCGGTCACCTGAGAATCGCTATTAACCTGGCTGCAGAAAACACCGATAAGCTTGAGTGCTCTCTAGTTCAATGGGCTTTGAGGGTACAACCAGCTCAGTGACCAAGTGAGAATCCCAGGCTCGTGGAGACTTACGGAGGCCTTGAAACAAGATCACCTAGTCCGATGGAAGGAATATCCAACGGAGTGGATCACAAGTCTAAGATTGTGTTCCTATCAAGTGAAAAGTGTAACTAATGACATCGTACCAGAATACGAGTCATGTACTTAAGAAAAGACTCCAAGGATGAGAGTGAGAGCATGATAAAATAGCGATCAAAACAATAATAAGACAACTCCATGAACCATGTAGAATTAACTTTAATACAAACTATAAGAGTTTTGGCATGAAAATAGCATAAGTTTAAAATAGGTTTTTAAAGCATGAAAGACATGAAACCTAGCATGATTGGTGCTCAATATAACCAAGTTGATATATGTAAAGTCATAACTAGGAATAGAACCTTATTAACTAAGCTTAACCCAGGTTTAATAAGGATAATATGCAATCTGTTTAGGATTAACAGGGTGCAGGTCACAGAAACATGAAGGTGGTCTTATGAGGACCGTTTCTAATAGTAGCGATCTTCTGGGGACCGCATATTGACGTTAGCGGTCTCAGAGGGGTCGCCTCCTACCTGTAACAGGCAGAAGTTTAGGGCAACGTATAAAACTCATTCTTGGGTAATAATATAGATAAAAATCATGCCAAAATGAGGGATAAGTGATGATCAGTAGTAAACAACGCATGGGGATGCATGGATTTGCATGAATTAACCAAATTATCATATTTCTTCTTAAGGGCGGGATTCATGCATGCTGAAGTAATCCTATATGCACCGTGAAAATAAACCACAAAATTTTCCACGTACAATGCATGAAATTACGAGAAACTAGAGGGTTTTTATTCCTAACACATTATTTTAGCCATCCATGGGATAACCTACCTTTGTTACAGGCTTTAAACTTCAAATTTTGGACTGGGAGGACGACCTAGTTTCTGCATGTCTTGTGCTAAACCAGCAACTTCTTGTCCCTCGTTCTCCTTACTCTCTTGACCTAAATCCATGAAATTTGGAGGGTAGGTAGGAGATACAAAGGTCAACAAATTGTTCTAAAGGATGAACTTCTAAATACCTCGATTAGGGCTTCCAACCTCTAGATCTTCCTTGGACCGGCACGCTGGTTCCTGAGCGCATTACAGAGGAACAACAACTTCGGGGGCTTCTAGCTTTCTGGACACTCGACCTCCTAACACGAAATTTGGAGGGATGTTAGTTAATACTAAAAGGAACATAATGTTCTAAATAACCAACCTGAAATAATGCCTCCTTACCTTCGAAGTACGCGAGCCAAAATAAGGGTTCGCACAGGTCGAACCTGAGACCTATTTATAGGGTTTGCTAGGGTTTGAAGGATTAGGTCGATATAGGAGTCCTAAATTGGAGTAGGATCAATCCCCAAGAGTCCTAGACTAGGTTTCCATGCCAGGGAGCTTCGAATCATAGAGGTTGGGATGGGAAAAATCTAATTTTTCCATGCTTCTAACACCTTCATTCACGGAACATAGTAGCGGTCATCTCGCGACCGCTATTGTGAGAAGGCGGTCGTGCGATAGACCGCGCTCGCGCGCGTAAATCTGAAAATTTTGGATTGTCTAATTATCTCCCATTTATTTTTTTTATCAGCCTATTTATCTAATTTAAACTCATAAATTACCCAAATTACGTTTCTAGTAATGGGCTTGGGTCAAAAGGCCATAGAATTGGGTCTTTGGGCCTATTTGAATTGGGCTTAAGCCTTTGGTTAATATAGGGCCTTTAAATTGATTTAAATAAATCCTTTATTCTTTTTATAATCCATTAAGCCTTTTTAAAAGCTTAATAATTATACTTAATCCCAGAAAATTCCTAGAAAATTTCCGGGCATTACAATACTAATCACATATATCATAACAAAAGTCTAGAATGGGAAAAATGAAAAAAAAAGGTCATATCCACATTTACGCACACACATTTATATCCATATCTCCATTCTAATCCACATTCACACACATTCACATTGGCATCATCACCTGCAAAGAAAAATTCACATCCACATTCACATACACATGCATATCCACATCCACTATCACGTCCATATTCACACACACACACATTGACATCGAAATCATCTTCTAGAAAAAAAAATCATATCCTCATTCACATACACATTCATATCGGCATCCACACCTATCAAAAAAAATAATTCATATACACATTCCCCTCATCTCCCTCCTCTCCCCTGAGGTCACCCTCCCACCCTCTCTGTGTCTGTGTGTGAGAGTGAGAGTGAGAGTGAGAGAAGGCGAGAGCAGGGAGAGAGGGCTGAGCCCCTCCCCCTCCCTGTGCCTCTGTGTGGCCTCTCCCCTCTCCTCCCATCACCCTCCCACCCTCCCCGTGTCTGTGTGTGCATGTGTCTGTGTGTAAGAGTGAGAAAGGGCGGGTGCAGGGAGAGGGGGTCGAGCCCCTCCCCCTCTCTATGTCTGTGTGTGGCCCCTCCCCTCCCCTCCCATCACCCTCCCACCCTCACTATGTCTGTGTGTGAGTGTGTCTATGTGTGAGAGTGAGAGTGAGAGAGGGCGGGACTAGGGAGAGGGGGCCGAGCCCCTCCCCCTCCATGTGTCTGTGTGTGTTAGAGTAAGAGAGGGCGGGAGCAGGGAGAGGGGGCCGAGCCCCTCCCCCTCCCTGTGTTTGTGAGTGTGAGAGTGAGAGTGAGAGAGGGCAGGAGTAGGGAGAGGGGGGCGAGCCCCTCCCCTCCCTGTGTTTGTGCCAAAGCAGGGAGAGGGGGCCGAGCCTCTCCCCCTCCCTGTGTCTATGTGTGTGAGAGTGAGAGTAAGAGAGGGCGGGAGCAGGGAGAGGGGGCCGAGATGTGCGTGTGTCTTCCTGAGTGAGAGAGTGCGGGAGGGGGGCCAGCAGGATAAGGAGAGAGGGGAATACCTGTGGTGGGGGGGGGGGTGTCTGCCTGAGCTCATCGCCACCGCTGCCGGAGCTCACCGCCATCGATGCGCCCTTGCTACCGGTGCCGCCTCCGCTCCCCCCTCACTGGAGTCCCTGGGTAGCTCCACCACGCTCGCCCACCCTCGCCACTCCGCCACCCGCCTGCCCTCTTCCCTGGGTAGCTCTGCCCGTCACTGGTGTTGGGGAAGAAGGAGGGTGAGAGAGAGGGCGGATGGGTGAGAGAGAGAGGGGGGTGAGATCGTGAGAGAGGAGAGGGAGATCGAGAGGAGGAGGAAGGGGGAAGGAGAAGAGGAGGAGGGGTTAGGGCCCCCAAAATTTTCAATTTCATTTTTTTTCATTTGCCGCAATTTTTTTCTCTTTCTTTTCTGTTTTTATTTCCATTTTCACCATTTTTTTCATTCATTCATTTGTCATTTTTTCTCATTCATTCATTTTTTAATAGGATAAAATCTCACTCAATATAAAATATCATTACATCTAAAAATATAATTTTAATATTCATTATTTAGAGATCTGAAGATCTGTAATTTAGAACATTTTTGACAACAAATAGATTTCTGACGGCAATTCCGATGACTATATATTCTGTCGGAAATCATTTGACACATAACGACAAATACGATGGAAAGGGTGACAAATAGATTTTCGACTGAATGTCCGACAACTCCATATTCTGTCGGAAATCATTTGACAAATAATGACAAATAGGTGATAAATAGCTTGCTAAGTGTGACAAATGGGTCGCTAAGGGTGGTAAATAGGTCGATAAGGGTGACAAATATATTTTTGACAGAAATGCCAACGACTCTATATTCCGTCGGAACGCATTTGACACATAATGACAAATACGATGGAAACGGTGACAAATAGATTTCTGATGGAACTTTCGATGAGTCAATCTTCCGTCGAAAATTATTTGACAAATAAGATGACAAATAGCTTACTAAGGGTGACAAATGGGTCGCTAAGGGTGATAAATAGGTTGGTAAGGGTGACAACTAGATTTTCAACGAAAATGCCGATGACTCTATATTCCGTCAGAAATAATTTGACCCATAACGGCAAATACGATGGAAATAGATTTCCGACGGAACGTCCGACGAGTCAATATTCCGTCGGAAATTATTTGACAAATAACGACAAATAGGTGACAAATAGCTTGCTAAGGGTGACAAATGGGTCGCTAGGGGTGACAAATAGGTTGGTAAGGGTGACAGATAGATTTGCGATGGAAATACCGATGACTCTATATTACGTCGGAACTCATAACGACAAACACCATGGAAAGGGTGACAAATAGATTTTCGACGGAACTTCTGACGAGTCAATATTCTGTCAGAAATTCAAATAACGACAAATAGGTGACAAATAGCTTGCTAAGGGTGACAAATGGGTCCCTAAGGGTGACAAATAGGTTGGTAAGGGTGACAAATAGATTTTCGATGGAAATGTCGACGACTCTAAATTCCGTCGGAACGCATTATGTCCAACGCAACTTCTGAGGACTCCATATTCCGTCGTAAATCATTTGACAAATAACGACAAATAGGTGACAAATAACTTGCTAAGGGTGACAAATGGTTCGCTAAGGGTGACAAATAGGTTGGTAAGAGTAAAAAATAGATCGCTATGGGTGACAAATAAGTTAGTAAGGGGGATAAATATATTTTCGACAAAACAATTTTAAATCAAAAATACGTCGGGAATTTCTGTCATATTTTTGACTAATATACTATCCATCAGAAATAATTTGACACATTTATATGAAACGTGACAAACAGCGGTAAGGGTGTAATTTGTGATGCCAATTGTTCCGATGGAAACTATTCCGTCCGACTATCCGTCGGCAAGTCTGACAGATTTTCTGACATATACTTATCTGTCGGAAATACCGATGCAATTTTCGACGGAATATAATCCGTCTGAAATGATGATGGCTATTCCGACAGAAATAAATCCGTAAGAAAATGCCGTTGCTAATACCGCTTTTTCTTGTAGTGAAAGTTGAAAATAGCACGTGATTAAATCTAGAATAACTTGAAAACCAAGAAGATTTTGAAGATGAGGAAGGAGAAGAAGTTGAAGAGCATGAGAAGAAGAAGAACTTTGTTAAAAGTAGTAGAGGGAGAAAAGTAACGTAGATAGGAGAAAATAGAGGAAAAATAAAGGGCGTGGTTTATGTGCGGGTGAACAGTGAAAGAAGAAAATAGAACATTGAAAAGTGGAGAATAACTTAAAAATCAGGAAGAATTAGAGGACTGTGTATAAGAAGAAATTGTAGAGCACAAAAAAATGAACAACTTTCATAAAAGGAGCAGGATGAGAATAAGAGCAGAAGAAGGAGAAATAGTGCAAAGAACGGAGGAAACGTTGGTTCACAGATGAACAGTGCAGACTGTTGGAAAATCACAAATAGCTTAAAAACATAGCATAACTAGCTAACGAGAAAGAAGAAGAAACTGTAGAGCATGAAAAAATGAACAAGTTTTGTAACTTGAGAAAAAGTAGAAGAGAAGCAGAAAGGGGAGAAAAAGGAGGGGGCTCTAGGGTGGGCTGGTGGTGTAAGTGAGTTTAGAAAGAGAGAGGGAGAGGGAGAGAGAAAGAGAGAAGAAAGAGGGAGAGAGGGAGATAGAATGGGTGAGAGAGAGAGCCTACGGGGTGTGTGTTTGCAGCGAGAAAAAAGAGGGGTCTTTTTTTCTCTCTCTTTTTTGAGGGAGAGGGTGAGGTTATTTTGTAGGGGTGAGGGGATGGGCCAAGATGGGCCAAGGAATTTATGTTTTTCATAAATTTTGATGCTCATTCCCATGCCTCTTTAATCCTTGCCCATGCCTCTTTAATCATTCACATGCCCAACACGCATCCACTACCATGGACACTTTCTTCAAATGCGTCCCTTGTCCTGGACGCATCCATACCTGTCCATAAATACTGTGCCAAAAGGCATCGATAGTAATGAAAGAGAGTAGTTTCGGCGCGTAACCTTGTATTTTAAAGACAACGTCAGGTCAGCAAGACGTTTTCTTATTTTGGATTTGTTACTGAACGACGTGGCTGGCGCCGATGGCTCGCTTACACGTGGGTGTAAGAAGGCGTCTTGGGTGGGTGACGCCTTTAATAGAAGGCATCACCCAAGGCCGCCGCGTTTAAGACCTTTTTCTCGAAATTTTTTAAAAATGGTGGGAAAATACCAAAAAAATAGGAAATCACTCAAACAACTCAAATGTGCGAGCCACTTTGGGGCATCGTGGTATAATATGAGATTTACTTACGATAATGTTAAAAATGGCGTGTCTATAGCTGCCCCACCTTGGCGTCTGCTTTGTAGAAGAGTGACACGTAGTGGATAGTATTGAGACGAAGTGAGAGTGAACTGAAAAGTAGATGTCAAGGTGTGATGAGATAAGCTATCTCAACATTACATAGTTGGAATCTTTATAGAGTTTTAACGAATTAACCTTTGAAGAAGGTTTTCCAAAATCGACGATTGTTTGGATGGCGAAGAAATAAAAAGAAGAAAATAATGTGCGC
Organism: Amorphophallus konjac; assembly: GCA_022559845.1. Taxonomy (NCBI): domain Eukaryota; kingdom Viridiplantae; phylum Streptophyta; class Magnoliopsida; order Alismatales; family Araceae; genus Amorphophallus; species Amorphophallus konjac. The sequence goes on along the minus strand of CM040126.1, from coordinate 189,603,055 downwards.
TAAGGCACGACTTAGAAAAGAGACCAACTTCTGTGCGTAGAAGTACCTGGGGTTATGAACCTACAGGTTTCACCATTGGGGAGTGGTCACTAGCCAATGTGGAAGTGCTACGGCCAAGGTGGGTCTAGTGGAGTAAAAGAAAAGGAATAGTTGAGGGTAAATCCAAACAAGGATTTCTTCTAGAAAACCAGCCCCCGGTAGTCTCAAGGAAATTGGGTACTCAATTCGGAATGTAATATCTCACATTTAAAATTTAAGCATAGTGGCTCTCGCAATCAAATTAAGTGAATGATCTTCCATAATTAAATCAAGGTCCTATATGAATGCACGCTATGTTTAAAGTAAAAATTAAAATAAATTAAAATAAAAAATAGTCAAGGATAATATTGTTAAGTTGTTAAGAACATGTTAGGATACCAATCCCGTGAGCCAATACTGAGCCGGAGCCGTTTATCCACGCACCGACCCACTGAATGGAACCATCATCCCCAAGCTACCACAACTTAACGGTCTATCCGTACAACCCAAATTCCTCTGAAATCATCACTATTTTTGTTGAAGGGTAACTCAAATTCCAGATTCGTTAAGGCCATAAGGTCCTTGACATGCTCTAATAGTGTAGATATTATATAATAAAATGCAAGACATGGCAGGACCAATCACCGTGGTGACTGATGGTGGGACATGGTTGGACAGTGGCACAATTTTTTTTTAGAATATGTACTTAACAAAAAAACATAATTAACTCACAAGAATGAAATCGCATCCGATTATATAGGATATTGACACACCAAGATGATTTGCAAAAACAAGAGAAAACACACATAAGCAAGACCGAGATCCCGTGCGAGAGCCCACAAAGGCAACTCCTCATTAATTACCTATGTTGACTTTTACTCCTTCCCTTCCTATAAGTAGCCCCCCTACTTGGCTTGGCAAGAAGCATCATAAATTGGCTTAAAGGAGTTAAACCCTTAGAGGAAGAGAGAGAGATTTTGGGTATCTCGAGATGGAAGGTGAGTCTTCCCGTCCCGCGAAGAGAAGCAGGCTTAGCAATGATTTCAAGAGGCTTACCGACATCGAAGGTCACCTGAGCGAGAGAATCCAATCACGGACGGTGAGTTGACACCTTCTTTCACTTCCCTTTTTATGAATTTTCCCTTACTTCTTCATTTTCCTTTTCTTCCTTCCAGCCATGCCATCTCTTTCTGGGCCCAAGAAAATTTTCCAAGCTACTGTGTCTTTCGAAACTCACTTCTAACATCACCATCGGCATGAGATCTGTCATCTCGAAATGGCACCTTCAAGGGCTTGTGGTTCATGCCAAATATTATGACAGGATTCACATGGACTGGGCGGCCATGGGTGCATTGATAGAGTTCTGGCACCCTCAAAATCACACTTTCATTTTCTTGCCCTTTGAAGCGACTATCCTTCTCGAGGAGGCGGAACTTCCACTTGGTTTGAAAAGGTTCAGGAAGGGTGGCAAGATAAAGATCATGCCTATGTTGAAAAAGACATCCTCTAAGGGAGTCCTCGGAGGCTTCATGCCCTCCGGAGCTATCAAAAGCATCCAGGCTCAGAGGGGAATAAATTTTCAATTTGCTTAGCGGGGCCCTCCTATTCCCTTGTACTGACAACATTATGAAGGAAGATCAACTGAGTGCAATTTGCGGTCTTTGGTGTTGGGTGCGCAGCTGGGTGTAGATTCTAAGAAATCCACTTATGGGAAAACTAAGAAGAATAAAAAAAAAGGAAAAAGAGAGAGAAAGGGGAGAAAAGGGGAGCATGCGAGGATGCTAAGGGGAAAGGTGATCGCCAGAGGGGTTACCTCAAGAAAAATAAAAGTGATCGCATGTACCTTGTATTGAGCGGGTGAGATTGTGGACTTTTCCTTTCTCCTTCTACCGGTCGGCCGATGAAGGGGGTTCTTAGCTTGATTACCCTTGTAAAAACACACAAAACAAGTGAAAAGAATGGATTAGCCAAAAGGTGTAGTATCACTGCTCTAAAAATATGAAACCGATCAAATGAAACATGGACACACCTTGTGTGTTTTGGTTTTTACACCCCTTGGAAGGAGTAACAAAGGTATGGAGAATATGAATGCAAGATATATGAAAGTAAGATATGATGTGAAAGTGGCAACGTTTTCTAACAGGATAGCTAGAAAGAAGTATGATGATGCTAATGTTAATAAGAGAAATTGAAGGCAAGATCTCTTCTCTACTGTGCGTGCAGCAGTACTGGGAGAGAAAACAAGAAGTAGTTGATCAGCAGCTGAAGACCGTTTGTGGAAGAAGAATCAACCACCAGGAGGAAGAAGAAATCACTTGAAGATAGAACCTGCAAAACACAAAACTCTCCTCTCTGTTAAAACTCACAGTGGTTCTTCTCTGTTATCGTATTGTTCTTGCACTGCTCTCTCACGCCCGCGCGAGAGAAGAACATTAGGGGTATTTATAGCCAAAAAATCCTTGTAATAATAGGATTAAAACAAGGTAATGGACCTCCAATAAGAAACCCTCTTCCCAATCAAACACAAGGAGTAAAATGGGGGAAGGATCATTACAGGAAATAAACAGGCGAAAGGGAGACGGACATAGATTACCTCTCAAAGGGCGTCAATTACAAATGACGACATCACCAAGGCGTTAATTAAAATGACGACGTGCATTCAGCCGTTAATTCCTGGATTTAATTATGGCAACAAATGACTTTCCTTATTAAAAATTCTGAAATGACGCCTTCCGATATGGGCGTTAAATAATAAGCGCCCTTCATCGGGACGTCAATTCTTTGATTTTTCATATTGGGTAGGATTCGTAAAAATCCAGAAAACAACGCCTTTATGAGAAGTCGTCCATTCAATGAAACACGCTCCTAGCTTGGCCGTCAATTAAATGACGCCCCGCTTCAAGGCGTTAATTCCATTTATCAAAGAAAAATGCCAAGAAACCACAATTAACACATAAAAAATAGAAAAACTTCATATTGAGCCAATATTGAAGTCCACTTTGGGGCGTCACATGGTGACATGAGATTTACTCAATATAGTATCGATTTTAGCGTGTCTACAGCTGCCCCGCCTTGGCGCCTGCTTTGCAAGGGAGTGAGACGGAATGAAACGAAAGTGAAACAAGTGAAATGAAGTGGAACGAACTGATAAGTAGATGCCAAGGTGTGATGTGACATGCGTTTGACACTAAGCGTTGGAAATCTTTCCAAAACTCTGTATGAAACAACTCCGGGCGATTACAAGAAAGCATTAATCAGCTGGATAAAAGGGACTAAAAAAAAATGTGCGCGAGGGCACAAAAGGGAAGATACCATTGGAGAGCGGTTACCAGCCAATGTGGACGTGCTACAACCAAGGTGAATTTTGCAGGGAAATAAAGTGAATTGAGATAAAGACCCAGCAAATGAATGCTTTTCAAGGAACCAACCTGCGCGGCTTCAAGGAGAATAAGTACTTGATTTGGACTGGAATATCTCATGTCAACTCAATTAAGAGCGAGTGACCTTCATTATTGGCGTAATATGAAGATTTTCATCATTAAGCTCAAAGTCCTACATGATGCATGCTGGGCTAAAAGAAAAATTAAAATAAACTAAAAATAGAAAATAATCAAGGATAATATTGCTAAACCATCTAGATTTGGTCAAGAATCCAGATCTCTAAGTTGACACAAAGCCAAAGCCCGTTTGTCCACGCATCAACTCAAAAAGTGGAACCATCGTCCCAAACCTTAGGTGACTCAACGGCCTATCCGTGTGATCAAGACTCCCCTGGAATTATCACCATTTTTTATGAAGGGGAACTCAAATTCCAAGTTCATCAGAACCACAAGGTCTTTGATATGCTATAATAGCGTAGGTATCATATAGTAATAATGCATACAGGAGAGATACAAGAGTGAAGCGATGTTACCAATAGAACAATCCAAGCATTTTCAGACTTGTATAACCTGCACTTCTGCACTTCAAAGCTCATTAGCTCATCAAAAGAATTATTAGCTCAAGACAGCACACATATGATCATAAGTGCTCAATATAAATAATTGCATCAAGATACAATAGCACTTAAGTTCATGAATAAGTAAAATGCTGTAGAAATGACGACCCTGCGAAGTGGCGTCAAAACAAGAAATGATGACGGTCATTGGGGCGTTAAATATAATAAGCGTTTAATTAGGAATTGAAACGTAAATGACGCCCTCCATAGAGGCGTTACTTAAATGACGACCCTTATCAGGTCGTTAATTAAAGAAATGACGCCAAAGGGCTCGTCGTCAATTAACTGTTTTCATTTCCTGCTCGGAATTGAGCTTCCAGCAACTCGCTCTATTAGAGACAAACCGTGATACTTGTTAGCGTTCCATCATTATAAAAGGGCAAATGTTCATCTTCTAAGCACATCAAAACTATTAAGCAAACAGAGTACCGAAGAAAACTATCAGAGCAGACAGAACTAGCAGAAGAAAGATGAACATGATGATGCAGATGCAAAGGCTTTCTAAAAAGCCTAAGATGAGTTTTTCCAGGATCTGTGAAGTTCCTAGCCATATCAGTAGGAGAATTGCCAAAGACCAAGTAAGTATTTATTAAAAACTTTCATTTCTTTTCTTCCTTTCTTCCTTTTTTTTTCAAAAATTCTGATTACATTCTTCTCCTTTCTTCCTTTCTTTTCTTTTCTTTGTTTTCAGGATTACCCAAATATCCCAGGACCAAGGATATTTTTGAAGATTAAATGGCTTCCTTTACTCCTTTCTAAACTCACATTAGACATGAAATCTTTCCTCTCTAGATGGCAACTTCTTGGCCTTATAACCCATGCTACCCATTACAATGATATTCACCTGGATTGGGCCTCAATTGGAGCTCTCATAGAACTATGGCACCCTCATACCCACACTTTCCTCTTTCCAACCTTTGAAGCTACCATACTCCTAGAGGAAGTAGAGATGCTCCTAGGGCTAAGAAAAATGAAACAAGGAGAAGAGTCAAAGATGGCTCACATGACTAAACCAATAAATGCTCATGACATACTCACTAGCCTTGTTCAAAGCCCAAATTTAGTGAATCAAATTAAAGCCCATAAACGAATTAACCTTTTGAAAGTAGCCTCATGGGTGTTCAAGAACATGGACAAGGCCCAAGAAGATGAGGGCTTATTGGAGAGAGTAATGAAGGGGTTTGTTATATGCATAGCGGGAGCTCTACTCTTCCCTTCAACGGAAGATCATCTAGAAGAACACCACTTAAGTCCCATTGCTAGCATGTGGGAGGGAAAAAGAATATGTCCGGCGGTACTAGCCAACCTATACAATGGGCTTACCTCGGCTTCATTGGGACGGCCCCTTTACGGGTCTATGTTACTTTTATCTTATTGGGTAGATCTCCACTTCAAATTTGATCCTTGCCAAGCAACCCAAGTGGCCTCCAAAATCTTTTCCAAGAGCCCCCTCCGATACATGACGGATTCTTTGGGATTATGTGAGAGAGTAATCAATCGGGTTCCTAAGCTAAAGAAAAGAGGAGATTGGAGAGACTATTTCAAGACCACGCCTAAGAGTGGTTTTACTTGCACACCGGGGTTCCTCAAAACCCAAGAACTCTGCTCAAGACTCTCCTCCGGCATAAAGCTTCAGTTGATAGGCGTGAGCGATTTCGTTCTCTACAATGCACACCGGTGCCTCCCACAGCTCGGGCTACCTCGGAACTTCTTTGAAGAACCTTCTCATCTACCTCCACTCAAAAGAAGGGAACTATGCTCAAGTGGAGACCAAGAAGAAGTCAAGACCAAAATGGCTCAATGGAAGGTTGGCCTACTCCAAAAGTCCAAAACACATGTAGAAGAAGAAGAAGATAAATGCAAATCTTATGTATTAGCACTTAGGAAGAAAAGGCCTATGTTGGCTCAATAAATGTAATCATGATTTTTCCTTAATGAAATAAAGATCCTCTTCTTATTTTGAGCCAAAAGAATGAGTCAATATGATTATATCTTGTAATTCATGTGATTCTGTCTGATAAAATGAGCTTCGGGTTCTCTGTCCTGAGCAGCGCCTTCATAAAGGGCGTCAATTGGTTAAATAACGCCTCAGATGATGTTGTCAATTGTCATTAAATCAATTCCTTGAAACCATTCAAAAATCACAATTGACGCCCTCAGAAATAGGCGTCTCTTAATCCGCGTCTTCAAATAAGGCGTTAGTCGGTTCAAATTCCTCAAATTATTTTCAAAATAATTCCTTAATCTTATATAAGTAACGCCTTCATGTATGTCATGTATTAATAAACGGACGCCTGCTAACACCGTCGTCAATTTCAAAAGTAATGATGACGATCAATCACATCAATCACTTGCCCATTAATGCGCCTGACGCCGGTTACAAGTTCCCATGCAAGATTAAATGACGCCTCAGCTCATGTCATCATATCTTGAAACCACGCCTCTCCTCAGACCGTCAATTGATATAATGACGACTTCCATTAGGGCGTCATTTTTTTTCGACCGTTAAACCCTTTTTCTCTCCTTCTTCTACTTCCCTCGTCCTCTTTCTTCCCTTTTTTCTTCTGCAAACCCTAACCGAAAAACCCCCACTTCCATTTCTCTCTTTCTATCTCTACTCTCTCTACTCTCTCCCTCTTGTTCCCATGGCGGGTGGTGCTCTCAAACGTCAAAGGGTCACAGCCCCCGATGTGGTTGACTTGGGTGATGAGAACGCCGTGGAGGAGCTTCCTTCTGTGGCGGCCGAGGAAGCACCGGCGGTGGAGCACGGTGTTAACGAAGAGGAAGAAACCAATGAAGAAGAAAGGGAAGATGGAGAAGAAGAAGATGAAGATGATGGTGACGGTGATGAAGACGAGGACGACGATGAGGAAGACGAAGGAGATGAAGAAGGAGGGGAAGAAGAAGAACAACCGCCGTCGGCGGCGGTGGTTGCCCTTCGACCCGGCCAACCCCGGCGACCTCGCAAAGCAAGACAACTTCTCCGGGGAGGGTTAATCATGCCTGAACGACGCAAGGTAGTCCCCCAAAACCCCCAATTTTCGATTTTATTTTTATTTTATTTCGATTTTCCATCATTTCCATAGCCCTCGGTTGAAAAAAAAAAACCAGTGACTCAGACAAATGACGCCCCCAGGGGTGTCGTTAATTAAAACAACGCCCAAAGTAGGGTCGTCAATTCAATTGATTGTGAATATGATTAATCCATGAAATCACGCCCTACAGCATGTCGCCATTTTAAAATTTATTATGCTTATTATCATGCTGTTAATTTTCATGCTGTTTCATTTATTTTTAATATATGTGTCTTTGTTTATTTCGCATGTTAATTACTTCGAAACCCCAGAAAAACAACGCCCCCAACCGGGGCGTCAATTCATTAAGCAACGACCACAGGAATGGTCGTCAATTTATCATTTTCCAGAATTATAATTTAGGATAGAAAATTACCTTTTAAACAGTGCCTTCCACAGTGGCATTACTTAAACAAATGACGACCCAGGTCTGGGCGTCAATTCGAAATTTCTCAGAATGTAGGAAATTACTTTCAAAACAACGCTCCCCACAGGGGCGTCATTTAAATAAACAACGACCCAGGGTGGGTCGTTGATTCAAATTGCACATGAAATTACCAGAAACCCTATTTAGAATAACGCCTCCCTCAGGGGCGTCAATTGATCAAACCACGACCTAGGGTAGGTCGTCAATTAAAACAGAGCATAAATGTAACATCAGATGAACTTATGTAAAAAAAATTATTTTTTTTGCATGCAGGGGTTGATGAGGACGCAGATCTCCTGGGTCCAAGTCCGAGCAGCTTATTATGGACTCCCCGAGTTCCAGAGGGCTAGGTTAGATGCTATGGGGTTCAAACCTTTCCTTAGCATAGAGCCTGTGATACCAGACTTACCCTTGATCCAGGTGCTTAGAGAGAGATGAGACATGACTAGTAGGGCATTTCTGATGCCATGGGGTCACATGGTTCCTACCCTAGAGGACGTCACTAGGAACACTGGGTTGAGGGTAGACGGAGAGGCGGTGAGCGGGATCACCCTACCCGATTATAGCGAGCTGACACAGAGATTACTAGGGCTAGAGATAGTCTACGAGATGCCTAGCGAGTGTAGGACCATCTACCGCACCGACCTTACCATGGCTATGGGCTTAGGTGATTCTAGGCAGAGGTCGAAGGAGTCTCTAGAGCAGTTCTCACAGAGACTAATAGATGAGGCTAGGACTGCCTACTGCCAGGACCCAGCTGAGAGAGAGAGAGTTGATCGAGACTTGAGGAGATTCTTATTCCTGATGCTCGGGAGGTTGCTGCTCGGCACGAAGGGTGACATCATCAATTGCCGATTCCTGGGGATAGTCGAGGATCTAGAGGGCGTCGACAGATACGCTTGGGGAGCAGCGCTGCTGGCGCACTTGATGGCCGACTTGTCCACAGGGACAGGTCGAGAGACGACTATCAGTGGCTTCTCACCTTTTCTTCAGGTATGCATCTTCATTTTCATCATTTTTCTTTTTCCTTAAATGTATGTGAATGCTTTATTAATGCAATGCATGGATGCAGATATGGAGCCATTTATACATGCCGATGGGGCGCGCTGACCCACGGCCTGGAGATAAGGGACGCTTCCCTCTAGCACGTTGTTGGCTACTAGTGGTGACTGGAGCCCCACTCGCATACGAGCTGCGAGTGTTACGACGGGAGTTCCGCAACTTCCCCGCCTCACTGGTACGCATGCTCAATGTGATGCAAAAACTTTTTATGGAATATGATATGATATGATATGATGGATGATTGTGAATGCAGGTGAGGTGGAGACCCTATGAGGGGATGACTGACGAGGGCCAGCCGTGGGTCGTAGCGGGCCGACCTCGCTTCGGGCATGAGCTTTGGGTTCATTGCCTGAACGAGATTGAGCCGTTACGGCTTAGGCTGGTGTAGACACGCCAAAATTGACGTTACTGTGAGTATATCTCATATTACCTCGTAATGCCCCAATTTGACCCTCAAATTAGTTCTATTTGAGTGATTTTTCTCACTTTTCTTAGATTTTTCCCTTTTTTCACCCTTTTCTTATTTTTTCCTATTTTTCTGGATTTTTCTAGATTTTTCTAGATTTTCTGGGTATTTTTCTCTATTTTTCGAATTAACGACTTGACGTGGGGCGTCTTTTAAATAACGACTTAGGCTTGGGCGTTTCTTAAGAAATTGACGACATATATTGAGGGCGTCAATTCCACTCATTTTCCATTTTTCTGAATTTTTCTGGGAATTTTTCAGAATTTTTCGAGAATTAACGACTTAGCATAAGACGTTACTTTGAATTTGAAAAGAATAAAAAAATCAAAAATTGAATTCACGCCTTACACACGGTCGTCACTTTTTCAAATTGTTTTTTTTAAATATTATTTTCCACTCTCTTCCAGAGGTGATTTGGTGGCCTTCCGGGTGTCAGAAAAGTTCGCAAAAATAGTCATTGGAATCAGGGCATTGAGATGCACCTCCACCTAAAAAATGAGAAAATAATATTGAGAAATGGAAAATAGCCCTATTTTGAATATTTTGAATTAACGTCCTTGGTTAAGGCGCGTTTTAATTAACGCCTTTGACTCAGACGTGTTTCACACTTTTCAAATAAATTCTAAAATTCGATTTTTGAATTAACGCCCTGATATAAGTCGTGTTTTTAAAAGACGCCCTCTGGCAGGTCGTCAATTCTTGAATTGACGCCCTGGTCCAGGTCGTGTTTCAGTTTTGTGTTCCGAACGGACGCAGCCTTTCTCCCAGAGGATCCCTGCTTCGTTTGGGCTCTTGCCCATTCTTATCCTCCCCTATTTTGGGCTATTGCCCGTTCTTATCTCTTCCTCCTTTAGACTCTTTCCTTCTTATCTTTTTTTACCTTATTAATAGAGCTTATGAGCTCTGTTAATCGGTTGGATTCCGGAGGCTTCTTCCCTGTTATTTTTCTTTTGTTTTTTTTCTTCCTCCCTCCGTTGTTCTTCCGTTTTGTTTTCTTTCCCGTTTCTTTTTCCCCCTTCTTTTCTTCGCAGGTTGTTGTGGCTGAAAGGAGGGGCTTCCATGGCGCGCTCTTCATCATCTTATTGAAGCTCACTTCCCCTTGAATATCAAAGCCCAAGCAACAGGCTTCTTCTCTCCTTTTTTATTATCATTCTTTTACTACATCATTCGGTTGCATGCATGATCATTCATGTATTTATTTTTTTTAAAACTCAACCACGTTGAGAACTCCCATTGAGTGCATCTCTTGCACTCTTTCCCCTTGTTTCATTTTGCATACATCCATCATATCTCCCACCCTTTTGCATAGGGGTTTAAGGGCCAACCACCCGCAAGGTGTGTCTTAATCCTATGATATTTCATGCTCATCTATTCAAGAATTTGATGCTACACCATTGTTTCTAATCCATATCTTTTGGTGGTATTTGTTTATTTTGCAAGGGTAATAAAAGCAAGAACTCTCTTCATCGGCCGGCCGATTTGAAGAGAAAGGAAGCACTCACATCCCCGCACTTTAGAGGTATTCTTCGCGATCATCTCTCCCATGCTTTCATTGTTATATTTTTGAGACCTCGTGTCTCTGGCGATCACACACTCCCCTTGTGCACCTCGTGCATGTTTCATATCCACCATTGTTTATTATTTGCATATTCATTTAATTTTCCTTAAGTGGATTATTCTAAATTAGAGATCTACAAATTGGCGATCACGGTGGGACACTTTGTGTTCTTCCTTTATTACCCCTTTCCCCTTAGGCACCCGCGTGTGCCGTCTCCCTTATTGCACCCTCGGTGCGTCTCCCTTTTGTGCCCCTCGGGCAACCTCCATTATTTTTTACCCTTCCCTAATTGATTTGCCATTTTGTTGTCTCTTCCTTAGAATCTCCACCTATTTAAAATTCTTGATGAGCATGCTTATTCTAGTGATTGCCATGACGTTGTGATTGAGTGTTATTACTGCTGGCCGTGAAGTTTTTCTGGAGAAAGTGAAGTCACGCCCCTGGCAGAGGCGTTTTTTTTGATTTAACGCCCTAACCCAGGGCGTCTTATTCATATTTCACGCCCTCTGACAGGGCGTTTTTCAGCATATTTGAGAGTTTTCCTGCTTTATATTACTGCCTGTGAATTCACGCCCTGCTCCAGGGCGTCTTTTACTTGATTAGCGCCCCACATCAGGGCGTGTCTTTTTGATTTGACGCCCGCTGGACAGGGCGTCCTTTTATTGATAGCGCCTCACCCTAAGGCGCGTTTTACTCTGCCCCTGGGCCCCTCACGTGATTCACGACAGTCACACTGTCGTGTCTCTTATTAGTAGCGCCCCCGGCCAGGGCGTGTTTTTACTGTGGGTTTCCAGAACCCTTCCCCGCTGTGGTTTTTCATGCTACTTCATGCTTGTCTTTGTTGATTGATTGATTATTGTGGTTGGCCTACTTACCCTGTTGCATTCTTTGCATTGGTTTGGGAGCCCCCCTCCTCTTCATTAGGATCCACACACCCCCCTTGGTGAAGGAACGACCCTCCATTGAGCATTCCGTCTCTTTGGATTGGAAATTCCTAAACCAATCCTCCGTAAGTCCCCGCACCCGTGGATTCCCTCACGGACGCCGGGCAGGTTGTACCCTTTTGGAGTCCTGATATAGTTGGCCTAATACGTGGTGAGTGAGAGTTCCTAGTTGGCATTGGAGTTCAAATCTCATTTGAAACTAGGACTCTCCTTGTGTGAATCATTCCAAACTTTATTAAAATCCTTAATTCACCAAGGATAAAATAATCAAAAATCACGGTAACCATTCCAACTTGTGTGCTTATTTGCATAATTATTGAGAATTTTTGATTATATAATGGCTTACCATGATAGAAACATGTTCAATTCAATTCATGAGGATGCACAACCTAGCACTTCATATCCTCAATTTCAACATGTTAACCAGCATTCTCACCATTCTTTCAAGGGACCACGTCCTTATTCTCATGGTCATACCCAACCCATGGGCAATGTCCATTCTCATGGTCCACCTACTCAATTTCAGGCCACTATTCCCTCGGGACCGTCTCCTCCCAATGATGAGAAGGTCTCTCGAATCATCCATGCATTAGATCATCTTACCCCTCAACAGATCCAAGCCCTTAAGGCTGCCGTTGAGGGTACATCTCATGCATCTCCCCCTCTTTCCAATTCTATACGGGTGGCCCATCACCTACCTCCTTCCAATTCTATTCGGGTGACCCATCACCCATCTCCCTCCAATTCTACACGGGTGGCCCATCACCCACCTCCTCCTTCCAATCATATTCGGGTAGCCCATTACCCATCTTCCCCTATTCATTCTACTCGGGTGGTCCGACACCCGCCTCCTTCTATTCCTCCTCCTTCAAGGCCCTGCCAGCCCTCTATTGTTCAAGTCACACCCCTCCAACAATCTCTTTTTGATAAGATTACTTCCATGGAGGAACAATTAAAGAGGGTCACGGTTCCTCCTACTCCAGTCAATCCTCTCTATGCGGCTTTGGATGATATTACAAGAATGGAGAGAGAATGGAAGGATAGGATGGACGACTATGGCATTGATATTCCAAGTGAGCAAGAACCGGCAATCGAAGAATACGAGCCGGTATATGATGATGAAGCTCCGCAGGCACCCTTTCCGAGTTTCCATAATTTCCCACTCCCCCCACTATCATTTGATGAACCCCCTGCTCAGGACAAAGCCACCGTCCCCGATCCAACCCCCATTTATGAGACTAACTGGTGTTACGATGATGGGTCGATACTTCAATCAACCACACCGGCACCTCTTGAGTCTCCTCCTATCCCTGAACTTTCCATTAAACCTCCACCAATTACACCTCAACCCACTATACCATCAACCTTCACACTATTAGCCACCACTGAACCTTCATTTTAAAACCTTCACCTATTCAACCATTAACCTCCATATCACCAGCCTCCACTGAGCCCACCATTGAACCTTCCCCAATTAACATCCCATTACCACCACCTCAACCCTCCATTATCCCTTTAACCCCAAAACCCCTTTTGCCTATACCTCCACCACATAACCCTCCACCTTTACCTATGGCTAATCCTGAGCAGGACCCACCACTTTTTGCACTCGAGCTAACCCCGACCGCTTGCAAGCAAAGGGAGAAACTTGATGTGTTTGAACCTCCGCCTCCACTTACGCCAACACTTTCCATTATACCTCCACCACTCACAAAGCCTTCCGCCTCCGCTTCACCTCCTTTTACTACTCGGAATGGGAGTGCTTCTGCAAGTACTTGTGCCGAAGGTGATCAAGAGCCGGGCAAGACAGATGTGGCCACGGTTATGCGATTCAAGATTCAAGAAGTCATTTACCGGATGCCAATCCGGATTATTGTGCCGAGCATGGTCGCAGAGGCCAAGTCACCGCCATTGCTCAGGGAAGAATGCCAAGAATTGATGCCATCCAAGGGCCAGGCAGGGCACCCCTTGTTCAAACTTTCAATCCAGAATTCATTATTCCTTACAAGGGGCGAATGCCCATTTTGCTCAACATTCCATATACACCACATTCAATGGGCAACTCAATGCTTCCCGTTCCAACTCTACAACTCCCCCACATTATTGATCTTTGCTTTCCAAGGGAGTTGTCTTTTACTATTGAAGCTTCTTTTATTGGGCCAATTGACCGTACATGTTCACTGCCGTGGAGGGGCAGTTATCTTAATGCTAAGGGGCCATCCCTTATTTGTTCCACTTCCTATTCATTCATCTCTGTCACTTTTTCTTCATGGGCCATTCCCAGGGTTAGGAGGAGGATCTCATCCTCTCGCCCTTCACATTCTTCATATTCTTTGCATTTCATGCATTCATTGCATCCATCCCATTGCATGCATTTGCACCTCCTGCTTCCCGGGTTTCCAAACCCGTATCTTCCCCACCTTCCGGCACCGCCGGATCCTCCGCATTTCCCATCTTATTCATATTCATCTTCATTACTCGGGCATCGCGCCCCTTTCCAACCTTTTCATCTCCCAGATTTCTCTCCCTTCTTCCCAGGGTATCGCGTCCCTCGGCATTTCCTTCCTCCGGAACCTCCGGACTTTTCCCTCGGGCACGACGCCCCTTTCCATCTTCTCCTTCCTGATTTGCTTCCTCCGGAACCTCCGGATTCTCCGTCTTATTCTCTCTATCTTCTTTCAGGGTATCGTGACCCTCTTGATTTCATCCCTCCGGAACCTCCGGACTTTTTCTTCGGGCACGACGCCCCTTTCCATCTTCTCCTTCCTGATTTGCTTCCTCCGGAACCTCCGGATTCTCCGTCTTATTCTCTCTATCTTCTTTCAGGGTATCGTGACCCTCTTGATTTCATTCCTCCGGAACCTCCGGACCCTCCATCTTTCTGCCGATTCATCTTTCTATTCCTTCATGATATCGCATCATGTGTCCTCTTCTTCCTTTTCCATCATCTTTTTCCCTACTTCTTCCAAGGGCATCGCGTCCCTTCTTTCGTTATCCCTCCGGAGCCTCCGGATGATTCCTCTTATCATGATTCTCCTCCGCCTCCGGACCCTCCAGATCCACCTCTTTCTATCTACCAATTTCTTCTTCTGATTCCTCCTAATTCTGGGTCTGACCCAACTTCTTCCACATCCACTGCCTTGGGCATCTGCCCTTTCTCCCACTGCTTTCGAGGCTTTAGTCCTCACTCCTCCTTCTAATTCTCCTCTCCTTCTGTAGATTGTTCCATGTGATCAGGGTCTCCGCGCCTTAGTGAGGGAGTTCTAGCCCTCGCCTCTCTTCCTTTTCTCCTTATTTCGTCTGAGTCTGGTCTGGGCACCATTCCGTCTTGTTAAGCCACTTTCAATCCTTTGCTTCCAATCTTTTTTGTTGCTGAAGAGGACAAATCCCATGATGATCACCTCTAGCAGCAGTTGCTTCAACAAAGGTTGCAAGGTAACATATTGGCGTAAGTAAGCATTTATATGATATCATTCCCTCATTGCTTCACGCATGATTTTCAAAATGAAGTGCTTCCTAGCAAGATTAAGAGTGGTGTTTTAGATCTTTATTTTAGGCTTTTGTTAAATTAAATCATTGTTAAAAAGAGTCTTTAGGCTTGCTTTTGCAGCACCTCTGGTTAATAAAAATCCGCGCTGGGAATCCGACATTCTCTCCCCGCTTGTTAAGAGCAACCCTTAGTTGGGCACCGCACACACTTCACGGCGTCCTTAGCTGGCTCCTTTGATAAAAACACCGTTGCTATCTTGGCCATGCCATGAGTATATCTGGAAGTCTTTTTCTCTTCTTTACTCGGCCGAATGCAGGTGCAAGAGGTTGACGGATAAGATAACCAACTTTGGTAAATCCCAATACGAGAGGAGTCTCAAATAGGGGCAGTCTTGACCCAAAATCAATATGAATTTCATGATACATCTCGCCACAAAGGGCAATTAAGAATCAAGTCGAACTTTCGATAATTGAATTATGAATCATGGCATGACAAGAGTGGCAAAGTCCCCGCAGGGAAAACCCTGGTCGTATGCATGTCAGGGGTCTAAAAATCAAAGGCATAAAGCCCCAGCGCAACAGACTACCTCTTTGAGGGTTAAAACCTTGGAAGGAATTCAAATCCTGACATTTCCCATCCTGCATTAAGTTTATCCTCAATTATTCTTCTCTTCTCCCTCCAAGACCGAATGTTTCTCGGGTATGGCCTTGGTAGGGGCACCGTTGATCAAAGACGGTCGGTTATAGGATGCCACTTTCAATGCACGTCCAGCTTTGGGCAGTTTTAAGCAAAAAGGGAAGGAACGAGGACCCCTAGCCAGTGGTTTAAAACACCCTTTGATGCTGCTTTAGCAATGTCTAATCAAAATCAAACAAAAAATTGAATATTTCTTGTCCAAAATCCATAAAAATTTGAATACCTTTCTCAAAACTTCACAAAAATTTGCATATTGATCAAAACTCATAAAAATTTGAATATCTTTTTCAAAACTCATAAAAATTTGCATATTCCAAAACTCCATAAAAATTTGCATATTTCCAAAATCTAAAAATTTGCATTGTATTTTCTGATGGTGTTTTGCAGGAACATCTTTGCAGAGACCAAAAGCACGGGATGGGTCCTCTCTCTACTTATTGCTATCAATCTATTGATTCTTCCCAATATTCTCATGACATGCCACCCAGGGGCATCATCTCCCTATATCATTCTGATTATCATATCTCATGATTATTCATCTCCAAATCTTTCAATCAACTCCTGCTCGTTTCATCTGATTACTCCGCCGATGGGCATTACCAGATCCCGATTATTTAACTCCAAAATTTGATTAGCCAGATTGTCATCCTCATGACAAACAACAAACAATGATGCTTTGATATGCCATGATTTGACTTATGCTGTTCATGATATATGCTATGATTGGTTGCTTTGATTCATGCTATGCATGCTATGATTAAATGCCTTATTCATTGCTTGTTATATCTTGGCTAATGGATTTTTGAGCGCAGGAAGAGGCTCTTGGTCCCGCCGGTAGGGCATTATCACTCAAAGTCCCACGGTACTTGCAGCTCATTTCTCAGTTCCCATGCTTATTGCTATCACCATCTCCCTGTATGCATTCTACTATATGTTACATATGTTACTAGATTATATCAAGGACCTTGTGGCTTTGGTAAATCTGGGATTTGAGTTCCCCTTCATCAAAAACAATGATGATTCCAGAGAAGTCTTAGTCACACGGATAGGCCGTTGAGCCGTCCAAGGCTGGGGACGATGGTTCCCTTTTTACGAGTTGGTGCGTGGATAAACGGGCTTCGGCTTAGTATCGGCTCGCAGAATTGGTTTCTTGACTCAGTCTGGGCAGTTTAGCAATATTATCCTTGATTATATTATATCTTCATTTGTTATTTCCCCTTTAAACCCAGCATGCATTCATGTAGGAATTTGAAACAATTGTTGAAAAATCATTCTGATAAGCTGTTTTTGTGGGTCAAATTGATCTTGATCTTCAATGTGAGATATTCCATGCCGAATTGAGTCCTCAGTTCGTTTTGTCGCTGTTTTGGGTCATTTTCTCGAAAGCTCCTTGTTTGGATTTCTATCATCTTATTTTAATCCTTTCCTTTGATCCACCTTGGCTGCAGCACGTCCACTGGCTGGTAACCGCTCCCCAATGGTGAAATCTACAGGTTTGTGACCTGGGGTACTTCCACCGCGCTGGAAGTTGATCATTTTTTATCTCCTTCGTGCACCGCGTGCACATCTCCCCCATTTTATCCAAACATTGTTGATTTCGATGAATTTCTCGAGATTTGCTTCATCTCGAGCTTTTGATTTCATTTCTCATCAAGTGATGTTGATTGCGTGTCTCATCACACCTTGGCATCTACTTTTCAGTTTGCTCTGCTCCCTTGCAAAGCAGACGCCAAGGCGGGGCAGCTGTAGACACGCCAAAATTGACGTTACTGTGAGTATATCTCATATTACCTCGTAATGCCCCAATTTGACCCTCAAATTAGTTCTATTTGAGTGATTTTTCTCACTTTTCTTGGATTTTTCCCTTTTTTTCACCCTTTTCTTATTTTTTCCTATTTTTCTGGATTTTTCTAGATTTTTCTAGATTTTCTGGGTATTTTTCTCTATTTTTCCGAATTAACGACTTGACGTGGGGCGTCTTTTAAATAACGACTTAGGCTTGGGCGTTTCTTAAGAAATTGACGACATATATTGAGGGCATCAATTCCACTCATTTTCCATTTTTCTAGATTTTTCTGGGAATTTTTCAGAATTTTTCGAGAATTAACGACTTAGCATAAGACGTTACTTTGAATTTGAAAAGAATAAAAAAATCAAAAATTGAATTCACGCCTTACACACGGTCGTCACTTTTTCAAATTGTTTTTTTTAATATTATTTTCCACTCTCTTCCAGAGGTGATTTGGTGGCCTTCCGGGTGTCAGAAAAATTCACAAAAATAGTCGTTGGAATCAGGGCATTGAGATGCACCTCCACCTAAAAAATGAGAAAATAATATTGAGAAATGGAAAATGGCCCTATTTTGAATATTTTGAATTAACGTCCTTGGTTAAGGCGCGTTTTAATTAACGCCTTTGACTCAGACGTGTTTCACACTTTTCAAATAAATTCTAAAATTCGATTTTTGAATTAACGCCCTGATATAAGTCGTGTTTTTAAAAGACGCCCTCTGGCAGGTCGTCAATTCTTGAATTGACGCCCTGGTCCAGGTCGTGTTTCAGTTTTGTGTTCCGAACGGACGCAGCCTTTCTCCCAGAGGATCCCTGCTTCGTTTGGGCTCTTGCCCATTCTTATCCTCCCCTATTTTGGGCTATTGCCCGTTCTTATCTCTTCCTCCTTTAGACTCTTTCCTTCTTATCTTTTTTTACCTTATTAATAGAGCTTATGAGCTCTGTTAATCGGTTGGATTCCGGAGGCTTCTTCCCTGTTATTTTTCTTTTGTTTTTTTTCTTCCTCCCTCCGTTGTTCTTCCGTTTTGTTTTCTTTCCCGTTTCTTTTTCCCCCTTCTTTTCTTCGCAGGTTGTTGTGGCTGAAAGGAGGGGCTTCCATGGCGCGCTCTTCATCATCTTATTGAAGCTCACTTCCCCTTGAATATCAAAGCCCAAGCAACAGGCTTCTTCTCTCCTTTTTTATTATCATTCTTTTACTACATCATTCGGTTGCATGCATGATCATTCATGTATTTATTTTTTTTAAAACTCAACCACGTTGAGAACTCCCATTGAGTGCATCTCTTGCACTCTTTCCCCTTGTTTCATTTTGCATACATCCATCATATCTCCCACCCTTTTGCATAGGGGTTTAAGGGCCAACCACCCGCAAGGTGTGTCTTAATCCTATGATATTTCATGCTCATCTATTCAAGAATTTGATGCTACACCATTGTTTCTAATCCATATCTTTTGGTGGTATTTGTTTATTTTGCAAGGGTAATAAAAGCAAGAACTCTCTTCATCGGCCGACCGATTTGAAGAGAAAGGAAGCACTCACATCCCCGCACTTTAGAGGTATTCTTCGCGATCATCTCTCCCATGCTTTCATTGTTATATTTTTGAGACCTCGTGTCTCTGGCGATCACACACTCCCCTTGTGCACCTCGTGCATGTT
This sequence comes from Amorphophallus konjac, assembly GCA_022559845.1. Classification (NCBI taxonomy): domain Eukaryota; kingdom Viridiplantae; phylum Streptophyta; class Magnoliopsida; order Alismatales; family Araceae; genus Amorphophallus; species Amorphophallus konjac. The sequence goes on along the minus strand of CM040126.1, from coordinate 189,583,876 downwards.
TCATATCCACCATTGTTTATTATTTGCATATTCATTTAATTTTCCTTAAGTGGATTATTCTAAATTAGAGATCTACAAATTGGCGATCACGGTGGGACACTTTGTGTTCTTCCTTTATTACCCCTTTCCCCTTAGGCACCCGCGTGTGCCGTCTCCCTTATTGCACCCTCGGTGCGTCTCCCTTTTGTGCCCCTCGGGCAACCTCCATTATTTTTTACCCTTCCCTAATTGATTTGCCATTTTGTTGTCTCTTCCTTAGAATCTCCACCTATTTAAAATTCTTGATGAGCATGCTTATTCTAGTGATTGCCATGACGTTGTGATTGAGTGTTATTACTGCTGGCCGTGAAGTTTTTCTGGAGAAAGTGAAGTCACGCCCCTGGCAGAGGCGTTTTTTTTGATTTAACACCCTAACCCAGGGCGTCTTATTCATATTTCACGCCCTCTGACAGGGCGTTTTTCAGCATATTTGAGAGTTTTCCTGCTTTATATTACTGCCTGTGAATTCACGCCCTGCTCCAGGGCGTCTTTTACTTGATTAGCGCCCCACATCAGGGCGTGTCTTTTTGATTTGACGCCCGCTGGACAGGGCATCCTTTTATTGATAGCGCCTCACCCTAAGGCGCGTTTTACTCTGCCCCTGGGCCCCTCACGTGATTCACGACAGTCACACTGTCGTGTCTCTTATTAGTAGCGCCCCCGGCCAGGGCGTGTTTTTACTGTGGGTTTCCAGAACCCTTCCCCGCTGTGGTTTTTCATGCTACTTCATGCTTGTCTTTGTTGATTGATTGATTATTGTGGTTGGCCTACTTACCCTGTTGCATTCTTTGCATTGGTTTGGGAGCCCCCCTCCTCTTCATTAGGATCCACACACCCCCCTTGGTGAAGGAACGACCCTCCATTGAGCATTCCGTCTCTTTGGATTGGAAATTCCTAAACCAAGCCTCCGTAAGTCCCCGCACCCGTGGATTCCCTCACGGACGCCGAGCAGGTTGTACCCTTTTGGAGTCCTGATATAGTTGGCCTAATACGTGGTGAGTGAGAGTTCCTAGTTGGCATTGGAGTTCAAATCTCATTTGAAACTAGGACTCTCCTTGTGTGAATCATTCCAAACTTTATTAAAATCCTTAATTCACCAAGGATAAAACAATCAAAAATCACGGTAACCATTCCAACTTGTGTGCTTATTTGCATAATTATTGAGAATTTTTGATTATATAATGGCTTACCATGATAGAAACATGTTCAATTCAATTCATGAGGATGCACAACCTAGCACTTCATATCCTCAATTTCAACATGTTAACCAGCATTCTCACCATTCTTTCAAGGGACCACGTCCTTATTCTCATGGTCATACCCAACCCATGGGCAATGTCCATTCTCATGGTCCACCTACTCAATTTCAGGCCACTATTCCCTCGGGACCGTCTCCTCCCAATGATGTGAAGGTCTCTCGAATCATCCATGCATTAGATCATCTTACCCCTCAACAGATCCAAGCCCTTAAGGCTGCCGTTGAGGGTACATCTCATGCATCTCCCCCTCTTTCCAATTCTATACGGGTGGCCCATCACCTACCTCCTTCCAATTCTATTCGGGTGACCCATCACCCATCTCCCTCCAATTCTACACGGGTGGCCCATCACCCACCTCCTCCTTCCAATCATATTCGGGTAGCCCATTACCCATCTTCCCCTATTCATTCTACTCGGGTGGTCCGACACCCGCCTCCTTCTATTCCTCCTCCTTCAAGGCCCTGCTAGCCCTCTATTGTTCAAGTCACACCCCTCCAACAATCTCTTTTTGATAAGATTACTTCCATGGAGGAACAATTAAAGAGGGTCACGGTTCCTCCTACTCCAGTCAATCCTCTCTATGCGGCTTTGGATGATATTACAAGAATGGAGAGAGAATGGAAGGATAGGATGGACGACTATGGCATTGATATTCCAAGTGAGCAAGAACCGGCAATCGAAGAATACGAGCCGGTATATGATGATGAAGCTCCGCAGGCACCCTTTCCGAGTTTCCATAATTTCCCACTCCCCCCACTATCATTTGATGAACCCCCTGCTCAGGACAAAGCCACCGTCCCCGATCCAACCCCCATTTATGAGACTAACTGGTGTTACGATGATGGGTCGATACTTCAATCAACCACACCGGCACCTCTTGAGTCTCCTCCTATCCCTGAACTTTCCATTAAACCTCCACCAATTACACCTCAACCCACTATACCATCAACCTTCACACTATTAGCCACCACTGAACCTTCCATTTTAAAACCTTCACCTATTCAACCATTAACCTCCATATCACCAGCCTCCACTGAGCCCACCATTGAACCTTCCCCAATTAACATCCCATTACCACCACCTCAACCCTCCATTATCCCTTTAACCCCAAAACCCCTTTTGCCTATACCTCCACCACATAACCCTCCACCTTTACCTATGGCTAATCCTGAGCAGGACCCACCACTTTTTGCACTCGAGCTAACCCCGACCGCTTGCAAGCAAAGGGAGAAACTTGATGTGTTTGAACCTCCGCCTCCACTTACGCCAACACTTTCCATTATACCTCCACCACTCACAAAGCCTTCCGCCTCCGCTTCACCTCCTTTTACTACTCGGAATGGGAGTGCTTCTGCAAGTACTTGTGCCGAAGGTGATCAAGAGCCGGGCAAGACAGATGTGGCCACGGTTATGCGATTCAAGATTCAAGAAGTCATTTACCGGATGCCAATCCGGATTATTGTGCCGAGCATGGTCGCAGAGGCCAAGTCACCGCCATTGCTCAGGGAAGAATGCCAAGAATTGATGCCATCCAAGGGCCAGGCAGGGCACCCCTTGTTCAAACTTTCCAATCCAGAATTCATTATTCCTTACAAGGGGCGAATGCCCATTTTGCTCAACATTCCATATACACCACATTCAATGGGCAACTCAATGCTTCCCGTTCCAACTCTACAACTCCCCCACATTATTGATCTTTGCTTTCCAAGGGAGTTGTCTTTTACTATTGAAGCTTCTTTTATTGGGCCAATTGACCGTACATGTTCACTGCCGTGGAGGGGCAGTTATCTTAATGCTAAGGGGCCATCCCTTATTTGTTCCACTTCCTATTCATTCATCTCTGTCACTTTTTCTTCATGGGCCATTCCCAGGGTTAGGAGGAGGATCTCATCCTCTCGCCCTTCACATTCTTCATATTCTTTGCATTTCATGCATTCATTGCATCCATCCCATTGCATGCATTTGCACCTCCTGCTTCCCGGGTTTCCAAACCCGTATCTTCCCCACCTTCCGGCACCGCCGGATCCTCCGCATTTCCCATCTTATTCATATTCATCTTCATTACTCGGGCATCGCGCCCCTTTCCAACCTTTTCATCTCCCAGATTTCTCTCCCTTCTTCCCAGGGTATCGCGTCCCTCGGCATTTCCTTCCTCCGGAACCTCCGGACTTTTCCCTCGGGCACGACGCCCCTTTCCATCTTCTCCTTCCTGATTTGCTTCCTCCGGAACCTCCAGATTCTCCGTCTTATTCTCTCTATCTTCTTTCAGGGTATCGTGACCCTCTTGATTTCATCCCTCCGGAACCTCCGGACTTTTTCTTCGGGCACGACGCCCCTTTCCATCTTCTCCTTCTTGATTTGCTTCCTCCGGAACCTCCGGATTCTCCGTCTTATTCTCTCTATCTTCTTTCAGGGTATCGTGACCCTCTTGATTTCATTCCTCCGGAACCTCCGGACCCTCCATCTTTCTGCCGATTCATCTTTCTATTCCTTCATGATATCGCATCATGTGTCCTCTTCTTCCTTTTCCATCATCTTTTTCCCTACTTTTTCCAAGGGCATCGCGTCCCTTCTTTCGTTATCCCTCCGGAGCCTCCGGATGATTCCTCTTATCATGATTCTCCTCCGCCTCCGGACCCTCCAGATCCACCTCTTTCTATCTACCAATTTCTTCTTCTGATTCCTCCTAATTCTGGGTCTGACCCAACTTCTTCCACATCCACTGCCTTGGGTATCTGCCCTTTCTCCCACTGCTTTCGAGGCTTTAGTCCTCACTCCTCCTTCTAATTCTCCTCTCCTTCTGTAGATTGTTCCATGTGATCAGGGTCTCCGCGCCTTAGTGAGGGAGTTCTAGCCCTCGCCTCTCTTCCTTTTCTCCTTATTTCGTCTGAGTCTGGTCTGGGCACCATTCCGTCTTGTTAAGCCACTTTCAATCCTTTGCTTCCAATCTTTTTTGTTGCTGAAGAGGACAAATCCCATGATGATCACCTCTAGCAGCAGTTGCTTCAACAAAGGTTGCAAGGTAACATATTGGCGTAAGTAAGCATTTATATGATATCATTCCCTCATTGCTTCACGCATGATTTTCAAAATGAAGTGCTTCCTAGCAAGATTAAGAGTGGTGTTTTAGATCTTTATTTTAGGCTTTTGTTAAATTAAATCATTGTTAAAAAGAGTCTTTAGGCTTGCTTTTGCAGCACCTCTGGTTAATAAAAATCCGCGCTGGGAATCCGACATTCTCTCCCCGCTTGTTAAGAGCAACCCTTAGTTGGGCACCGCACACACTTCACGGCGTCCTTAGCTGGCTCCTTTGATAAAAACACCGTTGCTATCTTGGCCATGCCATGAGTATATCTGGAAGTCTTTTTCTCTTCTTTACTCGGCCGAATGCAGGTGCAAGAGGTTGACGGATAAGATAACCAACTTTGGTAAATCCCAATACGAGAGGAGTCTCAAATAGGGGCAGTCTTGACCCAAAATCAATATGAATTTCATGATACATCTCGCCACAAAGGGCAATTAAGAATCAAGTCGAACTTTCGATAATTGAATTATGAATCATGACATGACAAGAGTGGCAAAGTCCCCGCAGGGAAAACCCTGGTCGTATGCATGTCAGGGGTCTAAAAATCAAAGGCATAAAGCCCCAGCGCAACAGACTACCTCTTTGAGGGTTAAAACCTTGGAAGGAATTCAAATCCTGATATTTCCCATCCTGCATTAAGTTTATCCTCAATTATTCTTCTCTTCTCCCTCCAAGACCGAATGTTTCTCGGGTATGGCCTTGGTAGGGGCACCGTTGATCAAAGACGGTCGGTTATAGGATGCCACTTTCAATGCACGTCCAGCTTTGGGCAGTTTTAAGCAAAAAGGGAAGGAACGAGGACCCCTAGCCAGTGGTTTAAAACACCCTTTGATGCTGCTTTAGCAATGTCTAATCAAAATCAAACAAAAAATTGAATATTTCTTGTCCAAAATCCATAAAAATTTGAATACCTTTCTCAAAACTTCACAAAAATTTGCATATTGATCAAAACTCATAAAAATTTGAATATCTTTTTCAAAACTCATAAAAATTTGCATATTCCAAAACTCCATAAAAATTTGCATATTTCCAAAATTTAAAAATTTGCATTGTATTTTCTGATGGTGTTTTGCAGGAACATCTTTGCAGAGACCAAAAGCACGGGATGGGTCCTCTCTCTACTTATTGCTATCAATCTATTGATTCTTCCCAATATTCTCATGACATGCCACCCAGGGGCATCATCTCCCTATATCATTCTGATTATCATATCTCATGATTATTCATCTCCAAATCTTTCAATCAACTCCTGCTCGTTTCATCTGATTACTCCGCCGATGGGCATTACCAGATCCCGATTATTTAACTCCAAAATTTGATTAGCCAGATTGTCATCCTCATGACAAACAACAAACAATGATGCTTTGATATGCCATGATTTGACTTATGCTGTTCATGATATATGCTATGATTGGTTGCTTTGATTCATGCTATGCATGCTATGATTAAATGCCTTATTCATTGCTTGTTATATATTGGCTAATGGATTTTTGAGCGCAGGAAGAGGCTCTTGGTCCCGCCGACAGGGCATTATCACTCAAAGTCCCACGGTGCTTGCAGCTCATTTCTCAGTTCCCATGCTTATTGCTATCACCATCTCCCTGTATGCATTCTACTATATGTTACATATGTTACTAGATTATATCAAGGACCTTGTGGCTTTGGTAAATCTGGGATTTGAGTTCCCCTTCATCAAAAACAATGATGATTCCAGAGAAGTCTTAGTCACACGGATAGGCCGTTGAGCCGTCCAAGGCTGGGGACGATGGTTCCCTTTTTACGAGTTGGTGCGTGGATAAACGGGCTTCGGCTTAGTATCAGCTCGCAGAATTGGTTTCTTGACTCAGTCTGGGCAGTTTAGCAATATTATCCTTGATTATTCTATATCTTCATTTGTTATTTTCCCTTTAAACCCAGCATGCATTCATGTAGGAATTTGAAACAATTGTTGAAAAATCATTCTGATAAGCTGTTTTTGTGGGTCAAATTGATCTTGATCTTCAATGTGAGATATTCCATGCCGAATTGAGTCCTCAGTTCGTTTTGTCGCTGTTTTGGGTCATTTTCTCGAAAGCTCCTTGTTTGGATTTCTATCATCTTATTTTAATCCTTTCCTTTGATCCACCTTGGCTGCAGCACGTCCACTGGCTGGTAACCGCTCCCCAATGGTGAAATCTACAGGTTTGTGACCTGGGGTACTTCCACCGCGCTGGAAGTTGATCATTTTTTATCTCCTTCGTGCACCGCGTGCACATCTCCCCCATTTTATCCAAACATTGTTGATTTCGATGAATTTCTCGAGATTTGCTTCATCTCGAGCTTTTGATTTCATTTCTCATCAAGTGATGTTGATTGCGTGTCTCATCACACCTTGGCATCTACTTTTCAGTTTGCTCTGCTCCCTTGCAAAGCAGACGCCAAGGCGGGGCAGCTGTAGACACGCCAAAATTGACGTTACTGTGAGTATATCTCATATTACCTCGTAATGCCCCAATTTGACCCTCAAATTAGTTCTATTTGAGTGATTTTTCTCACTTTTCTTGGATTTTTCCCTTTTTTCACCCTTTTCTTATTTTTTCCTATTTTTCTGGATTTTTCTAGATTTTTCTAGATTTTCTGGGTATTTTTCTCTATTTTTCCGAATTAACGACTTGACGTGGGGCGTCTTTTAAATAACGACTTAGGCTTGGGCGTTTCTTAAGAAATTGACGACATATATTGAGGGCGTCAATTCCACTCATTTTCCATTTTTCTAGATTTTTCTGGGAATTTTTCAGAATTTTTCGAGAATTAACGACTTAGCATAAGACGTTACTTTGAATTTGAAAAGAATAAAAAAATCAAAAATTGAATTCACGCCTTACACACGGTCGTCACTTTTTCAAATTGTTTTTTTAATATTATTTTCCACTCTCTTCCAGAGGTGATTTGGTGGCCTTCCGGGTGTCAGAAAAATTCGCAAAAATAGTCGTTGGAATCAGGGCATTGAGATGCACCTCCACCTAAAAAATGAGAAAATAATATTGAGAAATGGAAATGGCCCTATTTTGAATATTTTGAATTAACGTCCTTGGTTAAGGCGCGTTTTAATTAACGCCTTTGACTCAGACGTGTTTCACACTTTTCAAATAAATTCTAAAATTCGATTTTTGAATTAACGCCCTGATATAAGTCGTGTTTTTAAAAGACGCCCTCTGGCAGGTCGTCAATTCTTGAATTGACGCCCTGGTCCAGGTCGTGTTTCAGTTTTGTGTTCCGAACGGACGCAGCCTTTCTCCCAGAGGATCCCTGCTTCGTTTGGGCTCTTGCCCATTCTTATCCTCCCCTATTTTGGGCTATTGCCCGTTCTTATCTCTTCCTCCTTTAGACTCTTTCCTTCTTATCTTTTTTTACCTTATTAATAGAGCTTATGAGCTCTGTTAATCGGTTGGATTCCGGAGGCTTCTTCCCTGTTATTTTTCTTTTGTTTTTTTTCTTCCTCCCTCCGTTGTTCTTCCGTTTTGTTTTCTTTCCCGTTTCTTTTTCCCCCTTCTTTTCTTCGCAGGTTGTTGTGGCTGAAAGGAGGGGCTTCCATGGCGCGCTCTTCATCATCTTATTGAAGCTCACTTCCCCTTGAATATCAAAGCCCAAGCAACAGGCTTCTTCTCTCCTTTTTTATTATCATTCTTTTACTACATCATTCGGTTGCATGCATGATCATTCATGTATTTATTTTTTTTAAAACTCAACCACGTTGAGAACTCCCATTGAGTGCATCTCTTGCACTCTTTCCCCTTGTTTCATTTTGCATACATCCATCATATCTCCCACCCTTTTGCATAGGGGTTTAAGGGCCAACCACCCGCAAGGTGTGTCTTAATCCTATGATATTTCATGCTCATCTATTCAAGAATTTGATGCTACACCATTGTTTCTAATCCATATCTTTTGGTGGTATTTGTTTATTTTGCAAGGGTAATAAAAGCAAGAACTCTCTTCATCGGCCGGTCGATTTGAAGAGAAAGGAAGCACTCACATCCCCGCACTTTAGAGGTATTCTTCGCGATCATCTCTCCCATGCTTTCATTGTTATATTTTTGAGACCTCGTGTCTCTGGCGATCACACACTCCCCTTGTGCACCTCGTGCATGTTTCATATCCACCATTGTTTATTATTTGCATATTCATTTAATTTTCCTTAAGTGGATTATTCTAAATTAGAGATCTACAGCTGGTGATGAGGACCCTCGGCCTACACCGGGAGTGGGTCGAGGTTGGAGAGCCGCGAGGAATAGGCAAGAAGACGCGCGGTCACACGAAGGTGATCGACTGGAGAGTCCGGTTCTCAGACCAATACGCCGACTGGCAGCGTGGCGGGACCCGAGTTACCTCACAGGCGGTAGACAGCTCCGAGTACCTCTGACGCTACTGGGAGGTTTACGCCGGCCGACCCCAGATGAGGGTCTTCGGGGTACGTATGAATGCTCTTATTTTAAATTTAAATGCAAATGCTTTGTATATCTATTATGCGACTAATATGTAATGAATGCAAGACGCACGGGACATAGCAGAGATGGACATGCAGACCCACCTTCACAGCTTAGAGGCCCAGCTGGCTGCCACGCGTGTAGACCTTGAGACCCTGGTGAGTGTTTAATTTTCCTATATGAATTCCTGAATTATTGATGATTAGCCACTGACAATCTCAATAAATGCAGCGTGCCCAGCAGGGAGCAGCGGTAAGAGAGACGGGAGAGGCCTCCAGCTCAAGAGGACCTAGTGCAGAGACGACTGCACTAGCGGAGCAGTTAGCTGGAGCGGTGACACGGGCCGAGGCGGCAGAGTGCGACCTTGCCACACGGGTATGCTTCAACCACTCAAACTCCTATTCAATTATTTATGTGATATGCTTATGAAAAATTGTGTTTACAGACTGAGGAGCTTCGGGCCTCTCTTACCTGCATCGAGGAGGGACAACAGGCGATGGCCACCCAGGTGAGTTATTTATTTTCAGTTGTTTATTGCTTATCTCATGAATTATTAAATTATATATATGGAACTGATGATTTGTTTGAATGTTTGCAGACCTCGAAACTACAGGCGGCGCATACCCAGACCGCTTTATCCGGGGCGGAGTTGGCCATCCGTGAGCAGCGCGTCACGGAGCTCGAGAGGGCCTTGAGGCGGCGAGAGGAGCTGCCCCAGGACGTGGCAGAGTTGCGAGTCACCCTCGAGATGGAGCGGAGGGAGCGTGCCCAGGAGGGCGAGGAGCACCAGGCAGACCGTGCGGAGCTTGCGGCTTTGAGGGCCCAGCTAGCCGTTACCCAGGAGCGGCTGTGGGCGACCGAGGAGTAGCTTCAGCGGGGCCGGGAGCGAGCGCGGGCTGCGGGGTACACCTTCACCAGCTCCACCTTCGTGGCAGGTTCCTCTCTCCGGCAGACGAGTGAGGCAGAGGAGTAGGGTCGAGCTCCAGCTACTTCTCGGGGGTCCATGCCCCCTCCACGAGTGCCTCGTCGGGAGGACGAGAGTGAGGCCGAGAGTAGGAGAGAGGAGGGTGGAGGCGAGAGCTGAGAGAGACTTTACTTGTACTCCTCCACCCTCACACCTGTACTCAGATATTTATGATATATATATATGAGATTGAGATTTTTTGGTTTACCTGAGCATTTGTGGACTTGTGTTTTCTTTCACTTTCTCACTTTCCTTACTTTTGCCCTGCGCTTGTAGCTGTAATTTTTTTTTAACTAAAGTTGATACTTGCAAGGGGGGAGACGGGAGAGGGAGTTCATCTCTTCATTGCGGAAGAAGATGAAACCACTATCCCGGCCACCAGGCAAGCGATTTTCATATATGAAAGCATAAAGAGAAAGGGGTACAGAGGGGGGGGGGAGGGGGAACGGCCAAAGAGGGCCAAGAAGCGTACAAGGCCCAAGGCCCAAAGAAACAACAACGAGGCCAAACAACCCGAGCGAGGGCAGCAACAGAAGGCCGAGAACCCACAATGAAAACCAAGTCCCTACAAATAGGAGTCTTCGTCGAAGACCCCTTCAGAATCAGATGAGAACACAGAACGGACACCTCGGTGACGACCCGGAGAAGAAGGCCAGTCAAGAGGGTCAACCTCCGAACCGTCGGTATCGGGCACCTCCGGGAAGGAAGAGGCGGCCGGCGGCGGGGGCGCCATCGAAGAAGACTGGAGCCGAAGAGAGCGACGAGGAGGAAGAGCAGCATCCTCAAACATGCACTGACGATCACGTGAGGAGGAGGTGGAGTTGGACCGCCGGAAGGAACGCCGAGGTGCTCCGCCATCCATCCTCGAGGGTGGCCGGGAGCGGTCCAGGCCAGAGGTGCCCACAAAAGCCGAATGAGCCGCCGTACAGCCAAGGGGGGCCGTAGCAGGCTCAAGCCCGGGGATATGAAGCGCCTGGACGAGCAGAGGGAACCGGAGAGGCATGCCAAGATCCGGGGGAGGCACAACACCCACGGGAGGCACCGGAGCAGGAGGCGGGGCGGACTCGACGATCGGCCCGGGGGGGGGCCCGATTGATTTTCTTCTTCAAAGCTTGGGCGAAGGAGAGGCGGGGGGCGGCCGTCTGAGAAGCAGAGGAACCCAAGAAACCTTCAACGGCAGCCGCCTGAGAGATGGGCTGCAGAGCAGGGGACCAAGAAACCGCACTGGCATTAAGCCCAGAGGAAGGGCCGCCTTGGGGGAAAGCATCCAGCGCAGGGAGGCCGAGGACCAAATAGGGAGACACCCGGGCAGCAAGAGAAGCACCCGCGGGTGCATCAGTGCACGGAGGGGGGGCACCTTGGCCGGACGGAACAATAGCCGGGGGGGAGCCGCAAGGCCCCCTGCCGAAGGTGAGAGGCCTACAAAGCGAGCATGGGCATCTGGGAGACACGGGAACGGCTCCAAGTAAGACATAGCGGTGGCTGGAGGAGTGAATGCAGCTGCAGAAGGCTCATGGGCGACCATGGCGGCACCAGAGTCTCCATTGCCAGGGGGGCATGGGGGCGGCAGCTGGTGGGGGGGCGCCACCCGAACAGGCACATCCACGGGAGCATCGCCAGGGAGGGGTGTCAACCCCTGGGGCACGGGGGTCGACACCCTGGTAGTAGCTGCCGAGGTGGGGGGGCAGATGATGACTCTCTCCGAAGGAGAGAGCCAACCAGCCAAGGGCACTGCAGGGGGCAGCACCAAAGAAGCGGCAGTCGGTTGCTGGTCAGCCGGGGTGGAGTCAACCCCTTGGAAGAAAGAGTCAACCACCATGGAGGCACCGTCCGGGGGCAAGAACACCGGAGCAGGTTGCGTAGGCACATCAACAGCTGCGAGGGGGGGCGAGGGGGACTGAAGCACCGAAGCTACGGCGTCAACAGGCAGGACCCGTGAAGCGGCAACCAAGGGGGCCGGAGCGTCCAAGGCCACCGCCGACAGAGGGGCGATCGCGCGTAGCAGGTGTGCTCCCCCTCCCCCCTGGAGTAAGAGGGCATTCGCAGGCAGGGGCCCTTGGACAGCAGAGGAGGTGGCCACGGGAGGGGGGCCAAGGAGGCCTGCACCCGCAGCAGAAGGGGAGTAGCTAGAGGACGGCAGGGTGGACACACCCACCATCGGCACTCCCTCGTCCGGGAGTTCCAATTGGAGAGAAGCTCCAGAGGAAGCTGCTAGGAGTCCAGGGACGAGCGGCCGGGGTTGGTAGCTGGGTGCCAAACCATCTCCAGTAGGAAGCAGAGCAATGGTGGGGGGCAGGTTGACCAGGTCAACAGAGAGTGCAGCAGGAACAGAGAGGTCCACAGGGGAAGCGTCGAACGCCAGACGCTCTGCCGGTGCGACCGCAGGGGGCAGTTCCAAAGTCGGCCACTGAGGCACATCCGACGCAAGTCCCACACTCGGGTGGATGGTTGCATGGGAAGAGTCAACTCCCAGGAAGTGGGAGTGAGTTGCCGGAAGCTCTGTGGGAGCGTCCGAGGAAACGGGATGGCCACCTGACGCGGAAGCAACGGCTGCAGCAGAGGGGTCAAGGAGAGCCAAGGCAGGGGGAGCCACCAGCGCTAGGGCATCGACGGCAGGGGCCGGGACGGAGGCACACCCAATCCCTGAAGCAGCGTGAGGAGCAATGACACCAGACCCGTCCGAGGGAGCCGCCAGACCGGCAGGCACCGGGGGGCTGGCAAAAGCAGTCGTGGGCCGCCAAACAGGACCCGATGGCGCAGGGGGTGCCTGAGGGCAGGGCCGTCCACCAGAAACGGGGATGCCAGGCATCGCGGGCGGAGGAGAAGGGTGCGACCGCTTGCAGTCCCCCGCGAGGTGGCCAAGGCGACGACAGGCGTTGCAAAAGAGAGGGAGGTCAGGGATGACCACGGGCTGCCAGTAGCCGCCGGCTCCAATGCCGACCCACACACGGGAGGGGAGCTTCTTGGAGACGTCGAGCTGGACGCAGACCCTCGCCGCATGCGCACGAGTGATGCAAAGCGTGTTACGATCTATCTTGAGGGTTGGCCCGATGCTGCCGGCGATGGAGAGGATGGCTGCTTCGTGGTAGAAGTTGACGGGGAGGGCCGGGAGCTCGATCCAGACAGGGACTAACGGCGAGTCTAGCTCCGGCGAGAAGTCAAGAGACCATTGAAAAAACCAGAAGGGGCGGCCATGAACCAGCAAGGACTCTTTAAGGAGCACCTGCAAGAAATCTTCCCGGTTGGAGAAGCGGAGGAGAAGGTGGCGACGATCCAACGCACAGAGCAAGAAGTCTTGCTTAAACTGGAAGCGCTGGGCTAGGTGTGCGCAGATGGCAGCGAAGGGAGGCCGGCCTCTGGGGGTTCTGGCGATGACAGCAAAGGCCAACGGTGTACAGGTCAGCTGGACTTCTTCCAAAGAGAAGAAGACCGCGGGTTCGCCGGAGTCGGTGGTGGCGGGGGAGTGTACGGATAGCGGTAGGACTGGCGGCGTGAATGAACTCAGAACCACTTGCGAGAAGGAGGAGGCGACGGTAGGAGTGAGGGACGCCTGGAGAAATCCCCCCGGCCCCACAGCAGAAGGGGTAAACCCCGTTGGCCAAGTAGGCGCGGAGGGGGCCGGCCACCGGCGACCTTCAGGAGGGCAGCAGGGGGGGTGGGCGTCGAGGAACCCTTAGCCAGGCCGAGAGGATTCTGTGCAGGGGGGCCCGGGGCCGAGGAAGGCACCGCCGTGCAAACAGGGGAGCCGTGGAGGAGAATCGCCGGAGCAGGGGAGGCCAGCCCACTAGCGGGAACCTGGGAGGGCAAGGCACCATCCGCTGTCGCAGCGGCCTGTGGAGGAGAAGGGGCGGCGCTATGAGGCGCCAGCGACGAACCAGGGGCCTGAAGCGGACGTCCGGCGAACAACGGGGCACCGGAAGGCAACGGCAAGGCACACGAAGGGGGAAGCAGGGGATCGTTTAGGCGGACGGTCCCATCAGGAATAGTGACAGGGAGGTCAGCGGTCAACGACAGAGGAGAGCTAACGTGTCCTGTAGCCGAAGCAGGCGTAGGCAGCGGATGAAGGATGGACGGTTGAGATGAAGAAGCTAGAAGTGGCGTGCGAAGAGGAGAAAAAACGTGGCTAACAGTGGTAGGCTGAGGGGCTGACAAGCGGCCAGTGGCGTCGCCGGCGTGAACCGACGGGAGGGTTGGAGGAGCTGCAAGTCCAGGCGAGGGGGCTCGGACGGAGGTGAGGAAAGGCGAGCCAGACCTGCCAGACATGGCTGCGAAGCCAAGGCCAGAGGCCACGGGAGGAGCAGCACCAGCCGGACACCCACGGCGAGCTGCAGCAACAGCACCCCCTGGCTCGAGAGGGCCGCCCGAGGGCGGAGAAGGGGGAAGACCTGCAGACGCGCGAGGGCAGGAACCGTAGACGACGGAGGGGGAGGGGGGAGGCACTCGACCTCCCCCCTCACCGGCGGCCATCACCGGACGGGGGCAGCCACAGTAGAGTCAAAACGCATGAAGGAGGGGGAGCACGCGGGAGTGGAATGAGAGGGGGAAACCGAGAGGAGAGAGAGTGGCATGAGCACGCTAAAATTTCGTTGTAGCTGTAATTCACACTTGAATAAATAAGTTAATCCATCTGTTCGACTTTGCCCCTTGCTCAATAAGCTAGGGGATGTCTTTACTTTGACCTTGATAACGGGTCAAGGGGCCAAGCCTTTAATCAATGAAGGCAAATGATAAACGAATATAAGGAAAATGTGACATGCAAGCAAGCAAATGCTAACTAAAAAATAAGGATGCCCACACAAAAAATGCAACCAGGCACATGCACAACAACGGCTTAATAATTTTTTTATTATTTTTTTATTTTCAATTTTCAAAATGACGCCCTCGCAAACGGGCGTTTATTGGGAAATTGACGCCTTCGTGGTAGGCGTTTATTTAAATGGCACATATTTTTTTTTGCTTGATTTGAAAATGACGACTTGATGAAAGACGTTAAATTTTTTTTTTTAAAGACGCCTGTCGGAAGAGGTGTTAATTCTTATTTTCCATTTTTTTTAAAATGACGACTTAATTAAGGACGTTAATTTTAAGAATGACGCCTACTATAAGAGACGTGAATTTATTTTTTCTTTTTTTTTCTTTTTTCCATTTTTTTTATTTTCTGAAAGTAAGCATAGTATAGGGCCTTAAACCTTACGCCATCACGATCTTAAATTCATTAATCTTTCTCGAAAAACTTAACCAAGGGGTCAGCGTGCTTAATGACTTATGCTTCTACTCATATTCTCTTGCAGCTCATCCTTCTTAGTTAGTCCTTACCATTCTTTGAGTTTACAACCCACCATAGAGAGGCAAAAGAAGAATAATTTGAGGAAGCTCATGAGAGGTTTTCCAGAATGGGGAACGCTCCTCCCATGCCCTAATGCCTGTTGGGATTCGATCTTTGGCTTAGGGAAATTTGTTGCTCTTTTTGCCCTTATTCATGCATGCTTACGACCAGGGTTTTCCCTACGGGGACTTTGCCCTCTTGACATGCTTTCTTTTGTAACCTTCTTTTTTCTTTTCTCTTTTCTTTTCAAAAAATAGAAACCTAATTGTACTTGGGCTTTAAGCATTTTGTTCCCTTTTGGGCCCTGACTTCCACCTACTAGGGCGGCGGGCAGGTTTGGTTAGTAACCCTTGACTCGTACTCCCTCTCGTGAGCCGAAGAGAAGAGAATAGGTAAGGTTTTTACCCTCTTAGTTTGAGTCGGACCTTCCTCAAATTCCGGGCTGCTTGAGTTTAAAAGTAGAGCGTGTAGTGTGTGTGTGAGTTGACCCCAAAGTTAAACCATCCAGACTGAAGAGTGAATTAAGGATTTTGATTTCTTCGGGCTCGTGGCCCATGTACCATATCTGCCTGTAATTTTCCATTTTTTTGTTTTATTTTGCTTTTCTATTTTTCTTCTTTTTATTTATTTTGTTTATTTTTATTATTTTAGGGGTAGTATTTCTTTAAATAGAGACCATTCCAGGGGTGAGCCAATTCTTCACCTTCAGCATTAATTAATTTGTAAGCGTTGCCAGGATAAACATCTTTTATGACAAAGGGCCCTTCCCAGTTAGGTTGAAGCTTTGAACGAGGTCCTCCGGGTTTTACGAAGATTCTTTTAATTACCATTTCACAGATTTTGAATTTTCTCTCAATTACTTTCTTTTGGTAAAAACGTGAAAGCCTGTTTTGATAAATACGCGCATGCTCAGCGGCCACCAAAAGCTTCTTGTCTAGGAGTTCCAACTGAGCAAGGAGAGATTCGTGACGCTCATCAATGGGGAGCTCCTTGTCCAATTGTACTTGTAGAGAAGGGATAAGAATCTCATAAGGAACTACCGCCTCCATTCCATAGGTGAGGGCGAAAGGGGTTTGCCCCGTAGGGGTACGAATGGAAGTGCGATAGGCCCAAAGAGCTTCAACCAGCTTTTCCGGCCAATTCACAAATTTATTAGCCTCACACATTTTATTGATAATTTTAATCAAAGTTTTATTAGTTACTTCTGCTTGACCATTGCCCTGCGGATAATAAGGAGATGAATGATGTAATGCAATGTTATACCTGTTGCAGAGGTCCTAAAGCTCATGAGAGATAAATTATGGCCCATTATCGGTGACGATGGTACTCGGGATGCCGAACCTTGTGATGATGTTCTTCATTATAAATTTGCAAACGGTTGACGCTTTTATCTCCACGTAAGCCTTCGCTTCCTCCCACTTGGTGAAGTACTCCGTCACCGTGAGTATGAATGACTTCGATTTTGTGAGGAGGGTCGGATCACCAAGAGGTCCAATGATATCGAAAGCCCACATGGAGAAAGGCCATGGGGAGGACATAGGATGGAGTGAAGAAGCAGGAGAATGAATTTTGTCGGCATGTAGTTGGCACTTAACACACCTTCGAACATAGATGGAACAATCCTCTTCTAGAGTAGGCCAATAGAAACCTAGCCTAAGGATCTTCTTAGCTAACATCTGGATATTGACATGACCACCACACACTCCAGAATGCGCCTCTTCCACGACCTTCCAAGATTCTTCATCAACTAGGTATCTTAACAAAACATCGGTAAGACCTCTTCTATAAAGCACACCTCCAATCAAAGTGTATCGCTGAGCAACTCTTCGAATGGCTTTCTTTTCTTCAGCTGTGGCATCTTCGGGATAGGATTGATCTTGGCAATACTTAGCAATCTCGTAATACCACGGCTTTTCTTCATCATCCAATTCTTCCTCTAAATCCAACAACATGACTTCCTTATTTTCAATGATTCCACCTTTCTTAACCTTCCTGAGCATCTCCTCCTTAACACTAAGGAAAGCTGGATCCTTGATAGCTGGAGTGAGCCGCTTATGAATAATGATAGAATGGGAATCCCTTTCGGGAAGGAAAGCCAAGGAAGATGCAAGAGAAGCGAGAGCATCAGCTAAAATGTTATGTTCGCGAGGAACGTGAACGAAGATTAATTTGGTGAAAAGCTTGGTGTAAGCACAAGTCAATTCTTGATAGGGTTTAAGTTTAGGATTGAGCGTGCGGCACTTGGTGAGCACTTGACAAAGAATGAGCTGACTATCACCTACAATCCGCAAATGGGTAACACCAAATTGATGAGCAGCCTCCAGTCGGCTAGAAGAGCCTCGTACTCAGCTATATTATTTGTAACAGGAAATGCAAGCTGAGAGGCGAGTGGAATAGTGATACCCTCCGGTGATAGAAGAACAATGTCAATCCCTTTCCCTTTTGAATTCAAAGCTCCATCAAAATGTAACGTCCACATCGAATCGGTCTGATTGACGGACATTAGTTCCTCATCTGGAAACTCTGAGCGAACAGGTCAAATCTAGGGAGAGGGAGGTGAGCAAGATGTTTTGCTATGGCATAGCCTTTAATCGCTTTTTGCTGAATGTAGATGATATCGAATTGAGAAAGGAAGCTTTGCCATCGTGCTAATCGGTTAGTGAGAACAGATTTTTCAAGAAGGAATTTGATTGGATTCATACGGGCGATGAGATGAACTTCGTGAGCTAAGAAATAATGCTTGAGTTTCTGAACTACCCAGACTAAAGTAGCACAAGTCTTTTCTATAGCTGAGTACCTCTGCTCACAGGGGTTGAAAAGCTTTGACAAATAGTAGGCTGCCCTTTCTTTTCCTTCTTCGTCAACTTGGGCTAGGACAGCGCCTACAATCTAGGACGGAAATATAAAGAACAACCGGTTTGCCTGTAACTGGCGGCCTCAGGACATGAGGATTTGAGAGATAATCCTTCAATCCGTCAGAAGCTGCTTGACATTTGTCATCCCAAATAAACTTTACTCCCGGCTTAGTAAGCTCGTAGAACGGCCTACATCTTTGTGAATGCTGGGAGACAAATCGGCGAATAAATTGCAACCTCCCGATCAATCCTCGGACTTCTTTCAAATTCCTGGGAGGAGGCATTTCGCTTATGACCTTCGCCTTGTTGGGATCAATCTCAATACCCCTCTTACTTACGATGAATCCAAGCAACTTCCCTGACGAAACACCAAACACGCACTTCTTGGGATTCATTTTCAGCTGATACTCCCGTGCTCTTTGCAAGACTTTAGTCAGAACTCCGGGATGCTCAATCCTTGTTCTTGATTTTACCACCAGGTCATCGACATACACCTCAATATAAATGTGGATCATATCATGAAAAATTGCCATCATAGCCCTTTGATAGGTCGCTCCAGCATTCTTAAGTCCAAAGGGCATGACCACATAGCAATAAGTTCCCCATGATGTAGTGAACGATGTTTTCTCTTCATCCTCCTCAGCCAGGCGAATCTGATTGTAACCTGAAAAGTCATCTATGAAGGAGAGAGTTTCATATACTGTCGTATTGTCAATCAAAACATCAATATGAGGGAGGGGGAAGTCATCTTTAGGACATGCGCGGTTGAGGTCCCGAAAGTCTATACAAATTCACACCCTTCTATCTTTCTTCATGACTGGGATGATGTTAGCCACCCAATTGGGATAGAGGACAACTCTAACGAATCTAGCCTTATGAAGCTTATCGACCTCTTCTTTCATTTTTAATGCCATATTAGGGTGGAAACGTCTCAACCGTTGCTTGACCAGGATAGACCCTGGCTTAAGTGTAAGTCGATGTTCAACAAGCGCAAGGTCTAGTCCAGGTATATCTTCATAACTCCACGCGAACGTGTCCTTATATTCTTGAAGAACCAAAATAAGCGCCTCTTCTTCAAAGGGCGGCAAGTTCTTACTAATGAGGACAATCCTAGGGTCTTCTTCAGTTCCCAGATTTATTTCTTTGGTTGGTTCTTCTATTGAGGCTGATGGTTCATCGAATCTTCTCATGCCACTAGCAAAAGCATCAGCCTCGTCCTCATATTCTTCATAACCTTCATCCCCCTCTTCAATAGGGTCTTCATCATTCATTATCTCATAAACACCAAAACCCTCATTAAAAACACAAGTATCCTCATATTCTACTTCCGGCAGGATAATCGGATTCTCCACGAATTCAGGAAGAGCTAAGCATGCCTGGCACCTTCTAGCTAGTTCCAACAAGAATCTACGGGGAATCTGCTTACCCTTGGATCTCTTATGCGAAGCTACCCCATGAGTCTTAAAATTAGAAGATTAACAACAACTAGCCTGATCACTAGAATTTGACAAAGATGAAGGAGGTGAGGAAAAGATGGGTACAGAAGGAGATACAGATGAAGACCCCTCACCGGAGGGGTAGATAAGGTCTACTAATGAATCCTGAAAGAGTGGCCCCGGGGTCGGGACACACTCAGAAAGAAGATAGGAGGTCACCTCAACGGAGATGGAGGATTGAAAAATTGGAATTTTGACATTTTTTTTTCTTTTTCATTTTCATTTTTATTTTCAAGAAGGAGGCAATGTGAGGGGGGAACAGAAGGAGGAGTTGAAATTGAAAGATTGGCAAAAGATTGAATGGGTGATGGCCCGCGCGGGGGTGTGATAGATAATTTGGAAAATTGCTGGAGGAGCAAGGGAGGAATTAATGGAGAAGCCAGAAATGAATTTGGAGAAAAAGTTATTAAGACCGTGGGCGGTCTAGGGATGTCTGAGCAAAACATTTTATTAAACAAACGGACCAAAGCCGTTGGATGAATGGTCTTGACAAAGAAGAGGCCGGCCCACAGCCTGTCTATGTTGAAGCCCTCCTCAAATGGGACATCAGGCACTCCAGTATCTGTATAATCACTTAACAACTGCCTCTTGTCTGTAATTACTGCTGGCTTCTCAATTAGCTCATAAATCAATGGCGGCCATTCTAGATCAGTCGGCATAAACAGTCGGCTCAAGGCAATGGTAATGTCATTCATATCAAACCATCTATACCAGTGACATTCGGGGTCGTCAATCTTTCTTCTTTTATCAGGCCGCAAGGATTCCAGGGCCTTATAAGAAGCTAATGGGGCTATATGACGAGCAAACTGCCTTGCATGTATGTCTTGATAATCCAGTATTGAAGTAATTAATGTAGTTTGCTGGCCATTTTGGAGGCCACCCTTGATGAAGTGTGTTTGCAGAGTCCATGTAAGAGGTTGGCGATCCGTTTTAAGTGTAGAAGTCATGACAACCCATGGCTGATCTTCATCCTTGTCTTTACTTGGCCCTTTATATCCTAGGCCACCCCGGGGAATTCTCTTTTGGTGCCTGATTGGCTTAACCCGGCCTTGGAGATTGACCCCCAAACCTTTACCAGTTGTATACCCCATCTTTAATAAGATATTCCATCCTGGCGTGTTCATCATGTTCTTCTTTTTCTTTCCTTGGGGAGGCAGGGGTGTCATTAAAGGTGAAGCTGGTTTAATGACTGGGGGTCTCAACAAATCTCACCGTGGGTCGGCAAAATCCAATACTGAAAGCAAAGGCCTATTGGAAGGCCACATGGAAGGCACTGAAGTTGCTGAATGTATGTCTTCTGCCGGCAGAATGGGCATACTAGTAACTTTAATAATGCGCCCTTTATGCGGAAATTTTATGCATTGATGATTCGTTGAAGGCACAGCAGCAAGCTCTTAAATGTACGGGAGGCCCAAAATGCCATTGAATGTCGGGTCCATGTCTAAAATGTGGAAATCTGCTGTAACTGTTACTGGACCCAAACCAACTTGTAAGGTGATCATTTCCCATGGCGGCTTTTTGGTATTATCGTAAGCTGTGACGGTAATTGTAGATGGCCGAATTTGACCTTCCGGAATGCCGCACATCTTCAAGGTGCTTGGCGGCAGAACATTAATGGATGCCCCAGTATCAACCAAACATTGTTTTACAACTATCTTGTTAATGTCAATAGTGATACACAATGCATATTTTCTAGCCAACTGAGGAGCTAATTCATGTTCATAAAAAGTAATAGCCGGTTGATTGCTGGCCGGATTCAAAATTGTAGTGACTTGTTCAGCAGGAATGTCTTCATTGACCATTACTTTTTGCAAGTATTGTTTCAATGCCAGCTGATGTGTGGTCGATCTCTTAATCAATTCCAAAATAGAAATTCGGGCCGGCGTTCTGTCCAAATGCTTCAATAAATCATATTCCGCGCCCGATGCATATTCTTGTTCTTGTTCTCCTTGTTCTTGTATCAGCTCCTTCTCCCGCTGGGGAAACACTTGGTGAAACATCCGTCCACTACGGAGCACCATGGTTCGGGGCGCCTCTGTCAGGCCTGGAGTGGGTAGAGGAGTAGAGGAGGTAGAGGGAATAGTGGTATTGGGTGCTGGATTGGCAGGGGGAGGGGTTCCTGTAGGGGGCGTCGCCGACTGGGGATTATCGGAAGGCAGAGGTGAAGGCCGGGTAACAAGGAGGGGCCTTGTAATCATGATAGTGGTAGATGGAGGCGGAACAGGAGGAGCGACGGCTGCCGGCGAGCGGCGGATAAGAAGAGGTCTATTTGGTGGAGGGTTTTGTGGTGAAGGAGAATTCGTGGGTTGGCGTAAAAGAAGAGGCCGTGAAGGAGTAGGGTTAGGGTTGAATGGCCCTGGAGTGCTGGAACGTATAAGGGGACGTGGTGGTTGGGAAAGGGGTACAGACTGAAGCCTTCTTAATAACTGTGGTGGTTGTGGTTGACTGGAGTTTTGATTAATAGCCCCGACAGAGGCGTTTTCCTTATGCCAAACATGCCCTCTCTCCACTTCATGGATCGAGGTGACAAGGTTTACTTGTTGGTTTTGAACCGGGTGCTCCGGTAGTGGATTGTTGACAATTCCCATATTTGGCGGGGGTGCAGGAGCCTGTTGTTGCTGTGGAACCTATTGCTGACCTTGTTGTGGTTGCTGAACTGGTGGTTGCCGGGGAGGCCTTCGAGCCTTTAAAGTAGCAATAACCCTCCTCATCTCATCCCAATCAATATCTCCTTGATCATTCATGTCATGTATGTAGTCCTTGAAATGAAAACAATGATCGATGTTGTGCCCCGGCTGCCGATGGAAGACACAATATCGGGAGGTGTCTACATGTTGTGGCCATATTGTTCTTTCTTTAGGCAAGGTGAGCAGGTTGGCTGCCATGAGAGCATTGAAAATATCTAACAGGATTTCGGGTAAGGGAGGGTATTGTGCTCTTCGGGGACCCAATGGCCTTCTTGATTGTTGTAGTTGTTGCGGCGCGTAATTGGCTGGTGGGGGGACTTGGTGGTACTGTGAGGGTTGGTTTTGTGGAGGAAAGTGGGGTTGTTGTTGAGGAGATGGAAGAGGCTGTAAAGTCTGAGGAGGGTTATTATTTGGCTGGTGGACTTGGTTCTGGAAGGCGGGCTGTCGTGGTGATGGCCCTTGGTTTGGAGGGTGGCAGAACGGTGTGGAATTGCCGAACGCGCTCACCTGCTCATTAGTAACAATGCCTTCAGTGGTCGCACCAGTATTGCCAATATTAATGTTCCTCTTTATTACCTTTGGCCTTAGTTCAAACATGCCCATAATAGGTGAGTCTTTCATCTGAGTCTGTATATACCTAGCTCTTTCATAGAGCTCTTTCATAGTGCTCAATTTGTTCATGGCTAAAATATGACGGAATTGTGGAGTGGAGTTTGATATAATCATCTTCACTTGCTCCGTCTCCGACAGTGTGTCCTTTAATTTTTCGGCCATAGCTCTCCACCTATCAGCAAATAAAATGAAGTCCTCCTCGGGCTTCATCTTTTCAGCAACCAAATCAGTAACAGACAAGGAGGGACCCACACGGTCCTTATACTTCTGCAAGAACTTTCGTTGAACTATATCAAAATCGCCGGCATCAGCCGGCTCCAAGGAATAAAACCATTCTAGTGTCGGTCCATCCAAAGACCGCCTAAAGAGATAAACCAGAGAAGTCTTGTTATCTTTCCAGAACGATGCTTCATATAAGAAGTCTTTCACATGGATGTGCGGGTTACCCGTTCCATTGTATCGCTAGAAATTCAGCATTTCAGATGGTGGTAGGTGAAAAACTGGCATAGGGGGGAGCATAATTTCAGGAGCGACCTTGGATGCAGTAACCCTCTTAAGCTGTTCCTCCATACTAGCCATCTTTTGGAGGAGTAGAGCATGGTTATCGGACTCGGCTGGGGCCAGACGAAAAGAGTGTTGGTTTGCCATAGGCCTTCTCAAAATTTGAGAAACAGGAGGTTGTTGAGGCCTAGCAATGGAGTGACTTACCGGTTGGGCCGGCATAGTCATAACAGGAGTTGATGGGCGCGAGGGCACCCTAGGTGCGACCGTCGGGTCATTGGGAGAACTATCAGAGTGGCCACCCATGGCCTGGGGGGGGGGTTAGAAGATGACGGGATAGACTTTCCCTTTAAGAGGGCTTGAGCCGCCTGTCGCTGGGAGTCATCTAGCTGAGCAAGAGCTTTGAGAAATTCGTTGAAGTTGAAAGAAGGGCAAGTGTCCCCTGAAGTATTTTGAGTGGTAGGTTGATCTTGGGAAGAAGGCTCAACCTCCAAAGAAGTGGTGTCCACCATGTGAACTTGGGTGGAAGAGGAAATATAGTTTCCCTCGTAGTAGACAGGATCCTGAGAGGGAACCTCATAGAACGGGTCAGAGTGACCCTCCTCATAACCATCATAAGTATACCCTTAGTTGGCCATATTGATGATTTTACCTGAACGCAATTTCATGCTTAAGGAGAAAGAAATGAATTTTCGACAAGGAGATATAACCAAGAGATATCACTTTCTCAAGCAAAAGAAACACACAAGTTGTAATGAGCCCAAATTTTTAAGATTTTTCTTGGAGATTAGGGTGAGTTCAATATTAGGTTCTCTCTTTTGAATGCGGATCCTGGTTGAAATTTTGGGTATAATCTCCGGGTATCTAGATTTTCTTTCTCCTTTCCAACGTATGGGTCAACTATACTCCGGGTACTTCAATGGTACAACCTGCCTGGCGTCCGTGAGGGAATCCACGGGTGCGAGGACTTACGGAGGCTTGGCTTAGGAATTTCCGGTCCAATGAGACGGAATGCTCAAAGGAGGGTCCTTCCTTCACCAAGAGGGGTGTAGCTCCTAAAAAATGTGGGGAGAGGAGGTCTCCCAAACCGAATGCCCTAGATGCAATCTAATGCAAGCAATATCAAGCAGGTGACATCAAAATAGATCAGACAAATAAACACCAACAAATAGTAGTTCCGTGGGCATAGAACAAAATGACGACCCAGACAAGGTCACTATATTAACAAACAGCGTCTGCGTCGCAGCCGCTAATCACTGTGAGTAATGCAAACAGGGAGCAATAAGATGGCGCCTTGGAGTGAGGCGCTGCACCTGTGAAAAACGCCTCTGGGAAGGGGCGTCAAATAGCAGTGAACAGTGCTCGCAGTATAAATAAAAAATGATGGTAATAAAATGACGCCTTGCGATAAGGCGCTGAATCAGTGAAAGACGCTTCCGTGGAAGGCGTCAAATCGTGCAGTAAGTAACAGCGAGCAAAACAAGACGCCTTGATGTGAGGCGTTAAATAACGAAACGACGCCTCTGAGAAGGGGCGTTAAAATACAGTGAACAGTGATCAGGATATGGCCAGAATCAATAGTAATGAAAGAAAATGACGCCTTTGTTTAAGGCGTAGGATGAGAAAATGACGCCTCTGTAGAGGGGCGTTGAAACACTGTAAACGGTAATCAGGTAAAGGATAAAATCGATAGTAATCAATGAAAATGACTCCTTGGTGAAAGGCGTTGAATGCTGAAATGACGCCTCTGTCAGGGGCGTGAATTACAAAAATGCAGAAAAATGATTGAAACAACACCTCTGTCTGCGGTCGCTGTATGAAGAACTGACGGCAGCGGGGAGGGCGCTATTCAGTCCAGAGAACTGAAAACCCTAGTAATTGACAGAAATCACTAAAATGATGATATGGACACTTCAGAATTTGCTAATTAATTGGGGGCGTACATGTGGTGCACAAGGGGAGGGTGCTACGTGGAGCACGATGGAGGGGTACGCGAGGGTACCAAAGGAGTGGCACGCGAGGGTGCCAATGGGAGGGTGCTACGTGGAGCACAATGGAGGGGTACGCGAGGGTGCCAAAGGAGGGACACGCGAGGGTGTCAATGGGAGGGGTACGCGAGGGTACCAAAGGGGGTGTGCTATGTAGAGCACAATGGAGGGGTACGCGAGGGTACCAAAGGAGGGGCACGCGAGGGCGCCAATGGGAGGGGCACACGAGGGTGCCAAAAGGGAGGGGTAATCAAACTAAAAACAAAAGGCGTCCCACCGTGATCGCCAATTTGTAGATTCTAAGAAATCCACTTATGGGAAAACTAAGAAGAATAAAAAAAAGGAAAAAGAGAGAGAAATGAGAGAAAAGGGGAGCATGCGAGGATGCTAAGGGGAAAGGTGATCGCCAGAGGGGTTACCTCAAGAGAATTAAAAATGATCGCATGTACCTTGTATTGAGCGGGTGAGATTGTGGACTTTTCCTTCCTCCTTCTACCGGCCGACCGATGCAGGGGGTTCTTAGCTTGATTACCCTTGTAAAAACACGCAAAACAAGTGAAAAGAATGGATTAGCCAAAAGGTGTAGTATCACTGCTCTAAAAATATGAAACCAATCAAATGAAACATGGACACACCTTGTGTGTTTTGGTTTTTAAACCCCTTGGAAGGAGTAACAAAGGTATGGAGAATAGGAATGCAAGATATATGAAAGTAAGATATGATGTGAAAGTGGCAACGTTTTCTAACAGGATAGCTAGAAAGAAGTATGATGATGCTAATGTTAATAAGAGAAATTGAAGGCAAGATCTCTTCTCTGCTGTGCGTGCAGCAGTACTGGGAGAGAAAACAAGAAGTAGTTGATCAGCAGCTGAAGACCATTTGTGGAAGAAGCATAAACCACCAGGAGGAAGAAGAAATCACTTGAAGATAGAACCTGTAAAACACAAAACTCTCCTCTCTGTTAAAACTCACAGTGGTTCTTCTCTGTTATCATATTGTTCTTGCACTGCTCTCTCACGCCCGCGCGAGAGAAGAACATTAGGGGTATTTATAGCCCAAAAATCCTTGTAATAATAGGATTAAAACAAGGTAATGGACCTCCAATAAGAAACCCTCTTCCCAATCAAACACAAGGAGTAAAATGGGGGAAGGATCATTACAGGAAATAAACAGGCAAAAGGGAGACGGACATAGAAATGACGACCTCTCAAAGGGCGTCAATTAAAAATACGACATCACCAAAGGTGTTAATTAAAATGACGACGTGCATTCAGTCGTTAATTCCTGGATATAATTATGGCAACAAATGACTTTCCTTATTAAAAATTCTGAAATGACGCCTTCCGATATGGGCGTTAAATAATAAGCGCCCTTCATCGGGACGTCAATTCTTTGATTTTTCATATTGGGTAGGATTCGTAAAAATCCAGAAAACAACGCCTTTATGAGAAGTCGTCCATTCAATGAAACACGCTCCTAGCTTGGCCGTCAATTAAATGACGCCCCGCTTCAACGTGTTAATTCCATTTATCAAAGAAAAATGCCAAGAAACCATAATTAACACATAAAAAATAGAAAAACTTCATATTAAGCCAATATTGAAGTCCACTTTGGGGCGTCACATGGTGACATGAGATTTACTCAACATAGTATCGATTTTAGCGTGTCTACACTGGGATTTAGGATGGGGGGGGGGTTGAATAGATCCCTTATAAAAACTATGCTCAATTGAAAACAACACTCACTTCGAATTAAGCTACGCTGGAATGGTAATAGTGCAAGCAGCCAATGATGGAAGTATTGCTCTCAACAAAGGAAGATTTAAACAATGCTAGAGATTCATTCCTAGCAATGACCTTGCTTAGTCAATTAAATCCACGGCTATCACACATTTGTATTTAACTATTCAATCAAGCAACAATCCTCAAAGAAATTGATCATTCAGATATAGTTACAAGTTAGAAACCCATTCAATGATGATGCTTGATTAGAACAAGTATCAAATAGTCAGTAGTTCGCACTGAATATGCAACTCAAACACTAAACAAATACTTTATCTCTAAATACTGAACTTAGAGGAAGGCAGTGGTATAAATTAAATAAAACAATTCAGCACTTATCAAATGATGGTTAAGTTGATCAGACATTGAATTAAATTCAAGTGCCATTCGTCAGTTTGATTCACACTGGTACTAGGCGAAGGGTTGAGTCTAGAAACTCTCCTCTCGCAAGATGTGAGACCACATCTTTTGATATACCAGAACAAAAGTGATTATATCATCTAGTGGTTCATTTAGAAACAATCTCGGACAAGCTACTAGCAGATACTTAATAACATCAATCCAATTTAGACGTAGCAGACAAGTATACAAAAAAATACAATATCGAGCACTCATCACACAACATTCTGTAGTGGAGATGCATCAAGCGGAAGCAAACGATGTTCAAGGGGTCAAACATAATCAAAATCAAACATATAGCGGTATGCTAAAGCTAAACAAACGCTGACCTTGGCATACACTAACCTGCGAATGGGAGGTAGAGGAGAAGGATCAGTCTCATGAATCAAACCTAAGACTCAAAAGATTTTTAGGAGGTTCAATCTGCCACTGCAGATCTACATCCACCCCTCACTCAAACTAGAGTGAGGCTTCCTGCTGATACACAGCTTAGCCGCTGATTGATATGCACTAATACTCATCGCCAAAATGCCGTGCCACAATTTTAAAAATAACCGGACTCACTCACTAAAGAAGATATTAAATATATGTATAGTGGTAAGAATGGGTCGATCTCACGGAGAAGAAATATTTCTTTTAAACAAGTTGGAAAATCCTTATGTTTTGAAAACCAAATTTGGAGTGAGTTTAAACTAAAGGAAAGTACAAGTGCATGAAAATAAACCTATCTAAAGAATATGAGAGGGTTAAAGAAGAGAATTTGGGAAGAGATAGAAAGAGAAAATAGAAGAATAATTGCACAGAATCAACTTTTATTGCTAAGGAAAGAGTACAACTCTATGAAAACTAAAAATTACAACTTGAATAAACTAAAATAAAAATGAAGAAATAGAGCCAAGATGATGAAGAATAGCGCCGCCGTCTCCGTGCCGAGCCATTGAAAGGACCGCCTCGCTTTGGAAGTAGACACCGCCTTTAGAGCACCGAAGGAAGAAGATCCACCTTGGGATGTGTAAAGAATATAGAAGAGGAAGAGATAGATGGAAGAGCTAAAGAAAAAGACTCAAAAACAATATGAAAATATGTGTGCGTGGGTGTGTTTTGAAGAGAGTGAACAAAGAGAGAGAGGGTACGGTGGAAGAGAGTGAAAACACAGTAAAACCAAATTAAAAATAGAGGGTGAGTAGAAAAAAGAATAACTTTAAATCTAGTAAGAATTAGAAGAAGTGGTAGATGAAAAAATTGTAGATCAGAGGAAGAGGAAGATGTTTCGTGAAGAGAGCGGAGAGAGAAAATGTTAGAAAGAGGGCAAAAAATGAGGAGGAATAGGGTGTGTCTGCGTAGATGAACAGTGAAAAACCCAGGATAGAACCTTGAAAAACTGAGAATAACTTGAAAATGGGAGAGAATTAGAGGAAGAGGAAGAATAAGAAATTGTAGAGAATGTAAAAATTAAGAACTTTGCAGAAGAAAGTAATTTAAAAAGATGACTAGAAAATCATGAAAATAGGCTAAGCAAAACGCTAACATCCCCCCACGATTGCTCCCAGTGGCCTTTTATAGTGCACAAAGACTTTCACGATCGTGCCCCTTTAGGTTTAGCTCAAATCTGACTTTTGAGGATTAAAGATTGATCAAAATAGGTATCTTGCCATGATTAGAGTCATCCTTTCCTCAAACAGGAGGAGATAAGTCCAAGAATAGGAAGATAATTGTGATTAAAGCAGCTCGGTTCCATTTTTGCTTCAAATTGTAAATGGCGAATGGTGGTAGGGCGCACAATTCATAATGGGTGACCACTCAAATGGCCGCAAATTCTTTATTTCCCTATTTTGTTATTTTCTTTTTTTCATAAATGAAGAAATTGGCGACTATGCAAACAGTAGCTCATTCTTTTTCCATTTTTCCTGATTTTTTTTCTTATTTTCCAAACAAATGAATGAGCGCCTGCTTGGTCGACCGCTAATTTTTTCCAAAGAAATTTCGCCTACGTAAACAGTTGCACATTCCTCTTTATTTTTCAGGTTCTCTTTTTTTCTATTTTCATCAAATGAATGTGCATCTGTATATACAGGCGCTCATTCTTCTTTTCTTTTTTTAGTCCTTTTTCCTTCTATTTTCGTCCAGGGAATAGGCGGCTCTCAGAGTGTCGCATTTTCTTGAATGGGCACCCTTTCAGAAGGTCGTTCATTAATTGGCACCTGGAGCTTTGTCGTAAATTCTTGAAAATTCAAAAAATTCAAAATAATCAATGTTCTTCATTTCAAAATAAGTTATAATAATTGTACATTTTCTTAAATATTTTTCATACTGCTATTTTGACTCAAAATTGATGATAAAATCATGCATACTCAAATTAATGGTGAGAATGAGATTTTTGTCATATTAATGCACAACTATGCTCATTAGATGCTCAAAAGTGATGAATGTGATGTAAAATATGACATGAAATGCGACACTTATCACACCCCCAACTTACTTATTGCTAGTCCCTTAGCAATGCAAACAAATTAGAATTTAGGACCAATAAGAGTTCGCAAAGCACATACTTTCATATCTAGCTCTTCCTTCATAGAATCAACTAAGGATTGGGAATTCGGAAACATTGATGCACATACTAGCCTTATTTTAGAAATTAAGGTACATAATCAAGAAAATCAACTCAAAGTTCAGCAGTGCTTGTGCATGTGTAACTACTAAATCCACAGTATAGATAATTACATCCCCCATTTGCTATTTCAAGCAAGTGCATTTTAACTCTGCACCTCCTAGATCAGTGCATTAAGCATATTAGCTTTTTATCTATCTTATTGCTTTGTCCCTTTTGGGATCTTTTTTATTTTTTCTACAGATATGATGCTGCACTACCATTCACTGTCTAACATGAACCTCGACTCTTGCCTTAGGAGAAGTAGGCCTAGTTACGCAAATCAAATTTCCATTTTTCCATTTGACGTGAATCTCAATACATCTTAGGTGAAGTATGCCCCGTTACTAAGATTCGGGGCATTTTTCATGGTGTTCTCTCTCTCTCTCTCTCTTTTTCTTCATTGTGCTTTTGCACTTATTTAATAGATACCTTGGCGGAAAGCTTTTCTAAAAATATCTCTTCCTCAAGAAGTGCAGAGTATCAGACTCAATACCTAAAATAGCAGAAGGCTTATCTTGCTTGTTTCATTAGAGTGCAAAGTGATTTTTTTTTCTAAAGTGCACATGAACTTTAAAGTGATTCTTATATCAGTTTTCCATGGCTAGAGTGAAATAACTTTTCCTTCATCCTTCTCTCTAGTCTTATTTATTCCAGAATTACTTTTAATTTAAGCATGAATCATAAAACTCAAAATGGGGTTTATTACTTTGTATGAAATGCAAGATATGATGTTGCATGCATGGAAATTTGAGAATTTTCTCTCCCCCCCCCCAACTTAAATGACATTGTTCTCAATGGCATATGCAAATAGAAAGTAATAGAACAATGTGATAGAGAATATAGTTGGGATGGAATGATAGAACCTGGTATGCGAGGTGAATTATGCCATTATTGATATGTGGCGGCTCCTTCTCCACTTTACCTGACTACTAAAAACACACTAAAAAGTAAAACATTAAATAACAAAAATAGTGGGTTGCCTCCCAGAAGCGCTAAGTTTTTCATCTTCAGCCAGACGCAAAAAAACTCACGAAACTTTTATTCCTAATCACTCAAATCAATGGATTCTTTCGACAACTTTTCATTCTCCAAGTAGAGCTTCAATTGTTGACCGTTAACAGTGAAAGTGTAACCAGTTTTAGGATTCAAAATTTTGACAGTACCATGGTCAAAAGTTTTAACAACCACAAATGGTTCATCGCATCTGGATTTCAACTTACTCGGGAACAAGTGTAGCCTTGAGTTAAAAAGCCAAACCTTTCGATTCGCATAAAAAGTTTTCCTATGAATATGCTTATCATGAAATGCCTTGGTTTTAGTTTTATACATCTTTGAATTCTCGTAGGCCTCATTACGCAGTTCCTTAAGTTAATTAAGTTGCAGAGCTCTTTGGGACCCAGCTTGAGTGAGATCAAAATTGACTTGTTTAATGGCCCAATATGCTCTATGTTCCAACTCTACAAGTAAGTGGCAGGCTTTTCCAAAGATGAGTCTGTAAGGTGACATGCCAATGGGAGTTTTATATGCAGTTCTATAGCCCCATAATGCATCATCTAGTCTCTCGGATCACTCTTTTCTACCTGGCCTAACTATCTTATGTAAGATGTTCTTTATCTCCCTATTGGAAACTTCAACCTGGCCACTAGTTTGGGGATGATAGGGGGTGGCGAGCTTATGAGTGATGTCATATTTGCGAAGCAAAGTTTGGAATTGAAAGTTCGTGAAATGAGAACCCCCATCACTAATCATAGCTCTAGGACAACCAAATCTAGAAACGATGTTCTTCTTCACAAATTTCATCACCACCTTGTGATCATTAGTGCTAGTGGCTACAGCTTCAATCCACTTCAAAATATAATCGACTGCCACCAAAATATATTCATTCCCAAAAGAAGGTGGAAACGGTCCTATAAAATCAATACCCCAAACATCAAAGATTTCTACTACCAGAATGGGATTAAGCGGCATCATATCTCTTTTCGAATTGTTGCCCATAGCTTGACATCTTAAACAAGTTTTTAAAAATTCGTAAGCATCCTTAAACAATGTGGGCCAATAGAATCTACTTTGTAGAACCTTAACCGCAGTCTTCTTTCTAGAAAAGTGTCCCCCACAAACAAGATTATGACAAAAATTCAATATAGATTGCTGCTCCTCTTCGGGGACATATCTTTTTATAATCTGATCAGGACCCATATGAAACAGCTCAGGGTCTTCCCAAAAATAGTGTTTGACCTTTGAAAAGAACTGATCATTTTCCTGTTTAGTCCATCCTCCCGGATTCTATCCTACCGCCAGGTAATTTACAATGTGAGCATACCAGGGGGTTGAAGTATGAGAGATAAAGAGAATTTGTTCATCGGGAAAAGAATCAGACATCGGAGCACTCTCAGGTATCACTATCCTTGACAGATGATCAGCTACTACATTCTCTAACCCCTTCTTGTCCCTAATTTTTAAATCAAATTCTTGTAGCAATAAAATCCAACGAATGAGACGGGGTTTGGCATCCTTCTTGGAAAGCAAGTATCTTAAAGCAGAGTGATCAGAATAAACAATGACCTTAGCCCCTAAAGGATATGAGCGAAATTTCTCCAAGGTGAAAATAACAGCAAATCTCTGTGGTGGTGTAATTCAACTGTGCATCAGCGAGGGTGCGGCTCGCATAATAGATCACCACAGGTTTTTTATCGATTCTCTGACCCAAGACAGCTCCAATAGCATAGTCTGAGGCATCACACATAATTGCAAAAGGGAGTGACCAATTAGGAGATTGAAGAATCGGAGCTTGAGTTAGGACTGCTTTTAACGAATTGAATGCTTCGAGATAGGAATCATCTAATTAAAAGGGAGTGTCTTTGGCAAGCAATTAAGTGAGCGGACGAGCAATTGTAGAGCAGTTTTGAATGAATCTTCTGTAAAAACCTGCATGGCCAAGGAAAGAACATATTTGCTTGACAGACGAAGGGGGAGGAAGGTTGGAAATCAGCTCGACCTTAGCTTTGTCGACCTCTATTCCCCTTTCTAAAATAACATGGCCTAGCATTATCCCTTCTCTTACCATGAAATGGCTCTTCTCCCAGCTTAACACAAGATTTGATTCAATGCACCTCTTTAGCACTTGAGTCAAATTTTCCAAGCAACTTTCAAATGAAGTACCAAACACTAAGAAATCATCCATAAAAACTTCTAAAAATTCACCCACCATTTCAGAAAAGATAGACATCATGCACTGCTGAAAGGTGGCTGGGGCATTGCACAGCCCAAATGGCATTCATCTAAAAGTAAACGTGCCATAGGGACACGTGAACGTCGTCTTTTCCTGATCTTCCAGGTAAATTGCAACCTGATTATACCCAGAGTAGCCATCCAAAAAACAAAAATACTTCCGCCCAGCTAGTCTCTCGAAAATCTGATCTACAAACGAGAGTGGAAAATGATCTTTCTTTATTAATGAATTCAATTTTATGTAATCTATGCAAACTCTCCACCCCGTCTATAGTCGCATGGGCACTTCTTCTCCTTTTTCATTTGTCACAACGGTCAGCCCCGATTTCTTTGGCACAACTTGCATCGGGCTGATCCACTTACTATCTGAAATGGGATATATAATCCCGACATCCAGCAATTTCACTACCTCCTTCTTAACCACCTCTTTCATGTTGGGATTCAGCCAGCGTTGCATCTCTCTGCTTGGCTTGGCATTGTTCTCTAAATAGATATAACACATGCAAACATCCGGACTAATGCCTTTTAAATCTGTAATTGACCAACCTATCGCCTCCCTGTGCTCCTTAAGGACATCTAAAAGTTGAGATTCCTCAGCAGAAGTGAGGTTACAAGCAATAATTACTGGCAGAGTATGGTCATGGCCCGGATAAGCGTACTTAAGAGAATCCGGTAGAGGTTTCAATTAAATCGCAGGCGGATGATCCAGAGATGGAAGAATAGGCTCAACTTGCAATGAAGGGAGTGGCTCTATCCTAGAGTAGGGTGTGGAAGAGAATAGAGAATCCTGCAACATGCTACCCTCTTCTAAGGTATCCTTTACTTCATCCGTGTTTTCATCGATCAATTCCTCAAAAATATCAATAGCATTACATTCCTCATCTTGTTCTGGATATTGGGATGCCCTAAAAACATTTAAGGAAACCTTCTCACCTCTAAAAGAGATATCCATCATCCCCGTGGCACAGTTTATGTTGGCCTTTGCCGTAGCTAAAAACGGACGTCCCAAAATAATTGGTGTGTACTTTAGATCTTGGGACGAGGACATATCTAGAATGAGAAAATCCACCGGGAAGTAACACTCATGCACTTTTACAATCACATCCTCCAACATACCCCTTGGAATTTTCACTGACCGATCCGCTAGTTGAAGAATTATTGAAGTGGGCTTTAACTCCCCTAGATCAAATTGCTCGTATATAAAGGTGGGCAAAAGATTCACGCTAGCACCTAAGTCTAGCAATGCTCGATCAAAAGTGACTCCACCTATATCACATGAGATTAACGGAGCTCCGGGGTCCTTCAACTTCTTCAGCAAATGATTCATTACAACAGCACTAACATCTTCAGATAAGCGGATCTTTTGAGTTACTACCTCCGACTCCCTCTTTGGAGTACAAAGCTCTTTCAAAAACTTCGCATATGCCAGAACATGCTTGATTGCGTCCAAGAGAAGAATATTGATATTCACCTATTTAAACAATTCCACTAATTCTTCATGTTGAACCGACGTCTTCATGTGAGCCTTCGACTTTAGAGCATCGGGAAAAGGGGCCTTTGGCACATATTCTTGGGGCCCTTCATTAACCTTTGCCTTTCCTTTATCCAGTTTCTTCTCCCCATCCTCCAACTTCTTCTTCTCTTGTACAATCACCGGCTCATCGTCCTCACTATCACTTTCCACGTGGGCTTCTCGGCCCGAACTGCTACCAACTCCCCTATCCTGATATGGGTCATCTAAAACCGTCCTGCTCCTAATGGTAGATATAGCCTTGGCATTCTCAAATTGAGGGCCCATAGGAGGAGGCTGAGGTTGGGTTGGTTAAGGAAGAAGAGGGGCTCTTCGGTGAAAGCCTAGAGGTTGGTTCTTAGGATTAACCATGGGTTGGCTAGAAAGTTGACCGACATCTCTCCTCATATTGCTAGCAGCCAATTGCCCTATTTGACCCTCTTACTTAGTAATGGATTGTTGTTGAGAAAGAATGAGTTGTTGAAGTTGGTCAAATTTATCATCGAAATTGGGATGAGGGGGTTGAGGAGGAGGAGGTTGATAAGGAGCTTGAGGTTGAAAACGGTTTGGAGGATACTGATGATAGTGGCCCTGAAACGATTGAGCTTGATGATACGGGGCCTAAGACTGCTGATAAGGAGGTTGAGGATGTTGATTTTGAGCTTCTTGAAAAGGAGATGGAAAATTTTGGTGAGATGGACTTGGCACTTGAAAGGATTGTTTTTGAACGGCATGATTCGAGAGATTAGCTTGCATAGGTGGACCTTGTTGAGATTTCCAAGAAAAATTGGGGTGATTTCTCCAACCAGGATTGTATGTATTAGAATAAGGATCAAATGTTGGTTTGGAGACACCCTGAGTAGCGAAGATCTATTCTTGGATGAATGGGGGGAGCTGGGCCACCGTAGGGCAATCAGTGATAGCGTGGTTGGGAGCTGAGAACAGTTGAGGTTGAGGAGCAGAAGAAAAAGAAGGTTCCTGCCTAGATAATAACTGATCTAACTTCTGGGCTACCAAATCAACCTTTTCCATCTTCTACGCCAACAAATCCATTTTGTTCAATTTTTGAGTTAAGAAATTTATATCCATCATGTTCTCACACTCTCCTTGGCTCTTTACTTCATAAAGTCCACACCAGTTAGATGGCCCAATCAGTCTCTTATAAGATGAAAGCGAGGCATGACTAATAGAATTTTCACTAAGCATCTCAAATAAATCATACATCTCATCCTTGCTCTTACTCATAAATGCTCCTCAGCATGAAGCATCTACCATTTGGCGATAATTTTCAGTTAATCCCTCATAAAAGGCTTGGACAGTTTGCCATCTTGATAATCCATGATGGGGCCATTTTCTAAGCAAATCATTTAATCTATCCCAAGCCTCATTGATTTGTTTTCCAAGATTTTGAGTGAATCCAGTAATTACTCTCCTCACGGTATTGGTTTGCCCTATGGGATAGAATTTTCTCAAAAAATTCCTTTTGTATTTCAACCCATGTGTCAATGGATCTACCCAAGGCACCTAACTAGTATTTGGCTTTGTCTTTGAGAAAGAATGGGAAAAGAGTCAGCCTGAGAGCATCAGCAGAAAAGTTTTAAATTTTAACAGTTGAGCAAATCTGGAGGAACTCATCAAGATGTTTGTAGGGATCTTCATTGGTATTGCCATAGAAGGATGGCAACATTTGAATAGTGCTTGATTTGATTTCATATTGGGCTGCTTGATTTTGAGGTGCTTGGATATAGAATGAAAGCTGGTATTGATTTGGCAAGAAATATTCCTTTATTTTCTTGGGAGCAACTTATTGTACTTCTTGTTGATTTTGGTCCTCCGTGAGGTTAGGTTGTGGATGATTTCTAGAATGCACTAACATCTCTATGTCTTCAAAGGGTCCTATCAAATGTGAGTGTAGGGATCTCCTACCTTGCATGCAATGCAAAAGGGCCCAAAGAAAGTGTGTTTATTTTGTTTTTGGTATTTTTTTGAGTTTGAAAAATAATGAGTCAATCAACCACTAAATGCAAATGCAGTGAATTAATAACTATATGCATGCAAAATGATGATTTTTTTAAAAAAGAAGAATTGGCACCCACTACCAAATTGGTCCACTATCCAAGTTAGAGGTGGGGTTATGGGAGGCTCTCCCTACTTTCGTAGGGACCTAATTAAATAACCACAAACCCGCTTAGGCGTTTGCCACTTAACCTCTAGCCTAGACAACGATTTTTTAAAATAGTAATAAATTCTAAAACTCCTCTCCTTTTTTGTGTGACCTTCCAAGGGTAATCTAACTACAGGATACTTCGTGGTACAACCTACCCGGCATTCGTGAGGGAATCAACGAGTGCGGGGACTTATGGAGCTCTTGGAAAAAAAATTCTAATCTAAAGAGACAGAATGCTCAATGGAGGGTCCTTCCAATTCTAAGAATGGTGTAAGGAACCTAAGTTGTCCTTGAGAAGGGGGGAATAGAAGAGAAGAGAAAGATTTTTTTTCAAATGATGATGCAAGTAAATAAGAAATCAACTAAAATGCACAATACATGAAAAGGATGCAACTGCAATAAGGACACGATAGCATGAAATTTTTTTATTTTTTTATTTTTCAAAAAGAGAGATGGATACAAGATAAATATGAACTTAAAACACTAATCAACATGCAACTTATTGAAGAATAAAGCCAAAAATCATGCTTTCTGTATTTTTTTAGTTTTTTGATTTTTTAGGATCTTTTTTGAATTTTTTATGATTATTTGAGATTTTTCTTAAATTGTAAAAATAGAACTTGTACCTACGCTTATTGACCTTTAGTGACACTTGATTTTTCAGGATTTTTAAAATTTCAGATTTCCTGCTCCCTGTAGTGACTGATACAGACTTTCAGCTACGCTTTTTGGCTTTCTGCAACAGTTGATTTTCTGTGAATTTCTAGGTCTGAATTTCCTTTTTGTTTGATTTTTTGATATTTTTTCCTTCAAAATAAAAATAGAAAAATTAATATAGAAGTATATAAATCAAATACAAGAATATCCAACTGTAAAAAATTATTTTTCCTTTTTGACAAAGGCGCCAAAAATTGATATGCACTAATACTCATCGTCAAAAAGCCGTGCCACAATTTCAAAAATAACCGAACTCACTCACTAAAAAAGATATTAATTATATGTAGAGTGATAAGAACGGGTCGATCCCACAGAGAAGAAATATTTCTTGTAAGCAAGTTGGAAAATCCTTATATTTTGAAAATCGAATTTGGAGTGAGTTTAAACTAAAGTAAAGTAAAAGTGCATGAAAATAAACCTATCTAAAGAATATGAGAGGGTTAAAGAAGAGAATTTAGGAGGAGATAGAAAGAGAAAATAGAAGAATAATTGCACAAAATTAACTTTTATTACTAAGGAAAGAGTACAACTCTACCAAAATTAAAAATTACAACTTGAATAAACTAAAGGAAGAAGGAAGAAATAGAGCCAAGATGATGAAGAATAGTGTTGTCGTCTCCGTGCCGAGCCTTTGAAAGGATCGCCCCGCTTTGGAACTAGACATCACCTTTAGAGCACCGAAGGAAGAAGATCTGCCTTGGGATGTGCGAAGAATATAGGAGAGGAAGAGATAGATGGAAGAGGCTAAAAAAAAGAAAAATGGGAGAGAATTAGAGGAAGAAGAAGAAGAAATTGTAAAGAACTTAAAAATGAAGAACTTTGCAAAAGAAAGTAATTTAAAAAGACGACTAGAAAAGCATGAAAACATGCTAAGAAAAATGCTAACATCCCCCCACGGTGGGTCCTGGTGGCCTTTTATAGTGCACCGAGACTTTCACACTCGTGCCCTTTTAGGATTAGCTTAAATCCGACTTTTCAGCATCAAAGATTGATCAAAATAGGTATCTTGCCATGATTAGAGTCCTCCTTTCCTCAAACAAGAATAGGAAGATAACTACGATTAAAGCAACTCGGTTCCGTTTCTACTTCAAATTGTAAATGGCGATTGGAGGTAGGGGGCACAATTCATAATGGGTGACCACTCAAACTATCGCAAATTCTTTATTTCCCTATTTTGATATTTACTTTTTTTCATAAATTAGGGAATTGGTGACTGTACAAACAGTCGCTCATTCTTTTTCCATTTTTCCTGATTTTTCTTCTGATTTTTCGAACAAATGAATGAGCGCCTGCTTGGTCGGCCGCTCATTCTTAGCTTTTCTCTTTTTTCTATTTTCATGAAATGAATGTGCGTCTGTATATGCAAGCGCTCATTCTTCTTTTCTTTTTTCAGTCCTTTTTCCTTCCATTTTCGTCCAGGGAATAGGCGACTCTTAGAGTGTCGCATTTTCATGAATGGGCGCCCTTTCAGAAGGTCGTTCATTATTTGACGCCTGGAGCTTTGTCGTAAATTCCAAAATTTTTTGAAAATTTAAAATAATTAATGTTCTTCATTCCAAAATAAGTTATAATAATTGTGCATTTTCTTAAATATTTCTCATATTGTTATTTTGACTCAAAATTGATGATAAAATCAAGCATACTCAAATTAATGGTGAGAATGAGATTTTTGCCATATTAATGCAGAACTGTGCTCATTAGATGCTCAAAAGTGATGAATGTGATGTAAATTATGACATGAAATGTGACACTTATCACTGATTCATAGCTTCGGGTAATGAATTCCTACAGACTGTTGATCCACAGGTTCGAGAACTAATCCCAGACCGTTAAGCCTCATAGCTTGCTTAACCAAGGAACAAATCCTCACCGCTGAGCAGCATAGCTTGCTGTCCGAGGAACCAATCCTCGCCATTGAGCAACACAACTTGTTGAATGTGGCAAAAAGAAATAAGGAGCAAAACGACAAAGGATCACGAAAGTAAAGGAAACAATATAGCTCTTCAGAGCACAATGACTTTTGGATTTTATGCAATAAGCCAGACTTCAAACAGATCTTCAATATAAGCTCGAGGCTGCTCTCAATCCCTTCTTTCTTTCTTCTTCTTCTCTCAAACCCACTCTCAGATTCTTCTCTGAATTCTCTCTCTCAGATCTTCATAGCCTTCTCTCTTTTCCCCCTCTATCTTCTCTACTCGAAACACCTACACTGCCCACTGCTCTTTTTCTCTTTGATGGCTTCCTTTCACTCTTTTGTTTTAAGGGAATGCAGCTTGTTTTCTTGTTCTAATCGACTGATTATATAGCTGAGAATTTATTTTCCTCAAGGAATTTATCCATGGCTGAAATAGCTCATTGGTCCAGGTGGTGAAGAATATTCTATCCATCTGAATCTTCTAGTGACTCAGCCACATGGATTGAATTACGCCCCAAAAGGCTTGAGGTCGCTCTCACGTGATTCTCTAAATATCTCATGAGCCCAAATATAAATCAGGCTTACAGATCCATCAGACATGCAAGGCAGTCTGAGTTATCAACCTTAATCACCCTTAATAATCCATTAAGCCTTAATGCTTTTGAAGTTCGATGCCCGTTCTAAAATCTTGCTGGAATCGGTCGACCGTTCAACCTATTTCGGTCGGCCAAAATAAATAGCATTAGAAGCTTTTGTCAAGAGGTTGATGCAGCCTTGGATGCATCGACGTGATGACTTCCGATTGCTTGTTCTGTTCTGAGTATGTGGAGGCACTTCATAGATGTGTCGGTGCTTAGAACATGAGATTCTTGGACTTAAGGCTTGAGATTGGCTTTTACCATGATGCGTCGATGCATTGCATCGCCAGGTTGCAACAGAGTGAAACAACTCATCAGATGACGATGGATGCATCGATTCAATGACGTGCTGCTACTTCGACCATGTTGTCTTCCATTTGTTGGTTCGTGCTAAGTGCTTCAGTTGCACTCTTCAAATGTATCGTGGCTGTGAAGTTGGAACCCTTTAGACGGATGGTTTCACATGCTGGCTTCTGACTTAGTGTGTTGTTGTGCCCATGTGGTTTTGATGATGGTTTTAATGGTGGTTTTGATGATTGGCCTTTGAAGTGAGTTATTCACTGTGAGT
Organism: Amorphophallus konjac; assembly: GCA_022559845.1. Lineage (NCBI taxonomy): Eukaryota > Viridiplantae > Streptophyta > Magnoliopsida > Alismatales > Araceae > Amorphophallus > Amorphophallus konjac. The sequence goes on along the minus strand of CM040126.1, from coordinate 189,543,025 downwards.
CATCTTGTGTGAGTCTTCATGCTAGTATTCACTTTCTGATCATAATGCAATTCTTCATAAGTTCTGATATGGCATTGCATATTTGATTATGTTCAATCATGTTACTGTTGCTCCTTAGACTGAAGTTTGATACTGCAGCGTCGACCCATCGAACTGCAGCGTCGACGCTGCCAAGGCACTTCAGAGGTAGCAATAAGAAATTTTTGTACTACTGCGTCCACGCTGCTTGGGCAATGCGTTGACGCCTGGTGCCTCTTTAACTTCATTTATTCATTGCTCTGGTCTGTGGTGCGTCAACCCCTTGTGCTGATGGGTCGACCCCTCAGTTCATTCATCAGTTTTATACAAGTCCATACATTGGTCTTCAGGTTCTCCAAGTCTATACAATGAAGTCTGATCATTGCATTTGCATTCACAATGTCTTCACACCTGAAGTCTATACATCCACAGTTAAACTTGAAGTCTACACATCGGCCTGTGGCCTACTTAGTTGAAGTCTGTACATCAGACTGCTTCTTTTGAAGTCTAAAAATTAGCTCAGGGGCTTCAAGTCTATACATTGAACTGTTCTTCAAAGTCTGTACAGTGGCTTCGAATCGGCAAGTCTGTACATCGGTCTTTCAGCAAGTCTGAGCAGTGCATCCTGCGTCTTTGTTAGCGTCTCATGCATTTGGGCAAAGTCTATACATCCGTCTTTCAGCAAGTCTGAACATCGTCCGTCTTTGTTATCATCTCAGGCATTGGGCAAAGTCTGTACAGAGTCCAGCATCTCATTCACCGTCTCATTTAGCGTCTCATTGCATGGGCTAAGTATGTACAACATTCAGTGTCTAGAGTTTCATGAAGTCTGTACATCAGACTGTTTCAGAAAGTCTGCACATTGTCCTCAGCTCAAGCGTTCAAAGCCTAAAGTCTGTACAGCGCAAAGTCTACACATTGGCTCAGGGTCATCAAGTCTATACAATCGTCTTTGAGCATCAAAGTCTGTACAGCATGTCTGTCTTCATTGGTTCTGTGCGTTTAGTGCGTTGACGCACTTGGCTGACTGCGTAGACGCAATTGTGCGTCTTTCGCTTTCTGTCTTGTTCACTATGGCGACGCTGACACTGGATGCGTTGACGCATTGGCCAGTTGCCAAGGGCGTGAGCATCTCGCTTGAGGAGCTGAGGCGACGCTGCACGATGAAGCGTTGACGCCTTGGGCTGATGTCCAAAGGTCTGTTGATCAACATCAAGTCTGTACAGCATGAAGTCTGTACATTGGTTATGTCTTGAATAGAACACCTAAGTCTGAACAATGCATTCAACTTCACAAGTGCGTACAACGAAGTCTATACACTACTATGTTTACACTTAACCTGATAAAGTTCTTATCTGTCTGACAGGCACCCTTCGAAGAGGGAAATGGAAGGCACGTGATCCAAGGAGGATGAAGTTCCCTGATCGTGACACGTGGATACACTGTGCTGAAATGCTGACACATGGACTGAGGTCCTTTGGCGGGAGATGTGGAAGGCACACGCTCGCCCTAATTGCAGCAGTATATATTGAAGCCTTCATCTTCAGATGGAGGCTGATCGATCGAAGCCTTGAGGGCAATAAAAGAAGAGCAGAAGTGCTGAGAGTTCGATCCAGTACAAGAGAAGAAGATCAGTAGAAGAGGACTGATCGAGACAGTGAGTGAAGAAGAAGAAGTGCAGTAGAGAGTGAAGGAGGAAGAGAGCAGCAGAAGCAGGAAAAGAGAAAGAGAGAGCTCGTGAGGACTGAAAGAAAAGAGAAAGACAGTGATAGAGAAAAGGAGAGCAGAGAAGAGAAAGAGAGATCGTGAGTTGAGAAGAAGAAGAAGAGAAGTAGCAGAAGAAGTTCCTACTGGACCGTGGATCAGATCCAGGCCAGTCAGCTCCGTTGAGAGCCACATTGTGCATTTCATTTTTCAGCTTTCTGTTTGCTGAAGTTATTTTCATTTCGTGTTTTTATTTTTCCTTTTTCATTTGGTTAATCCTTGTTCTTCCGATCCTCTGGACTGAGGTCGGGTTCTTCCTGTGGGTCAGGAGAAGGGAGATCTGATCTCCGATTGCAAGTAGATGGGAGCTACTTGTGGGTTCCCTCCGGTTTGGAGGAAGGGAGACTTGTCTTCGGTTCTGGGCTTGTGGCTAGCAAGTCCAGGGGTCCCTCCGGTCTGGAGGAAGAGAGACTTTGGTCTCTGGTTTCCAAGTGGCTGGAGTCACTTGGGGTGTCCCTCCGGTTGGGAGGAAGAGGGGAGGCTGTTCCCCTGGTCAAGCTGTATGGCAGCAACTGTTTGCAGACTGAGTCTGCTTGGTTCTAGCGTTTGCTAGTGAAGCCTCACTCCGGTTGGGGGTGAGGGGTGGATGTAGGTCTGGAGGACCGAACCACCTAAAAATCTATTGAGCAGTGGTTTGATTGCTTGATTTGCTTCCGCTAGATGCTTGAATAGGCACGCTCCATCTGCTTGTTATTTTGTTTAATCAAATTTTCTTAATTCCGGAACTTGCCTAGCATCTGAGTTTTTAAATTGGGCATTATTCGTAGCAGGATCCATTCACCCCCCTTCTGTATCTGGGCCTAGCACCCTAACAGTTGGTATCAGAGCGGTGTCTGCATACAAGGTCCAGCGACCTGTAGATTCGATCTTGCAGTTTTAGGTGCTAATTTGTTCTTAGTGCATAAATATTCATGTTGCCTTGAATTTACTCGCTATTTGGTTTCAATGGCTCTTCCACCCGTCTTTAGTGGTTCTGATTTCAGTCAGTGGTACACTACATTACATGCTTATGTTAATTCTGCTAATCTTGATCTGTGGAAATTAATTTCACAAGGTCCTCACACCTTACCAACGAAAGTGTCCAAATGGACCGACAGACACAGATCAAAGGATGGAGAAAATCAGAAAGCTTTTAACCTGATGAAAGCAGCTGCTGATAGAGCCTTATGGTCTTGTCTTCATAATTGCAGCTCAGCAAAGGACATCCTGGATAGGCTGAAGCAATTTCATAGGGTAAACGAGGACAGCTGCATGATGGCTGACAGAAGCAATCAAAGCAGCAGCCAAAATGAAGATGATGATGATGAGGTAAATCTCTTCGAGAATTTTTCTCTTGATGATTGGGAGAATGCATATGCTGAATTGTTAGAGTCACATGAGAGCTTAAGAAAACAGTATAAAAAGTTGAAGAAGGGTACTGGGATAGATAGTTCTAGCTCTTCATGTGAAAACTGTTCAAGTACGAAGCAATTTCATGATGCATGTCTATCTGATAATCATATGTATAAAAATCAGAATGCAAAACTGAAGAAGGAACTTGAATGTGTTTACTCTGAACTAAACAAGCTAAAATCTGAAGATGACTCTCTCAGAAAACTCTCTAAAGAAGATGATGAAAAAGTAGAGAAACTTAAACAGGATAACAAATTACTGATTGAAAAACTTAATGCCATAAAGTCTGTAAACATAGAATTACAGAAAGATCTTGAAAAACAACAAAAAGATATGAAGGAAATTGAAAATGGAAGAAAGTATGAAGTCAATTCAGAAGATCAGCTTCTAATAAATGAATTGGTTCAAAATGATAAGCTTAAAAAGGAAATTGAAAAATTGAAGCTGTTAAACAGTGGGATGTCTGAAAGACTTCTTACTTTAGAAAGAGGAAAAACTGTTTGCATTGAAGATTCTGATAAACTGAGCAATCTGGAAAATGAAATTGAGAAATATAAAACTGCTAACGAAGTTTTGAATGAAGCTATGAATTGCAGTGAGCAAGAGATTATCAGTTATGAGTTACACATTTCCTCACTAGAAAATGAAATTAAAGATCTGAAAACATCTCTGTCAAAGTTTGTGAGTGGACAAGAGAATCTGAATAGGTTGTTAGGAGTTAAGGTCAATACTCAAAAGGAAGGGTTAGGCTACAACAATGTCAATAAAAAGGCTTTCAAAAATAAGCTAATGACATCTTTTATCAAAGCATCAGATGTAGCCACCACCTCAGAAAATAAACAACCAAATGTTCAGAAGAATCAGAAACAAACTGGAAAAATGGAAAAGGTCAGTCATGTGAAGAAAGGAGTGAATCACATTGAAAAAATGCATGATGTACATCACTCGAACTTTCCTGCCACCAAGAAAAAGACTGATTTGATTTTAAATATGTTGAGAAAGTTCAATCTGTGCTTGACATGAATACACATACACATGCACATAAAAACAAGAATTCATGTCATTACTGTGGTAGGGTTGGCCACATTATGGATAATTGCTTCATTCTGAAACAGGACAACAAAAAGCATGCTAGGAAACATGTCTCTGCTCAGAACAAAAAGACTGCTCAGAACAAAAAGAAAACTGAATGCTTTCACTGTGGCAAATTGGGCCACATGGCCATTGAATGCTGGCATGCTCAGGGTAGACAATTCAATTCTAAAACTGTTAAACTCCCTGCAAATGGAATTTTTTTGGAAGAAATGTTTTTAGAGGCAAGCACAATGAGTGCTTCAAATGTGGGAAGTATGGCCATACAGTCAAGGACTGTTGGCATATTCAGGGTAGAAATGTGAATCTCAAACATGCTAAATTCTCTGTAAGACAATTTGCAAAACTTTCATGTTATAACTGTGGGAAGCCAGGCCACAGAGCTGGAGATTGTTGGCATGTTCAGAATAACTCTACTAAACTCCATGTTGCAAAATTTACATGTCATCATTGTGGGAAGCCAGGTCACAGGGCTGCAACCTGTTGGCTGGCAGGATATCAAAACCAAACTGGTTTTGGTAAACAGAATGTTTATTCTGTTAACAAGGAGTCTCATGAATATGCACATAGAATTCATGCTAACAATAATGTGCATAAATCAGATTTGAAAACTGCTGCCTCTTGCCATCATTATGGCAAATCTGGACATTTGATGGATGGTCATCCTCTGATGAAATTTAATGATCATCAAGTTAAAAATGTGCTGAGAAAACCTGCTAGGAGTAATACTGTTTTGTCAGGACCCAAGACTTCTTGGGTACCTGTTTGTGCAAAATAACATTGCTATGCAGGTGTGCCTTGGGACTGGAATAAAAGGGGTAATGATCCAAGGCACTCAAGAAGAAAACCCCATACTGAACTTTTCATAATCATTCAGGTAAATTTCTTGCACTTCCTATTTTTAGTTCTACTGCATGACATACTAAATCTGTTTTTGCATAATCATTCTTCATCTGCATTGTCTGAATTGATGCCTCTGAACTCTCCTCATCTGAAGTGCATATATGTGATTTGCAAGTATAGTACATTGAAAAATCTGAACTGCATTTGAATGCTGTTTGAAAACTGTCTGTTGCATAGTTCACTGAAATTCTGAATTGCATATAGGACTGCATGTTGAATTATCATGCATGACCTCAATGGTATATAAATGGTAAGGTAGCAAAAGGCAGGGAAGTCTGTCTGGATGTTCTTACTATGTGTGAGGTGGTCTTTTAGACCAAGTGCTCTGCCTAGTACCATGGGTCACTTTGCTGATATGACAGTCTGATTGTGCACAAGTCATAATATCATTTGGAATCATATGTTCAGTTTTCAGTGCAAACATTGCATGTTTTCAGGGGGAGTTAGTTGCATATCCTTGCATAGCATTCAATGTTGAGTCTTTGCATGTCCCTGCATACATATAGTGCATTGCATTTCCTTATATTGAAAATGTCAAAAAGAGAGTTTGAATGCATATTGTGAGGGGGAGTCAATGCATTGCATATAGGTTGTCAAATGCATACATGTGTCAGAACTCATTGCATATCATTTCTTATTGATTTTGTTGACAAATCTTAATCATATTCTGAAAACTTTGAGCTTCACAATCTCTCTTAACAATTGGTATTTCTCCTATCAATTGGTATCATTTGGGTTCAGAATTCCATTAGTCCTTCATGAAGATTTCAATGGGACTATCTCGATCATAAATCTAAAAATTCTTGAACTAGAAATCTTCTATTATACATTTTTATGAATGGCGGAAATAACTCATGTGGTTTAAGTTTAATGTATTCAATGAGTTTGGCTTTAAAATCTCTTAAAAATATCTGAAGCATGTTTAATAAACCTTAACCAACTGTTTCATGCTGTGTCTTATAAAATCTTCTGAAATCTGCATTATTGAATACATGACTTTATTTGGTTAAGTACATGAGATTAAAATTGACCTGAAGCAAATGAATTTTTCTGATATGTCTAAAGGGTATTTTGTGTCAGAGCAATGATCTTGGTCACTGAGAAACACATGTCCAAAGGACTGTGTCACGAGGTACCATAGTTAACTCTGATTAAGATTAATTAAAATTCAGGCAGAGCAATGACATGCACACTGAGAAATACAACTCACTCATCAAGAAATGATTTGCAATGTGTCATGATGTGTAAATGCTATCTCTGTTCACATAAAGCATGATAGTTAGTCACACTAAGGGCTTAGGGATATTGGCCTCTAATCAAGGTATATCCTCTAGTTATAATGTGTGCACCGAACTAGAGTGCTCGTAAAATTTGTAGCATGGAAAATTGTTAAACAAATTGAAATATCTGAATATTGATGCTAAAATCAAATTGCTAAAACCCTAGACAAAATAATATGACTTCATAATTGCTTAATCCCAATACTAGTGCATGTAATTCTGAAAGAAGTCAATCAATTTGATTTTGTAAGACAAAGGGAGGACAATCAAGATAAATATGAGGGCTTGGTTCATTTTTATTAAAACATGATTTTAGATATCAATACAGAATTTTATTGATAAACTCTGCATACATCATGTTTAAACCATGCTGTTCAAAAAGCTCATTCATAAGCCCCTATAATGGAAGACTTTGAAAAATTATGTTTTTGATTTATGAGATTGATATCTCCTTGAAAATCTTGTTGAATTATTTCTGTTTGGAGCTTATTTGTAAATCTGGTTATTTGAACCTTTTCTGCTCACTGTCCTTTGCTCATTGACCTGAACTTGTCCTTGTGTGCCCCTGTGGTCTCCTTCTCATTCATTTCATAAGATTCCACTTATTGAGGGGGAGATTCCATGTCATGCATCACTTGCATATCAATTGGCATCTATTCAGGAGGAGCATTCCTTATCATACTGAATCATGTTCATATCATTTCTATCCTTCCATTCATATACTTAGGGGGAAGTATTGCATTTCGTGTTGCATCTGCATTTTTGCATTTACCCCTTCCCATGGTTCATCTTGATTATACCAAATGAGGGAGATTGTTTGCCAAAAAGGGGGAGATTTTCATTCAATCATTGCATGCTGGCTTCTTTTGATCATCTCTAACTAATGACTTTTTGCTGAAACTCTTAAAGGGGGAGAATCATGTTCTTGCAAGGGGCAGAAATTGACTGAATTCTTATACATGCTTTAATTTCTCAAACTATTTTCTTTTTGATGAAGTCAAAGGGGGAGAATAGTTTGAGTCATCAGGTTGACTCACTGTGTAGTGTTGCCATCATCAAAAAGGGGGAGATTGTTGTGCCCATGTGGTTTTGATGATGGTTTTAATGGTGGTTTTGATGATTGGCCTTTGAAGTGAGTTATTCACTGTGAGTCATCTTGTGTGAGTCTTCATGCTAGTATTCACTTTCTGATCATAATGCAATTCTTCATAAGTTCTGATATGGCATTGCATATTTGATTATGTTCAGTCATGTTACTGTTGCTCCTTAGACTGAAGTTTGATACTACAGCATCGACCCATCGAACTGCAGCGTCGACGCTGCGAAGGCACTTCAGAGGTAGCAGTAAGAAATTTTTGTACTACTGCGTCCACGCTGCTTGGGCAATGCGTTGACGCCTGGTGCCTCTTTAACTTCATTTATTCATTGGTCTGGTCTGTGGTGCATCGACCCCTTGTGCTGATGGGTCGACCCCTCAGTTCATTCATCAGTTTTATACAAGTCCATACATTGGTCTTCAGGTTCTCCAAGTCTATACAATGAAGTCTGATCATTGCATTTACATTCACAATGTCTTCACACCTGAAGTCTGTACATCCACAGTTAAACTTGAAGTCTACACATCGGCCTGTGGCCTACTTAGTTGAAGTCTGTACATTGGACTGCTTCTTTTGAAGTCTAAACATTAGCTCAGGGGCTTCAAGTCTATACATTGAACTGTTCTTCAAAGTCTATACAGTGGCTTCGAATCGGCAAGTCTGTACATCGGTCTTTCAGCAAGTTTGAACAGTGCATCCTGCGTCTTTGTTAGCGACTCATGCATTTGGGCAAAGTCTATACATCCGTCTTTCAGTAAGTCTGAACATCGTCCGTCTTTGTTAGCGTCTCAGGCATTGGGCAAAGTCTGTATAGAGTCCAGCGTCTCATTCACCGTCTCATTTAGCGTCTCATTGCATGGGCTAAGTATGTACAACATTCAGTGTCTAGAGTTTCATGAAGTCTGTATATCAGACTGTTTCAGAAAGTCTGCACATTGTCTTCAGCTCAAGCGTTCAAAGCCTAAAGTCTATACAGCGCAAATTCTACACATTGGCTCAGGGTCGTCAAGTCTATACAATCATCTTTGAGCATCAAAGTCTGTACATCCTGTCTGTCTTCATTGGTTCTGTGCGTTTAGTGCGTTGACGCACTTGGCTGACTGCGTAGACGCAATTGTGCGTCTTTCGCTTTTTGTCTTGTTCACTACGGCGACGCTGACACTGGATGCGTTGAGGCATTGGCCAGTTGCCAAGGGCGTGAGCATCTCGCTTGAGGAGCTGAGGCGACACTGCACAATGGAAGCGTTGACGCCTTGGGCTGATGTCCAAAGGTCTGTTGATCAACATCAAGTTTGTACAGCATGAAGTCTGTACATTGGTTATGTCTTGAACAGAACACCTAAGTCTGAACAATGCATTCAACTTTACAAGTGCGTACAACGAAGTCTATACACTGCTATGTTTACACTTAACCTGATAAAGTTCTTATTTGTCTGACAGGCACCCTTCGAAGAGGGAAATGGAAGGCACGTGATCCAAGGAGGATGAAGTTCCCTAATCGTGACACGTGGATACACTGTGCTGAAATGCTGACATGTGGACTGAGGTCCTTTGGCGGGAGATGTGGAAGGCACACGCTCGCCCTAATTGCTGTAGTATATATTGAAGCCTTCGTCTTCATATGGAGGCTGATCGATCGAAGCCTTGCGGGCAATAAAAGAAGAGCAGAAGTGCTGAGAGTTCGATCCAGTACAAGAGAAGAAGATCAGTAGAAGAGGACTGATCGAGACAGTGAGTGAAGAAGAAGAAGTGCAGCAGAGAGTGAAGGAGGAAGAGAGCAGCAGAAGCAGGAAAAGAGAAAGAGAGAGCTCGTGAGGACTGAAAGAAAAGAGAAAGACAGTGATAGAGAAAAGGAGAGCAGAGAAGAGAAAGAGAGATCGTGAGTTGAGAAGAAGAAGAAGAGAAGTAGCAGAAGAAGTTCCTACTGGACCGTGGATCAGATCCAGGCCAGTCAGCTCCGTTGAGAGCCACATTGTGCATTTCATTTTTCAACTTTCTATTTGCTGAAGTTATTTTCATTTCGTGTTTTTATTTTTCCTTTTTCATTTGGTTAATCCTTATTCTTCCGATCCTCTGGACTGAGGTCAGGGTTCTTCCTGTGGGTCAGGAGAAGGGAGATCTGATCTCCGATTGCAAGTAGATGGGAGCTACTTGTGGGTTCCCTCCGGTTTGGAGGAAGGGAGACTTGTCTCCGGTTCTGGGCTTGTGGCTAGCAAGTCCAGGGGTCCCTCCGGTCTAGAGGAAGAGAGACTTCGGTCTCTGGTTTCCAAGTGGCTGGAGTCACTTGGGGTGTCCCTCCGGTTGGGAGGAAGAGGGGAGGCTGTTCCCCTGGTCAAGCTGTATGGCAGCAACTGTTTGCAGACTGAGTCTGCTTGGTTCTAGCGTTTGCTAGTGAAGCCTCACTCCGGTTGAGAGTGAGGGGTGGATGTAGGTCTGGAGGACCGAACCACCTAAAAATCTATTGAGCAGTGGTTTGATTGCTTGATTTGCTTCCGCTAGATGCTTGAATAGGCAAGCTCCATCTGCTTGTTATTTTGTTTAATCAAATTTGCTTAATTCCGGAACTTGCCTAGCATCTGAGTTTTTAAATTGGGCATTATTCGTAGCAGGATACATTCACCACCCTCTGTATCCGGGCCTAGCACCCTAACATGTGTCGGTGTAACTCTTTGGTTCATCGACATAGTTGCATTGATTTTTCTAGTCCAAGGTTGATGTGTCGGTGCAGTAGCTTGGTGCGTTGAGGCACCGTCAGATCTGCTTCAAACTCTTGTTTCAACTAGTTCTTGATGCATTGAGGCATGATGCCTCTACTTTGACCTGACTCCTTATGAAGCCATTCTGTTGCGTTGATGCGGCCGATAAGTGCATCGACCTGATTATCGATACAACACTTGAGTGTCTTGATGCATCGTGGCATGAAGCTTCTGCTCTGACCTGACTTCTTCATGAAACCTTCTATTGCGTCGACCTACTAACCTTAACAAATTTGGATGCATCGACTTCCTTCTTTAGCGGATGTTCTGTCAGACCACAAATCAACTTCTTAAACTTCTCAAGTCGACTTCCTCTTCATTAATGAACCATAATGGCTTCTGTCAGACTTTTGCTGAACTACTCTTACCTTTCCTTTTATCCACAGATTGCATCACTGCCATGGCTTCACTCCAAGCTTGAGTTCTACTTATCTGACTCCACTGACAACTGTTCTTTTTACCACATAGACATATGCTTCTACACATAATAAGACCATGAAGAGTCAATTGCATTAAGTTTTATAACATTAAAAATAATGCACCAAAATCAATATACCATTAACACATATGACATCATCATTCCATCCTCATGCAGACTCATGACCATTAACACATATAACATCATCATTCCATTCTAACGCAGACTCATGACCATTAACACATATGACAACATCATTCCATTCTCATGTAGACTCATGATGAGTCATAGCGTTTGTCATCATCAAAATCACAGAGACATACAACAATCTCCCACTTTTTGATGATGGCAACACTATGAGTCATAAAACATCATGCTGACTCATATCAAACTATTCTCCCCCTTTGACTCCATCAAAAAGATAACATAGTTTAATGTACTCAGTGGAGATAATTCTCCCCCTTTGACTCCATCAAAAAGATAACATAGTTTAATGTACTCAATGGAGATAATTCTCCCCCTTTGACAGAGCAGAAAGGTTGGAGTGGAAGTGTAAAATCTCGAAACGATTAAAGCAAGAAAGGAGTTGTGAAAATGAAGGACGTCAGAAGCATAGTGAATGAGGGATCAGCAAAAATACAAAGATAATTTGATATAAAGAATTAACAACTCTAGGTATGAGAAAAAACACTTCAAGAGGTGGTTCAGTCCAAGGTGAACATCAATCTAAAATTTCAGCAGATCTTATTCCTGAACACAAGAGTTCCAACGAAGTTCCAACTGAAAAAAAAAATCAATAAGATTTTCAATGAGATACCAATTTCATAAATATAAAAATGAAGATGTTTCAGACTCTTCCATTATAGGGTCTTTTGAAATGACCTTTATAGAACAACATGGTTTAAATATGATGTATGCAAAGTTTGTCCATAAAAGTTTCTATACTCATATTTGAAATCAAATTTTAATAAAAATGAACCAAGCCCTCATATTTACATCTTGTTTAACCTCCCTTCATCTTACTCACACGATTTCAATGACTTCTTTAGGAGTGACATTCATTAGTATTGAGGTTGAACAATCGTGAGTACATCTCATTTTGTTTAGGGTTTCATCGATTTTTCTTTTGCAAACATTTCTCAGATTTTTCTTGTATTCAGCAACAATTGTCATACCAAATTTTTCAGGAGCAATTGAGTTTAGTACACACCTTGTAACTAGAGGATGCACGTTGTTTAGACGCCCATATCCCTAAGCACTTGGTATTACTAACTGTCATGCTTCATAATGAATAGAGTTAACAATAGTAGAGGCTTTTGACGTGAGGCACAACACGTCTTAGGTAAAGTGACCCAGTTACTCACCTCACAGTGTCATTGCTCTGCCATAATTTTAACTGATTTTCCAATAAATTTTTCAGCAGAGATAACTATGGCACTTCATGACACAGTCTATTTTTAGACATGATTTCTTAGTGACTAAAGTCATTACTCTGACCATATTCCCTTAAAACACTTTTCAGAGCATTGAGATGTTTAAAACTAATGCTTACTTCATCTAACTCAACCAAAAAAGGGTCACAATTTCAAAGTTTTCATACTTCAAGAGATTTTACATGACACAACATAAAGCAGCTGGTTAAGGTTTATTAAAGTTGACTAAGATATTTTCAAGATATTCACATTCAAACTCAAAGAATACATTAAACTAAAACCACCTGAATCTTTTAGACATTCATAATCCTTTATAATAGAAGATTACTAAATAAAATGGTTTTCAGATTTATGGTTGAGGTACACAAATTGAAATCTTCCTAAATTTCAAATCAAGGAATTTTAGAAGTAGCCGATTTATCAATTGAAGAGGCAACAAAGAGCATACAGAGTGTGAAATGCTTTCAAAAGGACTAGTAACGAATTGACAATTGAGATCAGTACTAGGCAGAGGTTGGATCCAATGATCTTCTCACGCAAGGGGCAACTTTCCAGATATGCCTGACCTACCTTTCCGGCCACACCTTTTGATATACTGTCTAGTTGTTACAAGGTCACTCAGAAATTTTTGAAGTGAAGCTCCCCCTCTGCAAATACAGGAGCAATAGACAATTAATTTCAGAGCTATGAGAGTGATGAGATCAATTTGATTTCAGGACAGATAGGTATATAAATCAGATGGATCTTGAATGAGAAGTTGACTTGAGATTTTCACAGAACTGTTGAGGATAGTTTGACGGAATTGAGGTTTCCAAGATAGCTAGGTCGACCTGGTCTAGCAGTAGGTCGACCTGGGGTTCTTCACAGAGTTCAAAGAATGAAGAACATTCAACTCTACTTGCAACACAGAATATCTGTAACGCCCCGGGATCCGATTCCCAATTTATGGGCATTTTTTTCTCATCGGACCTCGAGACATTACTTCGTATGCATCGCGGAAGCACAAATATAAAATAAACATGCGTACATTCACAAACGAGAGAGAGAAACCATAATTACACGAAAGGTAAGTAGCATTTCAACCATTCATAATCTCCCAAGAGAGTACATGTCCATTGTTCCAGATTAATCATGAGTCCACATAGGCACACCATCCCATAACCATACATATAATAGAGAGACATTCATCTGTAGCATACCGAGATGATCTATGAACTAGCACTACTCCTCAGCTACAGCCTCCTCCTCAACCTCCTTCTCTATGTCTCCTGAAAACGTGTGTCACAAAGGGCTGAGTGTGACGCTCAGTAGGCAGCCTAAATAAACCAGGGTTAACTCAAATTTATATAACCAAATTATACACATAATTCAGATGTTAATAATAGCATAATTCATTCGTTGTCATCTACTTAACATATCTCATGTGAGGAAAATGCATATTCTTTACTAACATATAAGGTACCCATTCATGCAACAAGATCTTGGTGAATGAACAATTACACATTATCATGAGTTTTCATATTTTTGTTATTCATGGAACCGAAAAGCTGCGGCAAACATAGGAGGCCCGCACACACACAAACGAACAAAAGAGTACTGCGCAGACCCGAGAGCAAACTCCCACCTAGACTCTTGCCGCACGGGGCGTTACGTATTGGCATCCCCCGGGTTCTGTGGCATTATGTATCGCCGTCCCACAGAACGAACCAGCCGAATCAATAGGTTGTTGACCAGGGCGTTACATATCGCCATCCCCTGGGATATTTTACTTTCACGGCGTTACGTATCACCGTCCCGCAGAAGGGACCAAAGTCCTACCTCACAGAATGCTGCTGTTTTCCATTTATAACATTCACATCGTATTCGTATTAATACTCATTTTACAAATATTAGTATGATACTTTATCATAACAAGCATGTTGCATCATGGTTTAAGTGGACAAATCACAATCATAAGCTTACTGGTTGAGGAATAGAGCATGATCAGTTTACCGAATAAGGGAGGAGTGGTTAATTTCTAGGCTACACATGCATAGAAAATGACTTATGGTAGTAAGTACAAATTTTCTGGGAGCATTAAATTTTTACAGTGGCTTACCACCTTAGTCATCTATCATTTTCTAATTTTCTAGATTTTTATGAATTAAAATGCCCTTTCAAAATTCTCCTTTTCTGAGTCTCTGGAAATTTGGGACAAAACCACAGGTGCATCGACCTGTCCACATATGCTTCGACCTTACCCTTCATATGCTCATACTTCATTCCACATGTGCTCAGACCTGTCAAAGGCCACAACACATGTGCATCGACCTTACCCTCCATATGCTCAGACCTGTCCAAAGGCTTCAGCTTATGTGCATCGACCTTACCCTCCATATGCTCAGACCTGATTCCACATGTTCTCAGACCTGCCAAAGGCCACAACACATGTGCATCGACCTTACCCTGCATATGCTCAGACCTATCCAAAGGCTTCAGCTTATGTGCATCGACCTTACCCTCCATATGCTCAGACCTGATTCCACATCCGCTCAGACCTGTCAAAGGCCACAGCACATGTGCATCGACCTAATATGGGACCTGCTCAGACTTGATTCCACATGTGCTCAGACCTGTCAAAGGCCACATCACATGTTCATCAACCTAATATGGGACCTGCTCAGACCTGTCAAGGCCACAACTTATGTGCATCGGTCTTACCCTCCATATGCTCAGACCTGTCCAAAGGCTTCAGCTTCTGTGCATCGACCGTACCCTCCATATGCGCAGACCTGATTCCACATGTGCTCAGATCTGTCAAAGGACACAACACATGTGCATCGACCTTACCCTCCATATGCTCAGACCTGATTCCACATGTGCTCAGACCTGTCAAAGGCCACAACACATTTGCATCGACCTTACCCTGCATATGCTCAGACCTGTCCAAAGGCTTCAGCTTATGTGCATCGACCTTACCCTCCATATGCTCAGACCTGATTCCACATCCGCTCAGACCTGTCAAAGGCCACAGCACATGTGCATCGACCTAATATGGGACCTGCTCAGACCTGATTCCACATGTGCTCAGACCTGTCAACGGCCACAGCACATGTTCATCAACCTAATATGGGACCTGCTCAGACCTGTCAAGGCCACAGCTTATGTGCATTGACCTTACCCTCCATATGCTCAGACCTGTCCAAAGGCTTCGGCTTATGTGCATCGACCTTACCTTCCATATGCGCAGACCTGATTCCACATGTGCTCAGACCTGTCAAAGGCCACAACAAATGTGCATCGACCTTACCCTCCATATGCTCAGACCTCCAAAGGCTTCAGCTTATGTGCATCGACCTACCCTCCATATGCTCAGACCTGATTCAACATGTGCTAAGACCTGTCAAAGGCCACATCACATGTGCATCGACCTAATATGGGACCTACTCAGACCTGTCAAGGCCACAGCTTATGTGCATCGACCTTACCCTCCATATACTCAGACCTGTCCAAAGGCTTCAGCTTATGTGCATCAACCTTACCCTCCATATGCTCAGACCTGATTCCACATGTGCTCAGACCTGTCAAAGGCCATAGCACATGTCCATCGACCTAATATGGGACCTGCTCAAACCTAATTCCACATGTGCTCAGACCTGTCAAAGGCAACAGCACATGTGCACCGATCTAATATGGGACCTGCTCAAACCTGTCAAGGCCACAGCTTATGTGCATCGACCTTATATGGGACCTGCTCAGTCCTGCCCAAGGCTACAACACATGTGCACTGACCTTACTTGGACCTGCTCAGACTTGCCCAAAGGCTACAATGCATGTGCTTCGACCCACCCTTGGACCTGCACAGACCTGACTGGGGGCAGCACCATAGGTGCTCTGACCTAACTGGGGGTTCCAATACATATGCTCTGACCTGACTCTATATGTGCTCAGACCTGTTTTAAGGGCAGTGTTGACACCACCAGTGCAGTGACCCAAAATTTATGATAAAAATTGAGAGGGTACTTATGAGAATATATTTCTTGAAGGAGAATATATAAATTTGGCGTAGTGGTCGATCCGTCATCTTCTTAGTCCCTCTTTGAAATGTAGAAAATATTTGAAATCATTCTAATGCATAGTTGACCCCTAAAATTTGAGATTAGGTGCCTACCTCTTGAGATATTAGACCGACGATCTAGGGATGAAATCCACACCCCAGATCCACCTAAAGCTCTTCCTTGTGATCCGAGGATGAGATCCACACCCCAGATTCACCCAAGTCTTTGTTGCGGTTCACCCTCCTACGCAAGGCCACAAGGTCCCTCACCTCTATTTCTTACACAAGAGGAACCGTAGGTGGCAGAAATTTGAAGGTAAGTGTTGCTAAAGGCTGTCCACCCTTGAAACCCCGTCCTTATATAGTGTTTCAATCTTCCCAAGGTCCTATCCACGACCCACAAGGCTCCAACCCACACCCAAGGTTGCTGGTTTAAAGAGGGGTTAATGCTAAGCACCCTTTCGGTTTGAACAGAGGTGACCCTTCACCTACCCAGTCATAGATGTGAGTGGGCACACATTTTTGTTGGGTTTTGGGTTGGGACATCTTCATATGAAATCAAGAGTACTTCCTTATCTAACTCTGGGTCATGGTTTCATCGAATTTCCTTATTCTTAGCTTGAGTTATGATTTTTGAAAGATTATCATTTATGCTCCCTCATTCAAATTGTGACCTTTCGGTAGCCCGAGGTAATCCATGCATAAATCTAGCATCCAGGCTGTATTTGGCCTCGACCTCAACATAGAAGTCATAGCTAACATCCTTCTTGAAATGTTAGCCTTATTTTCATGTCATTTCATTAAACACAGCCGAAGTTATGAATTTTCCATTAATTACGTTCAAATTCTCCTAACAGTCACACCTTTTCATGATAGCTGGCAGCCAAAGGGCTCATAACCTTGGGTTCTAATGCGAATTGGGCTTCCACCCCAATATAAGAGTTTGGGTTAAGTGCCAAAGCTTTCTAATGGGCCTAGTTTCATCCCATTTGGTTGACTGTGGACCAACATATCCTTATTTTAACTGGTGACAACGTTTTCCGTAATTGTTTCGACCCATTATCACAAACTCCCTCTTCCCCCCTATGAGGCCTATTTTTCAGAAGTTATGCTCTTCATCAAAGTTGTTCTTTACCCAATGTTCGTTGTATGGACTTTGGTTTCACCTAATTTTGATCTTCCTATGTTAAGTTATGAATTTTCTAAGGGTTATTTAATAATCTGTCCAGATTTCTAGCTCATTGAGCTCATGGGCCCGAATTGTACACAATTGGGCCAGTGCCCAATTGGTGGTCATAACATCCTCTCCCCCTTAAAAATAATTTCATCCTTGAAATTAAGTCAAAAATTTCCTTTTAAGATAAATTACTCACCAAATAGTTGAGGGTATTCCTGGCACATCTTATCCTCCGACTCCCAAGTTACTTCCTCGGAATGAGAATTCCTCCACAAAACCTTCACCAACCGGTTGGTTTTATTCCTTAGTACCTATTCCTTAAAGTCAATGATCTCGCTGGGCTGCTCCATAGATGACAGATCTGCCTGAACCTCTAGAGGCTCATATTCTATAACATGTGAAGCATCTCGAACATATTTCTTGAGCATGGAGACGTGAAAGACCGGATGTACATGCGACAGAGCGGGCGGAAGTGCAAGTTGATAAGCCACCTCGCCGATCCTTTGCATGATCTCAAAAGGCCCGATATATCTGGGACTGAGCTTGCCCCTCTTTCCAAATCGCATGACTCCACTGGTGGGAGACACCTTTAAGAACACATGGTCTCCTTCGGCAAATGTTAACTCTCTCCGCTGTTGGTCTGCATAGCTTTTCTGACGGCTCTGGGCCATGAGAAGTCGCTGCCTGATCATAGATATCTTCTCTGAGCAGTCCTATACCAACTGTGGTCCGAACAGCTGCTTCTCGTCAGCTTCATACCAACATACTGGTGACCTACATGGCCGCCCATAGAGTGGTTCATAAGGTGCCTTTCCGATGGGAGAATGGTAAGTATTGTTGTATGCAAATTCTATCAGGGGTAAGTGGTCATCCCAATTCCCCCTCCATTCAATACTACACGCCCTCAACATATCTTCTAGAGTCTGGATAGTGCACTCAGACTGTCCATTGGTCTGAGGGTGAAATGCCGAGCTGAGTCGCAATTCTATCCCCATAGCCTGCTGCATACTCCTCCAGAACCTTGCTGTGAAATGAGGGTCCCGATCAGAGATGATAGACAAGGGTGCACCTTGCAACCGAATGATCTCAGAGATGAATAGTTTCGCTAAGGATTCGATTGGAGTCTGCTTGTTAATGGGCAGGAAGTGTGCAGTCTTTGTGAACCTGTCCACAATTACCCAGATTGTATCCTACTTTCTTCTGGTCGTGGGTAGACCAGACACAAAGTCCATGGTGATTTGTTCCCATTTTCATTTGTAGACACGCCAAAATCGATGCTATGTTCAGTAAATTTCATGTTGCAATATAATGCCCCAAAGTGGACTTCATTACTGGCTCACTATGAAGTTTTCTAATTTATTTAGAATTTTTTTGGTATATTTGTAATTAGCGACCGTGAGCAGGGCATCATTTATCTGGCGACTCTATAAGGTGTCGTTATTTCAATTAATATGCGACCGTCCGTGCGGGCATAATTTCCAGGTTTTATGAATCCTATTCAAAATTACATTCAAGGAATTAACGCCTATTTCGCAGGGGCTCATTAATTGACGCCATTTCACGAATGCATTATTTCCTATTTTTTTTAAAAAATGGAAAATCATTTATTTCTTTAAATTATCCAGGAAATAGCGACTGCGTGCGCGGTCGTCATTTAATTAACGGCCACCCTGAAGTCATCATTTACTTTCAGAGTCCGTTCCTGCTACTGCTTCCTCGTAGAGCAATCCTTCCCTTTTTTGATCCCAATCCTATCCATGGAGGTAAATCCACATCCTGGAGGTTTACCCCTTGTTTTAATCCCATTGGAACTAGGTCTTAAACCCTATAAATACCCTTCTGTCCAATCCCACGGGGGTTCCTTCGGCAGTCATCGGGAGTTCCTTCGGCGGTCATCGACAGTCATCGTCTTGGCATATATAGAGCGTTACAATCACCAGTAATAAGAGGATTTCGTCTGTTGTCCCTACCTACTACTGATGTGGTGTTGTTCTCTGCCTCCCTCTTCCAGTCGCTGCTGTTGCTGGAGCGTCGTACCTCCCCCTCTACTTACATGTGTAGAAGGGGCCTCTCTTTTAATACCTTTACTCCCTTTTTAGTTGCATATCAGCATCTTCAGTGTGTTAGTTAGGCATATCGTTGATAGTTTATGTTGCATTCATATTCTCCCTACCTTTTGTTCCCTTCTAAAGGGGTTTAAATCAAACACACAAGGTGTGTTCATGCCCATATTGCATGATTTTATTTCCTTTGAGCATTGATACTACACTCTTTGGCTAATCAATATTTCTTTGTTGTCTTTGCTTGTCTTATAAGGGTAATAAAGGATAAGAACCCCCTTCATCAGGCCGGCCAGTAGAAGGAGGAAGTGCAACTCACAATCTCACCCGCTTTCACAAGGTACATGCGATCATTTTCTTCTTTTGAGGTAACCCCTCTAGCGATCACACTCCTTTAGAGCATCACATGCTCCCTTTCTATGCTCCTCTTTTATTTCTCATACTTATATAATCTTCTTTTTAAGAAATTAAATTTTCCTTTTTTTAATGTCTATGTGACACGTTCACAAATTGGCGATCACGGTGGGACCCTTGCTGTTTTTATTTTGATTACCCCTCCTTTGGCACCCACGTGTGCCCCTCCCTTTGGCACCCATGTGTGCCCCTCCTTTGTGGTCCATGTAGCACACTCCCCTTGTGCACCACGTGCACACCTCCCACTTGATTAGCCAATTTTTAAATGGTCCATAGCATTTTTAAGGAGAAAATTTGATTTCTGCCCGCTTTTATATTATTCTCTGTTTACTGAAACTGATCAGCGACTGCTCTCTAGCCGCTATTTTTATAATTAGCGACCTCTTACAGAGGCGCTGCTTGCATTATTTTTGTTTTTCTAATCAACGCCCCTCCACAGAGGCGTTATTCACACATTCAGCGCCTAATTCCAAGGCATCAATTTTTGAGTTAGTGTTTACTCTTATTGTTTGTTGTCAAACAACGCCCCTTCACAGAGGCGCCATTCACAGATTATGCGCCTCACACCAAGGCGCTATTTCACTTTTCTGTTCACTATTCATCACGGTTTCAACGTGATCAGTGACTGTCATACAGACGCTGTTTACTGAGATAGCGACCGCTGCTAGGTCGCCATTTCCCTCTATTCTCGCAGAACCAGATTTTTGCGGTTGTCTTCATCTACTTGTTGCACTTATTGATTATCTATTCACCGCTGATTGTTCTGCTTACATTAGCCTGCATTCTAGGGCACTTGGTTGAGAGACCTCCTCTCTCGACATTCTTAGGATTCTACACCCTTTCTTGGAATTGGAAGGACCCTCCATTAAACATTCCATATCTTTGGACTGGAAGTTCCTTTTTCAAGGCCTCCGTAAGTCCCCGCACCCGTGGATTCCCTCACGGACGTCGGGCCGATTGTACCATTTGAAGTACCCGGAGTTAGTTAACCCATCCATTGGTAGGGAGAGAGAAAAAACTTAGTTGTCCCAGAGATTACACCCAAACTTGAAACTAGGACCCACATTGAAGAGAGAGAATTGATCGTACCTTTAAAATCCATCTTAATATCAAGAAACCTTAAATCTTGGGTTCATTACAACTTGAGTGAATAATTTGCTTGCTTGGGAGATTGTTTCTTATCTATTTTTTTGGCTTTAGATAATTCCTTATCTTAAACATGCAACTTCATTCAGGTAGAGTCATTAACATGGCGAACTACGAGTATTCTTATGACAGTTCTGAGGAGGGTCAATTTGACCCATCCTATGAGGTCCCCCCTCAAGATTCCACCCATTATGAGGGAAACTATGCTCCCTCCCATCCTTATTATTCCCAGGTCCATGTGGTGGACACCACTCCTCAAGGGGTTGAGTCTCCCTCCCAAGCTCAACCCGTCATGCAAAGTACATCTGGGGATGCGCCCCATCCTTCAATCTCAATGATCTTATCCATACTTTGTCTCAACTAGACGATTCTCAACGTCAGGCGGTCCAAGCTGCTCTAAAAGGGAAATCTGTCCCTTCATCCTCAAACCCTCCTCAGGCCGCGGGTGGTCATTCATCTCGTAATGACCAGGCGGTCTCACATAAGATTCCTTCACGTCCACCAACTTCTATCATGGTTACGCCAGCTCAACCGGCAAGCCATTTAGTGGTTAGGCCCCAATATCCTCCACCTCCCCAATTCTTAAAAAGGCCTATGCCGAATCCATTCCCTTCCAATCCGGCCCCAGTCAAGTCTAACACCAACACCATACTCCTCTAGAAGATTGCTAGTATGGAGGAGCAGCTTAAGAAGGTTACGGCACCGAAGAGTGATCCGGAGGTTACTCTCCCCACTCTGTCGGTTTTTCATTTGCCTCCCTCTAAGATGCCAAATTTTCGGTGCTATAATGGAACGGGTAATCCGTTCATTCATCTGAAAGATTTCATGTATGAGGCATCCTTTTGGCAAGATAATAAGACCTCTCGAGCCTATCTCTTTAGAAGGTCTCTAGATGGTCCGGCACTTGAATGGTTTTATTCTTTGGAGCCGGCCGAAGCCGGTGATTTTGATGTTGTTCAGCGGAAGTTCTTACAGAAATATAAGGACCGTGTGGGCCCATCTTTGTTAGTGACAAATCTTGTTGTCGAGAAGATGAAGCCCGAGGAGGACTTCATTCTGTTTGACGATAGGTGGAGATCTATGGCTGAAAGATTGAAAGACACCCTTTCAGAAATAGAGCAAGTTAAGATGATCATATCAAATTCTACTCCGCAATTCCGTCACATTTTGGCCATGAATAAGTTAAGCACTATGGAAGAGCTAGATATATACAGACTCAGATAAAAGATTCACCCATCATGGGCATGTTTGAACAGAAACCAAGGATGGTCAGAAAAAAGACCAATGTTAACAATAGTGGTGGAACAACCGAAGGCACTGTGACTAACAAGCAGGTAGGCGTGGTTGGCAACCATGCACCTTTCTGCAATCTTAACCCGAGACCTCCACAACCTCCGCAACAACTCCCCTTCTTTAATCCCGCTCCCCAAGCAAATATTCCCCTTCGACCCTTTCATCCTACTCCACAAAATCAAGCCATCCACTCAAACCCTCTAGTTCCTCAGTAATACCACCAAGTGCCGCCACCCACCAATTATTGTCCCCAGCAGCCAAGAAGGCCACCAGGACCCAAAAGGGCCCAATACCCACCATTACCCGAAAGTCTCCCTGACATCTTTAACGCACTTATGGCTGCCAATGTGCTTACCTTGCCTAAGGAACGACCGGCCTGGCCTCAAAATGTGGATACGTCCCGCTACTGTGTCTTCCATCACCAACCCGGTCATAATATAGATCATTGTTTTCACTTCAAAGATTATATATATGACATGAATGACCAGGGTGGTATTGATTGGGATGAGATGAGGAGATTTATTGCAACTCTAAAGGCACGAAGACCTCCTCGGCAGCAACAAGCCCAGCAGCCACCTCAGCAACAAGTTGTACCACCTCCTCAACAGCAGCAAGCTCCACCACCACAACTGGACATGGTGATTGTCCATAATCCATTACCAGAGCACCCTCCGAACCAGCAAGTAAACCCTATTACCTCCTTCCACGATGTGGAAAGAGGACAAGGGTGGCATGAAGAGAACGTCTCTGTCGGGGCTATAAACCAAACTCCAAGTCAACCACCCCGCCGGTTAAGAACGCCTCTCCATCCGACGCCTTTCCACCAACCGTCCTGTCCCCTTTTGCGCACTGCTAACCAAATTTCCTCACTACCACTAACTCCTTACCGGCTAGACCTCTCCTCATTCACCCTCCACCAGCTTCTGCACCACAACAAACCCGCCCTCCTGTCACCAATCCTCCACCGGCAAAGACTCCCACATCTCAACCCGCAAATCCCTCATTTTTACCTAGACCCCTCCTCATTCAGCCTGCGCCTCCTTCAGCCGTTCAGGCGCCCCTTATACCTCTTACAGTTACCTCCCCAGTTAACACTATCCCTGAGCCAACAAGGCCCCTCATAAGGGTTCCTTCTTTGGTCACTCTCCAACATCTGTTAATCTTAATATCCCATCTTCATCCACTAATCTTCCGCCTACCCACAACCCAACAGAGACGCAATCGTCAAATACTATGGTGCTACGTAGTGGACGGATATTTCATCGTGTATTTTCGCAAAGGGAGCCAGAGCCCGCACAGGGGCAAGAGGAACAAGTGCCAGAGCAAGAATCCATACCGGACACTCAATATGACTTGTTAAAGCACTTAGACTAGACCCCGGCAAGGATTTCCATTTTGGAACTAATAAAGAGATCCACCATTCACCATCAGGCTTTGAAAGAGTACCTACAGAAGGTGATGGTTAATGAGGATATTCTAGCTGAACAGATTACATCAGTTTTGACACCAACAAGTGATCAGCCGGCCATTATGTTTCACGAACATGAACTAGCGCCGAAGCCGGCCAAGAAGTATGCCTTGTGCATCACGGTTGACATTCACAAAGTGGCAATTAAACAATGTTTAGGGGATACTGGACCATCCATCAATGTGTTGTCGCCAAGTACTTTAAAAATGTGTGGCATACCGGACAGTCTGGTTCGGCCATCTACTATTACAGTGACCGCTTACGACAATACAAAGAAGTTGCCTTTGGGAATGATCACTTTGAAATTCGGGCTGGGTCCAGTATCAGTCGCAGTAGATTTCCACATTTTAGACATGGACCCGAATTTTAACAGCATTTTGGGCCGTCCATCTATCCAAGAACTTGATGCCGTGCCCTCTATAAATCACCAGTGCATAAAATTTCCACACAAAGGGCGCATCATCAAAGTCACTAGATGCCCATTCTGCCATCAGTTGATATACACTCTGCTACATCTGTGCCTTCCATATGGCCCGCCAACAAGCCTTTATTGTCAGTACTAGATCTTGCTGATTCATGGCATGACTTTTTAAAATTGCAAGGTCCAGCTCATCCTTCAGCACCAGCTTCGCCCCTACCTTCAAAAGGGAAAAAGAAGAAGGGTATGATGAATACCTCAGCCTGGAACATCATGATGAGTATGGGGTATAGAGCTGGCAAGGGCATGGGCACCAATCTCCAAGGCAGAGTGAAGCCCATTAGACATCTTAAGCTCATTCCCCAAGGTGGCCTTGGATACAAAGGGCCAAGCAAAGAAGAGTCCGAGAATAAAGAAGAACCGTGGGCTATTATGACTTCTACTTTAAAAATAGACCGACAGCCACTCACATGGACTTTACACACCCATTTTGTGAAAGGGGCTACTCAACATGATGGGCAAACCACATTGGTTACTTCTATATTAGATCATCAAGATGTGCACTCACGTCAATTTGCTCGTCACCTGGCGCCATTAGTCACTTACAAGGCCCTAGAATCTTTAAGGCCATTCAAAAGAAGAAAGATGCATGATCCAGAATGTGAGTGGTACCGTTGGTTCGATATGAATGATATTGCCATTGCTTTAAGCCGTCTATTTATGCCAACTGATCCGGAATGGCCGCCACTCATTCATGAGTTGATAGAAAAGCCAGCAGTAATCACAGATAAGAGGCAGCTTTTGAGTAACTACACTGATACCGGAGAACCAGATGTGCCATTCGAAGAAGGCTTTACTATGGACAGGCTGTGGGCTGGCCTTTTCTTTCTTGATTCCATACATCCCTCGCTTATTAGCTTCTGGTGCTCCAAACTCTTTGTCTCTGATATTCTCAGACCGCCCGCGGTCTTAATTATTCTATCTCCAGATATGCTCCGAATTTCTTCAATACCTCCTTTGCTCCTTGAGCAATTCTCTCAGCTCTCCATCATACCCCCGCGTGGGAAATCTCTTATCTGATCTTTTTCTAATCTTTCAATTTCACCACCATCTCCTACTCCTTCCTCCTATTGCTTTATCTTAGAAAACGAAAAAAAATGCAAAAATTCAAACTTCCCAAACTTCCATCTCTGTTGAAGAGACCTCCTATCTTGCTCATGAGTGTGCCCCAATCCAAGGGCCGCTCCTTCAAGGTCCGTTAGTGGACTTCCTTTTCTCCTCTGATGAGGAGGCTTATCCTGTACTTTCTCCTATATCCACTGCGTCTTTCTCTTCTTCTCTTTCCACTTCTCTAGGCTAGGGTAGTTTGTCTAGCTTGTCATCTTGTTATTCTCCCTCCTCCTATGATAGGAGTCATGGGGTAGCTACTCATAAGAAAGCCAAGGGTAGGCAGATTCCCCATAGGTTCATGTTAGATCTAGTTAGAAGATGCCGGGCATATTTTGCTCTTCCTGGTTTCTTATAGGATCCAATCCTCATGTGAGGAAATGTGCTCCTTCATCAATCACCACTCTTTATCTTAAGCTTAAGAGCCTCAGGAAAATGTTAAAAGATTGGAATTACCATGTCTTTGGCAATGTTCAAGTGAATCTAACTGCAGCTGAAGATGCTATCCTCAAAGCTGAACACTCTTATGACCTCCAGCCCTCGGAAGAGAACTCAGCTATTCTAGATGAGGCTAAGTCTGTTTTATCTAGGAGACTTCTTCAGCAAGAGTGTTTTTGGAGGAAGAAATCAAGGGTTCGATGGCTTGCTGAAGGTGATAGAAACACACAATTTTTTCACTCTACTACAATGACTAAAAGAAGAAAAATATGCATATCTCAGCTCCAGAACTCTGCAGGGTTGCTCACCTCAGATTTTGAGGAAATGAAATGCATTGCAGTGACTCACTTTCAACAAGCATTTACAACTCAAACCCATTTTATAGAGAACAATTTACTTGACTATATTCCTCACATGGTAAATCAATTGGACAATGAAACACTCTGTGCTATACCCTCTGAGTCATAAATACTTGATGTTGTTCTCAAGTTATCCCAGGACAGTGCCCCGGGGCCAGATGGGTTTTCAGGTGCCTTCTATCACTCAGCCAGGGATATCATCTCATCTACTGTGGTAAATGCTGTTCAGGAATTCTTCATTTCACAGGAAGCTCTTCCTAGACATGTCACTGCAACTTTGGTAGCTTTGATCCCTAAACAGGTTAATGCCACCTAGATATCTAAATTTAGACCTATCAGTCTTTGCAATTACTTCTACAAGATAATTTCCTCCATCATAAATTACAGATTAGCCAACATTCTTCCCAAGATTATTTCCCCTGAACAATCTGCATTTGTGAAAGGAAGGCAAATAGTTGAGAACATTGCTTTGGCTCAGGAATTAACCCATGATCTGGGTAAGAAAACCAGGGGTTCTAATGTGATGCTAAAGCTTGATATGGCTAAGGCATATGACAGATTAGAATGGGATTTCCTTTTCTCTGTTCTTCACAAGTTTGGTTTCAGTAATCAACTCATCTTCCTAGTAGAAAAATGGTGAACAACAATTGGTTTTCTATCCTAAATGGGGTCCCTGTAGGTTTCTTTAAATCCACTAGAGGGGTCCGATAAGGTGACCCATTGCTCCCTCACTGTTCATTATAGCCGAAGAAGCTCTGAGTAGATCCTTGACCAAAGCTTTCCTAAGTGGACAAGTTGAATGGTTTGCTGGTCCAAGAAATTGTTCGAAATATCACACCTTCTTTTTGCTGATGATACACTGATTTTTTGCAAAGAAAGCATTATTTCAGTAAGGAACCTTCTTAAAGTTCTCAGAACTTATGAAAGGGCTTCGGGACAGAAGATAAATATAGACAAAAGTGGTTTCTTTATGCACTCAAGAAGCAATAATAAAGCTGTGAGGAAAATTCAGGAAGCAACAGGTTTTGCAAGGCACTCATTTCCACACAAGTACCTTGGATTTCCTCTGGTTAAAGGCAGATGCAAGAAGGTCCACTATAATGGTTTTATTAATACAATTCAGAAACATGTTTCAGGCTGGAAATCCAGTTGTTATCTCAGGGTGCTAGGCTGGTACTTATCAAACATGTCCTCTCTTCTCTGCCAATTTACTTTTTAACATCATCATCTCTGCACATTGGCACCCATCAAGTTCTTGAACAGGCTTTTGCAAACTTCTTCTGGGGTTCATCAACCCAATGAAATAAGAAGCATTGGAGATCCTGGAAAGCTATTTGTAAACCTGTCTCGCAAGGTGGCCTTGGTATAATGTCTCTTAGACATATGGAGGTAGCTTTGAGTGTAAAGATGTTGTGGCAGGCATTGCACTCAAATTCCCTATGGGTTGTTTATTTCAGAGTAAAGTACATTAGGGATTGTCCATTAGCCAAGGTTCAGTTCAACAACATGAGAGGTTTTGATAAAAGGTGTTGGCTTAAGGCGAAAAACCTCATCATCCAACATAAAAGGGTGGTTGTGGGTGATGGTAGTCAAGCCAATTTCTGGTATGACAGATGGCTAGGTAATATCATCCTTGCTGATTTTATTTCTGAAAACAATAATCCCAACCCTAGACTGACTGTCCGAGACTATTTATTACATCAGACAGTGGAAGACTCAGCATTGCAAAGTAGGATCCTCCCTACTGATATATGTACTGCTCTAAGGAATGTAAAACTAAACCAGGAGCAGGATCTAGTTGCTTGGAGCCTATCTTCTTCGGGGAATTGCAGTGTAACCTCCACTTACAATTTTATCTACAGCAGTAACAGGTTACATGTCAACAATCAATGGACTCGGTTATGGTCTCGATGGCTCCCTACCAAGGTATCAGTCCACCTGTGGAAGATTCTTAATAGGTGCCTCCCCTTGGATTCTAATATACAATGGGTGGGTATTCACCTATGTTCCAAATGTTACTGCTGCAAGAGAGCTCATTCTGAAGACTACAACCATCTATTTATGCAGAGTGATTGGGCTTCACATACTTGGTCTTATTTTACTTCCATAGGCTTGCAAACGGAAGGAAATTCTGTTAGTACCATCATTCCAAACACCATATGCAATTCTCAGCAGAAGTCCCTCTTCGGTCTCTTCACCCTAGCAGCTATTGGTGTTGGCATGTGGGAGATATGGTGCGCTAGAAATTCTGCAAAGTATGATGGGAAAGAGGTTTCAAAACAGGGACTCATCCACAAAATCTACTTCAAAGTCAAGGAGATTTGCCAAGCTACTGATCTTGCTGAAGCCAATCATAGTAAAATTAAAGTGTTAGAAGCCTTTGGCCTGCTGAATTCTAAATGCAGACAACATCAATTTCTGGCCATCAAATGGTTTTGTCCACCTTGGCCATCTCTCAAGCTAAATACGGACGGTGCCTCAAAGCAAAATGGTGAATCTGGAAGAGGTGGGATCATAAGAGATCATAACGGAAACATTCTTCTTGCTTTTGCCCACTACTATGGAATATCTAACAGTATCATTGCCGAGGCCCGTGCTCTCCTGGATGGTATTAAATACTTAAGAAGTACTGGTTCTAAGCCCACCATTATTGAATATGACTCGAAAACTCTTGTCCACATCATTAACAGACAAGCTCAATGCCCTTGGTCCATCCTCACCTATGTCAGAGAGATCTGGAGCATTCTTACTCATGAGGATTCCATCACTCATATCTATAGAGAAGGGAACACTGTGGCAGATTCATTGGCTTCTTTAGCATGTACTTTGAAATGTAATTCCTTTTATTCTTACCATGAGCTTCCCTCGCACATAAAGGGTGCAGCTCGGCTAGATAAGCTAGGCATGCCTAGTGTTCGAGTGATGTAATTTTAATATCTGATATTTTCATTATTCTATAAAATCTCCCCCGAGTGGAAAGGTGATGGAGTGGGTAATACCCACTCCTCCCCCTTTCTCTAGGTAGGGCTTTACACAAAAAAAAATAAAGACCGTATTGAAGAGGGGGATGGAGAATACGAAGAATATGAGGACGAGACTGATGCTTTTGCTAGTGGCATGAGGAGATTCGACGAACCGTCAGCCTCAGTAGAGGAACCCACCAAAGAGATTAATCTAGGTATCGAGGAAAATCCTAGGATTGTCCTCATCAGTAAAAATTTGCCGCCCTCTAAAGAAGAGGCTCTCGTTCAAGTTCTTCAAGAATATAAGGACACGTTTGCATGGTGTTATGAAGATATGCCGGGTCTGGACCCTGCGCTTGTTGAACATCGCCTAACCCTTAAGCTAGGGTCCGTACCGGTCAAGCAGCAGTTAAGACGTTTCCACCCTCACATAGCATTAAAGATGAAAGAAGAGGTCGATAAGCTTCATAAAGCTAGATTTATTCGAGTCATCCTCTACCCCAATTGGGTGGCTAACATCGTCCCGGTAATGAAAACGGATGGAAAAGTTTGAATTTGCATAGACTTCCGGGACCTTAACCGCACGTGTCCTAAAGATGGTTTCCCCCTCCCTCACATTGATGTGTTGATCGATAATACGGCAAGGTATGAGACCCTTTCTTTCATGGATGGTTTCTCAGGATATAATCAGATTCGCCTGGCCGAGGAAGATCAGGAGAAAACCTCATTCACTACACCTTGGGGCACTTACTGTTATGTGGTCATGCCATTCAGACTCAAGAACGCTGGAGTCGCTTACCAAAAGGCCATGATGACTATTTTTCATGATATGATCCACATTTTTATTGAGGTATATGTTGACGACCTGGTAGTGAAATCAAGAATAAGGATTGAGCATCCTGGGGTTCTAGCCAAGGTTTTGCAAAGAGCACGGGAGTACCAATTGAAAATGAACCCTAAGAAGTGCATGTTTGGCGTTTCATCAGGGAAGTTGCTTGGGTTCATCGTTAGCAAAAGGGGTATTGAGATTGATCCCAACAAGGCAAGGGCAATAAGGGATATGCCCCATACCAATAATTTGAAGAAAGTTTGAGGATTGATCGGAAGGTTACAATTTATTCACTGATTTGTCTCCCATCATTCACAAAGGTGTAGGCCGTTTTATGAGCTTACTAAATCGGGAGTCAAATTTAATTGGGATGACAAGTGTCAAGCAGCCTTTGACAGACTAAAGGATTATTTGGCCAATCCTCTTATCCTGAGGCCGCCGGTTCCAGGCAAACAACTTGTTCTTTATGTTTCTGTCCTGGATGACTCTGTTGGTGCTGTCCTTGCGTAGGTTGATGAAGAAGGAAAGGAGAGGGCAGCCTACTACTTGTCTAAACTTCTCAACCCCTGTGAGCAGAAGTACTCAGCCATGAAAAAGACTTGTGCTGCTTTAGTCTGGGTAGTGTAGAAGTTGAAACACTATTTCTTAGCTCACAAGGTTCATCTTATTGCTCGCATGAATCCTATCAAGTTTCTCTTTGAAAAATCCTTTCTCACTGATCCATTGGCATGATGGCAAAGTGTCATTTCTCAGTTTGACATCATCTACATTCAGCAAAAAGTAATTAGAGGCTATGCCATAGCAGAACATCTTGCTCATCACCCTCTCCCTAGATTCGACCCTGTTCGCTTAGAGTTTCCAGATGAGGAACTAATGTCCGTCAATCAGCCCGATTTGATGTGGCCGTTGCATTTTGATGGAGCAATGAATTCACAAGTAATGGGGATCGGTATTGTTCTCCTATCACCTGAGGGTATCACTATTCCGCTTGCCTCTCAGCTCGCATTTCCAGTGACAAATAATATAGCTGAGTATGAGGCTCTTCTTGTCGGACTGGGGGCCGCTCATCAATTCGATGTTACCCACTTGCGGATTGTAGGTGATAGTCAGCTTATTCTTCGCCAAGTGCTCACTAAATGTCGCACGCTTGATCCTAAACTTAAACCTTATCAGGAACTGGCTTCCGCTTACGCCAAGCTTTTCACTAAACTAATCTTCATCCATCTTCCTCGAGATCAGAACATCCTAGCTGATGCCCTCGCTTCTCTTACTTCCTCCTTGATTTTCCTTCCCGAAAGGGACTTCCACTCAATCATCGTTCAAAAGTGTCTCACTCCTGCTATTAAAGATCCAGCGTTCCTCAATATTAAGGAGGAGGTGCTCAAGAAGGTTAAGGAAGGTGGAATTATTGAGAACAAGGAGATCATGTTATTAGATCTAGAGGAAGAGTTGGATGATGAAGAAAAGCTATGGTATTATGAGATTGCCAAGTATTGTTAGGATCAATCTTATCCTGAAGCAGCCACGGCTGAAGAGAAGAAAGCCATCAGAAGAGTTGCTCAGAGATATACTCTCGTTAGAGGTGCGCTTTATAGAAGAGGTCTCACTGGAGTTCTGCTCAGATGCCTCGACGATGATGAGTCTTGGAAGATTGTGGAAGAGGCACATTCAGGAGTGTGTGGGGGTCATGTCAATAGCCAAATGCTAGCTAAGAAAATCTTTAGATTAGGCTTCTATTGGCCCACTCTAGAAGAGGATTGTTCTATCTATGTCCGAAGGTATGTCAAGTGCCAACTGCACGCCGACAAAATTCATTCTCCTGCTTCTTCACTCCACCCTATGTCCTCCCCATGGCCTTTTTCCATGTGGGATTTTGACATCATTGGACCTCTTGGTGACTCAAACCTCCTCACGAAACCGAAATCATTTATACTCATGGCCACGGAGTACTTCACCAAGTGGGCGGAAGCGGAAGCCTATGTGGAGATTAAAGCATCAACCGTCTGCAAGTTTATAATGAAGAACATCATTGCAAGATTTGACATTCCAAGTACCATCGTCACCGATAATGGGCCACAGTTCATCTCTCAAGAGCTTCAAGATCTCTGCAACAGGTATAACATTGCATTGCATCATTCATCGCCTTATTATCCACAGGGCAATGGTCAAGCAGAGGCAACGAATAAAACCTTGATCAAAATCTTTAAGAAAACGTGCGAGGCTAATAAATTCGCGGATTGGCTATAAAATATAGTTGAAGCTCTTTAGGCCTACCGCACTTCATTCGTACTCCTACTGGATAAACCCCTTTCGCCCTCACTTATGGAATGGAGGCGGTAGTTCCTTATGAGATTCTTATTCCTTCTATTAGAGTACAATTGGATAAGGAGCTCTCTATTGATGAATGCTGTGAATCTCTCCTTGCACAGATGGAAATCTTTGATGAAAAGCGTCTGGCCGCCGTCGAACATGCGCGCGTTTATCAAAACAGGCTTTCACGTTTTTATCAAAAGAAAGTAATTGAGAGGAAATTTAAAGTTGGAGAAATGGTGATCAAAAGAATCTTTGTAAAACTAGGTGGACCTCGTTCAAAGCTCCAACCAAATTGGGAGGGGCCCTATGTAATAAAAGAAGTTTATCCTGGCAACGTTTACAAACTGGTTAACGCTGAAGGGGAAGAACTGGCTTACCCTTGGAATGGACTGTACCTTAAGAAATACGACCCCTAAGCCTCAAAAAAAAAGAGAAAAAATGAAAAGTTGCAGGCTGGCATGGTGCATAGGCCAAGAAACCCGAAAAATTCAAAGTCTCTAATACATTTTTCAGTCTTGATGGTTTAACTTGGGGTCAACACCTACACACTACACATTTTGCTCCCGAACTCAAGCAGTGCAAAGTCCGAGGGAAGTCAAAGCCTAACTGAAAGTGTAAAGATATTACCCGTTCTCTTCCCTTCGGTCCACAAAGGGGGGGAGTTAGACCCTAGGTAGATTACCAAACTTAACCGCCGCCCTAGTAGGTGGAAGTCAGGGCCCAAAAGGGAACAACATGCTACAAAGCCCAAGTACAATTAGGTTTTTATTTCAAAAAGAAAATTCAAGTCAAATATAAAGAAAATCATGACAAGAGGGCAAAGTCCCCTCATGGAAAACCCTGGTCGCAAGCATGCATGAATAAGGACAAAAGGGAAACAAAATTTCCCTATGCCGAAGACCGAACCCCAACAGGCATATGGTAGGGGAGGAAAATTCCCTCGATCTTTCAAAGCCCCCTGTGGAATTCCCCAAAACATTTTTTTCTACCTCCCCGTGGTATGTCTTAAGCCTGAAGGATGGCGGAGACTGACCTTGGAGGATGCACAGCACAAAGTCTTGGGTAAAAGCATAGTGTTGAGTTATGGTTTTAATGATTGTTGAGTTATGGTTTTGATGATAACTAAACTTAACGTGTGAATACATGATGATAACTAAAGTTATGGTTGATTGCACATGTTCTTGTTGACTGTGTACATTAATATTATTGTTTATATATGATTGAGTTGGTTTTACAAGAGGCAAGAGGTTTCATAACCTCTTTAATGTAAACATTCATGAGGTATTAACCTTGACTATTTTGACTTGTTGGATCGTCTCATGGCAGTTGCCTAGTAAACCAAATGTGCGGATAAGCACCTTGCTCTTCTACAATCCAAAACAGGTGGTATATATCATTTACTGTCAAGAACCATGGGTAAGATTCTTACCTTGTTATAGCATCAATCTCACCATGGGTATTCCATATACTTCTCCTTTATAAACTTCACTCATGATATTTGAGGTTCGCGATGGTTGCATGAATTGATAGCTTATAAGGTTGAATGTACAAGTTCTTGAATGCAAAAGTTCCTCAATCTAATCAATCACAAATGCTCAAATGGTTTAAGCTTTTCAAATGTATAAACTAAGTTAAACCAAACCCAAAATGCATGGAATTGATGAGGACATGAAGCTCTTGACTTATAGATATGTTTGATTGGGCTAACACTTCATTTTTGCAGGAATTTCACTATTCGATCGACCTAAGAGTCAGGGGCGGTCGACCGGATTTAACAGCATTCAAAAAGCTACAGAATTTCTCAGTCCAGTCGACCGCCGGCTAGATCCTGGTCAACCGGAAATGCCAGAAGCCAAAACTATCAAACTTGTGAAAAATCGGTCGACCGACCCAGTGCTTCCGGTCGATCGACAGCCCCGAGGCCCCTTTTGTTGACTTCGTGTTTCCAGCTCGTGGAGAGGAATCTTCAGCCATTTGTTTAATCCCAATGACCCCAATTAAGCCATGATTTGTGGATCTGGTCTGGGGCTTGTCTATGGACCATTCAAGGGCTATAAAACATATCATTTGGAATCATAAACCCTAACCATCCAAGAGATCCAAGGGGAGGCTGTCCAAGGAGGAAGAAGAGGGTACTGTAGCTCCATGGACAGTACCTCGTGCAGCAAGATCTTCATCT
Source organism: Amorphophallus konjac (assembly GCA_022559845.1). Taxonomy (NCBI): domain Eukaryota; kingdom Viridiplantae; phylum Streptophyta; class Magnoliopsida; order Alismatales; family Araceae; genus Amorphophallus; species Amorphophallus konjac. The sequence continues at coordinate 189,508,612 of CM040126.1, read as the reverse complement.
ATCTCCAACCCAATCAAGGTACATCTGAAGCCAACAAGTACTTATGAAGTGAAGAAGCAAGCAACCAACAAAGAGAGATCAAGGGGGAGGCTATCAAGAAGCAAGCAAGGGTTTCAAGAAGAGATTAAGGGAAGATTGTTCAAGTGAAGAAGGAAGAGTACTGTAGCCGTGAACAGTATCCCGTGCAGCAAACTCTACATCCACTCCAAGTCCATTCAAGCTTAATCTGAAGCCATTCAAGCGAAGAAGGAATCAACACAAATAACTGTAGCATGCATTCAGGGGGAGCCAAATCAGGAGCCTTCTAAACTCTGGTTTATTCATTTTGGTGTCTTGTGCTTTAAAGTTTCAGATTTGTGTTTCTTATAAACTGTAAACACTCGTGTGTTTGTGGATCGTCTTGGATCCGTTGTCGTGTGTGGTCGTGGAGTTCCATTCCTGTGTGTGTAGGTCTTCTTAGATCTACGTGTGTGTATGGATTTATCCAGATCTTAGTGTTTGTGCGTGTGGAGTGCTGCATCTGTCACAGCAAGTGTGTGTGTGGTTGATCCGGTTGTCGGATCGTGTTGAAGATCTCATCTCCGTGTGTGTGTGTGTGTTGGGGCGTGTCCCCGTGTGTGTGTTCGGGCGTCGCCCCGTGTGTGCTTGGAGCGTCATCTCCGTTTGGGGATTTATCCCTAAGTGAAGCCTCACTGGGTTTGGTGAGGGGTGGACGTAGGATTGCCGTCGTTGCATCCGAACCACCTTAAAATTATCGTGCATTGTGGTTTGGATTGTGTGGTGTGATTCAATTCTTCTACCTCCATTCTACGTGTGTGTTAGTGTATATTGTTATTCTGGATTTATCCACGTATATCTTGCTTAATACATATCATCATCAAGTTAAGTTTGATTAATCCAACTTGTGAACAAATAGTTTTGAACATCTTGATTAGCATTTTATCACACTCTTATCACATTCTTTAAAAAGGCCAAAAGTTTTCTTAAAACTTGTAAACACCCAATTCACCCCCCTCTTGGGTGTCATTGATCGCGGGACTTCAATTGGTATCAGAGCTAAGGCTCGATTTTTCATAGGTCTAACGATCTAGAGAGATCCAAATCAATGACTACCAACATATACACCCTGACATCTCCACCGGTGTTTGATGGTTGCAATTTTGATTTGTGGTTAGGAAGGATGTGCAGTCTAGTCAACTCATATGATCCTAAGCTATGGAAGCTTATCTCACATGGTCCTTATGAGTTGCCTAAGACAAATCTGTCTGGACCGCAGATTCTAAGTTTAAACATGATCAAAATTATTTGGTTCTAAAATTGCGTGTTACTGCAGTTGATTCTAATCATTTCCCTTTTGTCTCCCATTGTAGATCCGCGAAGGATATCTTGGTTGGTTTAACCAAAGTCCGGGAAGAGCATGAAGACCAATGTCTTGTGGCAGGCACGATTGGTCAAGGGAGTGATCAGCAAGTTGAATCAAGCTCAAAGGTAAATTCTGATTCTGATAATGAAGATAAATTTACCTATGAGGAGTTATTGATTACATATGATGAGCTTGATGATAAATATGAGAAGATTAAGTCTGAAAACAAAAAATTAAAAAAGAATGTTAGACAAAATAAATGTGATTCTCCCTGTAAAAAATGCTCACACTTGAAGGAATTGATTGATGGTCATGTGTTTGACATTGAAATTCACAAAGATCATATTTCTTTTTTGAGAAATGAAAATAAAGAGCTGAGAGAGAGAGTAAGTCTTATGAACAATGGTCAAAATGAGTTTGCTCATGATAAAAATCTTAAAAAAGAAATGAGAAACTGAAGGAATTACACACGATCATTTCCGAAAGATTGCTTGTTTTTGAAAAAGGAAATTCTGTGATGTTGATGAATCTGAAAGAGTGCATGCCTTGTTACAAGAAATTGAAAATCACAAAACCATCAATGCCACTTTACATGAACAAGTCAACTCTTGTGAAAATAAGATGGTTTCCGATGAATTGCACATTGCATCTCTTGAATCTGAAATCGTTGATTTGAAGAATTCTTTGTCCAAGTTTGTTGATGAGAAAGATAATCTAGACAAAATCTTGGGGACTAAGGTGAATTTTTAAAGGGAAGGGCTGGACTATAATCCTGTGAACAAAAATAAGTTTAAAAATAAAGTTTATACATATTTTGTACATAGTTCAAACATAGCCAGCACATCAAATGGGTCTCCAAATCAATCATCTTCTCAGATAACAAAAAGATCAAATAAACATCAAAAAAATAAAAATCATGTTGCACACACACATGCATCGACAAAGAAAATCAACTTGCATCAAAAATCCAAAAATACTGCTAGCACCTCCATGCATGTTAAACATACTTCTGTCACACACACACAACCACCTAGAAAGAAACTCTCATATTTTTATTGTGAAAAACATGGATGTGCCATGCATAATTATTTTATGATGAAGAATGATGATTTAGAAACATATAGGAAAAGAATGAAGCTTTTTGCAAATGGGAAACAAGAGTGGAACAAAAAAAACACATGCTTCAAAGAATCCTCACACTGTTAAGCATTCAAAGTCATGCTGTGGTTACTGTGATAAATCTGGACATATGATGCATGGTTATCTTTTGATAAAAAATGACGATATGAATATTGTCAAAAATTGGAAACCACATGCGTATGTTGCTGCTAACTCACAAGGACCCAAAATGGTTTGGGTACCCAAGAATGCAAATTGAGAAATCTATTTTACAGGTGTGCCATGGAAATGTAAAGTATGAAATCTATTTTCATCAAGAAGGTAAGGCACACCAGTCAATTAACTCAAGCAAGGTTAAAAGAAAAATCAAAGCTAAAATTTAGAAACTCAGGTGACATCCCTCTTACACTCTTCAGTAATTGTGTCATGGTTTGATTGAATAGTCTTGTGATAATGCATATGTCTGTACATGCATTCCTTCCATAGTTGTTTACATGTTTGTGTGTATATCACTTGTCATATAGCATCTTGTTGTAGGAGAGCTTAAAGATTCTTCAAATCATGATCTCACTACATATATTGAGTTTACATACACCTTCACATGCTGTCATGCACGAAAGTTGAAGAAACTACTTTTCAACTAGAATGAATTTATGTCATAATGCATTGCATTTCTCTTTTCTTTCATCACATCCATGACAGCATATAGCATTAGGATGTTACTGAACACCTTGTATTCATGCACACACTAAGGGGGAGCAACCACATTCGTCATATGGGCTAAGTGTTTAGGTTCATACCTGATTCATGCATCAAGTTTGAAGCTATTAAGGGGATATTAGTTGTTAAAGGGAATTTGTCATGTCATTGTTAATAAATTTGAATCGAAATTGATAAATCAAGTCTTTCTGTCCTTGGATGCAGATTATACTCCCAAAATCCAAATGATGATGGGCTAGTCATGGCCATCCATAGTCAGGCTTGAATCAATTAAAGGAATACCTTGCAAGGATGAAAAATAATGAGAACCTTCTCAATCGCCACCAGGAGATAGGATATCAGAACTTGAACAACCTCCAGGATTGACTCAAGTACAAGCTGGTGAAAGTCCTTGTATGTGTTAAAGTAAGTACCCAAGACATGGTATGAAAGGCTCGCATCTTTTTGATTGAGAATGGGTTAAATAGGTAAGGTTGATCAAACATCTCTCGCGAGACAGATCAGGTAAAAGACATTTTGGTGGTTCAAGTATATGTGAATGATATTTTTGTTGGAACTACTGATAATGCCTTGTGTGATCAATTTTTAGGGAGTGTGCAAGGATATTTTGAAATAAGTGAACTAAATTCTAATCTTCTCTGGATTGCAGGTGAAAGACTTGGAAGATGATGGATGCTCAGGGCACAAGTATTGAGAATTATCTTCTGATCTCTATTTAAAAAACTCACATTTGTTTCGACCATGTCTCCATGAATGAAAAAAAAATTGTTTTTGTCATTAGAATGCAATTACACTTTTCATGAACCACCATTGCATGCCTATATTTCATGAATATGAAAACTCATCTATTTGATTATCATTGTTGGACTACATGGTATATCAAATGGTGACTTGAGGAAGGGCAAGCCATTCTTGTCTGAAGCCTATCACCATGTGTCAGAATGTGCCTCCGCCTGGTACCATGAGTCACATGTTCATTGAGGTCATAGGTTACATGATTTTTAAAAATAAAAAGTGTCAATTATGTAACTTGTGCACATAGAGAGGGAGAGTTTGTTTCTGAATGAATGATTTGGAGTTGTGAGTCTAACTCATCCTTGTGGACTTCAATCTCTTGCCTGTTACTAAAGCTAAATTGATCATAACTCTATGCATATGATTCTTGAAAAGGTGAATATCTGAAACTCATGCAATGGCCTACAGTCACCTTGTGATGTTGTTCATATGATAGGTATTGATTCTCAAGGCAAAGGTAAGAAAACAAATTCTGAAGTCCTAACCTTCATGAGGTTAGTGGTTGAGTGCTTGGAGGCTTCCAGCCTTGTCTCTTGAACTAAGGTAATTCAACCTTTTTTACTGTGAAAATGAAAAATTCATGCATTCTCATGTGGCACTTCGAAATAGGTATTGCTTCTAAATGGCTGAACTGATTTTTCCTCAACTCTGATGTGATGAAATCTATGTTTGAATAATTCATGCTTGAAACTGCATGCTTGATAGCACACTTGAATTTAATTGCACATCTGGTATATCAAATGGCAATTTTGGAAGAGTGGATTATGTCCACTTGGAAGCATTCCCTATGCGTGAGCTGGGTCTTCGCACTAAAATCTTCGCCTCATATCAGATCTTGACAAGTGTGACTGGCTTATGAATGGTTGATTTGTGAATGAATCCTTGACCTGAGCTAATTATATTGAAAATATATTTTTGATCAAATGATCTAAACATTCGGCTTGTGGATGATTTCTCTTTTCAAAATTGTGAAATGCTCTTGAAAATCTGATTTTGAACAATTTTAAAAAGTGGGTTGCACTACTTAATTTTGATCATTTTATGCACCCTTATTCATAAAGGCTATGTCATTGACAAATGTCATGAAAAATGTTTGTTGAGAAATTTATCTCATGGTTTGAAAAACCAAGCTCCTACATCTTGCACTTACACACTGCATTGCATTCTTATATGCTCATAGGTTACAATGCATTAGAACTCATGCATTAGCTGTATTTAGTTCATTCAATGGGTATATATTCAATTGGTATCAACAATTGTGCATCACATTGTATATTTGCATTGCATGTTGCATATATTCCCTCTGTGTGCTTGCTTGATACTATATGTTATTCACCCCCATCTTTGAAATTCCTATAACCATATGTCTTCTTGATAAATAATATTGCATTTGAGTCATTATTGGAGTGTTTCATATCGTTAGGGGGAGTTACACTGTTATGTGTTCATGATATTTTCGGTATACATGCTGAATCAAATTCGCACACTTCATGTACAAAATGTGAAAATGAGTGCTAAAGATAAGGATATATGAATTTCCTTTCAACACTATAGAGATATTAAACTTGCTGCATGAATGTTGAAGAGACAATTGAGGAAAAAGCTGCCTACCTATCTTTGTTGAAAAATCTGAAATGAAAATGGAAGGCAGAGCAATGCTCAGTCTCACTGAGTAAATTGGGCACATGTCACCTAAGACGTGATGTGGTTTATTTCTGAAAAGTGTTGACTAAAGTACCTCTCCTCAAAATGAGGTGAAATGGTTCAGTATTCTGAGTAACTGGGGATTCTGGCATGAGCTCCATGCGTTTACTCGCGTAAAAAGGAATTATTTGAACCTGATCATTCTTAGAAAAATTCTGACTATCTGTGTAAAATTAGTGAGGTAGAGCGAAGCCTCCAATATGATGTTCTCAAAATTAAAGTGCAGTCTAAAAAATGTCTCCTTGTGTTGATATGAAAATCGAAATATCCATATTATAACTATCGTTTTTCATGTTACACACTTACACATCTGAAATTTGATTTATTATGTATTCAGAAAATTGATTGACTGCATTAGTAATTGCATGGATCTCCTATATGATTGTACAATCTCCCATGTGTTACACATGTGCATTCCGGTTGTCATGACTCTCATGCCTCTTTCTTATACTCATTCCCTTCATATATAAGTACGGGGGAGCTGTGTTGCATGTATATATACGTATTTGTTTGATTGTGCATCTCATATGTCATCACTTGCATGTGTTGCATTTCATGCATTTCAAACCAAAATTTAAAAATCTGGAAAATGATGAAAATTCAAACAACTGAATGGACTTCAAATGCTTTATACTTGCTCAATAAGCTTAAAGGTGTTGAATGGACATTGGGGAGGAAGATTGGAATCATATTGATTTGTTGGTCTCCGGTCCTCTCATCTTTCCATGTGAGAATAATCACCATTTGGTATCATCTACGTGGAATCATATTGATTTGTTCGTCCATGATTTACCCTTGCTTCTTCTGATTTGATAAGATGGGCTATTGCTGTTACAAAGGGAGATAAACTTGTTCTTGCTTTGTTAGCTTCTTCCAGATTGCATCATATTGTTGTTATGTGAGAAAGATTTACATTATCCCGCTTTTTGATTATGTCAAAGGGGGAGAAAGATTGATGATTATGTGTGATTATGTGTGACAGGGGGAGAAGAATATATGTGCCATTATGTTGTATCATCATTAAGTTTATCATCATCAAAAAGAGAGAGATTATTGAGTTATGGTTTTGATGATTGTTGAGTTATGGTTTTGATGATAACTAAACTTAATGTGTGATTACGTGATGATAACTAAACTTATGGTTGATTGCACATGTTCTTGTTGACTGTGTACATTCATGTTGTTGTTTATATATGATTGAGTTAGTTTTACAAGAGGCAAAAGGTTTCATAACCTCTTTAATGTGAACATTCATGAGGTATTAACCTTGACTATTTTGACGTGTAGGATCATCTCATGACAGTCGCCTGGTAAATAAAACGTGTGGATAAGCACCTTGCTCTTCTACAATCCAAAATAGGTGGTATATGTAATTTACTGTCAAGAACCATGGGTAAGATTCTTACCTTGTTATAGCATCAATCTCACCATGGGTATTCCATATACTTCTCCTTTATAAACTTCACACATGATGTTTGAGGTTCGCGATGGTTGCATGAATTGATAGCTTACAAGGTTGAATGCATAAGTTCTTGAATGCAAAAGTTCCTCATTCCAATCAATGATAAATGCTCAAATGGTTTAAGCTTTCCAAATGTATAAACTAAGTTAAACCAAACCCAAAATGCATGGAATTGATTAGAACATGAAGCTCTTGACTTATAGATATGTTTCATTGGGCTAACACTTCATTTTTACAGGAATTTCACTGTTCGGTCGACCTAAGAGTCAGGGGCGGTCGAACGGATTTAACAGAATTCAAAAAGCTACAGAATTTCTCAGTCCGGTCGATCGCCGGCTAGATCCCGGTCGACTGAAAATGCCAGAAGCCAAAACTCTCAAACCTGTGAAAAATCGGTCGACCGACCCAGTGCTTCCGATCGACCGATAGCCCCGAGGCCCCTTTTGTTGACTTCGTGTTTCCAGCTTGTGGAGAGGAATCTTCAGCCATTTGTTTAATCCCAATGACCCCAATTAAGCCATGATTTATGGATCTGGTCTGGGGCTTATCTATGGACCATTCAAGGGCTATAAAACATATCATTTGGAGTCATAAACCCTAACCATCCAAGAGATCCAATGGGAGGCTGTCCAAGGAGGAAGAAGAGGGTATTGTAGCTCCGTGAACAGTACCTCGTGCAGCAAGATCTTCATCTATCTCCAACCCAATCAAGGTACATCTGAAGCCAACAAGCACTTATGAAGTGAAGAAGCAAGCAACCAACAAAGAGAGATCAAGGGGCAGGCTATCATGAAGCAAGCAAGGGTTTCAAGAAGAGATTAAGGGAAGATTGTCCAAGTGAAGAAGGAAGGGTATTGTAGCCGTGAAGAGTACCCCGTGCAGCAAACTCTACATCCACTCCAAGTCCATTCAAGCTTAATCTAAAGCCATTCAAGTGAAGAAGGAATCAACGCAAAGATCTGCAACATACATTCAGGGGGAGCCAAATCAGGAGCCTTCTAAACTATGGTTTATTCATTTTGGTGTCTTGTGCTTTAAAGTTTCAGATTTATCTTTCTTATAAACTGTAAACACTCGTGTGTGTGTGGATCGTCTTGGATCCGTGGTCGTGTGTGGCCGTGGAGTTCCATTCGTGTGTGCGTAGGTCTTCTTAGATCTGCGTGTGTGTGTGGATTTATCCAGATCTTAGTGTTTGTGTGTGTGGAGTGCTGCATCTGTCGCAGCAAGTGTGTGTGTGGTTGATCCGATTATCGGATCATGTTGGAGACCTCATCTTCGTGTGTGTGTGTGTGTGTGTGTGTGTTGGGGCGTGTCCCCGTGTGTGTGTGCGGGCATCGTTTCGTGTGTGCTTGAAGCGTTGTCTCCGTTTGGAGATTTATCCTTGAGTGAAGCCTCACCGGGTTTGGTGAGGGGTGGACGTAGGATTGCCGTCGTTGCATCCGAACCACCTTAAAATTGCCGTGCATTGTGGTTTGGATTGTGTGGTGTGATTCAATTCTTCTACCTCCATTCTACGTGAGTGTTAGTGTATATTGTTATTCCAGATTTATCCACGTATATCTTGCTTAATCCATATCATCATCAAGTTAAGTTTGATTAATCCAACTTGTGAACAAATAGTTTTGAACCTCTTGATTAGCATTTTATCACATCACATTCTTTAAAAAGGCCAAAAGTTTTCTTAAAACTTTTAAACACCCAATTCACCCCCCTCTTGGGTGTCATTGATCGCGGGACTTCACATAGGTCTTGAGCACGTTGATCCTCTTTTAAATTATCCAAGAATGGTTAATGAATTTAAGATAATGAATAAGTAAGATCACGCGATCCATATACCATGTTCGGTCCAAAAGAATTAAAAAAAAAAACAAAAAAATGTGTTTCAATTAACGCCTGCGCACGAATGCGTCATTTCTGTGAATAGCGTCTATCTTCATGTCGTCATTTAAAATTTAAAAAAAAATTAAAAAATATTTTTCAATTAACACCTGCGTGCGAGGGCGTCATTTCTGTGAATAGCGTCTATCTTCATGTCGTCATTTAAAATTTAAATAAAAATAAAAAATGGTTTTCAATTAACGCCTGCATGCAAGGGCGTCATTTCTGTAAATAGCGTATGTCTTCATGTCGTCATTTAAAATTTAAATAAAAATAAAAATAGTTTTCAATTAACGCCAGCGCACGAGGGCGTCATGTCTATGATCAACATCTTTTGTAGAGTCGTCATCTAGAAGAAAAGAGAAAAAGTTTTAAAAAAAATTGGAAGAAAGAAATTCCCCGACTTGATGTCCACTGCTTTTCCCTTTGCCATATCATTTGTTTGTTTGCACGGTGTGGGCATTCTTTTGTTCTAAGTTTACATTTGCTTGCTTGCATGTTGCATTTTCCTATGTCTTTGTTATTTGCCTTAATTAACTAAAGGCTTGGCCCCTTGACCCATTATCAAGGTCAAAATAACGACAACACCATGGTTATTAAGCAAGGGGCCAAGCCGAACAGATGAATTAATCTGTTTGCTTAAGTGTGAAATACAGGCACAAGAGTAAGGAAAAAGGAAAGAAACAAGTCAAGTACACAAGTGTTCAAAATGACAACTCAGGTAACATCAAAATCTCATATGTATATATATGCACAAATGTATGTGTACAAGAACATGTAGGTGGAAGAGTACAGGTCTCTCTCTTTAACTCTCACCTCCACTCTCCTCTCTACTACTCTCCTCCTCACCGTCATCTCGGCGACGGGTCTGTGGAGGGGGCATGGACCCCCGGGAGGTAGCAGAAGCTCGAGCGTGCTCCTCCGCCTCGTTCCTCTGCCGAGTCGAGGAACCTGCTAGGTAGGTAGTGCTGGAGAATGCGCTAGAGTGTCCCGCAGCTCGCGCCCGCTCTCGGCCTCTCTGGAGGTGCTCCTCTATCGCTCGTAGCCGCTCCTGTACGACGGCCAGCTGTACTCTCATGTTCGCAAGCTCGCGCTCGCGCGCCATCTGCTCCTCCCTCTCACGGGTGAGCTCCCTCCGCTCCACCTCAAGGAGGATCCTCAGCTCGGTCACGTCGCTAGGCAGCTCCTCTCGCCGCCTCAGTGCTTCCTCTAGCTCCACGACCCGTTGGTAACGGATCGTAAGCTCGGTCCCGGCTAGAGCCGCCCGAGTAAGCACGTCATGTAGCTCAGTAGCCTGCATTATTCACTATTGGTTATAAGCATCATGATATGAAGTTCGGTGAAAGAAGAAGCATATAAGGTCCTGTTGCTTACCCCTGCCTCGTGCCACCTCGCCTCCTCCTCCAACTCTGCGATCCGCCGATCACAGGTCATGAGCTCGGTCTGGGCATGAGCAGCCTAGGTGAGTGCTTCCTGTAACTCCGCAACTTGAAACATCACCATTCACTCAAGTTTCGAATACTCATTCCCAAGTTGAGTTTTCAAATTATATTCCTTTGAACTTACCCACTCCGCCAGGTCACGCTCCCCTACTTCGGCCCGTGCTACCGCACCAGCAAGCAATCCCTGCAAGGAATCCACCACGATGCTCGGGTCCCTCGAGCTGGAGCACCACCTGTCCCTCTCCCTGCCGCTCCTTGCTGGGGACGCTGCATTCATTGAGATTGTCAATGGCTGAACATTAATAATTCAGGTATCATTTGCATATAGATAGTTGCACTCACCAGGGTCTCCAGGTCTGCCTGCGTGGCTGCAAGCTGGGCCTCCAGGCTATGGAGATGGACTTGCATGTCCATCATTGCCGTGTCCCGCGCATCCTGCATTCATCACATATTAGTTGCAAAATAAACATACATCATTTAGAAAGAATGCATTCATACATACCCATATGACCCTCATCTGGGGTCGGCCAGCGAAGATCTCCCAGTAGCGCCGCAGGTACTCCGAGCTATCTGCCGCCTAAGAGGTAACCCGGGTCCCGCCATGCTGCCAGTCAGCGTACTGATTTGGGAATCGGAACTGCCAGTCTATGGCGATGGTGCGTCCGCGGGTCTTTTTTTTTGGTAAGTAATGATCTATGTATTAATGATAATCAAATTGTACATCAATAGTATGAAATTAGAACTAACATGCTCAAGGCCACTCAGGTTGTGGTCTCAGAGCTAATCAAAAAGAATGAATCTTTTAAAGATGCATTTCTCTCTAGCAGTTAATGATTTTTGACCATGAGATTCAATGACTCTTCTAGTATCTTCAAGGATATCTATGAAAATGTTACCTTTTCTGGTGCTGGTGCCTTCAAAAATTCTTCTACAGCGTTCCTTCCAAATCTTCCAAATAATAATGCGAAAGAGAAGTCTAGCAAGGATAGTCAATTGTCCAAATTTGGGGAATTCAACATGAAGCTGCTACAATTCTTGGACTATTCCTGATTTTGGTTCCCTGAAAAGGTCGAACCGAATGAGAATGTGTTTCCAAACCCAACTTGTATAAGCACATTCAAAAAAAATGTGGTCTTGATAATCAATTCCTTGCATACAAAGAAGACAGATGCTTGGCATATAGAATCCTTTCTTTTGTAAATTTTCAGCAGTAGGAAGTTTGTTTAAAGTAGCTTGCCATGTACAATGAGAAGCATTTTGAGTGGTAGGATTTTTCCAAACCCAATCATGGAATCTGAAATCAGAACCTCTTTGTCTGATGTCTTGCCAAATTATTTTAGTCTTCATTTCCTCCTTATTATTCTTCCAAATAATTGAGTCCGATCCTTCATTTTGGATAGGAACAGCCTCAATTAGTTCCCATAGCTCCTCCATTTCAGCAGACAGGGCAATGGGCAGATGCCATTGCCCTTCTGAGATCAGCTCACTCAACTTTACATTTTTTCCAAGCATCAAGTCCTGTCTAATATGGTCTCCATACATTTGATTGATACTGTATCCATTTAGCCAAGGGTCTGTCCACTGGTTTATAAGATGGCCCTCAGAGATAATATAAGCTATATGGCTGCGGACAGCACTTCTGGCTTTTAAAATACACTTCCATGCTGATGAGAAGTAAGGCTGGATTTTATATTCCCAAATGCTCTTATCTGCTAGATATTTGCTTCTGATCCAATCATTCCAAAGAGAATTTTTATTAGAAAGAATGTCCTACAGCAGCATACCTCCTGAAGCATGATTCCACTCTTGCAGGTTTTTTAATCCCAGACCTCCTTCTGATTTTGGCTTACAGATATGATTCCAAGATACCATATGAATCACTTTTTTTGAAGAATGACCATTCCAGTAGAAGTTTCTCAGCATTCTTTCAATGTTCTGTATAAGCCCAGTAGGAAGAAGAAATGCAGTAGTCCAATATATGGAATAAGAAGAGAGAACATATCTTATAAGTTCCAGCCGGCCAGATCTTGAAAGCAATCTATTTTTCCAGTCATCAATCTTCCTTTTAATTTTCTCCAAAATAGGATAGCAGTTGAATTTTCTGACAGAATTAGAAAGAAGTGGAAGACCCAGGTATGGAACTGGTAGTTCTCCTTTATTAATACCAATTTGGCTAATAACAAGTTGCTGATCTTTCACTGCCCCTCCAAGGTATACTTTACTCTTATCTGAATTTAAATTCAGACCAGACATAGAAGCAAATCTTTGAAGAAGTTGTCTCACATGATCAATAGTATTAGGATCATCATTCAGAAAAAGAATAAGGTCATCAACAAAAGTAATGTGAGAAACCTTCAAATAACCTGCTGATGGGCATTGGATATCACCTCTTTGTACTGCTTTATTCATAAGGTAAGTGAAGCCTTCCATGACAATAGTGAATAGATATGGGGATAAAGGATCCCCCTGCCTGAGTCCATTCGAACTTTTAAAGAAGCCATGAGGGGTACCATTAACTAATACAGAAAAAGCAGATCCATCAATACAGCTAGAAATCCATTTAATGAAACTGTTAGGGAATCCCATTTGCTCCATCAGAAAATACAGAAATTCTCTGTTTACTGAATCAAAAGCCTTTTTCAGATCAGCTTTTAAGCAGATAATTTTTCTTTTGGACTTGGAGTGTAGATTCCTTATGATATCATTAGCCAATAACACATTATGCTGGATTTTCCCCCCTTTGATGAAGGCAGATTGATTGTTACTAATAAGTATAGGGACAACCTTTTGAATTCTGTTAGCAAGCACCTTCGAGATGGCCTTGTAGAAAAAGTTACAAAGAGAGATGGGTCTATATTGTTCAAAGGAGTCTGCACCTTCTTTCTTAGGGATCAGAGAAATAAAAGTGCAGTTCCATTGCTTGAGCAGATAGCTAGATGAAAAAAATTCCCTAGCAACAGCAATGACATCATGTCCAATTATAGACCATGTAGCTTGGTAGAAATCTGCGGGGAATCCATCAGGTCCAGGGCTTTTATTCTTCGGAGCTTGAAAGACAGCCTGTTTAATTTCCTCATCTGAAATCTGAGAGCATAACACATTTGCTTCCCCCTCAGATATTTTGGCAGGTGGAATAAATTCCCAGTCTCCTGAACATAGAGGTTGATTCAGTAGCCCTTTGAAGAATTGAACAGCAAAGTTGTTGATCTCCTTCGAATCTGTTGAAAATGTTCCATCTGGAAGTTTACACTTGCTTATGCTGTTAAATGTCTTTCTGCTTTTAAAAGCTGCATAGAAGAATTTTGTGTTAGAATTTCCAAGATTCAGCCAATTTTGTCTTGATTTTTGCTTAGCATAAGATTCTTCATCCTGTAAGGCTTTGTGATAATTCTTCCTGCACTCCAATTCATTAAAGATAAACTCCTCATTCATTGGTTCATCTTTTAACTTTTGCTGTACAAGTTGCAAATCTTTGCTAGCCTTGTTAATATTGTGATGTACATTGCCAAAAGAATTGAAGTTCCAAGTCTTCAAAGCTTCCTTGAGTTTCTTGAGCTTCGACCAAAGAATAAACTATGTTGTTCCTCTTGACTCCATTTCCCAGACTTCTCTAACAATTGAAGTAAAATCAGGATGATTAATCCACATTTGGAAAAATAATTTGAATGGCTTTTTGCCTTGCTTGACTTCCTTATCTGTGTAAATTCTCAGCTGAGAGTGGTCTGAAAACAGTACACTAGATAATTCAGCATAAGAATCCATATAATTGCTGAGCCATAAGTCATTAATCATGCATCTGTCCAGTTTTGCAAGAATCCGATTAGGGGGAAGTGAACGATTACTCCAGGAATAACTGCCACCTATGGTCTTAATATCACATAGGCCAGCAGAAATAATCAATCTATCAAACTCTCAAGGACAGTTTCTGGCACAGGGTTACCTCCAATTTTCTCAGATTGATATCTGACAGTGTTAAAATGTCCCAAAACCATCCATGGCAAGTTGTTAGAAAAGACTGAAAGCTCCAAAAGGTCATGCCAAAGAGTTCTCCTCTGTGAAAGGAGATTGGAAGAATAGACCGCAGTGATGTCGAAAGAAGAAGAATTTGAAGAATCAGTAACCAAAACATGAATAAACTGAACAGACTCCTTAATGATCTGAAAGCTGAATTTCACAGGGTCACAAAGAAACCAAATTCTTCCCCTATCATCCGCAGTGCATGTAAAATTAGCTTCTGGCCAAATACTTTGTTTAAACTTCATCGAGTTTGAAGGCTTTATTTTAGTCTCTAAAAGAACAGCTATATCACACCTAGCTTGGCGAAGAGTGGAGCTAAGTTGGCTTCTCCTTTCTGCCTTATTGAGTCCTCTTACATTCCATCTAATTATTCTCATGATAAAACAATTATTGGAGTAGAAGGAGGGATTATGTTACCAAACGCGGGGAACGTCTGGTCTTAGAATGATGACCTACCTGGCCTTTTCCCTTGCGCTGCGGTAACCACTCCTTGTCGAGCCACTGAGAATCAGAATCATGTAAGTCCCCAATATCCTCAACCACCTCCTTGATTCTAGGAATGTTGGAGGAAGCAGCTCGGTTATTTGAATGATGGTTACTTGCCCCCACATTATCCAGATTGATAACTGCATGCTGGATAATAGTTGTATCCGAGGTATTTGAAATCAAATTCAAACACTTCTCCCCCTGGGAGTAATCCGAAGACTTTCCTTGGTTCTGATTACCAGTAAGGTGATTTTCCTTCTCTGAGGTTGAGTCGACTTCATTTTGCTCTGGCTGAGAAGCTAGAACATTGAAATTGTTAACTAACAAGATTGAATCAGAATCCTTAGCAATGGGAGCAGATTTCTCCTTTTGATGGTTCTCCATTCTTGAAGTTGGGAATTTTTGAAAACACTGTCCTTGAGAATGACCAAATGATTTACAAGTTGAACATATGCCAGGCTTCCATGGATATGAAACAGATATTTTACGATGAACACCTTGCACATCCTTGTAAAAGACTTCATTAGGCAAATCCGAATCTGTAGAGACTAGAACACATGCCCTTGCATATGACAGTCGCTGCCTAGAAGCAGTAAGTTTATCTAGATGTAGAGGAGTGCCTAAAATACTGCAGATTCTGCTAAAGAACTTTTAAGTCCATAGGTGCAAAGGGACACCATGGAATGTGACCCTCCGCGGGTCTTCCTACCAATCACGTGTGGCTCTCCAACCTCGACCCACTCCTGGTGTAGGCCGAGGGTCCTCATCGCCAGTCTGAGCCGTAATGGCTCGATCTCGTTCAGGTAGTGAACCGAAAGCTCACGCCCAAAACAAGGCCGGCCCGCTACGACCCAAGGCTGACCTTCCTCGGTCATACCCTGGTAGGGTCTCCAAACCACCTGCATTCATGTCATTACATCTTCATATCATCATCGCATCACATCATCATACCATAAAGCAGGAAATAAAAGAAAATTGCATCATATTTTACACGTACCGGTGAGGCGGGGAAGTCGTGGAACACCCGCCAAAGAACACGCAGCTCATAGGCGTGTGGTGCTCCAGTCAGACACGGCAGCCACCGCCGTGCCAATGGGAAGGCCCCCTCGTCTCCGGGTCGGGGGCTGGTACGGTCCATCGGGATATATAAGTGGCTCCACACCTGCATTCATCAATTGCATCAGTAAACATTCATAAATATGCATAAACGTATTCATAAGCATTTAAATAGAAAAGGAAAATGCATATCTGAAGAAAACACGAGAAGCCACTAACAGTCGTCTCTCGGCCTATCCCCGTAGACAGATCAACAATCAGGTGTGCCAGCAGGGCGGCTCCCCAAGCGTACCTACCAACTCCCTCCAGGTCCTCGAGGATGGCTAGGAATCGATAGTTCATCACATCCCCCTTCGTACCCAGCAGTAGCCTCCCGAGCATCAGGAACAAGAACCTCCTCAAATCCCGATCTGCTCGCTCCCTCTGAGCCGGGTCCTAGCAGTAGGCAGCCAGGGCTCTGCCTGTCAACCTCTCTGCAAACTCCCCCAAAGACTCTCCCGATCTCTGCCTAGAATCCCTAATCCCATAGCCCGGGTCAAATCAGTACGGAATATAGTCCTACACTATCTCGGGGTGTCTGCTATCGTCTCCACCCCTAATAGCCTCCGGGCTAGCTCCCAATAGTCCGGAAGGGTCACCCCACTGACTGCCTCTCTATCTACCCTCAACCCGGTGATCCTGGCAACATCCTCTAAACTCGGCACCATATGCCCCTAGGGCATCAAAAATGCCCGACTGATCCTGTCCCACCTCTCTCTTAAGACCTGAATCAAAGGTAGGTCGGGGCGCACTGGCTCAATGCTAAGGAAGGGGCCGAACCCCATCGCCTCTACCCTGGCCCTCTGAAAATCAGGCAACCCATGGTACGCCGCTTGGACCTCGGCCCAAGAGATCCGAGTCCACATCACTCCCTGCCAAACAATATATATATATATATATATATATGCCAAAATAAAAAATCCATTGTTAACTAAGAATTTTCCATCACTGTTTTAATTGACGACCACCCTAGTGGCCATTATTTCATGAAATGGCACGCAAGGCTGGGACGTCAATTCCCTTCGGTTCCTAATTGACGCCGCAGGCTGAGGCGCTATTTCTGGGGCTATTTCTGTCCTACGAGGTTTCTTTTTTGTAATAAAAAATATAAAAAAATATAGCAGTTAATTTTGTTTAAAAAATAAAAATATGATTATTTTTCAAATAATGACATGGTTCAAGGTGCTATTTCTTTATTTTTATTTATTTTTAGAAAATCAAAAAAAAGGGAATTGATGACCTGCCCTCAGTCGTCATTTGAATTGACGCCGCCCATGCAGTCGTCATTTACTGTGTTTTCTTGGTTCGGTGTTCTCCCCTCCTAACAACGATGGAAAATAAAAAAAATAAACAGATAAAAAAAATAAAAATGGTAAGGATTGGGGTACCTACCTTGCTTGGCTCTGGTTCCATTAATCATCCCCGCAATGGCCGGCGGGGAGGGAGTTCTTCTTGTTCTTCTTCTTCTCCGTCTTCATCATCCTCTTCACCGTCTTCTCCATCTTCTTCTCCTTCGTCTCCCTCTCCTTCTTCCTCTTCTTCATCGCCGTCGTCGTCATCATCTTCTCCTCCTTCTTCTTCTTCTTCATTTGCTTCACTATCTTCTTCCCATCCATCATGCTCCACCGCCGGAGCACCTTCGGCCGCCGTGGGAGGAACTTCCTCGCCGGCGTCGTGTTCTTCCTCGACCAAGTCAACGACGGCAGGGGCCATGACCCGGTGCCATTTCCCAGAGCCTGAGCCTCCGATGTAAGCCATGGGGTGTTAGAGAGAATGAGAAGGTGAAAAAATGAGAGAGAGAGAGGGTGGGGGACAATGTGAGTCCAAAATGTTCCCAATTACGTGCTAGAATGATAAGTTGATGAGGAGTCAAGATATTGTAAAGGTGGAAGGCTGAAGCTATCGACGCCGTGCCTAGGTTTTGCCCTTTGTCGCCAATGACCGGCGAGGGGGGTGAGCCCCCCCCTCTCCCTGCTCAGGAGGAACCTATGAAGGTGCCTCATATTCTTCGTTGCCCACGGATTTTCGTAGGACATACGCCCAAATGCTGTTGGCTTCGCATCAGATACCATAGGTGAAGATTCCATTGAGGGCGTCGGGCTTCACAGACCAAGGTGAGCCAGCTGTCTTCTTCTCCAAGGCCGACGTCCAAGCTTCCATCCGGAGCCTGTGCCATGCTATTATAGCGAAGTGCTCCTACGGCAGACCAACATTCCCAGATATCAAATCATGCCTATCTCAGAGAATGTCTTTAACCTCAGACTTTGTCATCAGTAGACTAAACCAAAGACATATTCTCATTAGGCTTGGCTGCGAAGATGACTTCTTAAAGCTTCTGTTATAGAAGAATCTGTATATAAAGGGTCACCTGTTTAGATTCTTCAGGTGGAAACCGGATTTTGATTTTGATGCAGACCCTATGTCTGCTCCAGTCTGGCTAGGCTTTCCGGGCCTACCTGCTAATCTTTTCCATGAGGACTGTATGAAATCCATTGCAGGCAATTTTGGTCAGGTGCTGAAGATACATGAAAAAACCATAGCGATGACTGATTCGTCAGAAGCCCTCGCTTGTGTTGAGCTTGATCTTTCTGCTCCATGAAAAGAAAGAATATGGTTAGATTTGGACGGGACATGAATTTGGCAATTAGTGAACTACCATAGTGTTCCGCATTTATGCAGGTTGTGTCACAAACTAGGTCACTTGGAGGATGAATGTAAAAGGAAACTGGGTAATGTAGTGACCAAGCAATCTCTGAAAGGTGTTGATGAAATGCCAGAAAGGAAGGTGTTCTTGGCCAGGGCTGTTAGTCCTCGTGTTGATCGACAGGATGCCTCAATGAAAAATAGGTTCAAAATTTTACAAGTCAAAGATTGCTCAGAGCCGGGGGAGTCAGAGGAATTAGTTCAAATACACTCCACTATTCCATCGGAAGTTGTTATGCCTGTGAACGACAGTGTGCAGCAGGCCCCAGCTTTAGAGCTCACTTCATTCCAAAATTTGTCTGATAAGTCTAACTCTAAAAAGCAACTAGGTCAGGCAACTTACTCCTGCTCTCAAGGATCTCTTGATGTACATTTGCCTAAAGGAAAAGCCATTGATTGTCTAGGAATTGGATCTGGAATAGATAATATGACAGACAAATTTAAATAATCGATGGATTTAGTTAAGATAGTTGATGATAATGTTCAGGTGGATAATGATCTCATAGACACTGGACAGGGTGAAAGCCGACAGAACCATATTGTTTTTGGCAATACCAATATTCTCACTGGAATAGATAATATGAAGGCCAGGTGCAGCCCTATCAGGTGCCTAGAGGATGTCAACATGTCTCTCATTTACTTTATGCTGATGACACATTGATCTTTCTAAATGGGATGACCAAGAATATCAAAAAGCTGATGGAATTTATTAGGGACTATGAGGAGTCCTCGGGGTAGAAAGTTAACAGTTCCAAGAGTAGTTTTATAGTCTCTCACAAAGCCTCCGTAGCAGTCATAAAATGAATCACAGATACTACAAGTTTTCAACATAGAAGTGGCTTGCAGTCATATCTTGGAGTCCCACTTTTTGAAGGGAGGAAAAGAGTCTCTCATTATAAGTATTTATTAGATAAAATATGCGCCAGACTGGAGAGCTGGCAAACCAAGTACTTGTCCCATGCAGGAAGGAGGTGCTTGATCAACTCAGTCCTTCAATCTATACCCATGTACACTGCTAGTGCTTCATGTCTCCCTGCAACTGTAATTGGTTTCATAAATAAGCTGTGTGCTAATTTTTTTTGGAGTGGTAAAGAGGGTCCGAAGAGACATTGGATTTCTTGGTCTAGCATCACCAAACCGATAGAGGAAGGTGGTCTTGGAATAAAGAGCCTGCAGCACATCAAACTATCTATGGTGGTCAAGCAATTGTGGAGAATAATTAATGCCGATTCTCTATTGTCTAAGTTTGCATCTTCAAAATATATAAAAGGTCATCTCAACTCTTTAGAGAAGCCTTTCCCTGCAGGTGTTAGAAAGGATATCTACAACACTGCTAAACAAATTGTGCTTTCCAATACTCGATGGATTCCTATGGATGGAAGCACTATAGATGTTCTGAAGGATAACTGGTGTGGCATCGAACTAGCTCCTAATATCAGCACCTCAAAAGTCACTTTAAGGAAAGCTGTCCTGAATCCTAATCATTCTGTCTGGAATTATATTCCGCAACACATTGCAAAAACCATGGGAGATATGCAGTTGCAACAGCAGGCAGATAAATGTGTGTGGGCCGCCAACATTGATGGCTCTTACTCCAGCAAATCCACTTACAACTCTCTCAGACCACAAGGGAATAGAAGACTGCCTTTGAAGAAACTATGGGGATCATATATTCCTCCAAGAGCCTCAATGTTTTGCTCGAGGCTTCTCCATCTTGCTGTGCCTGTTGATTGTGCCATAAAGCACAATGGAATACAACTTCCCTCTAAATGTGTTTACTGCAGCAGCAACAATGAGGAGGAAAGTCTAAATCACTTATTTCTGGAAAGCCAAATCGCAAAGCCGATATGGCAATTCTTTAGGACTCTTTTTGACTCCCATTGCAGACCTCTTAATTCTGTCTCTAGATTTTGCTGGGATGTTTTATGCACAGCCGACAATAAATCCCCGTATGGACATGCAGCCATCTTCTCCATGGTCTACATATTATGGGAGATATGGAAGGTTCGCTGCAAATTTAAGTGTGAGGATAAGGGTACTTCTGTCAAAGTGATGCAGCAAAGGATCCTAAGGCAGATTGAGAACTCATTGAACAAGGCCAGCTTCAGGAAGACTCACCAGCAAGGGAAAGATGTGTTCTGGAACAATTCAGGTTTGATTACTATATCAAAGAGAAACCTTCTAGGATCATTCGTTGGCTCTGCCCCCCTACTGGATATGCTTTAAATGTGGACGGGGTAGCAAAAGGTAACCTGGGTCATGCTGGCGGAGGTGGTTGTATATGGAACAACAGAGGTCAAGTTATCTATGGCTTCTCCTACTACTATGGTGTGGGAAGCAACATGGTAGCTGAAGCTAGAGCATTACTTGATGGGTTGAGAATATTGGTGAAGAGTGGGCTCACTGCTGCTGTTATCTATTCAGATTCTAGTTCCCTTGTAACTATGATTCAGTCTAATGCCCACCCCCCTTGGAGAATTTGGAAATGGTGGGATGAAATCATTGAGATTATTAATAGAAACAGGTGGAACATTCAACATATATACAGAGAATGGAACACTGTTATGGATGCTTTGGCATCTTTAGCTTGCTCCACTCGATCCAACAAAGATTTCAGAAGCTGGAAAGACCTCCCAAGGAAAGCCCGGGGTTGTGCCACTATTGATGCTGCAGGTCTCCCTAGCTGGAGGAGTTAGTACATTCTGTCTCTACTTTTGTTTGATCCTTTCTTGTTACAGCTGCAGGGGTATGCCCCGTGGTTCTTTTGTATATGTCCATATTGAAATAAATAAAATTAGGGCCGGAAATCATTGGTAGATGTAGCACAAATTGTGCAATCTCCCAATGTTTTCCCTGGTCTCGGCTTAAATAAAAAAGAGAGAGAGAGGGTGGTCACGGTGGTTACGGTGGTGTAGGGGAGAGCAGAAAGTAGAGAATGAGAATGAGGGAGGAAGGAGATGAATAATGGAAGGAAGAAGAAGAGATTTGGAAAGTCAGGCGATTGAGTTTGAAAAGAATTGACGCCCGCGTCCAGCGTCATTGTTTTGATAATAGACGCCCGTGTGCGTAGGCGCGAATTGGTGGAATTTTAAAAATTTTGAAATATTTTTAATTGACGGCTGCATGAAAGGCGCCATTTAAGGATTAGGCGACAGCACACAGGGTCGTCATTTTATGTTGCATGGGGATTTGTAACTGTTGCCAGATAATGATTGGATGAATAATGATCATCATTATTATTAAATCGATTGACGACAATGTAAGGAGGTGTTATCTACTTAATGGATGACCATTTCTGAGGTGTTATTTTATGAAATTATGAGAATATTCAAAAAGTATTTAAAAGAATCAGTGCCCATTTGTTGGGGCGTGAATTACTTAACGATTGTGTTTGAAGGCGCTTGTCATGGGGTTAATATTTGTTTATGAGAAATTAATCAAGACAATTGCCGACAAGGTGAAGGGCGTTGTTTCAAGAATTAGCGACTCCTGTTGCAGTCGCGTTTCAGTACAGAAAGATAGAATCAAAGACATTTGAAGAATTGGTAATTCTAAACGCTTTCTTTCGCTCAATTAAGAAAGAATCCTTTATTTTGGAAAAGCATCATTACATTTTTAGTGAGCCACTTTGGGTCACAATCCCCTAAGAGCTATTACATAGATCTTCCATTGCTCCCGGTCTTCTTCAATCCTCTCCATAGGCCGGTGTAGCTTACTGATCCGCCATAAAGCTTGGATTGTCTTGGTCTCTTCCTCATCATCATTGGAACCTAGGTCTCGCCTCTTGATAGATGGGAGGTGAGACGCTTCCTCGAAATAGTGGCGTAGAAGGCCAACTTGTGGTAGACACCAGTGGGCATTGTAGAGGATTAGTCCGGTGGCACCCACTAGTCGAAGCTTCACTCTGGAGGAGAGCCGTGCGCGAATGTCTTGTGTTTTAAGAAACCCTGCCGCACATGTGAATAAGTTTTTGGGCATAACTCTTAGGTGCTCTCTCCATTCCACTCTCTTCTTCACTTTTGGCATCCAGTTCACCACTCTCTCACTCAATCCTACTGTGCCCGTCACATAGTGGAGTGGGCTCTTGAGGTATATTTTTGAGGCATTTTCAGTTTCCTCGCATGGATCGAATTTCAAGTGGAAGTCCACCCAACTAGAAAACAAGAGCATAGATCCATATAAGGCCTCCCCATGGCCGCCAAGGTGAGCCCGCTATAGAGATAGGCTAGCACCGCCGGTCCTATTCTCTCTCCGTCCCATATGCTAGCAATGACGCTTAATTGCTCTTCTTCTATGAAATCTTCTGATGAAGGGAAGAGTAGTGCTCCCGCCAAGCATATCACAAAAGCCTTCATTACCTTCTCTAGATCATCTTCCTTGGCTTGGTCCATCCTTTTGTAAACCCATGCCGCAAGCTTCATGAGATTAATCCCCTTTGTGGCCTTGATTTGATTCACCATGTTCGAGCTTGGAATTAAGCTTAATATTACTTCATGTGCACTCATGCTCTTTATCATGCTTGCCATCTTCTCTTTATCTCCTTGCTTCATCCTCTTCAAGCCTAAGAGCATCTTCGTTTCTTCTAGGAGTATAGTGGCTTCAAAGGTGGAAAATAAGAATGTATGTGTGGAAGGATGCCATATTTCTATAAGGGCTCCCATGGCGGCCCAATCTAGGTGTACATTGTCATAGTGCTTGGCATGTGTGACTAAGCCTAGAAGATGCCATCTAGAGAGGTAAGTCCTCATATCAAGGGAAAGTTTTGAAAGAAGAAGGGGTAGCCATTTGATCTTGGTGAACCTTCTTGCCCCTGGGATGTTTGGATAATCCTGAAGAAATCAAAAGAAGAAAAGAGAGGAAGAAGGAAGAATATGCTCAGAATTTAAGAAGAAGAGTACTAATAGAAGCTTAATTCAAATTCAATCTTGATACTTGATTGGCAGCTATTCTCTCACTTATATGGCCCTCAATTTCTGAGATTATTTGAAATCCCACCTTAGTTTTCTTCAAGGGCCTTTGAAGAATCCTGTCCATAGCTCTTTTGTCTTCTATTGAACAAGCTTATATTTCACTGTCCTGCTACAGCCGAATTTTAGTAGTGCTGCTTCAGTTGCTGTCTCGACAGGCTCGCGCGGCAGTCTTTTTAGCTTGATGTGTTTTAGTAGAACAGGTGCCTCTTATTTATAACTATTGAAGCTCTGCTGGGAGGACGAAGAGAGATATTCATGTTTGAGTTTGATTAGGTCTCTGGAGTTTTGTTTTCGAACAGGAAACGGGGCGCCAGAAGCTGCAGACAATTGACGACAGAGCCATTGTTGTCATTTACTTGAATCGCGACACAGAAGATGTCGTTATTTATTTAACGCCCTCTCGTTAATTAGCGACCCAGGAGCTGTCGTCATTTTGCTTTCTAGCGCCTCTGCACGAAGTTGCCATTTTCTGAGCTAAATGTTATGAATTGTTCTATGGCGTTGTGATTATTTGATGAACTTACACTCTTACATCTTGATCATGTCATGAATTGTGTTGTGCTAATGATCTTTGAGCGCAGAAAAGAAGATGCTATGCAGATCTCGAGGCGCTCGGATCTCTTCCTTGGTGACATCATTTCCTCCTTTGTATCTCCTTTGTATGCATATTTACTATATGATACTTACTCTATTATAGCATATCAAGGACCTTGTGGTCCTGATGAACCTGAAATTTGAGTTCCTCTTCATCAAAAACAATGATAGTTCCAGGGGAGTCTTGATCACACGGATAGACCATTGGGTCATTTAAGGTTTGGAATGACGGTTCCACTTTCTGAGTTGATGCATAGATAAATGGGCTTCGGCTTAGTATCAGCTTAGAAATATGGATTCCTGACCAAGTCTGAATGGTTTAGCAATATTATCCTTGATTATTTTCTATTTTAAGTTTGTTTTAATTTTTCTTTTAGCCCAGCATGCATCATGTAGGACTTTGAGCTTTAATGGTGAGAAAATCTTCATATTAAGTCAATAATGAGGGCCGCTCGCTCTTGACTTGAATTGACATGAGATATTCCATTCAAAATTGATTACTATGTTCTCCTTGAAGCCGCTCAGGCTGGTTCCTTGAAAGCATTCAGTCACTAGATTCCTATTCATATTTCTTTTCTTTCACCTTGGTTGCAGCACATCCACATTAGCTGGTAACCGCTCTCCAATGATGTCTCTCCTTTCGTGCCCACATGCACATTTTATCTTCATTAGCTTAGATCTTTCATCTAGTTCATTATTGCTTTCTCGTAATCATCCGAGGTTGTTTCATTCAGAATCATGGAAAGATTTCTAACACTTAGTGTCGGAGGCGTGTCACATCACACCTTGACATCTACTTTTCTGTCCATTCCTACTTCATTCCGCTTGTTACATTTTCACCTTATTCCATCTCAATCCCTTGCAAAGCAGACGCCAAGGCGGGGCAGCTATAGACACGCCAAAATCGATACTATGTTGAGTAAATTGTTGGGTTCAGTCTGTTCGATTCAGAGGGGGGGGCTGAATGAATCACCCCTTTAAAATTTTCACCCAATTAGAATCTAATTGCTCACTAGAAAGCTAACAAGATAAAATTAGACAGTCTGAAAAGCTAAACAAGTCTTCTGTTGAACCAGTACTCAAATAGGTGGAATGCACCTAAGCATTCATCTAGCGGAAGCAAAAACAGATAGAGAAATCAAACCATAGTACACAGAAGACTTTTAGGTGGTTCGGTCCTCCAGACCTACGTCCACCCCACACTCAACCCGAGTGTGGATTACTGCTGACTCACAGCTTGAACAGCTGGGCATCACAGCTTGCCATACAACCGATGAGCCTCACAGCTTGTTGTCCGAGGTATTCACCTTGCCTGCTGAGCCTCACAGCTTGCTGTCCAGAGGAGTCCTCCTCTGCAAAACCGCTGGGCAATACAGCTTAGCCGTCCAGTGGAATCCTCCACTGCAAATGCTGAGCAATACAGCTTGCACCGCTGACAAACAGCTTGAAGAAAGGGTATAAAAGAAAATAAGAAGATAGAAAATCACAACAACGAAAAGCTGTAAACAATGAAGCACGAAATGTATCCCTGCAGGGAATGAAGCTCAAACAATGAGCAAACTCAGATCTGGTTTTGAACCAAAGATCTGAGGAACGAAATCCTTCTCTCTCTCTCTTCTTTCTCTTCTGCTGCTTCTCTCTTTCTCTTCTTTCTCTTCTGCTTTCACACTCTGCTCTTCTCTTTTCTCTCTTTTTCTTCTTCATCTCTTCACACTAGATCGTGCAGGCTATCCTTTGCTTCTGCCTCTTCTATTTCGATCTGCCTTCTTCAGACAAAGGAGTCTTCCTTATATAGCAGTTCTAGCAGAGCATCACTGGGCGCGTGTCTTCCACAGTTCCCGCCTAATTGTTTTGGCCACGTGTCATCTTCTCGTCAGCCCTTCCAGCCTCGGATCACGTGCCCTTCATAAGCTTCACGAACAGTACCTGTCAGACAGAGAGAACCTTATCAGTTTAATGTCGACACCTTGTACATACTTTATAGTATGTAATGTGTAGACTTGGCAATGTAAAGACTTTGCAATGCGACAACAATGTATAGACTCTGCATTGTATAGACTTCATATATGCAGTGCTATGGCATGTGCAGACTTCATGGATGCAAAGCTAAGGTGTGTACAGACTTAGTGAATGCAACACTAAGGCATGTACAGACTTTACTTATGCAAGCGAAGCAGTGCATGGCTGTACAGACTTTGTGTAATGTATGGACTTAGTGTGTGCGAGTATGCTAACATGCAATGTGTAGACATTGAATCAAAAAGGATGCACAGGCTGTACAGACATTCTGTGCTTAACACTTAAGCCTGAATGTATGATGTGCAGATGTTGTATAGACTTGCTAAGGTGCACACAAGGTGAAGTATGCACAACAGAACTGAATGCACTAACATGCCGTCGACCATTGTACAGACCTCATGTTCACTATACAGACATTGTATAGACTTGCTAATGCATTGTGTGCAGACTCTGCGTGTGATGTGCAGACTTTGTGCAATGCATGAAGCAATGTACAGACTTGCTGACAATGAGTGTGCAGACTCTGCTTTGAGCAATGCACAATGTATAGACTTAGTCATGCATGCAGCAAAGACAATGTATAGACTATGCCATGCTCACAGTTAATGCATGTACAGACTTGTATGAGGAACATGCTGTACAGAATTAGACGAATGAACCACAAGCTGCAATGTGTAGACTTAGTGTTCTGCAAGCTAGACAAATGAATGCACAGTCAATGTATAGACTTGATGCAGCTTCAAAGCAACCATGTGCAGACCTTGCCGATGTATAGACTTGGTGTTCTGAACGTAGGTAAAGGTAAGGAATGTATAGACTTGCTCAGTTCAGAACGAAGGTAAAGATGCAATGTATAGACTTAACCTCTGCACTATATAAACTCACAAATACGCTGAATGAGACGATGGAGTGTATAGACTTAAGTGCTTTGTGAGACACACCGTGAGACGCTTCATGAGACGGAAGGCTGTACAGACTTGCTTGTGTTCATGCGAAGGACGTTGTACAGACTTTGAATGCATGAGACGCTAAGTAAGACGGTGACTTAGCATGATGCAGACTAGTCCGATGTACAGACTAGCTCGATGTACAGACTTCATGAATGATGCGTGCAATGTACTGGATGATGTACATACTTCCTATATGAAGACAACCGCTGTACAGACTTCGTGTGCAATGGCCAAACAATGTGCAGACTTAATGAATATGCAGCAGTGTATAGACTTGCTGAGATGCAACATGAGACGATGCACACGAACAGACTTGGCGAACGTACAGACTTTGTCTGTGATGTGCAGACTTGCTATGTCTGCGACACATGCAATGTATAGACTTAGCGTTCAAGTCATTGTATATGCATGAACAATGTACAGACTTCAAATAAGACGCTAGACGTTGTACATACTGGAAGACAATGCATAAGATGATGGACTCTATACAGACTTGAAGAATGCATGAACAGGCCGATGTACAGACTTGCCAATGAAAAGACTTTAAGTCCAATGCAAAAGGCTGTACAAACTTGCTGCCTAGCCGATGTACAGACTTCCTATATGTTCAAGTCCAATGTATGGACTTGCTGAGATGATGCACCTGAAGAATGTACAGACTTCTTAACAGACGCATGCAGCAACTGTTTGCACTGATGCAGTATATGCACAGAAGAAGCAATGCACCGATGCAATGGATGTATAGACTTGATATCTGACAGAATGCAATGCATCGACCAAGTGTTTGCATATGCAGTAACTAGCAGTAATGCATGTACACTAAACACAATGAATGGCTCACTGTAAAACTCTCACTGTGTTGCTATCATCAAAACAAGATACCATATGCTTGTGCCTAAGGGGCACAACATTCTCCCCCTTTTTGATGATGGCAACAAAGTGACAGTGAGTCACCAAACCAAATATTCTCCCCTTTGACATGATCAAAAAGAAAGAATAACACGAGTGCAAAATGCAGAATACATTGCAGATTCCCTTGGACCAACTCAGTTTCCCCCTGAATGAATAACTCCCCCTGAATTGATTCTCCCCCTTTGAGGAAGGAATATGAAGATAGGAGGGAAAGAACATGAATGAGGAAGGGGTTACTGCACAACAATTGAAGCAATAGTTCAGAAGGTGAGCATGATTATAAATAACTGTTAAAGCATAAGAATCGGCAATTTATAGTAAAAAATTCAGGTTTAACAGTGATAAAGATAGAGTAAAGTAGCTGACCACTGAAAAAGAGTTTATAGACTCCATTTATAGCAATGAATCTAAGGCACATGGTTTTAATCGATAAGTCAGAAAATAATACCCTTTATGATTAAACATGGAAGATCAAGAAAGGCAACTTGAATATGTATTGAGAAAAATAATTTTCACTCAATGACTTTTGATTTCAAAGGGTTACAGCAGTTTGTTTTTCATATTTTTTTTTAATTTTTAGAAACTGAGCTAAGTGAATTGATCAGTGGCATTTATGCTGTTGACATTAGGTGTACACCTTGATCAGAGGCAGGTACCCCCAGTTACTAGGCATAAACTACTAGATCTAATTCAGGTAAAGACCCACAAGGAACAGTTTTCACCTTTGACATTAAGAGTACACCTTGATCAGAGGCCAGTACCCTCAGTTACTTGGTGACAACTCCCCCTATAGATTTGACCATATGAACAGAGGTAGTCTGAAGCACTTCATGACTTATGAATTCTCCTGCTTCTTTGGAGGAGATCACAGTTTCTCAGTGCAATTCAGCCATTGCTCTGTCACTGTGTTCAGCTCTTTGCATTGATGATCGTATTTACTGCTGCCCTTATTTCTTTTAGAGTGATTGTTTAAAAAATCAGTACACACTCTTATTTACCTTTTCTAGACATTTCCAGATTAACACATTCATGCATTAAAAAAAACTTTTTCTATTCTAACCATGAGACAGAGATTAAGAGCTATAAATGTTTTCTTTTATCTCAAGTTCTGAAGTGCAGACACTGAACTCTTCAATTTATAAAAGTTAAACATTTAGTTCTTTTCAATTTGTAAATGTGATTCTTATAAATGAACAATTGCAATAACCACATCTCAATAAACTAAACCAGAAGCAGTACTGTTGTTCAGTGAAAGTGATAGGGAAATGATAGCAATAGGCATTAAGGTTCAAGAACATCTGATGTCATAGAAAATGACAGAATTGAATGGGGACTATGAGAAGTGAAAAAGATTCAATGTTTTGAACAGAACTCTCAGCTCCCCCTGACACCAAGATGCATCAATATGCTATGCAATGCTTTCACCTAACTAAATGTAGACTATGCAACAATGATACATAAATCAAGTATGCAATCAATTCAAGTTTATGCACCCAAGTCATGAACCTTTTATCCTTTTTCAGATTTTTCAAATTTAATGATATGTAGTGCGAAGCAGTCCTATATACATTGAACAATTTTCTTGATAGTCATGCAAATAATATATGCAGACATTAGACACATGCATTGACTATATGCACTAAATGACCCATTTAAACTCAGTACAAGGTATGCATCGACTACAAACATGGTTGTGCAGTGCATCTAGCATCTTATGTACACAGTGCAATAAGTGCAAGAGAAGAGCACCAGATATGTGCAGAGTAAATTCAGTAGCTGAGTCTGGAATGCAGACTGATCAGCTAGACAAGAAGAGAACATCAAAAATCAAACAAACACATCATCATGAAATTCACATCTTTCATACTCACAAATTCAGATGATGGAATTTAAGCACAGAGTTTTGGAACTGACCTGAAATGGTGCAATCATGGGGTTTTCATTCTTGAGTGCCTTGGTTAATTCAACCCCTTTTATTTCTCCCACCAAGGCACACCTGCATCATCTGAATCATTTCACACAAGCAGGTACCCAAGAAGTCTTGGGTCCTGAATTAACAGTGACACTCCTAGTAGGTTTTCTCAACAAAATTTTAGCTTGTTTATCATCACAACACATGATATGACAATTATGCATAGAATGCCCTACCTGCCAACAGTAATAACAAGAGATAACACATTTCATGTTCTCCTTATATACATTAGCATTGGCATGAGATTGATGTAAGTGAACATGATTAGTTCTATTATTTACATGGAAATTTTTCTTTTCATAACCAGCCAGCCAACAGTTACTAGCTCTGTGACTTGGCTTTCCACAGTTAAAGCATGCACTATGCTGAACTTTTGAAACAAGAATATTTCCATGAGAAGCATTGTTTACAAGAGATCGACTGTAGCCAAAATCATTTCTTTTCATAGGGAATTTAACAAATTTAGAGTTAGATTTCTTTCCCTCAGCATGCCAGGAGTCCTTGACTGTATGGCCATACTTCTCACAACAAAAACAATTCAGATTCTTTCTCCTAGAAACATGATTTCTAGCATGAGTTTTCTGTTTAATAGCATTTAGGTCATCAATTCTCATTACAAAACACTCAACCATTTCGTGGCCAAATTTACCATAGTAGAAACATTTCACATTCTTTCTTTTAATAGAATGCAGTTTGGCCTTAGAAGTTTCAACATACAGATTCTTATTCTGTTTTGTTTTCTGACTGTCTTGAATGGCAACTTGTTTTGTGAATGAGGAGGCAGAAGTACTCACTATATTTGAGCTGACATCAACAGACTTAGACAAAGAAAATTTCAAATCATCAATCTCAGCTTGCAGCGAAACTATGTCATTTTCACAGGAAATAACTTGGTTATGCAAGCCATCATTCAGTCTTTTCAAATTTTCATTTTCTTGCATTAACTCCAGATTATCATTAGCTTCTCCTTTATTCAAACTTGATTTACCCTTTTCGAGTGCCATTAGTCTTTCAGATAACACAATGTTCACAGCCATCAGCTTCTTATTTTGGTCTTTCAAATAAGCATTTTCTTCAAGCAGCGTTTCTTCACTTTCCTCTTCTCTAATGAGCTTATTTCTGAGATTCTCATTTTCAGATTTTAAGCTATTCAACTCAGCTTTTTCTCTGTTCATGTCCGATTTTAAGTTTTCATTTTCAACCCTCAAACATCTAACTTCATGTATCATTTCTTTTCTCAGTTTCCTCTTCTCAGATTTAAGTCTATCATATTTATTCAATAAATGTTCATTCAATGCAATCATACTTTCCAGAGAGAAATTATCGGTGTCTGAATTTACTTGTGACGAAGTATCCTCCACATAATCTTCATCTTCTTCTGCTACCATGAGACACTTCACCTTTTCCTGACTTGTGATAGCAGCAACCATATTAACAACTTCTGACGCACTGCAGCAATCAAACACACAAGGAAACTTCTCAGTATTTGTAGCCCTTCGAGTTACTTCCAGGGCCTTCTGATTCTCTGCGAATTTTAAGTGGTCTGAAGTTTTCCATAAGGATTTGTCCTTTGTAACTTCATAAGAGCTGTGTGCGATTATTATCCATAGATCTGGATTAATCTGCATCACGTACTCTCTAAATTGATTAAACCACTTGTAAAAACCTAGACCCTCAAACTTTGGAGGATCAATCATGATTTCTATGCTCAGACAGAATAAGAGTTCTAAATAGAACCCTAATCAAACACAATGCAAGCAAATGAATCAACTCAGATCGCACCGAATATAGCAGAATCGGATCTGCAGGTCGTTGGACCTTCTATGCAGACACCTGCTCTGATACCAAGTGTTGGGTTCGGTGCGTTCGATTCAGAGGGGGGGGTGAATGAATCGCCCCTTTAAAATTTTTGCCCAATTAAAATCTAATTGCTCACTAGAAAGCTAACAAGACAAAATTAGACAATCTGAAAAGCTAAATAAGTCTTTTGTTGAACCAGTACTCAAATAGGTGGAACGCACCTAAGCATTCATCTAGCGGAAGCAAAAACAGATAGAGAAATCAAACCACAGTGCACAGAAGACTTTTAGGTGGTTCGGTCCTCCAGACCTACGTCCACCCCACACTCAACCCAAGTGTGTATTACTGCTGACTCACAGCTTGAACAGCTGGGCATCACAGCTTGCCATACAACCACTGAGCCTCACAGCTTGCTGTCCGAGGTATCCACCTCGCCTGCTGAGCCTCACAGCTTGCTATCCAGAGGAGTCCTCCTCTGCAAAACCGCTGAGCAATACAGCTTAACCGTCCAGTGGAATCCTCCACTGTAAATGCTGAGCAACACAGGTTGCTCCGCTGACAAACAGCTTGAAGAAAGGGTATAAAAGAAAACAAGAAGATAGAAAATCACAGCAACGAAAAGCTATAAACAATGAAGCACGAAATATATCCCTGCAGGGAATGAAGCTCAAACAATGAGCAAACTCAGATCTGGTTTTGAACCAAAGATCTGAGGAACGAAATCCTTCTCTCTCTCTCTCTCTCTTATTTCTCTTCTGCTGCTTCTATCTTTCTCTTCTATCTCTTCTACTTTCACACTCTGCTCTTCTCTTTTCTCTCTTTTTCTTCTTCTTCTCTTCACACTGGATCGTGCAGGCTATCCTCTGCTTTTGCCTCTTCTATTTCGATCTGCCTTCTTCAGACAAAGGAGTCTTCCTTACACAGCAGTTCCAGCAGGAGCATCACTAGGCGCGTGTCTTCCACAGTTCCCGCCCAATTGTTTTGGCCACGTGTCATCTTCTCGTCAGCCCTTCCAGCCTCGGATCACGTGCCCTTCATAAGCTTCACGAACAGTACCTATCAGATAGAGAGAACCTTATCAGTTTAATGTCGACACCTTGTACAGACTTTATAGTATGTAATGTGTAGACTTGGCAATGTAAAGACTTTGCAATGCGACATCAATGTATAGACTCTGCATTGTATAGACTTCATATATGCAGTGCTATGGCATGTGCAGACTTCGTGGATGCAAAGCTAAGGTGTGTACAGACTTAGTGAATGCAACACTGAGGCATGTATAGACTTTACTTATGCAAGCGAAGCAGTGCATGGCTGTACAGTCTTTGTGTAATGTGTGGACTTTGTGTGTGCGAGCATGATAACATGCAATGTGTAGACATTGAATCAAAAAGGATGCACAGGCTGTACAGACATTCTGTGCTTAACACTTAAGCCTGAATGCATGATGTGTAGACGTTGTATAGACTTGCTGAGGTGCACACAAGGTGAAGTATGTACAACAGAACTAAATGCACTAACATGCCGTCGACCATTGTACAGACCTCATGTTCACTATGCAGATGTTGTATAGACTTGCTAATGCATTGTGTGCAGACTCTACGTGTGATGTGCAAACTTTGTGCAATGCATGAAGTAATGTACAGACTTGTTGACAATGAGTGTGCAGACTCTGCTTTGAGTAATGCACAATGTATAGACTTAGTCATGCGTGCAGCAAAGACAATGTACAGACTATGCCATGCTCACAGTTAATGCATGTACAGACTTGTATGAGGAACAGGTTGTACAGACTTAGACGAATGAACCACAAGCTGCAATGTGTAGACTTAGTGTTCTGCAAGCTAGACAAATGAATGCTCAGTCAATGTATAGACTTGATGCAGCTTCAAAGCAACCATGTGCAGACCTTACCGATGTATAGACTTGGTGTTCTGAGCGTAGGAAAAGGTAAGGAATGTATAGACTTGGTCAGTTCAGAACGTAGGTAAAGATGCAATGGATAGACTTAACCTATGCACTATATAAACTCACAAAGACGCTGAATAAGACGATGGAGTGTATAGACTTAAGCGCTTTGTGAGACACACCGTGAGACGCTTCATGAGACGGAAGGCTGTACAGACTTGCTTGTGTTCATGCGAAGGACGTTGTACAGACTTTGAATGCATGAGACGCTAAGTAAGACGGTGACTTAGCATGATGCAGACTAGTCCGATATACAGACTTGCTCGATGTACAGACTTCATGAACGATGCATGCAATGCACTGGACGATGTACATACTTCCTATATGAAGACAACCGCTGTACAGACTTCGTGTGCAATGGCCAAACAATGTGCAGACTTGATGAATACGCAGCAGTGTATAGACTTGCTGAGACACAACATGAGACGATGCACACGAACAGACTTGGCGAATGTACAGACTTTGTCTGTGATGTGCAGACTTGCTATGTCTGCGACACATGCAATGTATAGACTTAGCGTTCAAGTCACTGTATATGCAAGAACGATGTACATAGTTCAAATGAGACGCTAGACGCTGTACATACTTGAAGACAATGCATAAGACGATGGACTCTATATAGACTTGAAGAATGCATGAACAGGCCGATGTACAGACTTGCCAATGAATAGACTTTAAGTCCAATGCAAAAGGCTGTACAGACTTACTGCCTAGCTGTTGTACAGACTTCCTATATGTTCAAGTCCAATGTATGGACTTGCTGAGATGATGCACCTGAAGAATGTACAGACTTCTTAACAGACGCATGCAGCAACTATTTGCACTGATGCAGTATATGCACAGAAGAAGCAATGCACCGATGCAATGGATGTATAGACTTGATATCTGACAGAATGCAATGCATCGACCAAGTGTTTGCATATGTAGTAACTAGCAGTAATGCATGTACACTAAACACAATGAATGGCTCACTGTGAAACTCTCACTGTGTTGCTATCATCAAAACAAGATACCATATGCTTGTGCATAAGGGGCACAACATAAATTTCATGTTGCAATATAATGCTCTAAAGTGGACTTCATTACTGGCTCAATATAAAGTTTTTCTAATTTATTTAGATTTTTTTTGGTATATTTATAATTAGGGACCGTTAGCAGGGCCTCATTTATTTGGCGAGTCTATAAGGTGTCGTTATTTCAATTAATATGCGACCATCTGTGCAGGCATCATCTCCTGGTTTTACGAATCCTATTCAAAATTAAATTCAAGGAATTAACGCCTGTTTCGCATGCGCTCATTAATTGACGCCATTTCACGAAGGCATTATTTCCTTTTTTTTTAAATATGGAAAGTCGTTTATTTCTTTAAATTATCCAAGAAATAGCGACTGCGTGCGCAGTCGTCATTTAATTAATGACCACCCTGAAGTCATCATTTACTTTCAGAGTCCGTTCCTACTACTGCTTCCTCGCAGAGCAATCCTTCCCTTTTTTGATCCCAATCCTTTCCATGGAGGTAAATCCACATCCTAGAGGTTTACCCCTTGTTTTAATCCCATTGGAACTAGGTCTTAAGCCCTATAAATACCCTTCTGTCCAATCCTCCGGGGGTTCCTTTGGCAGTCATCGAGAGTTCCTTCAGCGGTCATCGACAGTCATCGTCTTGGCATATACAGTGCGCTACAATCACCAGCAATAAGAGGATTTCGTCTATTCTCCCTACCTACTGCTGCTGTGGTGTTGTTCTCTGCCTCCCTCTTCCTGCCGCTGCTATTGCCAACTGATGTTGCTGGAGCGTCGTACCTCCCCTTCTACTTACAGGCGCAGAAGGGACCTCTCTTTTAATACCTTTACTCCCTTTTTAGTTGCATATCAGCATCTTCAGTGTGTTAGTTAGGCATATCGTTGATAGTTTATGTTGCATTCATATTCTCCCTACCTTTTGTTCCCTTCTAAAGGGGTTTAAAACAAACACACAAGGTGTGTTCATGCCCATATTGCATGATTTTATTTCCTTTAAGCATTGATACTGCACTCTTTGGCTAATCAATATTTCTTTGTTGTCTTTGCTTGTCTTATAAGGGTAATCAAGGATAAGAACCCCCTTCATCGACCGGTCAGTAGAAGGAAGAAGTGCAACTCACAATCTCACCCGCTTTCACAAGGTACATGCGATCATTTTCTTCTTTTAAGGTAAACCCTCTGGCGATCACACTCCTTTAGAGCATCACATGCTCCCTTTCTATGCTCCTCTTTTATTTCTCATACTTATATAATCTTCTTTTTAAGAAATTAAATTTTCCTTCTTTTTAATGTCTATGTGACATGTTCACACCATTGCGCCATCTCAATGGTCTAGAGGGGACCACCAGGTCTTTGATGCTCAATCTTCACTTGCTGGCAAGTGAGACATTTAGACACAAACTAAGCTATGTCTTACTTCATTCTTGGCCACCAATACATCCTCTTCATATCTTGAAACATCTTAGTGCTCCCCGGGTGGATGGAAAACTTTGACCTGTGAGCCACCTGCATTAATTCCCTTTTCAACTCTACATCATTTGTTGCGTAGATCCTCTCTTGGAACATGACCAGCCCATCGATCCCTACATAGAAGTCCTCCTTGTTTAGTACCTTCTACAATGCCATGTCCTGCCTTTGTGCCTCATCAATTCTATCTAAGCATGCAGGTCTAGCCGACAACCCAGCCAAGAGGCCGAATTACTCCCTTTTCTCGGGTCGTGATTCAATCACACCCTCCATCATATCCCACTCTCGATGCAAGCTCAATGCCATAAATTTACGGCTGAGAGCATCCACCACCACATTCGCCTTGCCTGGATGGTACTGTAAGGTGAAGTCGTAGTCCTTCAGCAGTTCGACCCATCTCCTTTGCCTCAGGTTGAGTTCCTTCTGAGTGAATATGTATTTGAGACTCTAATGGTCGGTGAAGACCTCAAATCGAACCCCATATACATAGTGTCTCCAGATGCGCAAGGCATGGACAACTGCTACCATTTCTAGGTCGTGAGTGGAGTAGTTCTTCTCATGGTCTTTTAATTGTCTTAAAGCATAGGCGATCACATGGCCATTTTGCATTAGTACACAACCGAGGCTGATCCTAGAGGCATCTATATAAATAGTGAAGCCGTCATTTCCTTGAGGGAGCGCTAACATTGGGGCTGACGTCAACTTCTCCTTGAGCATCTGAAAACCATCTTCACACTCCTCTGACCAGATAAACTTCGCTCCTTTCTTGGTCAACTTGGTCATGGGGGCTGCAATGGTGGAGAAGCCTTCAATGAACCGGTGATAATACCCGGCCAGTCCAAGGAAGCTCCTAATCTCCATGACTGTCTTCGGTGCTTCCCATTTTGTCACTACTACAACTTTGCTAGGGTCCACCGATATGCCATTCCCGGATATAACATGTCCGAGAAATATAACCCGATCTTGCCAAAATTCACACTTGCTGAATTTGGTAAAGAATTTGTTCTCCCTAAGGGTCTGCAGGACTACTCTCAAGTGCTTCCGATGCTCCTCCTGACTGGCAGAATATATCAGGATGTCATTTATAAAGACTACGACAAACTGATCTAGATAAGGGCGGAAGATTTGGTTCATCTGTTCCATGAACACAGCCGGAGCATTGGTCAACCCGAATGGTACTACTAAGAACTCATTGTGACCATACCGGGTCCTGAAGGCTGTCTTCGACACATCTTCGGGCTTGATTCTGATTTGGTGATAACTTGTCCTCAGATCAATCTTGGAGAAGACCTTGGCAGATGATAATTGGTCAAATAACTCTTCAATCCTCGGTAGAGGGTACTTGTTCTTTATGGTGGCCTGGTTAAGCTTGCGGTAATCAATGCACAACCGCATGGTCCCATCCTTCTTCCATACAAATAAGATTGGTGCTCCCCATGGAGACATGCTGGGCCTAATGAAGCCTTCATCTAGTAACTCCTGTAATTGTTTCCTAAGTTTGGCAAGCTTTGCCTGAGCCATCCTGTATGGTGGAATGGAGATAGGTGCAGTGCCAGACACTAGTTCAATAGAGAAGTCCGTCTCCCGAGCTAGTGGCAGTCCCGACAGATCTTCGGGAAATACATCCGAAAATTCTCGAACTACATCCAAGTCTTCCAACATCTTGACAGTGCACTCTTCAAGAATCACACCAGCCAAGAAATAACCGCATCCCTTTATAATTAGCTTGGAAGCCTTGAGGGTTGATACCACCATTCTCTCGGTCTTGCTTTTCGAGCATTAGAAGGAGAATATCTCATTCCCTGGCTCCTGAAAGATCACCCTCTTCCTGTGACAGTCCAAGAGGGCATAGTTCTTATCTATCCAGTCCATTCCAAGAATGAGATCAAAATCGGCCATATCTAGGATGTATGCTTCCCCCAAAAGTCTTCTCCCATAGATTTTGACCTCAATAGTAGGGATCACAAGCTTGGTGTGGACTTGTTTCCCAGTCGGTGTACTAACTACCATCTCCCCAAAGAATGTGGCTTTGGGCCTATTCTTTAGTTGCTTAGCAAAGCTGGTGGATATAAATGTGTGTGTAGCCCCTGGGTCGAACAAAACTTTTGCATAGATATTATCCACAAGAAGTGTACCTTCAGCCACGGTAGGGGTAGTGTCTGCCTCTTCTTGCATCAGTGCATAGACTTGCCCTTTGTACTGAATCTTCTCTTGCTGGGAAATTGACTTTTGCTGGGCCTTCTTGGGGCAATTCCTCGCAATGTGTCCGGCCTCGCCGCATTCATAGCAGTTGCCTTGGGCCCTCCAACATTCCTATCCCGGATGGTTGCATCCACACTGGATACAAAATGATTCCCCGGTCCGCCCCTCGGTGCCGATCCTTGGCGTGCCACCTTTTCCTTGTCTCGCCTCCCTCCTATCTGTGTCGGCCTTTTTCCTGATGACTGCTGCTACTCGACGAAGCTATACATGGACATTCGTTAGAACTTAACCTTATATGTCCCCTAAATCTTTATGGCTTCAGCCCTTACCTTGCATTTTCTCGTTCGGCTAGATGAGCAAGCCTCAATGCCGTTGTGTAGGTGTCAGGGTCTTGGGTTGCAACATAGCGTCGAACACTGCTGCGCGGACCGTTGATGAATTTCTTCACTTTTCGACAAGCGTCATCGAATATGTGTGGAGCATATCGACCCAGAGTGGAGAATTTGGCCTTATAGTCAGCTACCGACATGTTTCCTTGCTCGAGGCTCAACAATTCTTGCTCCTTAGCATCTCGCACATGCTCGGGGAAGTATTTCTCTCGGAAGATAGCTAGGAATTCTTCCCATAGTATGTTGTCATGCGGCTCCCCAAAGGTGGTCCTCAACTTGGCTTTCCACCATAAATCAGCTTGATCCTGTAGCACGTAGGCTGCCAAATTCACCTTTTCTTCCTCGGGACAATGCATTACATGGAACTTCTTTTCCATCTCGCTGAGCCATGACTCATCTTCCTCTGGATGACTCTTCCCCTTAAAAGTGGGAGGCGTCAGCCTCAGAAACCAATCGAGCGCGGGTAGGTCATGACGTGGTGCAGGTGTTGGCTGTTGTAATATCTGCTGCTGCATGCCCTGCATCAGTCCTTGGAAGCTTTGCATAAATCATTCCAAATTAACTTCCGTATTGGGCAGTTGTCAGCCCCCAACAGCTGGAGCATTGTTCGCTCCGTCGTTCACCAGGTTAGGGTCATCCACCCCCGATCCACTCTCATCAGCCTGGGGGAGGTCTCTTTGCCTTCTCGGCGGCATGCCTCTGAGAAGATGACAATTATTAAATGAGATGGCTCGTTCTAGATGAGTCTAAATATAATCTACCCCTTTACATTCTAGTCTATCCCTTCTTTGACTACTTGGACAATTGGAATGGTTGTAACCATGGTTTGTCTCTCGTGCTCTGATACTACTCTGTAACGCCCCGGGATCCGATTCCCAATTTATGGGCATTTTTTTTCTCATCGGACCTCGAGACATTACTTCGTACGTATCGCAGAAGAACAAATATAAAATAAACATGCGTACATTCGCATACGAGAGAGAGAAACCATAATTACACGAAAGGTAAGTAGCATTTCAACCATTGATAATCTCCCAAGATAGGACATGTCCATTGTTCCAGATTAATCATGAGTCCACATAGGCACACCATCCTATAACCATACATATAAGAGAGAGACATTCATCTATAGCATACCCAGACGAACTATGAACTAGCACTACTCCTCGGCTACAGCCTCCTCCTCAACCCCCTTCTCTATGACTCCTGAAAACGTGTGTCACAAAGGGGTGAGTGTGACGCTCAGTAGGCAGCCTAAACAAACCAGGGTTAACTCGCATCTATATAACCAAATTATACACATAATTCAGAAGTTAATAATAACATAATCCATTCATTATCATCTACTTAAAATATCTCATGTGAGGAAAATACATATTCTTTACTAACATATAAGGTACCCATGCATGCAACAAGATCTCGGTGAATGAACAATTACACATTATCACAATATCATGAGTTCTCACATTTTTGTTATTCATGGAACCGAACAGCTGCCGCAAACACAGGAGGCCCGTACACACACAAAGGAACGAAAGAGTACTGCGCAGACATGGGAGCGAACTCCCACCTAGACTCCTGTTGCACGAGGCGTTACGTATCGCCATCCCCCGGGTTCTGTGGTGTTACGTATCACTGTCTCACAGAACGAACCAGTCGAATCAATAGGTTTTTGACCAGGGCGTTACGTATCGCTGTCCCCTAGGATCTTTTACTTCAGCGACGTTACGTATCACCGTCCCACAGAAGGGACCGAAGTCCTACCTCACAGAATGATGTTGTTTTCCATTTATAACATTCACATCGTATTCCTATTCATACTCATTTTACAAATATTAGTATGATACTTTATCATAACAAGCATGCTTCATCATAGTTTAAGTGGACGAATCACAATCATAAGCTTACTGGTTGAGGAATAGAGCATGATCAGCTTACCGAATAAGGGAGGACAGGTTAATTTCTAGGCTACACATGCATAGAAAATGACTTATGACTATAAATATAGATTTTCTGGGAGAATGCAATTTTTACAGTGGGTTACCACCTTAGTCCTCTATCATTTTCTAATTTTTCAGATTTTTATGAATTAAAATTCCCTTTCAAAATTCTCCTTTTCTGAGTCTCTGGAAATTCGTGACAGAACCACAGGTGCATCGACCTGTCCACTTATGCTTCGACCTTACCCTTCATATGCTCAGACCTGACTCAAAATGTGCTCAGACCTATCAAAGGCCACAGCACATGTGCATCGACCTTACCCTCCATATGCTCAGACCTATCCAAAGGCTTCAGCTTATGTGCATCGACCTTACCCTCCATATGCTCAGACCTGATTCCACATGTGCTCAGGCCTGTCAAAGGCCATAGCACATGTGCATCGACCTTACCCTCCATATGCTCAGACCTGTCCAAAGGCTTCAACTTATGTGCATCGACCTTACCCTCCATATGCTCAGATCTGATTCCACATGTGCTTAGACCTGTCAAAGGCCATAGCACATGTGCATCGACCTAATATGGAACCTACTCAGACCTGATTCCACATGTGCTCAGACCTGTCAAAGGCCACAGCACATGTGCATCGACCTAATATGGGACCTGCTCAGACCTGTCAAGGCCACAGCTTATGTGCATCGACCTTACCCTCCATATGCTCAGACCTGTCGAAAGGCTTCAGCTTATGTGCATCGACCTTACCCTCTATATACTCAGACCTGATTCCACATGTGCTCAGACCTGTCAAAGGCCACTACACATGTGCATCGACCTTACCCTCCATATGCTCAGACATCCAAAGGCTTCAGCTTATGTGCATAGACCTTACCCTCCATAGGCTCAGACCTGATTCCACATGTGCTCAGACCTGTCAAAGGCCACAGCACATGTGCATCGACCTAATATGGGACCTGCTCAGACCTGTCAAGGCCACAGCTTATGTGCATCCACCTTACCCTTCATATGCTCAGACCTGTCCAAAGGCTTCAACTTATGTGCATCGACCTTACCCTCCATATGCTCAGACCTGATTCCACATGTGCTCAGACCTGTCAAAGGCCACAACACATGTGCATCGACCTTACCCTCCATATGCTCAGACTTGTCCATAGGCTTCAACTTATGTGCATCGACCTTACCCTCTATATGCTCAGACCTGATTCCACATGTGCTCAGACCTGTCAAAGGCCACAGCAGATGTGCATCGACCTAATATGGGACCTACTCAAACCTGATTCCACATGTGCTCAGACCTGTCAAAGGCCACAGCACATGTGCATCGACCTAATATGGGACCTGCTCAGACCTGTCAAGGACACAACTTACGTGCATTGACCTTATATGGGATCTGCTCAAACCTGCCCAAGGCTACAACACATGTGCACTGACCTTACTTGGACCTGCTCAGACTTGCCCAAAGGCTACAATGCATGTGCTTCAACCCTCTCTTTGACCTGCACAGACATGACTGGGGGCTACACCATAGGTGGTCTGACCTGACTAGGGGTTCCAATACATATGCTCTGACCTAACTCTATATGTGCTCAGAACCGTTTTAAGGGCAGTGTTGACACCGCTAGTGCAGTGACCCAAAATCTATGATAAAAACTGAGAGGGTCATTATGAAAATATATTTCTTGAAGGAGAATATATAAATTTGGCGTAGTGGTCGATCCCTCATACCCTTAGTCCCTCTTTGAAATGTAGAAAATATTTGAAATCATTCTAATGCATAGTTGACCGCTAAAATTTGAGATTAGGTGCCTACCTCTTGAGATATTAGACCGATGATCCGGGGATGAAATCCACACCCCTGATCCACCTAAAGCACTTCCTTGCGATCTGGGGATGAGATCCACAACCCAGATTCACCCAAGTCTTTGCTGCGGTTCACCCACCTACGCAAGGCCACAAGGTCCCTCACCTCTCTTTCTTACACAAGAGGAACCGTAGGTGGCAGAAATTTGAGGATAAGTGTTGCTAAAGGCTGTCCACCCTTGAAACCCATTCCTTATATAGTTTTTCAAGCTTCCCAAGGCC
Source organism: Amorphophallus konjac (assembly GCA_022559845.1). Classification (NCBI taxonomy): domain Eukaryota; kingdom Viridiplantae; phylum Streptophyta; class Magnoliopsida; order Alismatales; family Araceae; genus Amorphophallus; species Amorphophallus konjac. The sequence continues at coordinate 189,465,524 of CM040126.1, read as the reverse complement.
CTATCCACGACCTACAAGGCTCCAACCCACACCCAAGGTTGCTGGTTTAAAGAGGGATTAATGCTAAGTACCCTTTCGGTTTGAACAGAGGTGACCCTTCGCCTACGGAGTCATAGATGTGAGTGGGAGCACATTTCTGTTGGGTTTTGGGTTTGGACATCTTCATATGAAATCAAGAGGACTTCGTGATCTAACTTTGGGTTATGGTTCCATCGAATTTCCTTATTCCTAGTTAAAGTTATGATTTTTACAAGATTATCATTTATTCTCCCTCATTCAAATTGCGACCTTTTGGTAGCCCGAGGTAATCTAGGCATAACTCTAGCATCCAGGCTATATTTGGCCTCGATCTCAACATAGAAGTCGTAGCTAACATCCTACTTGAAATGTTGGCTTTAGTTTCAGGTCATTTCATTAACCACACCCAAAGTTATGAATTTCTCATTAATTATGTTCGAATTCTCCTAACAGTTACACCTTTTCGTGACAGCTAGCAGACAAAGGGCTCGAAACCTTGGGTTCTGATGCGAATTGAGCTTCCACCCAAACTAAAGAGTTTGGGATAAGGGCCCAAGATTTCTAATGGGTCTGGTTTCATCCCATTTGGTTGAATGTGGACCAAGATATCCCTATTTTAATGAGTGACTGCGTTTTCCATATTTGTTTTGACTCATTACCACAAACTCCCTCTTTCCCCCTATGAGGCCTATTTTTCAGAAGTTATGCTCTTCATCAAAGTTGTTCCTTACCCAATGATAGTTGTATGGGCTTTGGTTTCACCTAATTCTGATCGTCCTATGTAAAATTACGAATTTTCTAATGGTTCTTTAATAATCTATCCAGATTTCTAGCTCATTGAGCTCATGGGACCGAATTGTACACAATTGGGCCAGTGCCCAATTGGAGGTCATAACAATATGAACCAATTGAGAAACAATCAAGAGACCAGTTCAAACTGAAGAAGGAGACATCGGTTGACTGAAATGAGTAATTCAGTTGACCGAACTAGATAGATCATGAGTTATGTGATAAATTAAGCCATCTCAGATCTTGACATATATGCTCCCCCTATATGTGAGCATGTTCTTCAAATGATCTTTTTGGATTTTTCTTTAGCATGAATGGTGTGCAAACAATTTTAATAATCAGTATATGCACGGGCAACTTAATGTACTTATGCAAACTATAATTACATATGCATGAAACACAAAGTTGCCTAGATCGACTCCCCATGTCTATATGCACTGTATGACTGAATTTTTCATATAGTATATGCAGGAAATTAGACTGACAAAAAAAATATGCAAGACCCAAGACACAAAATTGACCCATAGTGCTTGGCAGAGGACTAGCCTCTACGTATAGCGTGGGTTTCCACACAGAAATGATCTGCCATTCTCCCAATATACCATTTTGTATACCATAGAGGTCATGCATGACAATGTAGTGCAAATGCAATCCTATGTGCATCTCAAACTTTTAAATGACTGTTGGCTAAGTACATATGTATGCAGAGGAAAATTATATGCAACATATTTTCAGTGATTGTGTAAGATATGCATTATGATACATGCAGGTATCAATCACATGCAATTTAGATTTTCAATCTGCAAACTGAATTTTGATCACTTGCCAGGTTTGTGAATTCCTCTTCAATCATTCACTCAGTTGGAACCGATAAGCAAAATGAACAACTAAGTTTAATCTGACAGATTATCAGACTATGAAATGCAATTCATTCTCAACTTAATGTATGCTCAAATAACTCAACATATACATTGCGAGACTCACGAAAAGCAATGCAAATGTCAAATGTGGATGGAAACATGTATGCACTGAATTTTCACTGACATATAAAGCATGATATGCAGCTATCTGAAAGGAGTTATTGAAGGCTCAAATATCTAAACTAGTAAAATGCAGAAATGGGGTTTTACGAACCATGGGTGCCTTGACTTATTGAGCCCCTATTTATTTCTTGGTCCCAAGGCACACCTACAAAATAATTCTTTATTTTTCATTTTTAGGTACCCGAGTCTTCATGGGTCCTAAAGTGTTAGCAGCATCTCTGAAGGATGCTCTCCAAAACCTTTGGGCCTTCAAATCATCAAACTTCATTAAATGGCAAGCAATCATAGAATGCCCAATCTGACCACAATAATTACATGAGGCATAAGGATTTTTGTTCTTTTTATGCATATTAGCATGAGCATGGAATTTATATGCATGAACATGAATGTTTCTAGTTTTAACATGAACATTTTATCTTTTGTGACCGGCCAACCCGCAGTCCGGGGCTCGATGCACTCAAAACATGCAAGTGATTTTCTTTTAAAAATATATTTATTTCTACCAAAGGAATTTTCTTTTATAGGGAATTTAACAGATTCAGAATTAAATTTTCTCTCCTGGACATGCCAACATTGAGCAGCAATGTGGCCTATTTTGCCACAACAAAGACATTGAATTTTCTTTTTCTGAAATGCCTGACTTCTAAGATGTGATTTCCTAGCATGCATTGTATGAGCATTCAGATCATCTTGTTCCATCAATCTACACTGATGCATTAAATGACCAATCTTATGACAGTAATGACATGACATTTCCTTTTTGTGTGCATGTGTGTGTGTGTTCGAGTTGTGTACAACATGTATAGTTCTAGCATGAAAGTTTATTGGCTATTTCTGCAAGTGATCACCATTTATCACTTTTTCAGTTTGTTTCTGAATTCTCTGGATAGTGGGCTATTTAACCTTTGAGGTGGTGGCTACATTGGATGCTTTGACAAAAGATGTCTTCAATTTATTTTCAAAAGATTTTTTATTAACCGGATTGTAGCCTAACCCCTCTTTTCTGTAAGTAACCTTTGTTCCCAACAGTTTTTCCAAATTTTCTTAGCCACTTACAAATTTTAACAATGAATTTTTCAAGTCCTGAATCTCATTTTCTAAAGAGGTAATCAACAATTCTGAGTTCAGGGTCTCCTCTTCAAATTCGGCAACTCTAATTCACAAGACTTCATTAACAGACTCATAATCTTCAATTTGTTTTTCCAGATTATGCAATTTTTCAGGCTCATTTATACAAGCAGATTTCCCTTTCTCTAAGACAAGAAGTCTCTCTGACATAGCAGTGTTCAGTTGCTTCAACTTCTCATTTTCTTTTATGAGATCAGCATTTTGAATTAATTCATCAATTAAGGACTGATCAATAGAATTGACTCCTGGTTTCTGTTCAATTTTAACCTTTTCAAGGTTCTTCTGCAGTTCCACATTAACCTGCTTTAATGGCCTCAAAATTTTCAGATATTAAATTATTTTCCACTTGAAGTCTTTTGAATTCTTCTTCATTATCTTCAATCTGCTTTCTGTGAATTTCATTTTGAGACTTCACTTCATTCAATTCTGACTTAATACTTCCACAAAGTTCCAATTCTTTTCTTAGACAATTATTTTCATTTTTCAAAGCTTCTATGTCCTCATTCTCTAAACACATGTTCATTCCAATATTCAGTTTCTTTTTCAACTTTTTGTATTGTTTTCTTAATTTTTCATGTGTTTCAAGTAAAACAACATATGCATCCTGCCAATCATCTAGAGAAAAATTCTCAAATGGATTTGCCTAATCGTCTGTCTCATCGTCACTTTTATAGCTGCTGTGATCGCTTCCATCAACCATCATGCAACTATCTTCCTTTTCTCCATTTGTAGTCTTCAGTTTATCCAAGATGTCTTTGGCAAATCTGCATTCAGTAAAACAAGGAAGCAGAGCAATGTCAACAACAGCCTTCATTAAGTTCAGTGCTCTAAGATTTTTAGTGTTCCTAGATCTCTGAGTGTCTGTCCACTTAGATCTGTCCCTTGGCAATTTATGTCGACCGTGTGTGATAAGATTCCATAGACTAGGATTAACAGTCTTAGCAAACTTATGTAGGCTGTGAAACCATGAATCAAAATTAGAACCATCAAAAACTGGTGGACAATCCATCGAGCTAAAATTAAACTGACACAGCACTAAAGAAGCAGGATCTTCTCTGTAGATCGCTGGATCTGATCAACCAGAGAACCCACTCTGATACCAATTGTTGGGTGCGTAGCGGGGATCTAGAAGAGGGGGTTGAATAGATCACTTATAAAAACTATGCTCAATTGAAAATAACACTCACTTCGAATTAAGCTGAGCTGGAATGGTAATAGTGAAAGCAGCCAATGATGGAAGTATTGCTCTCAACAAAGGCTGATTTAAACAATGCTAGAGATTCATTCCTAGCAATGACCTTGCTTAGTCAATTAAATCCACGGTTATCACCAAGTTGTATTTAACTGTTCTATCAAGCAGCAATCCTCAAAACAATTGATCATTCAGATATAGTTACAAGCTAGAAACCCAATCAACGATGATGCTTGATTAGAACTAGTATCAAATAGTTAGCAGTTTGCACTGAATATGCAACTCAAACACTAAACAAATACTCTATTTCTAAATACTGAACTTAGAGGAAGGCAATGGTATAAACTAAACAAAACAATTCAACACTTAACAGATGATGGTTAAGCTGATCAGATATTGAATTAAATTCAAGTGCCATTCGTCAGTTTGATTCACACTGGTACTAGGCGGAGGGTTGAGTCTAGAAACTCTCCTCTCGCAAGATGTGAGACCACATCTTTTGATATACCAGAATAAAAGTGATTAAATCATCCAGTGGTTCATTCAGAAATAGTCTCGAACAGACAAGCTACTAGCAGATACTTAATAACATCAATCCAATTTAGATGCAGCAGACTAGTATACTCAGAAATGCAATGTCGAGCACTCAGCACACAACATTTTGTAGTGAAGATGCATCAAGCAGAAGAAAATGATATCCAAAGGTTCAGACAGAATCAAAATCAAACATATAGCGGTATGCTAAAGCTAAACAAATGTTGACCTTGGCATACACTAACCTACGAATGGGAGGTAGAGGAGAAGGATCAGTGTCACGAATAAAACCAAAGACTCAAAAGATTTTTAGGTGGTTCAATCTGCCACTGTAGATCTACATCCACCCCTCACTCAAACCAGAGTGAATCTTCTTGCTGATACACAGCTTAGCCACTGATCCACAGCTTCGGGGAATGAATCCCTACAGACCGCTGATCCACAGCTTGGGGAACTAATCAGATACCACTGAGCCTCATAGCTTACTTAACCAAGGAACATATCCTCACCGCTGAGCAGCATAGCTTGCTGTCTGAGGAACCAATCCTCGCCACTGAGCAACATAGCTTGCTGAATGTGGCAAAGAGAAATGAGGAGCAAAAAGACAAAGGATCATAAAAGCAAAGGAAACAATATAGCTCCTCAGAGCACAATGGCTTTTGGATTTTATCCAACAAGCCAGACTTCGAACATATCTTCATTATAAGCTTGAGGCTACTCCCAATCTCTTCTTTCTTTCTTCTTCTTCTCTCAAACTCACTCTCAGATTCTTCTCTGAATTCTCTCTCTCAGATCTTCATAGCCATCTCTATTTTCCCCCTCTATCTTCTCTGCTCAAAACACCTACACTGCCCACTACTCTTTTTCTCTTCGATGGCATCCTTTCTCTCTTCTGTTTTCAGGGAATGGAGCTTGTTTTCTTGTTCTGATCGGCTAATTATATAGCCGAGAATTTATTTTCCTTAAGGAATTTATCCATGGTTGAAATAGCTCATTGGTCCAGGTGGTGAAGAATACTCAATCCATCTGAATCTTCTAGTGACTTAGCCACGTGGATTGAATTGCGCGCCAAAAGGCTTGAGGTCGCTCTCACGTGATTCTCTAAAGATCTCACGAGCCCTAATATAAATCAGACTTATAGATCCATCTGACATGCAAGGCAGTCTAAGTTATCAGCCTTAATCACCCTTAATAATCCATTAAGCCTAAATGCTTTTTAAGTTCGATGCCCGTTCAAAAATCTTGCCGGAATCGGTCGACCGTTCAACCTATTTCGGTCGGCCGAAATAAACAGCATCAGAAGCTTTTGTCAAGAAGTTGATGCAGCCTTGGATGCATCGACGTGATGACTTCTAATTGCTTGTTCTGTTCTGAGTACGTGAAGGCACTTCATAGATGTGTCGGTGCTTTGAACATGAGATTCTTGGACTTAAGGCTTGAGACTGGCTTTTACCTTGATGCGTCGATGCATTGCATCGCCAGGTTGCAACAGAGTGCAACAATTCATTAGTTGATGATGGATGCATCGAATCAATGACGTGCTGCTACTTCGACCATGTTGTCTTCAATTTGTTGGTTCGAGCTAAGTGCTTCAATTGCACTCTTCAGATGTATCGTGGCAGTGAAGTTGGAACCCTTTAGACGGACGGTTTCACATGCTGGCTTTTGACTCAGTGTGTCAGTGTAACTCTTTGGTGCATCGACGCAGTTGCATTGATTTTTCTAGTCCAAGGTTGATGCGTAGGTGCAGTAGCTTGGTGCGTCAAGGCATCGTCAGATTTGCTTCAAACTCTTGTTGCAACTAGTTCTTGATGCATCGAGGCATGACGCCTCTGCTTTGACCTGACTCTTTATGAAGCCATTCTGTTGCGTCGATGAGGCCGATAAGTGCATCAACCTGATAATCAATACAACACTTGAGTGTCTTGATGCATCGTGGCATGAAGCTTCTGCTCTAGCCTGACTTCTTCATGAAACCTTCTGTTGCGTCGACCTGCTGACCTTAACAAATCTCGATGTATCGACTTCCTTCTTTAGCGGATGTTCTGTCAGACCACAAATCAACTTCTGAAACTTCTCAAGTTGACTTCTTCTTCATGAATGAACCATAATGGCTTCTGTAAGACTTTTGCTAAATTGCTTTTACCTTTCCGTTTATCCATAGATTACATCACTGCCATGGCTTCACTCCAAGCTTGAATTCTACTTATCTAACTCTACTGACAACTGTTATTTTTAGCACACAGACATAAGCTTCTAAACATAATAAGACCATGAAGAGTCAATTGCATTAAGTTTTATAACATTAAAAACAAAGCACCAACATCAATGTACCATTAACACATATGACATCATTATTCCTTTCTCATGTAAACTCATGACCATTAACACATATGACAACATCATTCCATTCTCATGCAGACTCATGATGAGTCATAGTGTTTGTCATCATCAAAACCATAGAGATATACAACAGTCTCTCCCTTTTTTATGATGGCAACACTATGAGTCATAAAATATCATGCTGACTCATATCAAACTATTCTCCCCCTTTGACTTCATCAAAAAGATAACATAGTTTAATGTACTCAGTGGAGATAATTCTCCCCCTTTGACAGAGCAGAATGGTTGGAGTGGAAGTGTAAAATATGGAAACGATTAAAGCAAGAAAGGAGTTGTGAAAATGAAGGACGCCAGAAGCATTGTGAATGAGGGATCATCAAAAATAAAGAGATAATTTGATATAAAGAATTAACAACCCAGGGTATGAGAAAAAACACTTCAAAAGGTGGTTCAATCTGAGGTGAACATCAATCTAAAATTTCAGTAGATCTTATTCCTGAACACGAGTTCCAACAAAGTTCCAACTGAAAAAAAATTCAATAAGGTTTTCAATGAGATACCAATTTCATAAATCTAAAAATGAAGATGTTTCAGACTCTTCCATTATAGGGTCTTATGAAATGACCTTTATTGAACATCACGGTTTAAATATGACGTATGCAAAGTTTTTCCATAAAAGTTTCTGTACCCATATCTGAAATAAAATTTTAATAAAAATGAACCAAGTCATCATATTTACATCTTGTTTAACCTCCCTTCATCTTACTCACACGATTTCAATGAGTTCTTTAGGAGTGACATTCATTAGTATTAAGGTTGAACAATCGTCAGTACATCTCCTTTTGTCCAGGGTTTCATCGATTTTACTTTTGCAAACATTTCTCGGATTTTTCTTTTATTCAGCATCAATTTTCATACCAAATTTTTCAGGAGCAATTGAGTTTAGTACACACCTTGGAACTAGAGGATACACGTTGTTTAGATGCCCATGTCCCTAAGCACTTGGTATGACTAACTGTCATGCTTCATAATGAATAGAGTTAACAATAGTAGAGGCTTTTGACGTGAGGGACAACACGTCTTAGGTGAAGTGACCCAGTTACTCACCTCACAGTGTCATTGCTCTGCCATAATTTTAACTGATTTTTTAATAAATTTTTCAGCAGAGATAACTATGGCACTTCATGATATAGTCTATATTTAGGCATGGTTTCTCAGTGACCAAAGTCATTACTCTGACCATATTCCCTTTAGACACTTTTCAGAGCATTCAGATGTTTAAAAACATTACTTACTTCATGTAACTCAACCAAAAAGGGTCACAATTTCAAAGTTTTAATATTTCAAGAGATTTTACATGACACAACATAAAGCAGTTGGTTAAGGTTTATTAAAGTTGACTCAGATATTTTCAAGATATTCACATTCAAACTCAATGAATACATTAAACTTATACCACCTGAATCTTTTAGCCATTCATAATCCTATATAATAGAAGATTCCTAAAAAAAATGGTTTTCAGATTTATGGTTGAGGTACACAAATTGAAATCTTCCTAAATTTCAAATCAAGGAATTTTAGAAGCAGCCGATTTATCAATTGAAGAGGCAACAAAGAGCATACAGAGTGTGAAATGCTTTCAGAAGGACTAGTAACGAACTGACAACTGAGATCGGTACTAGGCGGAGGTTGGATCCAATGATGTTCTCACGCAAGGGGCAACTTTCCAGATAGGCCTGACCTATCTTTCCAGCCACGCCTTTTGATATACTGTCTAGTTGTTACAAGGTCACTCAGAAATTTTTCAAGTGAAGCTCCCCCTCAGCAAATATAGGAGCAATAGACAATTGATTTCAGAGCTATGAGAGTGATGAGATCAATTTAATTTCAGGACAGATAGGTATATAAATCAGATGGATCTTGAATCAGAAGTTGACTTGAGATTTTCAACAAACTGCTAAGGGCAGTTTGACGGAATTGAGGTTTCCAAGATAGCTAGGTCGACCTGGTTTAGCTGTAGGTCGACCTGGGGTTCTTTACAGAGTTCAAAGAATGAAGAAAATTCAACTCTACTTGCAACACAGAATATCAACCAATTGAGAAACAATCAAGAGACCAGTTCAAACTGAAGAAGAAGACATCGGTTGACTGAAATGAGTAATTCGGTTGACCGAACTAGACAGAGCATGAGACATGTGACAAATTAAGACATCTCAGATCTTGACATATATGCTCCCCCTATATGTGAGCATGTTCTTCCAATGATCTTTTTGGATTTTTCTTTAGCTTGAATGGTGTGCAAACAATTTTAATAATCAGTATATGCATGAGCAGCTTAATGTACTTATGCAAACAATAAAATGCATGAACTCCCCCCTATCTAAATATGCTGAAATAACAATTATGATATGAAGACCATGCAGGGGATCTTGATTAATCTAAACACATGTGCATGAAACACAAAGTTGCCTAGACCGACTCCCCCTATCTATATGCATTGTATGACTGAATTTTTCATATAATATATGCAGGAAATTAGACTGACTTAAAAAATATGCAAGACCCTAGACACACAATTGACCAATAATGCTTGGCGGAGGACCAGCCTCTACGTATAGCGTGGGTTTCCAGACAGAAATGATCTGCCCTTCTCCCAATATACCATTTTGTATACCATAGAGGTCATGCATGACAATGTAGTGCAAATGCAATCCTATGTGCATCTCAAATTTTTAAATGACTGTTGGCTTAGCGCATATATATGCAGAGGAAAATTATATGCAACAAATTTTCAGTGATTGTGTAAGATATGCGTTATGACACATGTAGGCATCAATCACATGCAATTCAGATTTTCAATCTGCAAACTGAATTTTGATCACTTGCCAAGTTTGTGAATTCCTCTTCAATCATTCACTCAGTTGGAACCGATTAAGCAAGATGAACAACTGAGTTTAATCTGACAGATTTTCAGACTATGAAATGCAATTCATTCTCAACTTAATATATGCTCAAATAACTCAACATATACATTGAGAGGCTCATGAAAAGCAATGCAAATGTCAAATGCGGATGTAAACATGAATGCACTGAATTTTCACTGACAGATAAAGCATGATATGCAGCCATCTGAAAGGAGTTATTGAAGGCTCAAATATCTAAACTAGTAAAATGTAGAAATGGGGTTTTACCAACCATGGGTGCCTTGACTTATTGAACCCCTCTTTATTTCTTGGTCCTAAGGCACACCTGCAAAACAATTCTTTATTTTTCATTTTTAGGTACCCGAGTCTTCTTAGGTCCTGAAGTGTTAGCATCATCTCAGAAAGATGCTCTCCACAACCTTTGGGCCTTCAAATCATCAAACTTCATTAAATGGCAAGCAGTCATAGAATGCCCAATCTGACCACAATAATGACCTGAGACATAAGGCTTTTTGTTCTTTTTATGCATATTAGCATGAGCATGGAATTTATATGTATGAACATGAATGTTCCTATTTTTAACATGAACATTTGCCTTTTGTGACCGGCCAACCAGCAGTCCGAGGCTCGTTGGCCTAGTTTCCCTCACTCAAAACATGCAAGAGATTTTCTTTAAAAATTATATTTATTTCTACCAAAGGCATTCTCTTTTACAGGGAATTTAACAGATTCAGAATTAAATTTTCTCCCCTGGACATGCCAATATTTAGCAGCAATGTGGCCTATTTTGCCACAATGAAAACATTGAATTGTATTTTTCTGAAATGCATGACTTCTAAGATGTGATTTCATAACATGCATTGTATGAGCATTCAGATCATCTTGTTCCATCAATCTACACTCATGCATTAAATGACCAATCTTATGATAGTAATGACATGACATTTCCTTTTTGTGTGCATATGTGTGTGTGTTCGAGTTTTGTACAACATGCATAGTTCTAACATGAAAGTTTCTTGGCTTTTTCTGCAAGTGATCATTCTTTATCACTTTTTCAATTTGTTTCTGAATTCTCTGGACAGTGGGCTATTTAACCTTTGAGGTGGTGGCTACATTGGATGCTTTGACAAAAGATGTCTTCAATTTATTTTCAAAAGATTTTTTATTAACCAGATTGTAGCCCAACCCCTCTTTTCTGTAATTAACTTTTGTTCCCAACAGTTTGTCCAAATTTTCTTGGCCACTTACAAATTTTGACAATGAATTTTTCAAGTCCTGAATCTCATTTTCTAAAGAGGCAATCAACAATTCTAAGTTTAGGGTCTTCTCTTCAAATTCGGCTACTCTAATTCTCAAGACTTCATTAACAGACTCATAATCTTCAATTTGTTTTTCCAGATTATTCAAATTTTCAGGCTCATTTTTACAAGCAGATTTCCCTTTCTCCAAGACAAGAAGTCTCTCTGACATAGTAGTGTTCAGTTGCTTCAACTTCTCATTATCTTTTATCATAACATCATTTTGAATTAAGTCATCAATTAAGGACTGATCAATAGAATTGACTCCTTGTTTCTGTTCAATTTTAGCCTTCTCAAGGTTCTTCTGCAGTTCCATGTCAACTGCTTTAATGGCCTCAAATTTTTCAGATATTAAATTATTTTCCTCTTGAAGTCTTTTGAATTCTTCTTCATTATCTTCAATCTACTTTCTGTGAATTTCATTTTGAGACTTCACTTCATGTAATTCTGACTTAATACTTCCACAAACTTCCAATTGTTTTCTCATACAATTATTTTCATTTTTCAAAGCTTCTAAGTCCTCATTCTCTAAGCACGTGTTCATGCCAGTATTCAGTTTCTTTTTCAACTTTTTGTATTGTTTTCTTAATTTTTCGTGTGTTTCAAGTAAAATAGCATGTGCATCCTAGCAATCATCTAGAGAAAAATTCTCAAATGGATTTACCTGATCGTCAGTCTCATCGTCACTTTGATAGCTGCTTTGATCGCTTCCATCAGCCATCATGCAACTATCTTCCTTTTCTCCATTTGTAGTCTTCAGTTTATCCAAGATGTCTTTGGCAAATCTGCATTCAGTAAAATAAGGAAGCAGAGTAATGTCAACAGCAGCCTTCATTAAGTTCAGTGCTCTAAGATTTTTAGTGTTCCTAGATCTATGAGTGTCTGTCCACTTAGATCTGTCCCTTGGCAATTTATGTCGACTGTGTGTGATAAGATTCCATAGACTAGGATTAACAGTCTTAGCAAACTTATGCAGGCTGCGAAACCATGAATCAAAATTAGAACCATCAAAAACTGGTGGACAATCCACCGAGCTAAAATTAAACTGACATAGCACTAAAGAAGCAGGATCTTCTTTGCAGATTGCTGGATCTGATCAACCAGAGAACCCGCTCTGATACCAATTGTTGGGTGCGCAGCTGGGATCTAGAAGGGGGGTTGAATAGATCCCTTATAAAAACTATGCTCAATTGAAAATAACACTCACTTTGAATTAAGCTGAGCTGGAATGGTAATAGTGCAAGCAGCCAATGATGGAAGTATTGCTCTCAACAAAGGCAGATTTAAACAATGCTAGAGATTCATTCCTAGCAATGACCTTGCTTAGTCAATTAAAGCCACGGCTATCACTCATTTGTATTTAACTATTCTATCAAGCAGCAATCCTCAAAGCAATGGATCATTCAGATATAGTTACACGTTAGAAACCCATTCGACGATGATGCTTGATTAGAACTAGTATCAAATAGTAAGTAGTTCGCACTGAATATGCAACTCAAACACTAAACAAATACTCTATCTCTAAATACTAAACTCAGAGGAAGGCTATGGTATAAACTAAACAAAACAATACAACACTTAACAGATGATGGTTAAGCTGATCAAATATTGAATTAAATTCAAGTGCCATTCATCAGTTTGATTCACACTGGTACTAGGCGGAGGGTTGAGTCTAGAAATTCTCCTCTCGCAAGATGTGAGACCACATCTTTTGATATACCAGAACAAAATTGATTAAATCATCTAGTGGTTCGTTCAGAAACAGTCTTGAATAGACAAGCTACTAGCAGATACTTACTAACATCAATCCAATTTAGATGCGACAAACAAGTATACTCATAAATGCAATGTCGAGCACTCATCACAACATTCTATAGTGAAGATGCATCAAGCAGAAGAAAATGATATCCAAGGGTTCACACAGAATCAAAATCAAACATATAGCGGTTTGCTAAAGCTAAACAAACGTTGACCTTGGCATACACAAACCTGCGAATGGAAGGTAGAGGAGAAGGATTAGTCTCACGAATCAAACCAAAGACTTGAAAGATTTTTAGGTGGTTCAATCTGTCACTGCAGATCTACATCCACCCCTTACTCAAACCAGAGTGAGACTTCCGACTGATACATAGCCTAGCCGCTGATCCACAGCTTCGGGGAATGAATCCCTACAGACTGCTGATCCACAGCTTAGGGAACTAATCCCAGACCGCTGAGTCTCACAGCTTGCTTAACCAAGGAACAAATCCTCACCGCTAAGTAGCACAGTTTGCTATCCGAGGAACCAATCCTCGCCGCTGAGCAACACAGCTTGCTGAATGTGGCAAAGAGAAATAAGGAGCAAAAAGACAAAGGATCACGAAACCAAAGGAAACAATATAGCTCCTCAGAGCACAATGGCTTTTGGATTTGATCCATCAAGCCAGACTTCGAACAGATCTTCAATATAAGCTCGAGGCTGCTCTCAATCTCTTCTTTCTTTTTTCTTCTTCTCTAAAACTCACTCTCAGATTCTTCTCTGAATTCTCTCTCTCAGATCTTTATAGCCATCTCGCTTTTCCCCCTCTATCTTCTCTGCTCGAAACACCTACATTGCCCACTGCTCTTTTTCTCTTCGATGGCTTCCTTTCTCTCTTTTGTTTTCAGGGAATGCAGCTTGGATTCTTGTTCTGATCGACTGATTATATAGCCGAGAATTTATTTTCCTCAAGGAATTTATCCATGGCTGAAATAGCTCATTGGTCCAGGTAGCGAAGAATATTCTCTCCATCTGAATCTTCTAGTGACTCAGCCACGTGGATTGAATTGCGTGCCAAAAGGCTTGAGGTCGCTCTCACGTGATTCTCTAAAGATCTCACGAGCCCTAATATAAATCAGACTTACATATCCATCTGACATGCAAGGCAGCCTGAGTTATCAACCTTAATCACCCAATAATCCATTAAGCCTAAATGCTTTTTAAGTTCAATGCCCGTTCAAAAATCTTGCCGGAATTGGTCGACCGTTCAACCTATTTCGGTCGGCCGAAATAAACAACATCAGAAGCTTTTGTCAAGAGGTCGATGCAGCCTTGGATGCGTCGACGTGATGACTTCTGATGGCTTGTTCTGTTCTGAGTACGTGGAGGCACTTCATAGATGTGTCGGTGCTTTCGACATGATATTCTTGGACTTAAGGCTTGAGACTGGCTTTTACCTTGATGCGTCGATGCATTGCATCGCCATGTTGCAACAGAGTGCAACAACTCATCAGTTGACGATGGATGCATCGAATCAATGATGTGTTGATGCTTCGACCATGTTGCCTTTCATTTGTTGGTTGGAGCTAAGTGCTTCAATTGCACTCTTCAGATGTATCGTGGCAGTGAAGTTGGAACCCTTTAGACAGATAATTTCACATGCTAGCTTCTGACTCAGTGTGTCGATGTCGTTTGGTGCATCGACATATTTGCATTGATTTTTCTAGTCCAAGGTTGATGCGTCGGTGTAGTAGCTTGGTGCATCGAGGCACCGTCAGATCTGCTTCAAACTCTTGTTACAACTAGTTCTTGATGCATCGAGTCATGATACCTCTACTTTGACATGACTCTTTATGAAGCCATTCTGTTGCATCGATACGGCCGATAAGTGCATCGACTTGAATATCGATACAACACTTGAGTGTCTTGATGCATCGTGGCATGAAGCTTCTGCTCTGACCTGACTTCTTCATGAAACCTTCTATTGTGTCGACCTACTAACCTTAACAAATCTGGATGCATCAACTTCCTTCTTTAGCGGATGTTCTGTCAGACCACAAATCAACATCTGAAACTTCTCAAGTCGACTTCCTCTTCATTAATGAACCATAATGGCTTCTGTCAGACTTTTGCTGAACTACTTCTACCTTTCCTTTTATCCACAGATTACATCACTGCCATGGCTTAACTCCAAGCTTGAATTCTACTTATCTGACTCCACTGACACTATTTTTTTTAGCACACAGACATATGCTTCTACACATAATAAGACCATGAAGAGTCAATGTCATTAAGTTTTATAACATTAAAAATAATGCACCAAAATCAATGCACCATTAACACATATGACATCATCATTCCATTCTCATGTAGACTCATGACCATTAACACATATGACATCATCATTCCATTCTCATGCAGACTCATGACCATTAACACATATGACAACATCATTCCATTCTCAAGCAGACTCATGATGAGTCATAGTGTTTGTCATCATCAAAATCACAGAGATATACAACAATCTCACCCTTTTTGATGATGGCAACACTATGAGTCATAGAATATCATGTTGACTCATATCAAACTATTCTCCCCCTTTGACTTCATCAAAAAGATAACATAGTTTACTGTACTCAGTGGAGATAATTCTCCCCCTTTGACAGAGCAGAAAGGTTTGAGTGGAAGTATAAAATCTAGAAGCGTTTAAAGCAAGAAAGGAGTTGTGAAAATGAAGGACGCCAGAAGCATAGTGAATGAGGGATCAGCAAAAATACAGAGAGAATTTGATATAAAGAATTAACAACCCAGGGTATGAGAAAAAACACTTCAATAGGTGGTTCAGTCTAAGGTGAACATCAATCTAAAATTTCAGCATATCTTATTCTTGAACACAAGAGATCCAACGAAGTTCCAACTGAAAAAAAATTCAATAATGTTTTCAATGAGATACCAATTTCATAAATCTAAAAATGAAGATGTTTCAGACTCTTCCATTATAGGGTCTTATGAAATGACCTTTATTGAACATCATGGTTTAAATATGATGTATGCAAAGTTTGTCCATAAAAGTTTATGTACTCATATCTGAAATCAAATTTTAATAAAAATGAACCAAGCCCTCATATTTACATCTTGTTTAACCTCCCTTCATCTTACTCACATGATTTCAATGAGTTCTTTAGGAGTGACATTCATTAATATTGAGGTTGAACAATCATCAGTACATCTCATTTTGTCCAGGGTTTCATCGATTTTACTTTTGCAAACATTTCTCAGATTTTTCTTTTATTCAGCAATAATTTTCATACCAAATTTTTCAGGAGCAATTGAGTTTAGTACACACCTTGTAACTAGAGATACACGTTGTTTAGACGCCCGTATCCCTAAGCACTTGGTATGACTAACTATCATGCTTCATAATGAACAGAGTTAACAATAGTAGAGGCTTTTGATGTGAGGCACAACACGTCTTAGTTGAAGTGACACAGTTACTCACCTCACAGTGTCATTGCTCTGTGATAATTTTAACTGATTTTCCAATAAAATTTTTAGCAGAGATAACTATGGCACTTCATGACACAGTCTATTTTTAGACATGGTTTCTCAGTGACCAAAGTCATTACTCTGACCATATTCCCTTTAGACACTTTTTAGAGCATTCATATGTTTAAAAATAATACTTACTTCATGTAACTCAACCAAAAAAGGGTCACAATTTCAAAGTTTTCATATTTCAAGATATTTTACAGGACACAACATAAAGCAGTTAGTTAAGGTTTATTAAAGTTGACTCAGATATTTTCAAGATATTCACATTCAAACTCAATGAATACATTAAACTTAAACCACCTGAATCTTTTAGACATTCATAATCCTGTATAATAGAAGATTCCTAAATAAAATAGTTTTCAGATTTATGGTTGAGGTACACAAATTGAAATCTTCCGAAATTTCAAATCAAGGAATTTTAGAAGCAGCTGATTTATCAATTGGAGAGGCAATAAAGAGCATACAGAGTGTGAAATGCTTTCAGAAGGACTAGTAACGAACTGACAACTGAGATCATTACTAGGCGGAGGTTGGATCCAATGATCTTCTCACACAAGGGGCAACTATCCAGATAGGCTTGACCTATCTTTTCGGCCACGCCTTTTCATGTACTGTCTAGTTGTTACAAGGTCACTCAGAAATTTTTCAAGTGAAGCTCCCCCTCAACAAATACAGGAGCAATAGACAATTGATTTCAGAGCTATGAGAGTGATGAGATCAATTTGTTTTCAGGACATATAGGTATATAAATCAGATGGATCTTGAATGAGAAGTTGACTTGAGATTTTCACAGAACTGCTGAGGACAGTTGGACGGAATTGAGGTTTCCAAGATAGCTAGGTCGACCTAGTCTAGTAGTAGGTCTACCTGGGGTTCTTCACAGAGGTCAAAGAATGAAGAAAATTCAACTCTACTTGCAACACAGAATATCAACCAATTGAGAAACAATCAAGAGACAAGTTCAAACGGAAGATGGAGACATCGGTTGACTTAAATGAGTAATTCGGTTGACCGAAATAGACAGAGCATGATTTATGAGACAAATTAAGACATCTCAGATCTTCACATATATGCTCCCCCTATATGTGAGCATGTTCTTCAAATGATGTTTTTGGATTTTTCTTTAGCATAAATGGTGTGCAAACAATTTTAATAATCAGTATATGCATGAGCAACTTAATGTACTTACGCAAACTATAAAATGCATGAACTCCCCCCTATCTAAATATGCTGAAATAACAATTATGATATGAAGACCATGCAGGGGATCTTGATTAATCTAAACACATGTGCATGAAACACAAAGTTACCTAGACCGACTCCCCCTGTCTATATGCATTGTATGACTAAATTTTTCATATAATATATGCAGGAAATTAGACTGACATAAAAAATATGCAAGACCCTAGACACACAATTGACCCATAGTGCTTGGCGGAGGACCAGCCACTACGCATAGCGTGGGTTTCTAGATAGAAATGATCTGCCCTTCTCCCAATATACCATTTTGTATACCATAGAGGTCATGCATGACAATATAGTGCAAATGTAATCCTATGTGCATCTCAAATTTTTAACTGATTGTTGGCTAAGCACATATGTATGCAGAGGAAAATTATATGCAACAGATTTTCAATGATTGTGTAAGATATTCATTGTGATACATGCAGGCATCAATCACATGCAATTCAGATTTTCAATCTGCAAACTGAATTTTGATCACTTGCCAAGTTTGTGAATTCCTCTTCAATCATTCAAATCATTCACTCAGTTGGAACCGATTAAGCAAGATGAACAACTGAGTTTAATCTGATAGATTTTCAGACTATGAAATGCAATTCATTCTCAACTTAATTTATGCTCAAATAACTCAACATATACATTGAGAGACTCCTGAAAAGCAATACAAATGTCAAATGCAGATGTAAACATGTATGCACAGAATTTTTACTAATAGATAAAGCATGATATGCAGCCATCTGAAAGGAGTTATTGAAGGCTCAAATATCTAAACCAATAAAATGCAGAAATGGGGTTTTACCAACCATGGGTGCCTTGACTTATTGAGCCCCTATTTATTTCTTGGTCCCAAGACACAAATGCAAAATAATTCTTCATTTTTCATTTTTAGGTACCCGAGTCTTCTTGGGTCCTAAAGTGTTGGCAGCATCTCTAAAGGATGCTCTCCACAACCTTTGGGCCTTCAAATCATCAAACTTCATTAAATGGCAAACAGTCATAGAATGCCCAATCTGACCACAATAATGAAATGAGGCATAAGGTTTTTTGTTCTTTTTATGCATATTAGCATGAGCATGGAATTTATATGCATGAACTTGAATGTTTCTATTTTTAACATGAACATTTTATCTTTTATGACCGGCCAACCTACAGTCCGAGGCTCGATGGCCTAGTTTCCCGCACTCAAAACATGCAAGAGATTTTCTTTTAAAAATTTATTTATTTCTACCAAAGGCATTTTCTTTTACAGGGAATTTAACAAATTCAGAAATAAATTTTCTCCCCTGGACATGCCAACATTGAGCAGCAATGTGGCCTATTTTGCCACAATGAAAACATTGAATTTTCTTTTTCTGAAATGCATGACTTCTAAGATGTGATTTCCTAGCATGCATTGTATGAGCATTCAGATCATCTTGTTCCATCAATCTACACTCATGCATTAAATGACCAATCTTATGATAGTAATGACAAGACATTTCCTTTTTGTGAGCATATGTGTATGTGTTCGAGTTGTGTGCAACTTGCATAGTTCTAGCATGAAAGTTTCTTGGCTTTTTCTGCAAGTGATCATTCTTTATCACTTTTTCATTTTGTTTTTGAATTCTCTCGATAGTGGGCTGTTTAACCTTTGAGGTGGTGACTACATTGGATGCTTTGACAAAAGATGTCTTCAATTTATTTTTAAAAGATTTTTTTTAACCGGATTGTAGCCCAACCCCTCTTTTCTGTAATTAACCTTTGTTCCCAACAGTTTGTCCAAATTTTCTTGGCCACTTACAAATTTTGACAATGAAATTTTAAAGTCCTGAATCTCATTTTCTAAAGAGGCAATCAACACTTCGGAGTTTAGGGTCTCCTCTTGAAATTTGGCTACTCTAATTCTCAAGACTTAATTAATAGACTCATAATCTTCAATTTGTTTTTCCGGATTATGCAACTTTTCATGCTCATTTATACAAGTAGATTTCCATTTCTCCAAGATAAGAAGTCTCTCTGACATAGCAATATTCAGTTGCTTCAACTTCTCATTTTCTTTTATAAGATCAGCATTTTGAATTAATTCATCAATTAAGGACTGATCAATAGCATGGACTCCTTGTTTCTGTTCAATTTTATACTTTTCAAGGTTCTTCTACAGTTAATTTCTGATCAATAGAAATAGCTCATTGGTCCAGGTGGTGAAGAATATTTTATCCATCTGAATCTTCTAGTGACTCAGCCACGTGGATTGAATTACGCGCCAAAAGGCTTACGGTCGCTCTCAAGTGATTCTCTAAAGATCTCACGAACCCTAATATAAATCAGACTTACAGATCCATCTGACAAGCAAGGCAGTCTGAGTTATCAACCTTAATAACCCTTAATAATCCATTAAGCCTTAATGCTTTTCAAGTTCGATGCCCCTTCAAAAATCTTGCTGCAATCGGTCGACCGTTCAACCTATTTCGGTCGGCCGAAATAAATAGCATCAGAAGCTTTTGTGAAGAGGTCGATGCAGCCTTGGATGCGTCGATGTAATGACTTCTGATTGCTTGTTCTATTCTGAGTACGTGGAGGCACTTCATAGATGTGTCGGTGCTTTGAACATGAGATTCTTGGACTTAAGGCTTGAGACTGGCTTTTACCTTGAAGCGTTGATGCATTGCATCGCCAGGTTGTGGCAGAGTGCAACAACTCATCAGTTGACGATGGATGCATCGAATCAATGACGTGATGCTGCTTCAAGCATGTTGTCTTCCATTTGTTGGTTCGAGCTAGTGCTTCAATTGCACTCTTCAGATGTATCGTGGCAATGAAGTTGGAACCCTTTGGACAGATGGTTTCACATGTTGGCTTCTGACTCAGTGTGTCGGTGTAACTCTTTTGTGCATCGACGCAGTTGCATTGATTTTTCTAGTCCAGGGTTGATGCGTCGGTGTAGTAGCTTGGTGCATCAAGGCACCGTCCGATCTACTTCAAACTCTTGTTGAAACTTGTTATTGATGCATCGAGGCATGACGCCTCTGCTTTGACCTGACTCTTTATGAAGCCATTCTGTTGCATCGATGAGGCCGATAAGTGCATCGACCTGATTATCGATACAGAACTTGATTTTCTTGATGCATCGAGGCATGAAGCTTCTGCTCTGACCAGACTTCTTCATGAAACCTTCTATTACGTCCACCTACTGACCTTAACAAATCTGGATGCATCAACTTCCTTCTTTAGATGATGTTCTGTCAGACCACAAATCGACTTCTGAAACTTCTCAAGTCGACTTTCTGTTCATGAATGAACCATAATGGCTTCTGTCAGACTTTTGTTGAACTATTTTTACCTTTCCTTTTATCCACAGATTACATCACTGCCATGGCTTCACTCCAAGCTTTAATTCTACTTATCTGACTCCACTAACACCTGTTCTTTTTAGCACAGAGACATATGCTTCTACACATAATAAGACCATGAAGAGTCAATTGCATTAAGTTTTATAACATTAAAAACAATGCACCAAAATCAATGCACCTTTAACACATATGACATCATCATTCCATTCTCATGCAGACTCATGGCCAATAACACATATGACATCATCATTCCATTCTCATGCAGACTCTTGACCATTAACACATATGACAACATCATTCCATTCTCATGTAGACTCACGATGAGTCATAGTGTTTGTCATCATCAAAACCACAGAGATATACAACATTTGGGAGGGTAAAAGAGTGGGGCATGTCATCCTTGCTTTCCTTTACAACGGTCTCACAGCTTCCAGCATGGATAAACCTCCATGTGGTTGCATACTTCTCTTGACTTGCTAGATTGACCTACATTTCAAATTTGACTTCCATGAGGGGGTTTCGACTACCTCGAGAATCTTTCAACAAAGCCCCCTCTACCACATGGCCGATGTGATAGGCTTTGGTGGTAATGTTGTAAATCGTGTTCCCTGGCTGAAGAAGCGTGAAGACTGGCATACTCATATCATCACCATGGGGCGTAGCATGTTCACTTGCACATCGGCATGCCTACTCCCATGTGAACTTCTCGTAAGATCTTCCCCTGACGCAGAACGCCAACTCATTGGTGCAACTGAATTTTCCCTTTACAATGCAAACTGGCGTTACACTCAAATCGACCTCCCTCGTCATTCGTTTCCAATGTTATCCGGTCTTCCTCCTTTGAGGAAAAGGGAGTTGAGTACGGAGGGAGATGCGAAGAATGTGAAGACTATTTAAGCACTATGGAAAGTAGGCATTCCAAGGGAGACGATGCCGCACATAGAGGAAGAGCGTGGGCTATGGAGAGCTTATGTAACTGAATTGGGGAAGTTGAGGTGCGGGGTGCCCAAACCCGAATGTATCTTATTTTGTTTCAAGAAATAAACACGGAGCCAATTTTTTTCTTTTTTTTTTTGAATTTTTCTTATACGCGTCCATCACCTAAGATGCCTATCATTCATTTTATTTTTTTTAGCCCGACACAGAGGCTTTCTATCTCCCCCCCTTCCCCCCCTTCCCCCCCTTTTTTTGAATGCGTCACAAGGGAGAGACGCGTACATGTTTTCCTCTCTTTTTATTTTGTTAACGAATTTTTGAATGCGTCCATCCAAGCTGACGTGTTAATATTTTTTCATTTTTATTTGTTTTATTTATTTTATTTTTTTTAATGAACGCATTGAAGCCCGTTGACGCATCCAATATTTTATTGTTTTTGATTATTAGAAAATATGTTAAGGCGTCAGAGAGGGCTGGCGCATTTTTTTTTACCAGCTTGTGTTATTTGCTGTTATTTATTTAGTGTTGACTCCTCTTTTACTGACGTGGTGTTCTTGTTTTCTTCTCTGTGATGTGCAGGGCGTGTTAAGGACCCGCATCAGCTCAATCCTCGTGGTAGCCACTTTCCAGGGGCTACCAGACTTTCAGAGGCCCCGACTAGATGCCATGGGGTTCGGGGCATTCTTGCGGATCGACCCCTTCCAGATCGACCTGCCCCTCATCCAGCCATTGAGGGAGTGGTGGCATCCAGTGAGCAGAGTGTTCCTGATGCCATGGGGTCACATGGTGCCCAGCTTATAGGAAATAGTTTGGATCACTACACTTCGAGTAGACGGCGAGGCAGTCAGCGGGGTCACCTATCCCGACTACCGAGAGAGCGCCCTAGAGCTGCTAGGGCTGGTGACCAGTGCCACCAAGATGGAGAGCCGGATAGTTGCTCGGATGTCCATGATGGGGGCATTACGGTTTGTTGATGCTCATCAGCACGCCAGCGAGAGCACAATCAAGTTCCTGGCGCTGCTGGAGGGAGCTACGCGCGGCGCGTTCTGCTAGGACGCCAGCGGTAGGGCGCAAGCAGACCATGACCTTCGACGGTTCTTGTTCTTCTTCCTGGGCCGACTTCTGCTTGGCACGAAGGGGGACGACATCCACTGTCATTTCCTTGGGATCATAGTGGACCTGGATCGAGTGGGAGAGTACACGTGGGGAGCAGCCCTACTCGCCCATCTGATTGTCGACTTGTCTCTGGGGACGAGTCGAGAGACCACCGTCAACGGCTTCGCACCATTCCTTCAGGTAAATGCATTTTGTTTATTTATTTATTGCAGCTAGTCCTATTTTATTGTTTATGCAATTCATTGTGCTAATGACATGTGGTGAATGCAGGTGTGGAGCTACTACTACCTTCCGAAGGGGAGGTCCCGACAGTGGCACCTGGCAATTGTGCCACTAGCCCAGCGGTGGAGGCTGATCGTAAGCCTGGCCCCACATTCCTACCAGCTGACGTCGCTATGACGCGAGCTGACGGAGTACCCGGAGGCCATGGTATGACTCTTTTTTTTATTTGTATATTTATTTTATTTGCAAATGTAGAAACTGACATGATGCATGTGTGGCAATGCAGGTAGTGTGGAGGCCCTACCTGGGCATGGCCGACGCCCACCAGCCTTGGGTCGAGGTGGGTCGAGCTCACTTCAGGCGGGACCTTTGGGTCCATTGCCTAAACGAGATCGAGCTGCTTCAACTTAGGCTCATGATGAGGACCTTGGGGTTGGCCCGGGAGTGGGTAGAGGTGGATGCGCCGAGCCACATCGGGCAGAAGACCTGGGGCAAGGCGAAGTGCATCAACTGGCACACACGTTTCGCTACGTAGTTCTAGGACTGGCAGCAGGGTGGCGCCCCCGTGGTGTCGCAGGCGCAGGACAGCACCGACTACTTGTGGCGCTACTAGGAGGTCCACGCAGGCTGTCTCCAGCTTCGGAGACCACTAGGGGTAAGTATGAAAGGAGTGTTGATTTATTTTTATTTGTGGATGTGTGCATATGCATGTAACACTAACTTATATGCTCGTGAATGCAGGACGTCCGTGACGCCATCATCACGGACTTGCGGGCCCAACTGGCAGACGCCCTACGATAGTTGGCTATCACTCGATAGGAGTTGGACATCTTGGTAAGTTTATATAATGCATTTTTTGTGTTTTTTTTAACCTAGATTTCTAGTGTTCAGTCACAAATCGACGTTTGTTCCGTTGTTTCAGCGTGCCCAGCAGACAGCGACATCATGGATGGCTGACGGAGCCTCTTCCTTCTCCCAGGCTCCTCCTCCGGAGGTCACCTCCCTCCAAGAGCAGCTTGCTGACGTAGTGGCTCGTACCAAGGAGGCGGAGCGCTAGCTCGTAGCTCGGTTAAGTGTTGTTTGTATGAATTGAATTTCCATTATATGCTTCACCCCTTTTTACTGACCTCATGAAATGGATGGTTCTTGGCAGGTAGTGGAGATCCGAGATGCGCTGACCCGCGAGGCACAAGCCGAGGAGGAGCGTGATGTTTGTGCGGCCACTGTGGCGGAGTTGGAGGCGAAGCTGCGATGCCTCAACATTGAGGAACTACCCCGAGATGTGGTAGAGTTGAGGGTCTCCCTCCAGGTGGTGAGGAGAGAGGTAGAGAGGGAGAGAGAGGAGAGAGAGAGAGAGGAGAGGAGAGCAGAGAGGCAGAGGGAGTGGGATGAGAGGAGGGCTCTGGAGGCCCAAATGATGGAGCAGAGGAGGGCTCTAGAGACCCAGATGACAGAGCAGAGGAGGGTTCTAGAGGCCCAAGTGATGGAGCTCTGGACCAGCCTTTGGGCTGTAGAGCAGAGGCTGAAGGATAGTGATCGGCGCTACCAGAGGGGATGACAGCACGCGGCACGCCTCCGTTAGTCCGGCTCCTTCTCTGTTGGTAGCCTCCTAGTTTCTTCAGCAGAGGAGCGCCGTGCTACTGATGCTGAGCGAGCGTTGTGAGGTGAGGCGAGTATAGCCTCGCAGACCTCCATGAGGCCTCCTAGGGACCCTTGCCTTAGCAGGGAGGAGAGAGATGATCAGCAAGGAGGTGGCAAGAGTTAGAGAGTTACTTGTACACTCACCCCCTCGTTTATGATGTACTGGTCAGTTATATTACATATGAGATGCTTTCTTTCCTATCACTTGTTTTGCTTCTTTATGCATTCCTTCTCTTCTACGCCTCTTCTCTTTCACGCCTTCCCCACCTGGCGTGTTCGACAAAACCTCACCCCGGAATGGGGAATCGTGTCTCGCCGTGTCTGTTTCTTTCAGGAGAGTCTATCACCGAATTTAATGACGCCGACTTGCAATCCTCTTTCGTACTCAAAATTATTTGCAAGACCACGATGAGCACATGAAATATTTTGACCATGTAGGGTACGAATCAAAAGGTTATGCCACCAACTCATTTACTCGAAGCGAACGGCCAGGTGACATATGCGAGTGAAAGGAGGGTGCCTTGTTACAAGGGACATTGTGAGAAAAATGGTGATGAATCCGGATCACATCTCCTCAAATCCTATAAATGCTCCCCCTCACGCTCCACTTGAAGGCCCGGAGTAGTAGAAGTTGATTTGAAGAGTGAAAGTTGACGGGAAGGAGTGAGGGTTTTTATTTTTTTTTAAAATGGATGGTGAGTCTAGTTTTAGGATGGAGGACGAGTCTTCCCGCTGTTCGAAGAGAAGTAGATCCAGTAATAGTTCCAGGAGGCTTTCCGACATTGAAAGGCATCTTAGTGAGAGGACTCAATTGCAGCTTGTAAATGAACCCTTTCATTTCTCCTTCATGCTTTCTTCCCCTTCCTTTCTTCTCCTCATTTTTTTTGACAATGCACCCCTTTATCATTTCTTATGTATGCATAGAGTATGATGAGGTCACATATTTCATGGTAATTGGTGGTGGCTGCATATCGGGGCCTGCCGGACTTCCAGAAGGCCCGGTTAGATGCGATGGGGTTCGGTGCCTTCCTACGGATTGAACCAATTAAGCTCAACCTCGCCCTTATCCAAGTATTGTGTGAATGATGGGGCCCAGAGAGTCGGGCCTTCTTGATGCCCTAGGGGCATATGGTGCCCAGTTTTGAGGATATAGTTCGCATCACTGGCCTCAGAGTGGATGGTGAGGTGGTGACTGAGGTCACCTACCCCGATTATCGAGAGGGTGCTCAGAAGCTATGGGGGTTGGAATTAAAAGACCGAAAGAAGAGGTTAGTAGTCAGGGTGTCTATCAGGGAGGCATTGGGACTTACTGACGCTCGTCCGCAAGGTGACGAGTCCTTAGAAGAATTCATGGAGAGGACTGAAAGAGCGTCCCATGCTATATACAGCGTGGATGCGAGCAATTTGGAGAGGTCAAATATGGACTTGAGGAGGTTCCTCATTTTCCTACTAGGGAGGTTGCTACTAGGTGCCAAGGCAGACGACATCCATTGTTGCTTCCTAGAGCTCTTAGTAGACCTGGAGAGAGTAGGGCGATATGCCTGGGGAGCCGCCGTATTGGCACATTTGTTCGTAGGCCTGTCCCGAGGGATAGGTCGAGAGGTGACTGTGAGTGGCTTCATGCCGTTTCTCCAAGTAGAGTTTTACTATTATTATTATTATTATTATTATTATGTTTAAAATGCCACTAATCTACTTCATGAATACCAATGACATGCGGTGACTCAACTATGGAGTTATTACTACATCCCAATGGAGGGGTCTAGACAATAGCGTATGGCGGTGGTAGCCTATTATGAGCACGACCCCTCTATCCTACCAGCTGATGGCACTAAGGCGCGAGCTGCAAGAATTCCTTGCAGCAATGGTAGGATTTTTTCCCTTTTTTTTTGAATGACTAAAGAGACACAAGCAAGTTGATGTAGGTGATTTGGAGACCTTATTCGGGCATGGTCGATGCTGACCAGCCGTGGGTCATAACAAGCCGTGGCCGGTTCGGACGGGACATTTGCATCCACTGCCTTAATGAGGTTGAGCCACTTCGGCTACGATTGGCCATGAGAACCCTAGGGCTTGCCCACGAATGGATGGACGTGATAGCGCCCCCTCGCATCGGGAGGAAGACATGTGGGAGGGCAGCCTGTGTTGACTGGCATGTACGTTTCCCCGAAAAGTATGAAGATTGGCAACAGGGTGGCACGCTCTTGGAGTCATGTGCGCAAGACAATGAGGAGTACATGTGCCTTTATAAGGTGACATATGCGCAGCAACTCTAGCCTGGGGGGCTTGTGGGGGTGAATGCATTTTTTTGTTTTGTTTTGTTTTTGTTTTGTTTTGTTTTTTTTTTGGTATGGGTAGTGCCAACTCCTATGGCTTGGCTACAGGATGCCGGAGATGCCATAATAGCGAACTTTGGAGCTCGCCTGGTAGACACGGAGCAGCAATTAGATGACACCCGTGTAGCTCTGAATTCTTTAGTGAGTGTGTTATGCAATACTCGCTTCTAATGATGACCCTAGATTCCTGGTGTTCAGCCACTAATTGCCACTTCCCGTTGTTATAGCGCACCCAGCTGGATGCAACCTCCTCAGTAGTGGGTGCGGATGGTGCCTCCTTTAACTTGTGGGTCCCCTCATCGGAAATAAGCTAGCTCCACGAGCAACTTGCCCGCGCCATGCAACGTGCCACATAGGTATAGGGGATGCTTTTTGCACAAGTGAGTACCTCACCATCCGAGTTTCATTGCTCACGTAGTGCCACATTTCTAACAATGGTGGATATGGTAGGCGGAAGAGACGCACGAGGCGCTTGTTCGTGTTGCACAAGGAGAGGAGAGGACAGTAGAGCTGGAGGAGGAATTGCGGCGCCGTTCAGACGAGGACCTCTCTCGAGATGCTATGGAGCTGAGGATCACCCTTCAGCTAGAGAGGAAAGATAGAGAGAGAGGGATAGAAAAAGGGAGAGAAACGAGAGGTCAGTAGAGAGAGAGGAAAAGATGACCTTGGAGGCTCAACTGTTGGAGCTCCACACTTGTCTCAGCATTGTCGAACAATGGCTGAAGGATGGTGAGGAACGCTATCGAAGGGCACGAGAGCGCGACTTTCGTGTCAGCAGTTTACTCGCTGCCCCAGCAAAATGATAGCAGAATGTAGAAATGGAGAGGGGAATGTCGGGCAGTAGGAGTACCGCCATGCATGGTTCCAGGACTCCTCGCCTGGAGAGCTGTGAGAGGAGCGATGCTGGGGGAGATGGTGAGGCTTAGAACGGGATGATGTACTCACTCTCAATTATGAGAACTTTCCATAGGAATAAAAAAGTGTGAAATTTCTTGTTCTCTACTTCTTTCCACTTGCGCACACCACTTAGACAAACAAGTTAGCATTTCTGCTCGGACTTGCCCCCCTGCTCGATAAGTGAGTGGTTGCTTCAGGACCAGCCTTGATAGCGGGTCAAGGGGCCAAGCCTTTATCAATGAAGGTAAATGTAAAAATGAAAAATGCAGCATGCAAACATGCAAATGCGAGCGAGAATTAAAAATGAAATGCATCACACAAATGCGATCACGTGAAATGCATTTTATTTTTGGTATTTTATATATGTATTTTTTCTGGTTTTGTTTCTTTCTATTTTTTGTTTTGTTTCTTCTTTCTTTTTTTTATTTTTTGACACGAAGGACACTCACTCTTATAACAACCGGCATGGATCTCGGATCAAGGGTGTTTACTCATTCATAAACCGTTCTTAAATAGCTCAATGCAGGGTTAACGTGCTTGATTTGTTCCTCCCACTCAAGGTCTTATTCGGTTGCGTCCTTCTTAGTTCCACGTCCACCATCCCTTGGGTTCAGGGCATACCACTTAGGGAGGAAGGAAGAACATGTTTAGAAAGTTTACAAGAGGGTTCGAGAGACCTCGGAAGACGTCCCTCCCCTGCCCTATCACCTATTGGGGTTTGGTCTTCAGCTAATGGGGTTTATTTTGTTTTTTTTTTCTTTTCCCTTGCCTCCTTTTGAGATGCATACGACCAGGGTTTTCTTTTGTAGCGACTTTGCCCCTTTGGGAGACATGACCAAGATTTTTTCATTGTAGGGACTTTTGCCCTTTTCAACATGTGTCTGAGGTATCACATTTTTTTAGGGCCCCTCATGCTGAGGCTTCTCCCTACTAGGGTGGTGGTTAGGTTCAGTAGTCTAGCCGAAGGTCCCGCTCCCTCATCGTCAACCGAGAAGGAGAGAATGAGTAGCACCCTGTACCCTCAGTCCAGCTTCAGCCTCCTTCAGATTCGACGACGTTTGATTCCGAGAGTGGAGTGTGTATGTGTGCGTGAGTTAAACCTGAGTTAGACTACAAAGACCGAAGAATGAATTTTCAAGGGTAGTATTTCTACCGTGTCGGTGGGACAGTTCGTTGGTCCTCGTACCGTGCCGGTTGTTACACCTATCTAAGGGTAGTATTTCTTAAGACAAAGTCCATTCCAAGGGTGGGATAATTCGGTCCCCTCAACGTTGACTAGCCTATAGGCATTGCCAAGATGCACAGCCTGAACCACATATGGTCCTTCCCAATTGGATTGGAGTTTAGAATGTGGCCCACGAGGTTTTACAAAAATTCTTTTTACTATCATCTCACCGACTTTAAATTTTCTCTCAATGACCTTCTTTTGAAAAAAACGTGTGAGTCTATTTTGGTAAACACGTGCATGCTCGGCAGCAACCAGTTGCTTCTCGTCTAAGAGGTCCAATTAGGCAAGGAGTGAATCACGACGTTCGTCGGGGGAAAGTTCCTTGTCCAATTGTACCCTGAGGGAAGGGATCAAGATTTCGTACGGGACTACCGCCTCCATCCCATAAGTAAGGGCGAATGGGGTTTGCCTAGTGGGAGTACGGATTGAAGTTCGATAGGCCCATAGATATTCAATAAGCTTTTCTGGCCAATCTGAGAACTTATTAGACTCATAGGTTTCTTTATGATTTTGATCAATGTTTTATTATTGGCCTCTGTCTGGCCATTGCCTTGTGGATAATAAGGTGATGAATGATGCAATGCAATTTTATACCTTTAGCAGAGGTCCTGAAGGTCTTGGGAAATAAATTACGGCCCATTATCGGTGATGATAGTGCTTGGAATGCCGAACCTGGTGATGATGTTCTTCATGATGAACTTGCAGACCGTTGATGCTTTGATCTCCATGTAAGCTTCGGCTTCAGCCCATTTGGTGAAGTACTCCATTGCAGTAAGGATGAAAGATTTTTACTTAGTGAGGGAGTTGGGATCACCGAGAGGACCAATGATGTCGAAACCCCACATGGAGAAAGGCCATGGGGAGGATATTGTATGAAGTGAGGAATATGGTGAGTGAATCTTGTCGGCGTGAAGTTGACACTTGACACACCTATGGACATAGACAGCACAATCCTCTTCCATAGTGGGCCAGTAGAAGCCTTGCTGAAGCATCTTCTTAGCAAGCATTTGGCTATTCACATGGCCACCGCACATACCAGAGTGTGCTTCCTCAACACATTTCCAGATCTCATCATCATCAAGACATCTTAGAAGAACACCATTAAGGCTTCTCTTGTATAGCACCCCTCCAATCAGTATGTATTTTTGGGCCACTCTCCCTATGGCTTTCTTATCCTCCGCTGTGGCTTCCTCATGGTAGGACTGATCTTTGCAATATTTGGCAATTTCATTAAACCACGGTTTCTCCTCGTCGGCCAGTTCTTCTTCTAATTATGCCAACATGATTTCTCTCTTCTCAATGATTTCTCTCTCTTGGACCCTTCTTGACAATTTTTCCTTGACCCTCAGGTAGGAAGCGTCGTGGACAGCATGGGCGTGACGCTTGTAGATGGTGATAGACTCAAACCATCTACCCAGAGGGAACTTTAAAGATGATGCCAACGAGGCAAGGGCATCGGCCAGAATATTCTGGTCCCGAGGGACATGGACAAGATTAGCTTGGTGAACAATTTGGCAAAAGTTGCAGTAAGTTCTTGGTAAGGCTTGAGCTTGGGATCACATGTGCGATATTTGGTGATCACCTAGCGGAGAATGAGTTGACTATCACCTACAATTCATAATTCAGTGATACAAAGAGAATGGGCAGCTTTCAGGCCAGCTAGAAGAGCCTCATATTTAGCTATGTTGTTGGTAACCGGGCATGCGAGCTGATATGCCTGTGGGATGGTGACGCCTTCCGACGACAGGAGGGCAAGTCGATTCCTCTCCCTTGGGAATTCAGAGCTCCATCAAAATGTAACATTTGCATGCGATCATCCGATTGGTTATTGGACATTAGTTCCTCATCTGAAAACATTGATTGGATAGGGTCAAACTTGGAGAGAGGGTGATGAGCGAGATGCTCGACTATGGCATAGCCTTTAATCGCCTTTTGTTGAATATAGGTGATGTCGAACTGAGAGAGAAAGCTTTTCCAGCATGCTAAACTATTAGTAAGGATAGATTTTTCTAGAAGGAACTTGATAGGATTCATCCAGATAATCAAAGGACTTCGTGAGCCAAGAAGTAGTGTTTCAACTTCTGCACCACCCAAACGAGGGTGGCACAGGTTTTCTCCATAGCTGTGTACTTCTGCTTACAGGGGTTGAGAAGTTTGGACAAGTAATAGGTTGCCCTTTCCTTGTCCCCTTCATTGGATTGCGCCAGGACTGCTCCCACAGAGTCGTCTAGGACTGAGACATAAAGAATTAAAGGTTTGCCTGGCATGGGTGGTATTAGGATGGGTGGATTAGCCAGATATTCCTTCAGTCCTTCAAAAGCTTTATGGCACTTAAAATCCCGATAAAACTCGATTCCTGGTTTGGTCAACTCATAGAAAGGTTTGCACCTTTGTGAATGCTGAGACACAAACCGACAAATAAATTACATCCTCCCAATTAAACCTTGAACTTCTCTCAGATTCCTCAGAGGTGGCTTATCCCTGATTGCCTTGGCCTTATTGGGATCTATCTCAGTACCCCTCTTGCTCACAATGAAGCCAGGCAATTTGCCCGATGAAATACCAAATACACATTTCTTTAGATTCATTTTCAAATTGAATTCCCTCGATCTTTGCAAAACCTTAGCCAGAACTTTTGCATGTTCTGCCTTAGTGCTTGATTTCACCAGCAAGTCATCCACATACACCTTCAAATATACATGCATCATGTCATGAAATATTGCCATCATAGCCCTTTGATAAGTAGCTCCAGCATTCTTCAAACCAAACGGCATGATCATATAACAGTAAGTCCTCCAAGGTGTGGTGAATGATGTTTTCTCTTGATCCTCTTCTGCCAAACGGATTTGATTGTATCCTAGAAATCCATCCATAAATGAGAGAGTTTCATAACCTGCCATGTTATCAACCTAAACATTGATGTGAGTCAAGGGGAAATCATCTTTCAGACACGCACGGTTAAGGTCCCGAAAGTCAATACAGATTCTCACCTTTCCATCATTTTTTAAGACCGGTAAAATGTTTGCCACCCATTGAGGATAAAGGATGACTCTAATAAACCTGACTTTGTGGAGCTTATCGGCCTCTTCCTTCATTTTCAAAGTCATCTGAGGGTGGAAATGCCTTAACCTTTGCTTTACCGAGACGGACCCTGGTTTTAGAGTTAGGCGGTGTTCGACCAGGGTGGAATCCAAACCCGACATATCCTCATAGCTCCATGCGAATGTGTCCTTATACTTCTTGAGAACCTCAATCAATGCCTCTTCTTCAAGTGATGGCAAATTATCGTCTATGAGGACGATCCTAGGGTCTTCCTCAGTTCCCAAGTTTTTCTCTTTAGTGGACTCTTCTACGGCGGCTAATGGCTCATCAAATCTTCTCATTCCGCTAGCATATGCGCCAGCCGCGTTCTCATATTCTTCATCCCCTTCTTCAATAGGGTACTCCTCGCCCGTGATCTCATAGATCCCATACCCTTCATCAATTGTGCAATTCTCCTCACATTCTATTTTCAACAGTTAGATGGGATTTTCTAGCAGTTGAGGAATGGCTAGGCATGCCTGACACCTATTGGCTAGATCTAGAAGGAATCGGCGAGGGATTTGCCTACCCTTGGACTTTCTTTTGGACACTACCCTTGACTCATTATTCCTAATCTGATTGACCTACGCTACGGAAGAAGAAGAAGTTGAAGAATGTGCTGGAACAGACTCCTCAGAGGAGGGGTATAGAAGGTCGCTCAGGGGACCTTGGATGAGTGGCCCGTAAGTCGGGGCACACTTGTGGGAGATGTAAGAGGTTTACTTAAAGGAGATACGTTGTTGAGGAGTTTGGAAATTGGCATTTTTTTTCATTTTCATTTTCAATGACAGAACAATGAAAATAAATTGGGGGATGAGAGAAGGGGATTATAGCTAAGGGGTTGGGATGCTCATAGAGTAAATCATGATTGAAAACCTGACGCGGGTTGAGAAACCCGCGCAGGAATGTAAGCAGAGAAGGGGACCTGGGAAGATCATTAGACAAACGTCTGGCCCATGAGGGAGTCAGTAGAAAAGGCTGAGTAGAATAGTTGGAGAAAATGACGGAAAGTGATCTGTAATAACAACGTCCTCCTGGCGAGGGTTGTTTGGAGTTCTGGAAATAATTATGGCATCTTCTGGCACATCGGAGATGGAAGGCAGCCCTTCTAAGTGCGGAGGTGAGAACATCCATTGCAGTGCGATGGAAATATCATCTATGTCAAACCATTTGTTCCATTCGCAATCCGGGTCATCAAACTTTCCTTTTTTGAAAGCCCTCGAGCAACCTCCTGCTAAGTAAGCAATCTGTGATCCCCTATGTGATTCTTGCAGATAGTCCCCCAATTACACAACGGGCCCCTTCTTGAAATGAGAGTATAAGGTAAATGTAAGAGGTTTTCCATCTGTTTCAAATGGCCCTAAAAAGCCCAAACCAGCTCTAAGGATTAACTTCATCTTCTTCGGCGGTCTCAGTCTCCCCTGTAATTGTGCCCCTAAGCCTTTGCCTTGCTGGTACCCCAAGTTCCTCATGATCTCCCACCCTTTAGAACGGGAAGGGAGACGTGGCATTGGTCCAGGAAGCGGCTTCTCTTGTGTTGGTGGGACGTGGTTGGGGTCACACACATCTAGTAGCGAAAGAATATGTCTATGGGTTGGCCAGAGAGAGGGCAATGAAGTGGTAAGAGCATTCACTATAGGGAGAAGGGGCATGTTAAACACTTTGACAATCCATCCCTTATATGAAAACTTCAAGCATTGGTGGTTGGTGGAAGGGACAACATTCATTGCCTCTATGTAGGAATGGCCCAGTATGCCTTTCAATGTTGGGTCCATGTCAAGGATGTGAAACTCCGTAGGAACTACGACAGGGCCGACTTCTACATTAATAGTAATCATTCCCTGCGGTGGCCATTTACTGTTATCATACGCCGTGACTGTGATCGCCGAAGGCCTTATATGTTTTGTGTCAGCCCCACATAGTAGGAGGGTGTTCATGAAGATCACATTGATTGATGCACCCGTATCCACCAGGCACGGGTTCACAGACACACCTTGATCTTCACCGTAATGCACAACACATACTTCCGAGCTTCTTGGGGGGCACACTTGTGATCCTGAAATGTGATAGCTGGATGTGTGCTTGTTGGCGTTAACACCGACGAGATCTTCTCCACAGGGAGGTCCTCATTCACCATAACCTTCTGAAGATACTCCATCAAAGCCTCTTGATGGGTCTTGGACCTCTTAATTAGTTCGAGAATGGAGATCCAGGGCCGGTGTCTTATCCAGATGTTTCAGAATATCATACTATGTCCCAGGGGTGGAATCTTCTGGCTACTCTTCGGTTCCTCTTTCCTATTGAGAATGTTCTGGGCCTTGACTGGTATGGGGAAAAACTCGGTGGAAGATCGTTCCACTCTGGAGCACCATTTCTTGCGACTTTTGCACCTTGACGGGGGTAGTTTTGGGTTTAAGAAGGGGTTTAAGTGGTGGAGGGACGGTTAGTGGAGCAGGGGTAATGATGGGTGAAGGGACCCTGATGAGAGGTTTATTTGGGGGAGGTGGAGTGGAAGTGGACGTGGCCTCAGATGGGGGGTGAATGATAAGAGGCTTGGAAGGTGCAGGTGGAGGTACGGTGGAGGTAGATGGGACCTCGGATGGACGGTGCATGATAAGGGGCCTTGAGGGTAAGGGTGAAGGTACGATGGAGGTAGATGGCAGGGTAGATGGCCGAGGGGAGATGAGAGGTTTTGAAGGTGTAGGTAGAATTGTGGTGAAGGGTTTTTGCTGGTGGACCAGTAGGGAATTAGTGGTGGGCACGCGGTTAAGAGGGCGCGATGGCTGTTGGAATGATGGAGGCCAGGCTATGGGTTGTGACATGGGTCGGGGAGAGACAGGTGCTGGTCGGACGAGGCGAGGGGGGTGGTTAAGAATGTGGTTGGTGGCAAGAACGGAGGTGCTTTCTGTATGCCAACCTTGTCCTCTTTCGACTTCCGAGAAGGAGGAGATGGGCTTGACCTGTTGGTTGGGCTGCTGGTGCTCTAGGAGTGGGTTGTGGATGATACCTATGATTGGCTACTACTGTGGGGCCTGCTGAGGCTACTACTGTTACTGGGTTGTTGTTGTTGTTGTTGTTGTTGTTGTTGGAGGAGGAGGAGGAGGAGGAGGAGGTCTCCTAGCCTTTAAGGTGGCGATGTATCACCTCATTTCATCCTAATCAATTACACCTTGGTCATTCATATCATAGATATAATCTTTGAAATGGAAACAATTCTCCACTGTATGGCCCGGCTGCCAATGAAAAACGTAGTGTTTGGAAGTGTCGACATTTAGGGGCCATACAGGTCTTTCCTTGGGTAGAGTGAGTGCATTGGAAGCCATGAGAGCATTAAAGATGTCCGACAACGTTTCCGACAATGGTGGGTAATGAGCTCTCCTAAGGCCAATCGGCCTTCTTTGCTGTTAGGGGCCATAATTTCCAGGGGGTGGAACTTGAAGGTACTGAGGAGGTGGCGGTTGTTGTTGCTGGGGACGGAAGGGTTGAGGCATGTTGTCTTGGAGGAGGTTGTTTTGGGGTGGAGGAGGAAAAGGTGGTGGACCTTGATGGTTCTATCGGAAGGGGAGTTGTGGGGCTTGTGGAGGCCTTGGGTTGGCTTGCTGGTTGGGGCTTCCAACTGCACTCACTTGTTCATTCGTGACGACCCCTTCCGTCACCCCGCCCTGAACACCGGTGTTCATCTTCCTCACCACCCTCGGCTCTGTCTATTCAAACATATGTAGGAAGGGGGAATCCTTTAACTGTGTTTGAATGTATCTGGCTCTTTCGTATAATTCCTCTATTGTGGTGAGCTTATTCAATGCCAAGATTGTTGGATATGTGAGATAGAGGATCTAGAGGGGGGGGTGAATAGATCTTCCCCAAAAAATAGCTATAATACAGTAAAGTAAAATGTGGAATAAGAACTACCGCAATTAAACTCCTAATTCGATCCTAGATGATCAAGTAGCAGAGATAAAATGAGAACACACACAAACGAACAAGGGACAAGTGGTTTTTAAGGTGGTTCGATCTGCCACTCGCAGATCTACATCCACCCCTCACTAAACTTAGTGAGGGTTCCCACTGAACATAGCTTAAAACCGCTGATTCCACAGCTTACAAACCGCTGATTCCACAGCTTACAAACCGCTGATTCCACAGCTTTTACACCGCTGATTCCACAGCTTTCAGACTAGAAATTACACAGCTTATAGACTACTGTCACACAGCTTATAGATCGCTATCACACAGCTTGAGATCAACTGACTAACAGCTTGTAAACACAGTTTCTAAATAAATATGAAAAATAAATAAATGAAAATGACTCAGATCTAGTTTAGAAATTCTCCCGATAGATGTGAAATAGATATGTAGATGATTTCTCGTGCTTCAGATCTGGAAACAACCAGATATCACGAACTCTCCAGCTTCAACTGGTTTTCAGCTCTCTTCGTTCTTCCTGGATTTCGCTCGAACTTCACTAATTCTTCTTGCTCTTTCTCTCTGATCAATTCAGGTTCTGCTAAAAAATTTCTCTCTTAGTTCAAGTACAACGAGGGCACGTATTTATGGATGGCAGAAATTCAAATCTACATCAGTCTCTGATTGATCCACGTGTAAAGAAGGGAGTAGAAACTCTTTAGGACGTCGCCACGTGGCCTGGAATTGAGTGCCAGAAGTCAGCCTTCAAATTCTGGAGGGAAGCAAGTCGTACATACACTTCTAGCTATTTCTCACCCTTATCGGGATATTATTTAGCCCAAATGCATATTTTACACCATTAGGGACACATTTGTCTCCTTTATTTACTGATGTCGTCGCCTTCGACTCTTTTCACACTCAAAGTTGGAAGAGTCGCCTTAAATATATTTGTCACCCTTATATATCTCTTTGTTACCGATGATGCTTCATTTGTCTGCCTTGAGTAACATTTGTCACTGATATTCACAAGTGAACCCATTGCTCTTCATTTTTCATTTTTGAAAACTATTTTTCCCTTCTGATCACAGTAGCCCCTTGATCACTGTAGCTAGCTCGACCTTGAATCTTGACCTATCAGACCTTGACTTCAACCAGGTCAACCTTTGACTAAGTCAACTTTGACTAATGTTGACTTTTGTTGCCGAACTAAGATATTTCACGCCATTGTAAACTTCAGCTATCCAGTGACCTTGGCGTCGACTCCAAAGAGTTTGGTGTCGACTCCATCAACACAAAACCTTCTTGTTCGGCCAGTCTTCAATGCAGTAAACCCATTTTTCACTTGTGTTCACCTATTTGTCACCCTTAACGGGTATTTGTCACCCGTGTAAGGTATTTTACACCCTTAGTTGCAGAGTTCATCTGGCGACTGACTTGAGCAGTATTCTGGGTTGTTTGAGTTGCTGGTTTCGAGTGAAGTTGGCTCATGCTGCTGAACATTATGGGCATTTTAAACCTGATTTTCCTATCAACTCAAGCATATGAACTTATCATTATCAAAATTAAAAACATAAGCTCATCACTATCAAAATTAAAAACATAAGCTCATTATTCATGAATCACAAGCATAAAGAACTTCATGACTACAGACTCACAGTGTGACAACATGAGTGAATGCTTATGAAATGAAGACTCACTCACAACTGACAACTGACTCACAGTTTCATCAAAACCTAGGGACACAACATTCTCCCTCTTTTTGATGATAGCAACACTGAGTCAGTATGATCATTTAACCACATCAAAACCACTCACTGACTCTGACTCATCATTCTCTCTCCCCCTTTGACATCAGCAAAAAAAAAAAAACAAAGGAGATTGAGACCATGGGATATCAAACAAACCTGGTCAGAATTATTCAGAATGACAATAACAGCATTGAATTATTCACGGTAAGGTAAGATTGAGCAAGTGACAGTGTAGATGTCTTGCAAGATTATTTCAAGAATAGCAGGCACACCTGTGATCAAAAGAATCACAATCTGAAATATCATTCATTAATTGAGCTTTCCATCTTCAGATTCTTCAATTATAAGACATCTTATGAAGAAGCTCTTGTTTGACTGCATGGTTTAAGGATAATAAATCTAGAGTTTTTCAATTAAGCTCTGTGAAGCATTTTGCACACAGCCTTAATAGAAATAAACAAAAGCTATATATTGCAGTCTTGTTTAATCTCCTTTAATCCTACTCATTTAAACTCAATGACGCCCTTAGGAGTTACAAAGAACTTGTATTGAGATTAAACATATTTCAATTCTGACTTTTTACCTCAGGGTTACAACACTTTTTCTGACCTTTTGGTCATAGTTTCTAAATTTTTCTTTTTGGCTCATACTTTTTTCAGAACATTCAGGTATAGTCCACACTTTTTACGTAAGGATGCACGTTGTTTAAATGCCAGCACCCCTAGTTACTCAGTGTAGCTAACCATCCTGTTTCATTTTTGAATAGAGATAGCAAGGCACTTCATGACTAAGTCCACTTCATTTCTTTGATGAAGGGCTTAACTTTTTGGTTATTCCTTTGCCATTGCTCTGCCTTTTGAGCTTTGAGTCTCAATTTTGATCATGTGCCGCCCTTTGGCAATTTTTTTAGATTATCTCATGTTTAAGAACAATATATAATCCAATTTTCTCAACCAAGACTGTCATAAACTTGAATTTTTAGATTCTAAAAAATTTCACAGGACACAAGATATGGGAGTTCGTTGAGACCTATTAAGTGTTGTATACAAACCTTTTCATTGAATTCAAATTTTTTAAACTCTTCAATTCATTAGACTTAAACCACCAGATTTATTCATGGGTTCTCATAGATCCTTATAAAAGAAGATTCCCCAATCAAATGGCTTAGATTAATGAATTGATGAACAGATTGTAACCATTCCAAACACAATGAGGTTCAAAAAATTTCATCAAGATTCAGCAATAAAAGAGAAGTTCAGGAATGTTCAAGCATGAGAATTGTAGTCGAAAAGATTGAAACAATTCCATTGATCAAAGAAGCAAGAAGAATCTGAAATTTGTAGGTAACAACATGAAATCGACTTCTGAAGGATTTAAGTCGACTTGAGTTATTCTCAGTTCAATCAAATGAAAATCAGATTGATATAAGCTCCCCCTTACTGAATGCAACTTATGCATGGATGACAAATGCCAATGAAATATGAGACACATACTCCCCCTATCTAAGTGCATTGTATGAAGACATGCAAGGGAGTGAAATGATCTGCCTAACATGGAAATGCAATACGATGAATGCAGAGCTGACCCATGGTACTAGGCGAAAAATGTAGGTCTTGAGACCACCTCACGCATAGTGTGGGTTTCCAGATAGAAATGATCTATCCTTCTTCCAGCGTACCATTTTATATACCATAGGGTCATGCGTGTGATATGCAATGTATTTTAAGTAGAATGCAACCTCCCCCTAAGCAAAAACATTGATGACAGAACCATAAGCAAAACTAGTCAGAATTTAGGCAAAGATATTACACTAAATAAGCACAGATCAAAGGTAATTCATTTATCAATTAAAAATAGAATCATGAGATCTACACATACCAAGTTCCCTTCTCAAAGTGAAGAATCTATCATTATTTAAGAGTTTGGTAAAAATATCTGCAATTTGATTTTCAGATTCAACAAAGTGCAGTTCTATTTCCTTTTTATTTACCTCATCTCTCAGGAAATGGTGTCTTATTTCAATGTACTTAGTCCTAGAGTGCTGGATGAGGTTCTTTGTTAGAGAAATAGTACTGGTGTTATCGCACAATATTGGGATACATCCAAGGTTCACATGATAATCATGAAGCTGATGTTTTATCTAGAGAACTTGGGCTGCACAACTCCCTGCTGCAACATATTATGCTTCAGTAGTGGAAAGAGCAACAATGTGTTACTTCTTAGATGCCCAAGACACTAGACAACCTCCAAGTATTGACAATACCGACTAGTACTTTTTTATCCAATTTACACCCAGCATAGTCTGCATCAGTGTAAGCTACCAGATTTAACTCACACTGTGCAGGGTACCACAATCCTAGATCATGGGTACCAGCTAGATATCTGAATATTCTCTTTACAGCACTCATATGAGATTCTCTAGGATTAGCCTGAAATCTAGCACAAAGAAAGACACTAAATTGGTTATCAGGACGTGAGGTAGTGAGATATAGTAAAGATTCGATCATACCTCGAAAAACTTTAGTGTCTACCATTTTACCTTCCGAGTCAGCATCTAGATTTGTTATTATACCCATTGGAGCAGCAATTGCCTTGACATTCTCCATTTTGTATTTCTTCAAAAGATCCTTGAGATACTTTGCTTGAGTTATGAAGCTCCCTTCTGAAGTTTGAGAGATCTGTAATCGAAGAAAGAATTTCAGTTCTGCCATTAGACTCATTACAAACTCATTGGTCATTAGATTGGCAAACTCCTCACACAAAGATGGATTTGTTGAACTAAACACTATATCATATACATAAATTTAGACTAAAAGAATATCTTTATTTTCAGCTTTGGTGAATAGAGTTTGGTTAACCTTACCTCGAATGTAGCCTTTACCCGTGAGGAATGAGCTCAATTTGTCATACCAAGCCCTGGGAGCTTACTTCAGCCCATATAATGCTTTGTCAAGCTTATATACAGGGTTAGGAAAATCAATGCATTCAAATCCGGGGGGTTGTTCAACATAGACATCTTCTTTTATTGTCCCATTTAAAAATACACTTTTGACATCCATCTTTTGTAGTTTTATTCCTAAACTACATGCAAAAGCTAGCAAAATTCTGATGGCCTCTAGCCTGGCTACAGGTGCAAACGACTCTTCAAAATCTACACCAAACTCTTGGTTATAGCCCACAATCTTTCCTTCTTCATTTGTTTTATTTCTAAAAATCTATTTTGTGCCTATGACAGAACCATGTGATGGTCTAGGAAGTAAGTGCCATACCTTATTCCTTTCAAATTGATGTAGTTCATCATGCATGGCATTTATCCAATGTTCATCTTTTAAGGCACGTTCAACATTCTTTGGTTCTATCTGAGATACAAGAGCTAAGGAATCAATTTCTTCTGCTATTCTGAAATGTGACCGGGTTCTAGGGGGTTCATGAAGATAACCAATGATATTTTCTAAGATATGGTTTCTTAGCACTCCTATATTTGTAATAGGATTACCTGCATTGGTGTTTACCTCCCCCTGAGTACTTGACCCAATATTCTCCCCTCGGTCCTTGTTTTTGCATTTTGAGTTCCTGCTCTTCTTTGTTTTCCAAAAACTCTCCATCATCTTCATTCTTGCATGAATTATTTTCATACTTATTAGGAGATTCATCAAATGTGATATGTGGAGATTCCTCAACACATTCATTTTTCAGGTTAAAGACACTATAGGCTCGTGAACTTTCAGAATAACCAAGAAAAATTCCTGGTTCACTTTTACCATCAAATTTGTCAAAGTCTCTTTTATCATTTATATGAATGAAACATTTAGTTCCAAAAATCTTGATATGAGCAATAGAAGGTTTCTTACCTTTTATCATTTCGTATGGAGTCTTTTTACTAGAAGGTCTTACCATAGCTCTATTTATAATATAGGAAGAGGTGTTCACTGCTTCTGCCAAAAAACATTCTAGGTAGGTTGCTATCCACAGGCATTGTACGAGCCATTTCAACTAAAGTTTGATTTTTCCTTTCAGCTACTCTATTTTGTTCTGGAGTTCTTGGTGATGAGAATCTATGATTGATTCCATGTTCACTACAAAAATCATCTAACTTTGAGTTCTCAAACTCACCACCATAATCTGATAAAATGTTGGAAATTGAAATCTTACCTTCCTACTGAACTTTTCTAAAGAAAGCCTAAAATTCTTGAAAAGCATCATTTTTATGAGACAAGAAAAACACCCATGTGAATCTAGAAAAGTCATCTACAAGTAGATATCCATGTCTTCTACCATTTATGCTAGCTGATCTTGTGGGTCCAAACAAATCTATATGTATCAACTCAAATGGTTTTGAAGATAAATTTTCAGTTCTGTTTTTAAATGACTTTCTTATTTGTTTTCCTTAGGTGCGAGCCTCACAAATTTTATTATTCTTCTTAAAAGAATCATTAGGCAAACCTCTAACCATACTGAATTTGACTAGTTTATGCAACACACTATAGCTGGCATGTCCTAATCTTTGATGCCACAGCCATGCTAACTCATCTTTATTAGCAGTAAGACACAAATTATTATGAGTTGCAACATCCAAATCTACCATGTAAATGTTGTTCACTCTTTTTCCACTAAACTTAACATTTTCAGAAATTGGTTCAAAAATGGTGCATGCAAGAGAGTCAAATACAACCTTATGGCCTTTATCACATAATTGACTGATGCTCAGTAAATTGTAAGCAAGACTTTCTACCAACAAA
The DNA here is from genome assembly GCA_022559845.1 of Amorphophallus konjac. NCBI lineage: Eukaryota > Viridiplantae > Streptophyta > Magnoliopsida > Alismatales > Araceae > Amorphophallus > Amorphophallus konjac. The sequence continues at coordinate 189,422,547 of CM040126.1, read as the reverse complement.
ACATCATCAATACAACATGACATACTTATGCCTACCTTACCTGATCCAACAATTTTGCCTTTTATGTTTCCACCAAAAGTGATATGACCACCTTCCTTTTCCACCAGCATACAAAATTTTCCTTTGTCGCCCGTCATGTGCCTTGAACAGTCACTATCAAGATACCACCTATTATGTGTGGCTGCAAGGCATTCCTGCACAGATAATCAGGCAAATGATTTTGGAACCCAAAAATGATTGGGTCCCATGTGACAATTCATATTATTCAACAAAGAAATCAGACATTTCGGTACCCATACAGATCTCACAGAAGTAGATGCTTTTTCAAATCCATTTATTTTGTTCTTATGATTCACTTTTGTTGCAGCTTTATTTTTCTATGGCTTTGCTGTAGACTTGAGATTATTTGACTTTGAGTTTTTGTTTTGGTTGTTATTCTAGTATGCTGCTGAAGGATGGACCAACCTAGAATGACTAGGATGACTAGCCCTTTGAAAACCTTGATAATACTGTGGTCCATAAGTTGGCTATCTAGTCCTCTAATTTCCCCATGCATTGCTTTGATAGAAAGGGTTTTGAAAAGGGGTATGGTTTAGTGTCTGAAAGTGGGTGTGAACAGGTCTATATGTGTTCCTGAATTTACCTGCCCATGAATTTCTGTTCCACTTTTTAGAATTATTCTTGGGACTCCGTTGACCTTTCCATGAGGAAGTTCCTTTCACATTCTTTTCAAACAAAGTATGCACAGACCTACCCTGGATATTATCTTGACCTGGCTGATTTTTATCATGGGATTTCTCAGGAGTAGTCGGGCCTGGTTTTCTAGTCGGTCCACCTTCTCTTTTCCTTTATTTTTCATGTTCGTTTGTTTTGTGGATTTCTGAGCACTTTTATTATTTTCATTATCTTCTACACAACCCATCTTAATCAATGGATTGAATTTTTCTTTTCCTTTTTTAGAAACAAATGTAATTATTTTAACATCAAATTTCATTTTGTTGGTTGGATTGTAACCCGGACCTTCTTTTCTGAAATTCATTTTTGTTCCTAGAATAGCATTCAAGTTTTCTTTCCCTTGTGTCATAGCCTCTAAGGAATTCTATTTGTCATCAATTTCTTTCTACTATTTTTCAATGTTTCTTTTAAGTTCTTCATTAAGACTTTTGATAGCATCATATTTTTCAACAACAATTTTGGTTTCCTCTTCAAATTTTTGCATTCTAAGTTTCAATTCATCAATAACATTTTTCAAAGTTTCATTTCCACATCTCAACTCATTGATCACATCCTTATACTTTTCAGTTTCAGCTAGAGAATTTTTTAATTCAGAATTTTTAGTCTCTAAGCAACCAATATTTTCATTTAAGGAATTACCATGAACAATGGAATTTATATTTTTCTTTAAATGTCTATTTTCTCTAACCACATCATCATACTTATCTAAAATTTTAGCATATGCCTCATCCCATTCACTTTGAGAAAAATGTTCAAATGGGGAAATTACCTCATCATCTACTCTTTCATCTTCATCTCTTCTGGCCATCAGGCACAGCTTGTTATCACTGTCTTCTTCAGATGTGCTGTCTTCATCTTCATCCTCTTCCTCATCACTCCAGGTATTGACCATAACTTTAGGCTTTTTCCCTTTCGACCTGGAATGCTTTAACTTCTTATCTTCTGGGCATTCAGCTCGAACATGTCCAGCTTTTATGCAATTATAACAAACGACTCTGTCAGATTTTCTTACATCATCATATTTACCTTTAGAATTTTTCTTACCAGCAGAATATATCTTTCTAAAATTCTTTCCCTCTCTTCTCAATTTTTTTTTAAACTTTCTGGTCAGCATAGCGAACTCACCGGAATCTTCCTCTGAGGGATATGAACTATACTCACTAGATGATTCTTTACAACTGGAACTTACTTTAAGAGCGATAGACTTCTTCCTCTTCTTAGGGTATTCGATTCACTTCAGGTTTAGCTCATATGTCATCAAAGAACCAATGAGCTCATCAACTTTAGTGGTGGCTAGATTCCTAGATTACTCTACCACGGTGGCCTTGGTGTGCCAAATCGAAGTTAATGACCTAAGAATCTTTCTGACCAGCTCATATATATTCACTATAAACTTTACCCAAACTCTTTAGGCTATTAGTGAGCTGAGTTAACCTAGCATACATCTCATATATGCTTTCATTAGATTTCATTTTAAATGCCTCATATTCAGAAATCAGCATATTAGCTTTAGATTCTCTTACCTCCGATGTTCCATCATATATTACCTGTAGTCGATACCACATCTCCTTAGCTGAGGAGCAAGATGAGATCCTACAGAACTCGGTAGGATGCAGAGCACACTGCATGATATTCATTGCGCTCCAATTTAGGTTAGATCTCCTGATCTGCTCTCAAGTCCAATTATCTTCATCTTCAGGAACCTGGACTGGACCTCGACTAACTACTTTCCATATCTCATGATCTTGAGCCCTTAAGAACACTTGCATACGATTTTTTCAATATGCATAGTTAGTTCCAGAGAAGAATGGTGGCTTGTTAACACCATGTCCTTCAGCTACGTATCCTCTAATCTCCATTTCACTAGATCTCTCCGGGATGTTAAGCCTTTATAAGAGAGTTAGGCTCTGATACCATTTGTTGGATATGTGAGATGGAGGATCTAGAGGGGGGGTGAATAGATCTTCCCCAAAAACTAGCTGTAATGCAGTAAAGTAAAATGCGGAATAAGAACTACTGCAATTAAACTCCTAATTCGATCCTAGATGATCAACTAGGAGAGATAAAACAAGAACACACACAAACGCACAAGGAACAAGAGGTTTTTAAGGTGGTTCGATCTGCCACTCGCAGATCTACATCCACCCCTCACTAAACTCAGTGAGGCTTCCCGCTGAACGCAGCTTAAAACCACTGATTACACAGCTCCGAACCGCTGATTCCATAGTTTACAAATTGCTGATTCCATAGCTTTTACACCGTTGATTCCACAGCTTTCAGACCGTTGATTACACAGCTTATAGACCGCTGTCACACAGCTTATAGATCGCTGTCACTAACAGCTTGAGATCAACTGACTAACAGCTTGCAAATACAGTTTCTAAACAAATACGAAAAATGAACAAATGAAAATGACTTAGATCTAGTTCAAAAATTCTCTCGATAGATGTGAAGTAGATATGTATATGATTTCCCATGCTTCAGATCTTTAAACAACCAGATATCATGAACTCTCCAGCTTCAACTAGTTTTCAGCTCTCTTCGTTCTTCCTAGCTTTCGCTCGAACTTCACTAATTTTTCCTACTCTTTCTCTCTGCTCAATTCATGTTCTGCTCAAAATTTTTTCTCTTAGTTCAAGTAGAACAAGGGCGCGTATTTATAGATGGCAGAAATTCAAATCTGCATCAGTCTCTGATTGATTCACGTGTAAAGAAGGGAGTAGAAACTCTTTAGGACGTTGCCACGTGCCTGGAATTGAGTGCTAGAAGTTATGCTTCAAATTTTGGAGGGAAGCAAGTTGTACACACACTTCTAGCTATTCCTCACCCTTATCGGGATATTATTCAGCCCAAATGCATATTCTACACCGTTAGGGACACATTTGTCTGCCTTATTTACTTAAGCTGTCACCTTCGACTCTTTTCACACTCAAAGCTGGAACTATCGCCTTTAATTCATTTGTCAACCTTATATATCTCTTTGTTACCGTTGATGCTTCATTTGTCTACCTTGAGTAACATGTGTCACTGATATTCACAAGTGAACCCATTGCTCTTCATTTTTCATTTTTGAAAAATAATTTTCCCTTCTGATGACAGTAGCCCCTTGATGACTATAGCTAGCTCGACCTTGAATCTTGACTTATCAGACCTTGACTTCAACCAGGTCAACCTTTTTTTTTTCAATAAATACTAAAGGAATAGAGCAAGGGAGAGTGCACCCCAGCCTCAGGGAGGTGGGATGTTCTCACTCCACCATGCACTACCAATGGTAACTTTCCATTAATGAATAAAACCAATTACAGAGTTTCCCAATTACATAAACAAGACGACCAATACTTGAGATAACCACAGGAAACACACTACTAGTGATAATGCCGGAAGCTTGGGAGGCCTGCCTTGTCTACCACAATGGCACCCCTTGCCGCACGAGGGAGATCCTTTGCATCCTGGTAAACACGCCGAACCCCTAAGTCGCACGCATCGGAAGCTAAGGAGTCCGCTACAGTATTTCCCTCCCTGTAAGTGTGCTTGATAGTGCACTTGAAGTATTGCATCATCTGTACAATTCCCCTCCACCAAGGATATACTGACCAGTGAGGAATTTTTGTACTGTGAATTGCCCGAACCAAAGAGGCGCAATCAGAGATGATAACCGAGAGATTATAGCCCATCTCCCAAGCGAGCCGAAGACCATCATGGAGAGCTCTCGTTTATGCAATTAAACTATTGCGTTCTCCATAATAAAAGGAGAAACCCAACTTGAAGTTACCAGTCGGATCTCGAATACAACCCCCACCTCCACTGCGGCTGGGGTTGCCTTTGGATGCTCCATCAATGTTAAGATAGAAGTTGAATTGTGGTGGATGCCACTTAACAATAGCAGGTGGCTTTACCTTAACCTCTGGGTGAATGTGGAAGGATTGGAGAATTTGGGCTTCTCAGTAAGAAACCGGTTTGGAGAATTGGATGCCTTTGGTGGCAAAAGCCAGCTTGTTAAGGATAGAATTCTGAATATTCTTCAGAGATGGAGCAAAACCTTCAAACCGTGCAGTGCACCTAGCTTTCCAGAGTTCCCATAATAGCAATATGATTCCATATAGGCTAACGAAGTGAATAGCAGAATGCAGATTCACAGTTGAAATGAAACTCCAGCATCTAATGGTCAGCTGGCTACTTAAATTGATCTTCTGGCTGAACAACGGCATCATCCAAGACCATAAGGCAACAGCGATATCACTATGAATGAACAAGTGATTAAGGTCTTCTTGGTTCGGGCTCTTGCAACAGACACACTTGGAGGCATACGGAATGCCGCAATCAGAGATCCGATTGTCGACCGAAATAGCACGGTGCATAATTTTCCAACAAAACATAGATGCCCTGGGGCAGAAAGCATGATGCCAAAGGTTTCGCCACACATTTCTCCGCACACCATGTGAGGCAACCAATCTGTAAGCTGATGAGGCAGTAAATTGCCCAGAGCTACTGCCCATCCAGATACAAGAATCCTTGTCACTGGTTAGCTCAATACGAATGTTCTCAGTCGGGACGGTGAGACTCTGCCAGAGAGGATGTTCCTTATCCATTTGCATCTCCTGGACACTAATCCACGGCAGATCAGCAGTACTATTGGAGGGCCTAAGGAAGTGTATTAGGGGTCTATCTCCAATCCATTTGTCTCGAAGGAAATCAATATTTTTGCCATCTCCCACCATCCAGCGCGATTGGGAGAGAACCACCTCCTTTGCTTTGAGGAACTGGCTTTTAGAGACGCCCACAGGAAAAGGCTTAATATCATCCATGAGGTGACATTTCAAGAATTGTTGTCTGGCAAAACGCGGCCAGAGAGAATTGCCATGCAATATGTTCCACAGTTGTTTAACGGCAAGAGACAACTGGATATCCTACAAACTGCGAAAGCCAAGTCCTCCCTCTACCATTGGCTTCTGAAGATTCGACCAGGCAACCCAGTGCCTCTTATGAACATCTCCTGGGCCACTCCAGAAAAAATTGGCACAAATACGGTCCACCTGCTTACAGACGGCAACTGGAATCATAGTAGCGGAAGCAAGGTAAATCGGCAAACTTCGAAGCACAGACTTGATCAGAACCGCTCGACCGGCCTGTGACAGGAAGTGGGATCGCCAACTAACTAAACGGGCAGTGATCTTCTCAATGAGTGGCCTGAAATCAACAGAAACCAATCGTCCCTTCTTGAGGGGAATGCCAAGGTATCGTAAAGGACCCACATGTTGCCTGTACCCAGTCCGCTCCTGAATTCTCTGACCCGTGCTCCGCGGTGCCTTGGAAGATAGCACAAAATAGCTCTTACCAGCATTTATCTTCTGTCCCGAGCTAGTCTCATACCTCTTTAAGAACTGCAGGAGACGAGCAACATTCCTCTCCGCCGCATTAGTAAAGATAAGGGTATCATCGGCGTATAAGAGGTGTGATATTTGAATGCTCGCCCGCGGCGTGTGGAAGTGATGGAGGGTTCCACTTTGATAGAGTTGAGAGAGGCCTCTGCTTAATACTTCGGAAGCTATAATAAAGAGGAGAGGGGCGAAGGGATCTCTTGACGGAGCCCTCTGGAAGACTTGAAAAAGCCCGCAAGTCTCCCATTGAAAGAGATCGAAAACCAGCAGTTAGAAATTAACATGGCAATATAGGATATAAACCGATTACTAAAGCCAAATCTCCGCAGAACCACATATAAGAAATCCCATTCCATCCTGTCATAGGCTTTTGCCATATCTAGCTTAAACACCACATTGTGCCCCCGAACCTTTCTATTGATATCCTGCATGAGATGGCGGCCAAGAGAGACATTGTCCAGAATGAAACGGCCCTTCACAAAGGCGCCTTGTTCTTCTGATATTATATTAGGAAGGAGGGGCATCAGGCGGCCACAAAGAATACGTGAGACAATCTTGTAAGCAAAGTTGCACAAACTGATGGGCCGAAAGTCTCCACAGGAAGCAGGTTCGTGAACCTTAGGAATAAGAGCTATTATGGATGAAGTAATACCTCTGGGCAAAGGATACCCAGCAAAGAAGTTCTGCACCACCGCCACGACATCATTGGAGATGATATCCCAACATGAGGTATAGAAAGTGCCAGAGAACCCATCAGGTCCCGAGGCACTTGAGCCCTTCAGGGAGAAAACCGCCTCCTTAATTTCTTCTACCGAGGGAGCAGCACATAGCAGTTGGTTATTAGCATCACTTATAATGTGAGGAATCGACTGAAGAAGGTTGTCATCAACAGAGTGAGCTTCAGAGGTTAACAGCTGCTGATAAAATTCAACAACCTTTGTTTGCAATACGTCTTCATCTGAGCACCAATTGCCAGTTGCATCCACCTTTAACCTGTGAATGTAGCTTCTTCGTCTATTGGATTGTATAGCAACATGATAAAAAGAGGTATTCCTATCCCCATCATTCAGCCAGTTAATTCTTGATTTCTGACACCAAAAAATTTCCTCCTGTCTCAAAGCTTGTTGAAGTTTAGCATTGGCAGCATTTAGATCAGCTCTTTTTAAGTCTGAAGGATCACCATCAAAAGCACTTTGACATCTATTCACTTCCTCTTCTGCTGCGCTAACATTTTGTGTAACATCACCAAAAGTGTTTTTATTCCAGTTTTGTAACTTCACTTTGGTTTTTCTGAGCTTAACTTGTAGGCGAACAAAGGCATTAGGGTGGTTGGTGTCGACACCTTTCCATGCGTTATTAACTACCGTCAGGAATTCTTCATGTGTCGTCCACATTTCCTGGAAGGTGAATCTGCTAGGACCTCTATCAGAAGGAGCAGAAGAAATAGCCAGAGGCGCATGGTCTGACGGACCTCTGTTAAGATGTGTCACTTGGACTCTGGGGTAAAGGGCCTGCCAGGAATGGTTAAATAAGACTCTATCCAGCCTAGCTCGAATATTGGCCAGACCCACCCGGTTGTTAGTCCAAGTATATGGCGAGCCAATATATCCAGCATCAAATAAGCCAGTAGCAGTGGTGAAGGCATTAAAGTCCATCATAGCATCCACATTGTAAGGCTGGCCACCAATCTTTTCGGCCATGTGGCAGATGCAATTAAAATCACCACCAATTATCCAGGGTACAGTCACTCCAGAGCCAAATGACGTGAGGTCAGAGAAAAGACTGGTTCTGATATCACGAGAGCATGAAGCATAGATGAAAGTGAAAAATTTTGAGTAATCCAACCTTTCCTTGTATCCGAGAGTAATGTATTGAGAAGATGAGCCTACCACTCCAAGAGGGGTAGATGGTTGCCAGAAAACCCATATCTTTGAATTTTCACCATCGTTTCCAATGACCATATCCATCTTAAGAAGTTTGCCCAAGTTAGCTGCTTTAGAAAAAGATACTTTAGGTTCACAAAGGGCTACTATAGCCGGTCGGTGCTTCCGAACGAGCCGCTTAAGAGCTCTTCTGGACGCTCCATTCCCAACCCCTCGAATGTTCCAAATAAGCACAAACTCCATCAAGAACGCTGGATCTCCCCCAAGGCCCCATCAGCGGATCGAGCCCGGGCTCTAGTTATCATCCCTTCCACTCTAGGCATAATGGTGGAATCCTGGGTGAGTTTTGCAAGTGGCATAAGAGCATTATCTAGTGCTGCTAAGGAGGAGGTATCCATACCAGGAGAATGAAAAGGAATGTTAACTTCTTTAGTGGCCTCCATAGATTTGCTTGGCTGCGCCTTTTCAAAAGTTTCCACCAAACCTTGCTCTGCAGGTTGTAATTCCTCTCGATTATCACACATATGCGACGGGCCAGGAGGCATGGGTGGGGTCTTAGCTGAACCTCCCAAATTCTCAACATCAGCACCCGTTTGCATATTCTCTCCGAAAATGTCAAAGTGTCCAAAAGTATAGGCTCCCCTTCCCGATGTCCGTCTTTATTTAGAAGTAAAGTAGTAATCTCGCCTGCTTCCTGAGATGTGGAAGACCCCAGCATCATATTAGGACATTCCATAGCCAGCTCCTTGCACCTTTGGGACTCCCTAAGTTCAAGGAGGATAGGATCACCACCAGTTTCTAAGTTACCTGGCCCAACTGGAGACCATGAAGCCACGAACTCCTTCCCCTTAGGTTTAGTAGCGATGGGTTGACACCCGTCAGGTTTCTCCACTGCAGACTTATTCAAGTCCAATTTGGTTTTGGATTTACAGGGTTCCTGGATATGCCCCAGCCGCTTGCATGAAAGGCAGTAAGAGGGAACATTAATGTAGTTAACTTCTTGCCAAAAACCACCATACTCAGGTCCCATACCAATCCAGACTCGTTCCGGCCGACTTTTAAGTAACTCCAGCTCCACACAAACCCTAGCCGCCTTTGTGTTAACTAAATATCCAGATGCATGTGCAACCTGTACAACAGGACCAATGTTGGCAGCGATAGACATAAGATACTTCTTGTGATACAGGTTGACAGGGAGGTTGGGGAACTCGATCCATACAGAACAAACCGAAGGTTCCTCGTCTGGCCTAAACAAAGGGGTCCATTTAAAAAACCTAAAAAGCTTCCCTTGAACATAAAGAGCTTCACGTAAGAGGACGCGAAGGTAATCATCCTGTGTCTTGAAGTGAAAGAGAAGATGATAGTTGTCCAGTGCACTAATGACAAAAGAGTCTTTCAAACCACACCGCTGCGATATGTGCCTTCTAATATCAGGAGTTGGCGGACGACCATAGGCAGTCTTTGCAACAACAGAGAAACGAAAAGCAACAAGAGAAGCTTCTATTTCTTCCTTGGAGAAGTAGCACGCCGGCTCCCCTCTATCTGTGGATGCAGGTTGATGTACAACAATATCCACCTCCGGTAGCTCTAGCGATGCAGCAAGAGCCTGAGCGAAAGACCGCCCCCCGCGAACAGGAGGCCCAGACGCGAGCTCTGCTGCCGGCGGGTCAAGCCCGCCGGCACCTACCATGGCCGACTTCCTCAGAACCCTAGGTCGCCCACGTTTCCTCAGAACCCTAATACACTTCCTTAGGCCCCTACAACAAGTCAACCAGGTCAACCTTTGACTGAGTCAACTTTGACTAATGTTGACTTTTGTTGCCCAACTAAGATATTTCACACCATTGTAAACTTCAGCTATCGAGTGATCTAAGCGTCGACTCTAAAGAGTTTGGTGTCGATTCCATCAACACAAAACCTTCTTGTTCGGCTAGTCTTCAACGTAGTAAACCCATTTTGCACTTGTGTTCACCTATTTGTCACCCGTGTAAGGTACTTTACACCCTTAGCTGCAGAGTTCATCTGGCGACTGACTTGAGTAGTATTCTAGGCTGTTTGAGTTGCTAGATTCGAGTGAAGTTGGCCCATGCTGCTGAACATTATGGGAATTTTAAACCTGATTTTCCTGTCAACTCAAGCATATGAGCTTATCTTTATCAAAATTAAAAACAAAAGCTCATCATTATCAAAATTAAAAACATAAGCTCATTATTCATGAATCACAAGCATAAAGAACTTCATGACTACAGACTCACAGTGTGACAACATGAATGAATGCTTATGAAATTAAGACTCACACTCACAACTGACAACTGACTCACGGTTTTGACATCATCAAAACCTGGGGACACAACAAAGATGTGTCTGAACTGCGGGGTGGCATTAGACACTATCATTTTGACTTGTTCCGACTCCGAGAGGGTATCCCTTATCCTCTCTGCCAGGGACCTCCATCTATTATCATACTGGATGAAATCTTCGTCCGACCTCATTTTCTCGGCCACTAGGTCGGTGATACAAAGAGATTGGCTGACCCGGTCCTGATATTTCTATAGGAATATCCTATGCATCACGTCAAAGTTCTCAGCCTCACTTGGCTCTAAGGCATAGAACCACTCCAGTGCGGGGCTGTCTAACGATCTCCTAGACAGATATGCAAGGGATCTCTTATCATTTTGCCAAAAAGAGGACTCATACATGAAGTCCTTGAGATGGATAAAGGGGTTGCTGGTGCCATTGTACCTACGGTACGTGGGCATTTTAGAAGGGGGAAGGTGGAATACTGGGAGGACCGGAAGGGAAATCTCAGGGGTGGACTTTACATCCACCAATTTCTTTAGGCCCCAAAATTGCTCATCCATCTTGTTCAACTTGGTGAGGAGATACTGATGTGACACCACCTTGTGGGTGATAGCCACTAGGCCAATGCACCTAGGACCTAGACCCGCAAGTAACGCAACGGACTCGGTGAAATCGCACAAGCGGACTTACCTGCGTAGCGCACACAAGTGCCCGTGGGTGACTTGGCAATGACGGGGATGGTACGAGGTGAGACCTTGACACTCCAAGGGGATTGGGTAGCTTGGGGTGGACCCCTAAGGGCCAGGGATGCCCAATGTCATAGGCGGCCAGCATGCCGAGGGCGTGGGTATGATGGTCTCCCTCACAACTCGCCCCGCGGTAGTCACTCACGTGAAGGCAATTCGTGACCGGGCACTCACTCACCGATCGACGGGCACTTAGATTCAACAATTGTCAAGTAAGGAAATGAAACCAGCACAGGAAGGGGGCCGAAATCTCACCTGGTCAGTGTGAAGACGCCGACCCCGGCTGGAGACGAGGGCGAGCGGGGAAGCGTGGGCATGCACGCATGCCACGCCGATGACGTTTCAACCTGAAATTCAAGAGCTTAAAATGATGTGACACCACCTTGGGGTGATAATCACATGATCAAATGACCCTTAGACCTAGCAAGCAACCAACACACGAACCGGTGACTTTACTCGGGCGGACTCACCCGCTAAGCGCACTCTTGTGCCCGTAGGCAAACCGGTGATAGTGGTGAGGGTCCGGGACGGGCCCTTGCTGCTCCGGGGGTTGACTAGCTTTGGATTGGACCTCTCAAGGGTCCTAGGATGCCCACTCTCGTTGGCGGCCAGCACAACGAGGGCGTGGGTGTTAATGGCTCTCTCGTAACTCACCCGCGGTAGTCACTCAATCATAAGCAAATTCGGGTTCGGGCGCTCCACTTACCACCGACGGCACTAAGATGCTATACTAATTAAGCAAAGGAATTTAAGCAAAGAGGAGTGTGCGGTGGCTCACCTGATCGGTGTGAAGACACCGATCCCGGCCGGAGACGAGGGCGAGCGAGGAAGCGTGGGCTTACCCGCACGCCGCGCCGGAGAAGCTTCGACCTGAAATTTTAAATGACATGCACTACACCCCATCAAAGGGGGGGATCTTGGGGAAGGGAAACCAAAGAATACATCCAATTACTACCTCCACACAGGGAGGGGCCTTCAGCTGGCCAAGCGGGGAGGGGAGAAAGTGATGAAAACACAAGAGAAGAAGCCGATGCTGAATCTGCCCGCTCTCTGCGATAGGGGATAGACAGCCAGAGTTGAGGACGCAGATCTTGATCTAGAATTTTTCTGATGACGGGACCAGTGGGAAAATCTTCGTATCTCGAACGGGAATGCCTCAGAATTTTGTTAATTTCTTCTGGTGCTGAGGCTGGTCCGGGCAGAGGCTCGAACAGGGTGGCCGCTTCTCGGACTGACAGCCCCAGGTTTCCAACAGCAGGAAGAAGAGGATGCCCCTACCGCTCCCAAACTCAGAATCAAGTGCCGTTGAATCTGTTGGAACCTTGGACAAGCCTCTTTGCACCAGAACTAGCGGGAAAGCCAAACGATGCCAGAGAAGACCAATGGACTCTGAACAGTGGTGATAGGTTTGTGCAGACTATGGGGAAGCAGAACTATGTACCCAGGGAAGAAAATTGGTAACTCATGAACACGAATGCCGATCGGAGTTCTGCTTCTTGATTCTGAAAGTAGACAGGACGTGGAAGAACTTTTCAGAAGAACTCTTGGCCTGATTCTTCCGAGGTTGGTCGTGGTGAAGCTTCTACTCCGGATTAGGTACTCCGCAGGGGCAGCTCTACGCAGTTGTGGGAGAACGAACCTCCCGGGCGACACGGACATCGGATGGGGATGAGACCACCGCCGTTGCGAAGAAGACAGGAAGACGCTTCAGTGGATAGCTCTTGGGTCTTCAAACTCGTCCAGAGGAAGACGTGGTCATCTCTGCAAGCTGCTACTCTTCTACAGATCTTCAGTTGAGAGCTGTAGGTTGAAGATGACGGGGGAATGGGGTATATGGGAGGGGAAATGGGGGTGGATGAGTGTGGGGAAAGCCCGGGCTGTGAGGGGGTCTAGGAGGGGGTGTTCCAAGGTGGGGGAAGGGAAGAATGGGGTCTGGAAGGGGGTATAACAGGTGGTGGGAGGAGGAGCTACGAAGTTTGGAAGGTGGGTGAGAGGGAAAGGGTATTTGAAAATGAGTTTAAGGGTGGGATTAAATTTTGGTCTTGGGGGATGGGAAGAGGTGTGTGGGGAAGGTAAAAAGGGGCTTGGGGAGTGGGAATTCTCCCTTGGGAGATGAGAGGGTGCTTGGGGAAGGGGAGTGGGTGGTTGGTGGTTGGAGGGTGGAGTGGGGAGTGGTGGAATCTCCCTTGGGGATGGGGTGGAGTTAAGGTGGGTTGGTGGGGAGTTGGGGATGAGTTATTGGAGGGGGGGAAGAGAGAGAAAGGTGGTTGGGAGGGGAGGAGAGAGAAAGGGGTGCAGGTTTTAGAGAGAGAAAGTGGAGGAGAGAGAAAATGACTTATTAGAGAGAGAGAGGTAGAGAGAGGGGGGGATAGGGGCTTCTCACCCAATTGGATTCACTCCACTAAACTAAGTCTTTGAACTCTCAAATGGCAATTTTTTCGTTGATTGATTCATTGATTCATTAGTTCTAAATGAAGGGAATGGGGCCCTATATATAGGCAACCCACATTTTACAATAAGACCCTGACAAAAGACTCAATGACAAATAACCGAGGGGATAGGGGGGGCTCTTGGGCCAAGCCCAATGAAATGGGCCCAATAGCTAACTAAACAATAAAATGACACTCAAACTTAGGAAAATAAACACAAGACCTAGGGACATGACTCAAGAAAATGAAAATTACATCAAATGACTCAAATAGAAAGCACAAAAAGGATAATTGGGCCTTTATGGAGAGAGGCCCGAACTCAAATGGTGCCGGAGTGTGAGGAAGACCCGAGCCAAAGGGAGTCACGGATGATGCCTCCATCAAATCCCCTGGGCTGCGAAGAGCTCGACTCCGTCGAGTAGGGGTCCATCCGGCTGTGGTACTGCTCAAGAAGGTCGGGATCCAACTGCTGGAGATCCTCCCGACTCACCCATGAATCCTCTGAAGGAGGCCGATCCTTCCACCTGACGAGATAGCGCTCGTATACCTTGCTCCGAGTGGTAGTGACTTGTTCATCCAATATTTGTTCTATGCGTTCACGCTGGGCTCTATTGGCTGGTGGTCTGTCCTCACAGGTGGGTGCTCTCTCAAGGGAAGGAATAGGCTCAATCTCCTCACTGGGTACCACCGTGGGTCCCTTATATGGCACTAAGTCGGCGACATTGAATGTGGGACTTACCCCATATTCCTCGGGGAGATCTAACTCATAGGCATTTGCACCAATGCGCCTTAGGACCTGGAAGGGACCAGCCCCACGTGGCCTCAATTTGGAGGTGGCTCCCAGGGAGAGCCTCTCCATCCTTACCATCACAAAGTCACCCTCATGGAATTCTTGGTGACGCCGATGAGAGTCGGCCCGCCTCTTATAAGCCTCATTCTTTTTGCTTATGTGCTTGCAAAGGCTTTCATGCAATTTTGTGAATGTTGACATTCTAGGGGTGATGGGTGGACCTGGGCAACCAAAAGTAGACCAATCATGCTTTGATGCCAAAAAGACTTTGATGGAATGGGGAGGACCGGGGCATCCATAGGTGATCCGGTCATGCATGGGGGTGACAAATGCTGGGGGAGCCAGACATCCATGAATACTCCTATCATGCCTACGACTCTTGATGAGTGAAGGTGGACCACTACATACGAATTCGGACCACTCATGCTTTCTACTTGACATGTGGGTGATATGAATGAATGGACCCAACATAGTGTTCATGCCAAGGGGTGTGGAAAGCCTAGACATATGCATACTTTTCCCAAAAGTGACTTCCATGTGTATAGGTGTGGGACAACATTTGAACTCCCATTGGAAAGTATCGAATGGATCTAAGAAGGTGGTCATCATGGGGTGGGGCACAACCTTATTACCAAGGGATATGTGGTCTAAGGTCATGGCTCCCCAGGTGTCACCCGGGTCTAGGATGGGGTGGATTGGGTCAAACATGGTGGGTTGGGATAGGGAAAGGTGGGTGGTGAGTAGGGTGGGTGGGTCACATAGGGAACTAGACTCCCATAGGAAGGGATCAAAGGGGTCATGAAAAGGTCTTCCTAGAGGGAGGAACTCTATGTCTTCAAGGTTCCCAAATTGTGAGTCATCCTCCTCCAATGTAATTGGGCCAAGATTTCTAGTGGGTTGGCCGATCAAAGTATTTGGGATCTCAATGGTAGGGGAGTGGATCGAGATGGGTTCTTCTACCATAGGGAGAAGGAAAAGGAGGTCGCTAGTGTAGCAACCAATGATATAGACCGAGGTGATTGACCCGATGCAATGGTGTAGGAGGCCAAGGCTCCTAGGTTGTTCGGTCATAGGGGTCAACATGCTAGTGAACTCAATTTGCCAAGCTAAGCCTCTAAGAAAATCCTCTAAGGTCTCTACTTGATAAGATGCTTGGATCGTGGTGTGATAAGAGGAGATGGGTACTATGGGATGGTTTTCCTTCATGGGTGGGAAATCGTGGGCCGTGATCTCTCTTATTGGGCTCTCCTTTAGCCAACTAACAAGGGGTTCCCCTAAGAAAAGATTGACTCCAACTAGAGATGGTGATATAAGGCGAAGACCCTCGTGTGTCGTTTCTTCTTCAACTTGGACTTGGGTTTCCTCCATGGTGGAGAGTGGGTTTGGAGTGTTCACCATTATGGGGTGGGGTATGGGTTCTTCTTCCAAGGAGGTGAGAGGGGCTTTTAAGGGTGTGGTGATGATTGGGGCATGGTGTATTCGGGGTGGTAGGTAGTGAGAAACTTGGGTTAGGATAGGTAATGGTAGTAGTGGAGGCTTCGATGGGGGTTGGATTGGGGTAGGGAGAGGAAGATGGGTGGGTTGAAGGGGTTTGGGTTGATGGGTTTTGGGAGGGGTGTCCCTTTTTGGGGGTGATGGAGAGGTAGTGGTGGGGGTTACCATGGGCCTAGGTGGAGAGTTGGCCATGGGGCTCAATTGGGTAGGGGGACCTACGGTTGTTGTGTGGACTTGGAGGTGGGGTGTAAATGTAGTGGTTGGGGTAGGAGAGATGGGAAGTGGTGGGGAATGGGTGATTGGGGTCTTGGATTGACCGGGTGGGGATGAAGGTGTTGAAGTGCTCCTTGGGCTTTTGTGATTTGAGTAGGACGGAGAGGGTTGGAGAGTGTAGGTTTTCCTAAGCTCGACCTTCATCTCATCCCAAGTGCTAATGGGGGCCTCCCTACGGATCCTTCTTAAACCTTCCACAACTAACCAATGAGTTTTAGCTTGTTTGGAGAGGTGTGCCTTGGCTAGCCTCATTCTCCTTCCTTCGTTCAAGGGGCAACTTTTAAAGAATTGGTCTAGGGAAATCTCCCAATCTAGGTAAAGGCTTGGGTTGTTGGATCCATCAAAGGCGGGGGTTTTGATTTTCAAGTTTTCTAAAAATATGGTTTCTAGATTTCCCCAAAGGTCACTCTCATTCACTCTTGGTGCACGGCTATTTCCTTCAAGTCGGTCGAGTCGAGACATGATATCTTCAAGCCGATTAAGGACATTAGGTAGGGCTTCTATGATAGAGGTGTTGCTACCCACTTTGCTGGCAATGGAACTTCCATGAGGATTTGGACTTCTTGGGAAAGTTGATGGGGCTGGATATGACGGGTATGAAGCGGCCATTCTAGTGGACATGGGAGATGCAACCGAGGACTCTAAATGCATAAACATGGCCTAGGACCAACTTGATAGAGACAAGTTGTGAACTTGCTCTGATACCACTTGATGTGACACCACCTTGGGGTGATAATCACATGATCAAATGACCCTTGGACCTAGCAAGCAACCAACGCACGAACCGGTGACTTTACTCGGGCGGACTCACCCGCTAAGCGCACTCTTGTGCCCGTAGGCAAACCGGTGATAGTGGTGAGGGTCCGGGACGGGCCCTTGCTGCTCCGGGGGTTGACTAGCTTTGGATTGGACCTCTCAAGGGTCCTAGGATGCCCACTCTCGTAGGCGGCCAGCACACCGAGGGCGTGGGTGTTAATGGCTCTCTCGCAACTCACCCGCGGTAGTCACTCAATCATAAGCAAATTCAGGTTCGGGCGCTCCACTTACCACCGACGGCACTAAGATGCGATACTAATTAAGCAAAGAAATTTCAGCAAAGAGGAGTGTGCGGTGGCTCACCTGATCGGTGTGAAGACACCGATCCCGGCCGGAGACGAGGGCGAGCGAGGAAGCGTGGGCTTACCCGCACGCCGCGCCGGAGAAGCTTCGACCTGAAATTTTAAATGACATGCACTACACCCCATGCAAGGGGGGGATCTTGGGGAAGGGAAACCAAAGAATACATCCAATTACTACCTCCACATAGGGAGGGGCCTTCATCCAGCCAAGCGGGGAGGGGAGAAAGTGATGAAAACACAAGAGAAGAAGCCGATGCCGAATCTGCCCGCTCTCTGCGATAGGGGATAGACAGCCAGAGTTGAGGACGCAGATCTTGATCTAGAATTTTTTTGATGACAGGACAAGTGGGAAACTCTTCGTATCTCGAACGGGAATGCCTCAGAATTTTGTTAATTTCTTCTGGTGCTGAGGCTGGTCCGGGCAGAGGCTCGAACAGGGTGGCAGCTTCTCGGACTGACAGCCTCAGATTTCCAACAGCAGGAAGAAGAGGATGCACCGACTGCTCCCGAACTCAGAATAAAGTGCCATTGAATCCGTTGGAACCGTGGACAAGACCTCTTTGCACCAGAACTAACGGGAAAGCCAAACGATGCCGGAGAAGACCAATGGACTCTGAACAGTGGTGTTAGGTCGGTGCAGACTGTGGGGAAGCAGAACTATGTACCCAGGGAATAAAATTGGTAACTCTTGAACACGAACGCCGATCGGAGTTCTGCTTCTTGATTCTGAAAGTAGACAGGACGTGGAAGAACTTTTCAGAAGAACTCTTGGCATGATTCTTCCGAGGTTGGTCGTGGTGAAGCTTCTACTCCGGATCAGTTACTCTGTAGGGGCAGCTCTATGCAGTTGGGGGAGAACAGACCTCCCGGGCGACACGGACCTCGGATGGGGATGAGACCACTGCCGTTGCGAAGAAGACAGGAAGACGCTTCCGTGGATAGCTCTTGGGTCTTCAAACTCGTCCGGAGGAAGATGTGGTCACCTCTGCAAGCTGCTACTCTTCTGCAGATCTTCAGTTGAGAGCTGTAGGTTGAAGATGACGGGGGGAATGGGGTATATGGGAGGGGAAATGGGGGTGGATGAGTGTGGGGAAAGCCTGGGCTATGAGGGGGTCTAGGAGGGGGTGTTCCAAGGTGGGGGAAGGGAAGAATGGGGTCTGGAAGGGGGTCTAACAGGTGGTGGGAGGAGGAGCTACGAGTTTGGGAAGGTGGGTGAGAGGGAAAGGGTATTTGAAAATGGGTTTAAGGGTGGGATTAAAGTTTGGTCTTGGGGGATGGGAAGAGGTGTGTGGGGAAGGTAAAAAGGGGCTTGGGGAGTGGGAATTCTCCCTTGGGAGATGAGAGGGTGCTTGGGGAAGGGGAGTGGGTGGTTGGTGGTTGGAGGGTGGAGTGGGGAGTGGTGGAATCTCCCTTGGGGATGGGGTGGAGTTAAGGTGGGTTGGTGGGGAGTTGGGGATGAGTTATTGGAGGGGGGGAAGAGAGAGAAAGGTGGTTGGGAGGGGAGGAGAGAGAAAGGGGGGCAGGTTTTAGAGAGAGAAAGTGGAGGAGAGAGAAAATGACTTATTAGAGAGAGAGAGGTAGAGAGAGAGGGGGGGGATAGGGGCTTCTCACCCAATTGGATTCACTCCACTAAACTAAGTCTTTGAACTCTCAAATGGCAATTTTTTCATTGATTGATTCATTGATTCATTAGTTCCAAATGAAGGGAATGGGGCCCTATATATAGGCAACCCACATTTTACAATAAGACCCTGACAAAAGACTCAATGACAAATAACCGAGGGGGTAGGGGGGGCTCTTGGGCCAAGCCCAATGAAATGGGCCCAATAGCTAACTAAACAACATAATGACACTCAAACTTAGGAAAATAAACACAAGACCTAGGGACATGACTCAAGAAAATGAAAATTACATCAAATGACTCAAATAGAAAGCACAAAAAGGATAATTGGGCCTTTATGGAGAGAGGCCCGAACTCAAATGGTGTCGGAGTGTGAGGAAGACCCGAGCCAAAGGGAGTCACGGGTGATGCCTCCATCATAAAATCACTATACCCCTCGCAGGGGGGTTGGACTAGGGGTAGGGAAATTAAATTTACAACCAAAGTTATCCTCCATGACGGGAGGGGCTGTAAGCCGGCCAGGCGGGGTGGGGAAGTTACCGAAGGATGGAAATTGCCACGCTATCCCTACAAGGGCAGCAAGCTGTTCCTATAAGGGCAGCAAGCTGTTGAAGGCTTTGCCGCTGTCGCCTCCAGGTATTGGAATGGGTGGGACAGCTGCCGAATTGTCTGGGGCCGAGGTGGCAGGTCGCTGGAGGAGCCTCGGACCATCCGATGGTCCAGTTGGGGTGCTGCAGGTCGGGTTCTACGAGTTGGACTGGGCTTGCCGAACTGATCCCAGCTGACAGAGTGCTAAAGATGGAGGCCTCACGGCCTGCTCCGGACGTTGTTGGCGACGGGACCAATGCCAAAATGACCAAGATTGGCCCAGGAGTTCGTGGCTGGGGCTGCGGACCGGTCGGAGACCGACGGTGGCCAGGACTAGCCAGGGATCAGAGGGGTTCTGGCACTGTCTGCCTTACCAGGAGTGCAGCTGCTTGAAGGAGAGGTCACCACCAGTTATCCCGGACCCCGATGAGGGCGGGACCAGAGCCGTTGCGTCCGTGGACGAGTCTTCTTCGAGCAGAAATTGGCATGGTCCTCAGGAGAGGTCGGAGCAGAGCGCGAGGTGGCGAGAGGTAAAAGGGTGCCCTAATGGGTTTAGCTGGACTAACTTGTGCACTTCGGGGAGAAATGCTGGAACGTAGTGCTCTGGGCTCCAAATGGTGTCTTTGTTCTTGTGGATGATAGAGTACTGGGAGAAGAACACCTCAGCCAAAAGTCATGCCCAAATGTGCACAGGAGCGGTCGTGGTCGCTCCTACTCTTGGGCTCAGGCTCCCCATCAAAGAAATCATGCGCAGTCTGGGGCGATTGGCTCCCCTGCGCAGTAGGGATGACGGATGATGGCGAGACAACCTCTCTTGTGAAGTTGCTTACACGAGCTTTCCACAAATATAAGATATGCTACCATAAGCATCGAGGTGACGTCATGGCAGGCTCTGCAATCACAGGCTTCTCCACTGCTACGAATTTGCTCTGGATAAGGTGGTGAATATGGATACTATGGGCAAGAGGGGTGAGGGTATGGCAGGGGAAATGGGGCTAGGGACTTTGGGGGATGGATGAGAGGTGGAAGGAGACGATGGGGAGGCTGTGGAGAGGAGAGGAGGGGCAGTGCTGGGCTGAGGAGAGCTGGAGGAAGGGGAAGGTTGTGATCTGCACAATGGGGTGGGAAGGTAGGAGGGGTGCGCAGGTGGCCTGAGGAGGAGAGGGTGATGGGGTTTCTTACCTTGGTGGGAGAGCTGGGAGTTATTGTTAGTCTTGGGGAAGGGAGAGGGTGTGTTGAGGAAGGGAAGAGGTGGCTTGGGAAGGGGAAAGGTTACTTAGGACTAGGAAGGGTTGTGTTGGAGAGTGAAGAGGTGTCTAGGGGGAGGGAATCCTACCTTGGGGTTGGGTAGAATTGAATGGAATTTGTGGGGAAGGGAGAGGGAGTTAATGAGGAGTGAAAGGGGGGAGAGAGAGGGAGAATTCGAATTTTGGGGGAGGAGAGGAGAGATAATGGGGGTCGCCCCCTTTAGAGAGAGAGAGAGGGAATGGGTTTCTCACCCTAGGAATTTTAAACTGGATTTCTGAAATCTTTTCAACTATTTGTTAACTTCAAATGGAGGAAATGGGTCCTATATATAGGCATCCCATATTGTACATAAAGTCCCTCACTTTTGGACTAATGACCAGACTAACCAATGGGAAAGGGGTGCCCCTGGGCCAAGCCACTAAATTGGGCCCAATTAGCTAATCTAATGGCCCAATTGACATATGACTTATGTAAATGACTCTCTTAGCCTAGGTACTTGACTCAAAATAAAAGGAACATTTCATAATTGTGACTCTGATAAAATATAAAATTACATGCCATGACTCAATGTAATGTGACGAACATGATGGAGCACTGTCGGTGAGCATCAGGAGCCTCGAAAAAATGTGGAAGGGTTGGGGATGTCCCCATCATACCCCCGAAGTGGGGAGAACTCGACTCCGTCGAGTATGGGTCCACCGTGGAAGTTGTTCTCCAAAGTAGCTCCGGGCGAGCCATGACCTCCTAACTCAACTCCGCATCCTTAACTGGGGGACGGCTCTTCAGCCTCTCAAGGTAGCTTAGGCACACCCTCTTGCCAGCTATGGTACCCTGCTTGCCTAGTATTTCCTCTGTGTGCTCACATCAGGCTCTCAAGCTAATTTCTGGAGGCTCTCCGAAGGTGTCACTCTCAATGGTAGGTAGAGGCTCGAGGCACTCACTAGGATCCATTGTCGTGCCCTTATAGGGTGCTGGGTTCGCCACGTGGGAAGTGGGGTATATCCTAGAACCCCTCTGTAAGTCCAACCCATAAGCCGTGTTGCCAAAGCCACTCGGAACTTGGGAGGGTCCAAGTCCTCGTGCCCTCAATTCAAAAGGGACCTTAGGGTAGGGCCACTCCTATATCATCATCGCTAGATTATCCACATGGGACTCCAAGTGGCACTCGCGAACTTTTGCCCGCTTCTTGTGAAACTCACCGCACGTTGCTAGATGCTTGCTTGAACACTTATGCCATGCACTATGATACGGTGTAGGTGTGAAAATGGATGTTGGTAAGGGTGGACCGGGACAGCCAAATGTAGACCTATCATGTATTGATGCGACGAAGACTTTGACGGAGTTAGGAGGACCGAGGCATCTGTAGGTGAATCTATCATGCATGGGTGTGGCAAATGCCGGGGGACCCGGACATCCATGAATGCTCCTATCATGCACAAGGTTAATTGTGTTGGGGATGATGAATAGGGGAGGACCTTTACACCCGAATATGGACCAATCATGCATTCGACCTGTCATGTGGGTGACATGAACGAGAGGACCCGACTTACTAACCATGCCAAGTGGTGTGATATGCAATGACATGTCTTAACCCAGAGATGACTTTCATGTGTGGGGGTATGGGATGGCTATTGAGCTTCCACTCATAAGGGTCGAAGGAGTCTAGGAAGGTGGATAGCATGGAGTGGGACACTACCTCATTACCTAGGGGTATGGGGCCCAAGGTCATGGCTCCCAGGGTGTGACCTGAGTCTAGTAAGTGGTGGGTTTGGTCAAAAATGGTGGGTTAGGGTAGGGAAAGGTGGGTGGTGGGTAAGGCGGTTGGGTCACATGGGTATCCCGACTCCCATAGGAAGGATCGAAAGGATCATGGTAAGGGTCACCTAGAGAGAGGTACTCAATGTCCTCGAGGTCCTCAAAAGGTGACGAGTCATCCTCCTCCAATAGAATAATTGGGCTGGCGTCTTGGGCGGAATGGTCGATCAAGGCACTAGGGATCACAATGGATGGGAAGTGGACCAAGATGGGCTCTTCTTCCATGGAGAGGAATAGGAGGATCTCACTTGTACAATGACCACTCGTGTAGATGGAAGTAATGGAGCCTATGGCAGAGTAAGCAAAGCTAAGGGTGTAAGGCTCCGATGGTCCCATGGCTAGCAGGCCGGTCAAGTGGACTTGCCAATGTAGACAATTCACCAGATCTTCCAGATCCTCCACAAAATAGAAGGTTTGATAAGTGATGTGGGGAGGCCGAATGGGCACAATTTGGGACTGGTGGTCAAGAGATGAGTGGTATGGTGGTGAGCTAGAAAGGGTGGGGCCTCGCTTGAGCCATTGGAGTATGGACTCATCTATGGTGAGGGTGCCATGTGTGAGGGTGTGTGGCTCTTGAGGATCCGAAAAATGAGGGGTGGGTGAGATTTGTGGCTCCTCCTCCCTATCGGTGTGAGCTTGGGTCTCCTCTAGGGTGGGGAGGGGCTCCAGGTCGACCTCTACTTCCAAGGGATCGGGTGTTTGGATCATGGCTTCCTCTTCCAAGGGGAGGAGGGGGTCCTTTGGGGAGCGGGGGTGATAGTCGGTGCATGGTGCACCTGGGGTGGTAAGCAAGGGTGGGCTTGGGTTAGGCTAGGGAGGGGAAGTAGTGGAGGCCTAGGTTGGGGTAGGATTGGGGTTGGGAGTGGAAGATGGGTTGGTTGAGGAGGTTTAGGTTGGTTGACCTTGGGAGGTGTGTCCTTTATGAAGGAAGTTGGAGGGGTGGAGACGGGGGCCAATGGGGTTTGGGTGGTATGGATTGGTTGAGGGAGTTTGGGTTTTGGGAAGGTATCCTTTATAGGGGTAGATGGTGGGGCGGAGGTGGGGGCCAAAGGGGCTTGAGTAGTGTAGATTGGGGAAGGGGGTTTAGGTTGGGGTGTGGGGTGTGGGGGTCATCATGGGGCTAGGTGGAGAGGCAGAGGCCGGGCTCATTTGGGTTTTAATGGAGAGGGTGGGGCGGCGAAGTGTAGGGGTGCTGGTCGGAGTAGAAGGTGAGGGGCATCATGGAGGTTGGGCCCTAATGGTGGCCTTAGATTGGTCGGGAGAGAAAGGATGAGTGGTAGTGCTCCTCGGGCTATGGCTCTCCGAGTAGGAGGGGGGACATTGGGGAGCGTAGATCTTCTTAAGTTCAACCTTCATCTCCTCCCATGAGCTTATGGGCTCTTGCCTCCTAACCACCCTAAGACCCACTATGTGGTTCCACTTTCCCTTGGCTTGAGGTGAAAGTCGTCCCTTGGCAATGTTGACTCTCTCGGGTCCATATACCCAAGTCCTCTCAAAGTGTTTTTCCATGGTAGCCTCCCACTTTAGATAGGCACTAGGGCTCGATCCATCAAAGCGAAGGTCCTCATCTAGAATGATCTCCAAGAGTAGTGGGTCGATCGGACCCTTGTGGAGGGACGAGTTGTATGGAATTGACCAAAGAGGGATAGCCACGATGATGCACCGGAGGACTCTAATTACACATGCACACCCTAGGACCAACTTGACGGAGATAAGTTGTGCACTTTCTCTGATAACAAATTTGATGTTACACCACCTTGGGGGTGGCAGCCACTAGGCCAATGCAACTTGGACCTAGACCCGCAAGCAACGCAACGGACTCGGCCAAATCGCAGAAGTGGATTTACCCGCGTAGCGCACACAAGTGCCCGTGGGTGACTTGGCGATGACGAGGATGGTCTGAGGTGGGACCTTGACGCTCCGAGGGGATTGGCCAGCTTGGGGAGGACCCCTAAGGGCCAGGGATGCACAATGTCAAGGGGCGTCCAGAACGCCAAGGGTGTGGGTATGATGGTCTCTCTTACAACTCGCCCCCCGGTAGTCACTCACGTGAAGGCAATTTGTGTCCGGACACTCACTCACCAATCGACGGGCACTTAGATGCAATAATAGTCAATCAAAGAAATAAAACCAGCAGAGGATGGGGCCCCGAATCTCACTTGGTCAGCGTGAAGACGCCGACCCCAGCCGGAGACGAGGGCGAGCGGGGAAGCGTGGGCTACCCCGCACGCCGCGTCGATGACGCTTCAACCTGAAATTCAAGGGCTTACAATCACTGCACCCCTCACAGGGGGTTGGACTAGGGGTAGGGAAATTAAATTTACAACCAAAGTTATCCTCCATGCAGGGAGGGGCAGTAAGCCAGCCAGGCAGGGTGGGGAAGTTATCAAAGGACCGAAATTGCCGCGCTGTCCCTACAGGGGCAGCAAGCTGTTGAAGGCTTTGCCGCTGTCGCCTCCAGGTACAAAAAGGGGTGGGACTGCTGTTGAATTGTCCGGGGCCAAGGTGGCAGGTCGTTGGAGGAGCCCCGGGTCGTCCGAAGGTCCAGTTGGGGTGCTGCAAGTCGGGTTCCGCGACTTGGGCTGGGCCTGCCGAACGGATCCCAGCTGACAGAGTGCTGAAGATGGAGGCCTCATGGCCTGTTCCGAACGTTGTTGGAGATAGAACCAGTGCCAAAATGACCTGGGTTGGCCCAGGAGTTCGTGGCTGGGGCTGCGGACCGGTCGGAGGTCGGTGGTGGCCGAGACTGGCCCGGGATGAGAGGGGTTCTGGCGCTGTTTGCCTGAGCCAGGAATGCAGCTGACTGAAGGAGCGGTCGCCATGAGCTATCCCGGACCCCGATGAGGGCAGGACCAGAGCCGTTGCGTCTGTGGACGAGTCTTCTTTGAGCAAAAACCAGCGTGGTCCGCAGGAGAGGTCGGAGTAGAGCACGAGGTGGCGAGAGGTGAAAGGGTGTCTGAACGCTTTCAGTTGGACTAACCTGCGCACTCCGGGGCGAAATGCTGGAACACAGTGCTCTGGGCCCCAAACGGCATCCTTCTTCTTGGGGATGACATAGGAATGAGAGAAGAACATCTCAGCAAAAAATCACCCCCAAATGTGCACAGGAGTGGCCGTGGTCACTTCTACTCTTGGGCTCAGGCTCCTCGTCGAAGGAGTCTTACGCAGTCTGGGGAGATTGGCTCCCCTGGGCAGTAGGGATTACGGATGATGGTGAGACCACCGCGCTTGCAAAGTTGGTTGGATGAGCTTTCCAACAATATAAGTTATGCTACCAAAAGCCTCGAGGTGATGTCGTGGCAGGCTCTGCAATCACGGGCTTCTCTACTGCTACAAATTTGCTCTAGATATGGTGGTGAATGTGGATACTACGGGCAAGAGGGGTGGGGGTATGGCAGGGGAAATGAGGCTAGGGACTTTGGGTGATGGATGAGAGGTGGAAGGAGACGATGGAGAGGCTGTGGAGAGGAGAGGAGGGGCAGTGCTGGGCTGAGGAGAGCTGGATGAAGGGGAAGGCTGCGATCTGTACAATTGGGTGGGAAGGTAGGAGGGGTGCGCAGGTGGCCTGAGGGGGAGAGGGTGATGGGGTTTCATTCCTTGGTGGGAGTGTTGGGAGTTATTGTTAGTCTTGGGGAACGAAGGGGGTGTGTTGGGGAAGGGAAGAGGTGGCTTGGGAAGGGGAAATGTTACTTGGGACTAGGAAGGGTTGTGTTGGAGAGTGAAGAGGTGTCTAGGGGGAGGGAATCCTACCTTGGGGTTGGGTAGAATTGAATGGGATTTGTGGGGAAGGGAGAGGGAGTTAATGAGAAGTGAAAGGGGAGAGAGAGAGAGGGAGAATTCAAATTTTGGGGGAGGGGAGGAGAGAGAATGGGGGTCGCCCTCTTTAGAGAGAGAGAGAGAGAGAGTGAGAGAGAGGGGGGAATGGATTTCTCACCCTAGGACTTTTAAATTGGAATTCCGAAATCTTTTCAACTATTCATTAACTTCAAATGGAGGAAATGGGGTCCTATATATAGGCATCCCATGTTTTACATAAAGTCCCTGACTTTTGGACTAATAACCAGACTAACCAAGGGGAAAGCGGCGCCCCTGGGCCTCCCCACTAAATTGGGCCCAATTAGCTAATCTAATGGCCCAATTGACATATGACTTATGTAAATGACTCTCTTAACCTAGGTACTTGACTGAAAATAAAATAAAACTTACATAATTGTGACTCAGTTAAAACATAAAATAACATGCCATGACTCAATGTAATGTGACGAACATGATGGAGCACTATCGGTGAGCATCAGGAGCCTTGAAAAAATGTGGAAGGGTTGCGGATGTCCCCATCAGAGACTGGGTGAGCGCATCGGTTGGGGAGGGTGACGCTTGCCACGGAGGAGGAACGGGCCTTCCAGAGGCTGGAGAGGGAAACCTCATGTGAGAGGGGTATTGGGGCCTACCAGTGGATGGACCCGGTTGAATTGGTGTTCGAGGGATGGCTGGAGTCGACAATTGTGAAGGGAATCGAAAAGAGGGAGGTTGTTGACTTGCCTGCCCGAGAGGTGAGAGGCAAGGGACAGCCGGCTTTTGGCTTGTCTGCCCGAGAGGTGAAGGGGAAGGAATAGCCTGTGCAGGCTCTCGGAGAGGGGTGGTTTCCAGAGTTGGCTCTCGGGAGGAGGGGGGGACATATTTCCCCTTTAGAATGGCCTAAAGTTGCTCAAGACTGAGCTGGGTAGTGGCGAGGACACCTAGCATGGAAGAGATGTCCTGGGAAGGGGATGCATCACCGACTGCGGCTTGCACTTCGTGCGAGGGTTCGTAAGATGGGCCGGCATCCACAGCATGGACACGTGGCTCACCTTGGTGGCCATGATCCGATTTGGGCTCTCCATAAGAATTGTAGTCTTGATCATTGGTTTGGGGCTCATAGGCGAAAGCCTCGGCCTCAAAATCATCGTAACTATATTCGGCCATCGTCAAGACTTTGCCGGAACGTAATAACATGCACTAACAAACAAATAGAAGAGATTAACAAACAAGTGGATCCTTTACGCCCCTTTTTTTTGTTTTTCTTAAAAGATGGTATTTTTTAATAGATCTGAAGTTCGCACAAAAAGGGAAGGACCCTAGTTGCAATTTTAATTTCTGCCGTGCCAACTAAGGTCGCTCACCTCACCAGGAATGGGTGACTAACTATAGGGAACTTCAGTGGTACAACCGGCGCAGTGAACGAAGAGGGAATCCTTCGCCGTCAAGGACTTACAAAGGTCCCAATGGAGGAGATCCTTGTCCTTCGAGAGGAATTCCTGAACAGAGAGTCCTTCCTTCACCGAGAGAGGGTGATTTCCTAAAAATGTAAAAATAAAGGGGGAGATGCCAATGCAATGTAGTGCCGTAAAAAGGAATATATGAAACATGAACAGAACAAAAGAACAGAGATTATGCAGGGCAGGGTAGAACTGAAAAAATAATTTCTTATTTTTTTTCACAAAATAAAGGAGGACACGTCCACAATAGGAGATGCCTTTGAAAGAACGCGTCCACTTGTCAAGACGCGTCCACACAAAGGCCCGATAGTTGCTAAGGGTGATGATGCTAGGTACGTGCTTGGGGCTCCATACACGTTCTCAGGCTGAGGCCCGCTTTTTCGAAACGATGGAAGGAAGAACAAGAGGTCTCCATAACTTAACCACACTCAGATATGGCAATCAACTTATTGGCCCAGACAAGATGGTGGACAAGAAGGGGGGTTGAATTGTCCCCTAACCGAGATGACAGATTTTAAAAACTTTTTAAACTAACCACAGTGGAATTAAAATTAACTACATTAATTAACCTAAACTGATGTGAGATACAATTGATCTCTCAATCTTTCCGATCTCACACGGATTATCAATGCAAGGAACAATTAAAATTAATCCTAACACGGATAGCGGATGAAGCAATGTGCGATGGTGCAGTGAATAAAAACCAGTATAATTGACCTGTGAATGGAGATAGAGGAAATGGACAATCACACAGGCATCCACACGGAACACAAAGATTTTTAAGTGGTTCGGGACCACGACGGGCACCCAACGTCCACCCCTCACCGAAACCCGGTGAGGCTTCACTACACGCTACTAACGTAGCAAAATGGGGACGAGCCCCAACACCACACGCTGCTTCCGCAGCAATACACACACAGGGCCTAGCTCCAAAATGCTGCCACTGTAGCACTCACATACACACAGTCGGGGAACACACCCCGCACACAAATCCCACAGGGAGACGTAGCTCCGTATACCACACACAGATAATATTCTGAGTTTAACAAAATAGAAAGATATACAAAATATGCTCACTACATATTATATATCAAGAAAAACATCTCAAAGAAATGGGTAAGAGGTATAGAATTTTTTCTCCTTGCTTCTGCAATAGTCATAAGAGGATCTTCCTTGAAGCTTAGGTTGGTGAGAGTTGAATCCGCAGGATGTCGGAGGAGATGGTCTTCCTTCTTGAAGATCCAATGTATGTTCCTTCAAATCCAAGCTCCAATTGTACCTGCAAACACCAAGAACAAATGAATCAATATGCTCACAACTATGTATTAGTTAAAAGGGACATCACAAATAAATGAATAGTAGATATATAGTATTTCCCCTTTGAATATCCCATGAATCCCTTCAATCAGAAGGTAGGGTGCGCTGAAAATGATGAACCATAGAGTGGAAGCAGTCGGACTGTTAGATTAAAATGCCCAAAACCCCAGACAGTGGAGAGCAGCAGCTGCAGCTTCCAGATCGAGGCTCAGGCTTGTGGATGGCAACCTCTGCAGCTTCGTCTTCGTCCTCCTTGATGGTGCAATGCCCCTTTCCTCGTTCTTCCTCTCCTTCAAGAACAGATATGCAAAATAACCCCCAATTATTGCTTCCCGTTGATCAAAATGTGGCTTCATATAGCAAGGAGAAACCTGCAGCAAAAGACCACAAAACCCCCTCTAAAAACCCTTCAAAACACACCCAATAGATGGGAGAAACCCTAAGGGTATTAGGGTAAAAAGCCCAAGTAAATCGGACCAAGAAATGGGAGTTTTGAAACCCAAATCAGAATCCCGATCCGGACGCAGCAGAAAAAGTGTCGACTCTTAGAGTCGACACTTTTTGCTGCCCATTCAGTTTGCAACAAAAAATAAGACCAAGGGAAAAAGTGTCGACTCTCAGAGTCGACACTTTTTCCTAGCACACATGAAAAACTAAGCACTGATAAAAAAGTGTCGACTCTCAGAGTCGACACTTTTTCACTTATGTTTTGGAAATTGCAAAACTAGCACACAGAGAAATAAGTGTCGACTCTAAGAGTCGACACTTTTACTGACATGAATGAAAACACACTAAATTCAATTGAAACCCCAAATTTCCTCATCCAAACATTAAAAACAAATTACCATTCATTGAAATAAGGTATTGGCATATTTAAAACCACATTCTAACACAATCAAGTGGCATGCATTAAAGGGATTTTAGGAAAATAAATGAGCAAGATGCTACCACAATATTATCATGAAAATCATGCCAAAGTGTGATTCAGTCCAAAACAAACCGAGCTTTTACAAACCTCTCATATCAATTAGATTCAGGCAATCTAACATATGAGTTCCAACTTCAGACCAAAGTAAAACTCGTATATGCAAGACATGAAATCCTTTAAAACCTTGAACACTTCCACAAGCATATCCAGTTAATCACTTTTAAGACCATCAAAACCTCATGTAGTGAAGTACATTCAATTTGCCATGTATTGCCTATACATGAACCCAAATCAACCCAAATTCGTGAAAAATCCTTCAAACATATTCATGAAAAGTAAGATTTAGAAATGAAATCTTACCATGGATCCATTGGTTTGAAGGCAATGTGAACCTGCACTTTATATAAACAAATCACTTAATTCAATCTTCAAGTAATGCAGATAAATGCACAAGTTGTTGAGTAGTGGATGGCGGATCTAGAGGGAAGGGGTGAATAGATCTGCCCCTCTTTTCGTATAACACCCCTCTTTAAAGCAAGATAAAGAAAATTGCAGCAGAATATAACTAGTTTAACGAAGGACACAACGATTTGCTTAGCAGAATGAATAAGTAAAACAAGGATTGAACCTAAGCATGCATCTAGCACAAAGCAATCGCACAAGGAAACCACAACACACAAGATTTTAAGGTGGTTCGGACTGAATCCCCAGTCCTACATCCACCCCTCACCAAACCCGGTGAGGCTTCACTAGTGTAGTGCACAAAACCGCATATCGAAAAACTTCCGATTACCTTCCTACTAACCACCGGTAGGGACGACAACACCGCAGATTGGATCACCTTCCAACTACCTTCCTACTAACCGCGGTAGGGACGATTCTCAATTTCAGTAGCTTGAACAAAATGAAAAGAGAACAAGATGAAAATGTTCAAACCAGATATGGAGATATGCTAGAATCGAAAAGATCTTATTTGAAATGCGATGTAGATCAGCAGCAGAGGCTTCTTCTTCTTTACAAAGCCTCCTCTTGGTTTAGCAACAATGGTTTCTTCTTCTTCGCGAAGTGATCTTCCTTGGATCCTCTTGAGTTAATGAAGAGGATTATGGATGGAGCTTTGATCTCCGTTGAGAACCTTGCTTACTTCTGCACTACCTTGGAGGTTGCTAGCTTGGATATGAGCTTGAAACACCTTGGAATGGATGAAGAACTTCAGCACGAAGTACTGTTCACGACTATAGTACCCAGTTCTTCTTCCCTTGGACAACCTCCTCTAGCCTCTCTTGATCTCCCTTTTTTCATTAGGGTTTCTAACCCTCTTTGTGTTGTTTTTATATCTCTTTGAATGGTCCATAGACAAGCCCCAGACCAGATCCACAAATCATGGGAGATTGGGTGACTTTAGGATCAAACAAATCCAAGAAAAGGGGCTGCCCACGTTAAGAAAAATGAAGTCAACAAAAGCTACTTCTTGAAGACTGAAGTGTCGACACTTCTGGAGAGAGAGGTAGACACTTCTATTGACTGGTTCCTTTATAATGGCTTTTGGAAGACTAAAGTGTTGACACTTCTGGAGAGAGAGGTCGACACTTCTGTGGAGCTCTCCTTTATGACTGCTTCTGGAAGACTGAAGTGTTGACACTTATGGAAAGAGAGGTCGACACTTCTGTTGAGCTCTCCTTTATGACTGCTTCTGGAAGACTGAAGTGTTGACACTTCTGAAGAGAGAGGTCGACACTTCTTTAAGAGAATTTGTCTTAAAGCTTCTTTTGCCTATCTTTTCTGCCCATTTCTTTCTTACTTCTAGGAGCATTGTCCCTTGGTGAAATCTACCTTTGTGCAACCATTTGCCTTGTTTTCTGTGCACTTGCTTCTTGAGTGACTTTCAACCTTGGATGGCCTGCTCCTATGGATTTATCTATCAAGAGAATGCATCAACCATCTAAGAATGAGACTCATAATCGAACTCATAGTGTCATGGAGTTAAATGACTCATAGTGTTGGGCATTATCAAAACTACAAATAGTCAAATGACGGCAGGGGCACAACATTCTCCCCCCTTTTAATGATGGCAACACTATGAGTCATTATATGGAAATATAGCACAAAAACTTGGCGCAACTTTATGACACATGACACATGCAGCTGCTCAAGCTTAGGACTGACTCACAAAGGTGTTCTCCCCCTTTGACATTAACAAAAAAATTTTTTTTTTTAACCGATTCTAGAGATGAAGAGGATTGAAAGAGCACAGTCTGATATATCTCATAGTTTAAAAAATGACAGAAGTGCATAGCTACCCAGTATACAAATCTGAAGCTTGTGTTGATCAAATTACATGGTTCAAAGCTAATGAGAGTTGAGATCACGAAAAAAAGTTGAAAACCATCCACATTCATGTTTTAATAAAGGTGAACCAGAATTGAATATCATAACCATGTTCAACCTTCCTTTATCGTACACATTCATATTCAATAACTTTGTCGAGAATAGCTCAAACTGGTATTGAGGTTAAACAAGCATGACTAAAGTATGAAATTTTATGATTTCAGCACTATTTTCATGATCTTTTGCATTTGTATGCACATGACTCATATTTTATGAGCAATCGAGTCGAGTACATGCCTCCTATCCGTAAGAATACACGTTGTTTAGACGCTAGTATTCCTAGGTATTTGGTAAGACAAACTGTTATGCTTCGAAATGAACAGAGATAGCAATGTCACCTCATGACAAAATTGACCTCATTTCTTTGATGAGGAGATATATTTCGCAGCAATTATGCCATTGCTCTGCCTAGAGTCTGATTTAATTAAGACAGAGATAACAGGGGCACATCATGACATATCATTCATCACTTATTTTGAGGACGTGACATATTTCTCCGTGCAACAATATCATTGCTCTGTCAAATTTACTATCAGGAATTCCAGCTCATCAAGGTGTTTAAAAATAATACTAAGCTTTAGTGTATCACCAAGGTTGCCATGAAGTTTGAATTTTTAGATTTCAGGATAGTCATTCAAGGCACAACATGCATTCTCTAGTTAAAGTCTATTAACACCATGGAACATAGATGATTTTAAAAATTATATCAGAACTTCAAGAAAATCATTAAATCTGAACCATTTTATTTGATGAACAATCATCAGTTCATATAATAGAATGCTCTTACACTAAAGTTCTGTATGTTTCATGATCACATTGTCAGACAGAAAGCCATTGAAGTTCAGATTGCAAGAGATTTAGATAAGCAGCAAGACTCCCCCTAAGGATATGCAGTGAATGCATTCAAGGAGTTATGTTTGCAATCAAGGGGAATGATCAGATATGAAATGCATAACCCGGCCCATGGTTGTACACTTATTAAGGGTAACAGAATGAAGATGAAACATATGCATGAATGCTTCAAGGAAATAACTCCCCCTTACTGTGTGGCCTATATGCGATAGTGACGCATGGTACTTGGCGGAGGTGTATCCTCACGCATGGTGAGTGTTTCTAGACAAGCATAACCTGCCTTTCCACACTTCATCATTTAATATACCATGGCCATGCAAGAATGATGCTACACCACATGCAATGCATCGTGAACATGAATTCAACTTTATTATACAACTACATGCAATGCTGCACCACATGCAGAATGACATATTTACAAATGAACAATGCATGGATACCAATCAGTAAAAACACACAACCAAATTGAAGGAGATCATCATTTCAATTTTTATTAGCCTGAGGTCTGCAAAGACTAAGCTCCCTTCTAAGTGTTGGAAACTTGTCATTACACAAGGGCTTGGTGAAGATATCAGCAATCTGATTTAGTGTATCAACAAAATACAGTTCAAAGTTTTTCTTAAAGACCTCATCTCTAATGAAGTGATACCTAATCTCAATATGCTTGGTCCAAGAGTGCTGGACTGGATATTTTGCTAGGTTGATAGCACTGGTGTTATCACACAGAATTGGGACACAACCAAGATCCACTAAGTAGTCTTGGAGTTGGTGTTTAATTAACAACACTTGGGTATCACAGCTCCCCGCAACAACGTATTCTACTTCTGCAGTTGAGAGGGCAACCGAGTGTTGTTTCTTGGAGGCCCAAGAAACTAAACACCCTCCCAGAAACGGGCAGTAGCCACTAGTAGTCTTGCGATCCAGCTTGCATCCAGTGTAGTCCGCATCAGAATAAGAAATAAGAGATAAATCACATGATGACGGATACCACAATCCCAAATCTTGAGTTCCGGCAAGATATCTAAGGATACGTTTGACGGCAGTCAAGTGGCATTCTCTAGGACTAGCTTGAAATCTAGCACAGAGGCAAACACTAAACTAGATATCTGGTCAGGATGCAGTCAAATAAAGTAAGGAGCCAATCATACCTCTATAGATTTTTGCATCCGCTAATTTACCATTTTCATCCGAATCTAGTGATGATGTGGTGCTCATAGAAGTTGCAATTATTTTGTAGTTTGTCATGTTGAATCTTTTTAGCAGCTCCTTGATGTATTTGGCTTGACTTATGAAGCACCCTTCTTCTCCTTGGTTGACCTACAAACTGAGAAAAAATTGGAGTTCTCTCATTAGGCTCATCTCGAATTCGCTAGTCATGAGGTTAGAAAATTCCTCACATATTTTAGATTTAGTAGAACCAAACACAATATCATCAACATAAATTTGAACAATCAAGATGTTCTTACCTTGCTTCTTGGTGAAAAGTGTTTGATCTATCTTATCTCGTGTGTACCCTTTCTCAATGAGGAATGAGCTTAGTCTCTCATACTAAGCTCTTGGTGCTTGCTTCAAGTCATAAAGTGCCCTGTCTAGCTTGTATACAAAGACTGCATGGTTAGAGTTCTCAAAGCCAGGGGGCTGTTCCACATAGACTTCTTCTTTGATCAAACTATTTAAGGAAGCACTTTTTACATCCATTTGATACACCTTTATTTTAAGGGAGCATGCAAAGGCAAGTAATATTCTGATGGCCTCAAGTCTTGCTACTGGGACATAAGATTCCTCAAAGTCTACCCCAAACTCTCGATTATACCCTTGAGCCACCAATCTAACCTTGTTTCTTATTATTTTACCTTCCTCACTGAGTTTGTTCCTAAAAACCCATTTAGTGCCTATGACAGATTGTGATGATGGTGTAGGAACAAGATGCCAAACTTTATTTCTTTCAAACTGGTTTAATTCGTCTTGCATTGAGTTTATCCAGTTTTCATCTTTTAATGCTTCATCAATATTCTTGGGTTCAATCTGGGAGACAAGAGCAAGATGATCTAATTCTTCCACAATTCTAAATGTGACCTAGTTCTAGGTGGATCATTCAAGCTTCCAATGACATTTTCTAAAGGATGATCCTTAAGAATTCTAATGCCTATAGAATCATTACCTTCTCCTGGAGCTTGATCCCTTGCATTGCTTGATTCAGCTAGGTCACCATCTTCTCTTGTTTCTTCTTGTGGAGGATCATTCTTTTCCTTCATGCTTAGGAATTCCCCATCTTCATCATTTTTCCTGCAATAGTTATCATTTTTAGAATCATCGTGATATTCATCAAAGGAAACATGGGGTGATTCTTCCATAGTTTGACTCTTAATGTTGTAAATTCTATAAGCCCTAAATCTATCAGAATATCCAAGGAATATACCTTCATCGCTCTTTGGCTCGAATTTATCTAATTCGCTTTTGTCATTATTGTGGATGAAACATTTAGACCCAAACACTTTCATATGTGAGAGAGAGGGTGTGTTACCTTTCAGCAACTCATAAGGAGTCTTTTTGGTGTGTGGCCTTATCATAAATTGGTTGATAATGTAACAAGCCGTGTTTACCATCTCAGCCCAAAACTTCCTTAGGAGTTGTCGTTCGGTAAGCATTGTCCTCGCCATCTCTATGAGTGTTCGATTCCTTCATTCAACTACACCATTTTGCTCAGGGGTTATTGGTGATGAAAACCGATGTGAAATGCCTTCAGCCCTGCAAAGATTATAGAATTCAATATTTTCAAATTCACCACCATGATCAGATTGAAGGTTGGAGATTTTGAACTCACCATCTTGCTTTATCTTCATATAGAGTGCCTGAAACTCATCAAAAGCATCATTTTCATGTGTGAGAAAGAAAACCCATGTGAACCTAGAGAAATCATCCACCAAGACATATCCATATTTTCTACCCCTTAAACTAGCAGTTCTGGTTGGACCAAACAACTCCATATGAATCAGCTCGAGTGATTTGGATGACATATTTGCAGATCTAGCCTTGAAGGATTTTCTTGTTTGTTTACCTAGGGCACATGCATCACACAATTTGTTTTCTTGTTTAAAAGATAGTTCAGGTAAACCTCTCACCATTGAATGCTTCAAAAGTTTATGTAAGATATTGTAGCTAGCATGTCCTAGTCTACGATGCCATAACCATGCAAGCTCATATTTTGGTGCAGCAAGACAGAGGTTTATGTGAGCAAGATCATCTAAGTCAATCATGTAGACATTGTTGACTCTTTTACCAGAAAATTTTACCTTGTCAGATTTTAGTTCAAGGATTCTACATTCATGAGTGTCAAACAACACTTTGTGACCCTTATCATACAATTGACTTATGCTGAGCAAGTTGTATTTCAAACCTTCAACTAGCAACACGTTTCCAATGGAGTTGGAGATGTTCTTACCTACATTACTTGTTCCAATGATTTTTCCTTTGTTGTCCCCCTCCAAATGTGACGTGTCCTCCTTCCTTTTCCATCAAGAAATAGAATTTTGTTCTATCTCCAATCATGTGTCTTGAACAGCCGCTATCAAGGTACCACCGGTTATACATGGCTGTAAGACACTCCTGCACAAGGAATTAAGCAATGGGGTTTCGAACCCAGCAAAACTTGGGTCCCACCAACTTCTTCAGATTTTCAAAACATGATACCATCTCTTTTGGAATCCAAACCTTCCTAGCATTCATGTTTTCTTTGTTTAGTGGAGGGATTTGATTTTTCTTTTCAGCTTTGACATTCACTTTCTGTTTAGAGGCTCTTTGTTGGATTTTGTGAATGTTTGAGCCAAGTTTACTTTTTGAACCATTGAGGCCACTGGTTGGTTTTGGGTTGAAATTGATTATTTTCCCACCTAGGGGATTGAAGCTTATAGGATTGGTGCACAAAGGAATCACAATTGCCCCAAAAGTAGGGTGGTGTCGACCTATATGAATGGGAGTGTCGACCTGTCCTATATGCAACCCAGTCATAGTGGCCTCTGGAAGGCTGAGCGGGCGATGGGCAAGGAAGTGTTGACCTGTGCTGTGGGGAAGGTTGACTTTTCTTAGGCTTTTGAGCAATCTTTTTGGGAATTTTAGTTGCTTCCTCTTCAACCTTTTCTTTTCCTTTGGGTGTTGTGTTTGAGGTAGAAGCATCAGAAGAGGAAACAAATGTGACAGTTTTTATCCCAATTGACCTTTTGTTTGTGGGATTAAACCCAACTCTTCCTTGCTGAAATTCATTCTTGTACCTAGCAATGCATCTAGGTTTTCTCTTCCATCTATAAACCTTTCAAAAGAATGATGTTTATCCTTCAACTCTTTTTGTAGGTTTTCAATATTTTGAAGGAGTTGAATGTTGACTTGTTTGACAGCTTCATACTTCTCATTACTCAATTTGCTATCCTTTTCATAGGTTTACATTTTTAGCTTCATGTTATCAATTTCATTTCTTAAGTCTTCATTTTAGTTTCCAAGTCAGCCATTTCTTTTCTTCCCTCTTCCAAATTCTCAATCATTTTCTTAAGGTCTTTAATTTCAGTTTCAAGTGAAGCAGTCTTATGATTCATATCATGATCATGCACAAACAAATTAATTTTCTTTTGCAAAGATTTATTCTCCTTTTTATACATGTCATATTTCTCCATGAGCTGTATATATGCTTCATCCCAATCATCAATTGTGAAATTTTCAAATGAAGATTTTACCTCAGTTTCTTCGTCACCTATGGCCATGAGGTAGAGATCTTCTTTTTCCTTGTCCGAGGAGCTGGTTCCATCATCACTTTCTTCTTCGTCGCTGCATGTAGACACCATGGCCTTATTCTTCTTCTTGCCCTTCTATTTCTCAGCTTTTCTGAATTTTTTCAGACATTCAGTCTTGAAATGCCATATGAGCATGGCTACGTCATCCTCATCTCGCTCACTTGCAGAAGCCTTACCTTCATCAGAAGTGCTTTGACCGCTGGGTCCTGCTTTAAGAGCTAGGGACTTTTTCATAGGTACCTCAGCCTCTTTGTTCTTTAGGTTGATTTCATAGGTCATCAATGACCCAATGAGTTCATCTACCTTAGTAGCTGCGTGATCTCTGGATTCTTCAACCACGGTAGCCTTTGTGTGCCATTGCTGGGGTTAGTGATCTGAGAATTTTCCTTATAATTTCCTACTATGAATATTTCTTTCCAAGATCAGTTAGACTATTAGTAAGCAGAATTAAGCGAGCATACATGTCTTGAATTGACTCATCGGGCCTCATCCTGAACATTTCATATTCAGAAACTAAAATGTTGGCTTTTGTTTCTCGTACCTAAGAGGTTCCTTCATAAATCACTTCTAACATGTCCCACATTTCTTTTGCAGTTGCGTAGGTGGCTACTCTTGAGAATTCTACTAGATGGAGTGAGCATTGAATGAAGTGTCTAGCACTCCAGTTGACAGTAGATTTTCTTATTTGTTCTTTGGTCCATAATTCCTCATCATCCGTAAGCTCATACGGACCTTTGCTGATCACTCGCCAGAGTCTGTAGTCTTGGGCATGAATGAACACCTGCATACGTTGTTTCCAATAAGGATAATTAGTTCCAATGAAATAAGGAGGCCTATTCACAGAATGTCCTTCAGGTAATAATCCCTTGGACGATAATCCACCATTTTTATCAAGGTCGTTGGACCCCATAATGAGAGATTAGGCTCTGATACCACTTGTTGAGTAGTGGATGGTGGATCTAGAGGGGAGGGGTGAATAGATCTGCCCCTCTTTTTGCAGAACACCCCTCTTTAAAACTAGATAAAGAAAATCGTAGCGGAAAATAACTAGCTTAACGAATGACACACGA
This sequence comes from Amorphophallus konjac, assembly GCA_022559845.1. Lineage (NCBI taxonomy): Eukaryota > Viridiplantae > Streptophyta > Magnoliopsida > Alismatales > Araceae > Amorphophallus > Amorphophallus konjac. The sequence continues at coordinate 189,383,537 of CM040126.1, read as the reverse complement.
TTTGCTTAGTAGAATGAACAAGTAAAACAAGGATTGAACCTAAGCATGCATCTAGCACAAAGCAATCGCACAAGCAAATCACAACACACAAGATTTTAAGGTGGTTCGGACTGAATCCCCAGTCCTACGTCCACCCCTCACCAAACTCGGTGAGGCTTCACTAGTGCAGCGCACCAAACCGCAGATCGAAAAACTTCCGATTGCCTTCCTACTAACCACCGGTAGGGACGACAACACCGCAGATTGGATCACCTTCCAACTGCCTTCCTACGGTAGGGACGATTCTCAATTTCAGTAGCTTGAACAAAATGAAAAGAGAACAAGATGAAAATGTTCAAACAAGATATGAAGATATGCTAGAATCGAAAAGATCTTGTCTGAAATGCGATGTAGATCAGTAGCAGAGGCTTCTTCTTCTTTGCAAAGCATTCTCTTGGTTCAGTAACAATGGTTTCTTCTTCTTCGCGAAGTGATCTTCCTTGGATCCTCTTGAGTTAATGAAGAGGATTATGGATGGAGCTTTGATCTCCGTTGATAACCTTGCTTACTTCTACACTACCTTGGAGGTTGCTAGCTTGGATATGAGCTTGAAACACCTTGGAATGGATGAAGAACTTCAGCACAAAGTACTATTGACGGCTACACTACCATGTTCTTCTTCCCTTGGACAACCTTCTCTAGCCTCTCTTGATCTCCCTTTTTTTCATTTGGGTTTCTAACCCTCTTTGTGTTGTTTTTATATCTCTTTGAATGGTCCATAGACAAGCCCCAGACCAGATCCACAAATCATGGGGGATTGGGTGACTTTAGGATTAAACAAATCCAAGAAAAGGGGCTGCCCACGTTGAGAAAAACGAAGTCAACAATAGCTACTTCTTGAAGACTGAAGTGTCGACACTTCTGGAGAGAGAGGTCGACACTTCTATTGACCGGTTCCTTTATAACGGCTTCTGGAAGACTGAAGTGTTGACACTTCTGGAGAGAGAGGTCGACACTTCTGTTGAGCTCTCCTTTATGACTGCTTCTGAAAGACTGAAGTGTTGACACTTCTGGAAAGAGAGGTCGATACTTCTGTTGAGCTCTCCATTATGACTGCTTCTGGAAGACTGAAGTGTTGACACTTCTGGAGAGAGAGGTCGACACTTCCTTAAGAGAATTTGTCTAAAAGCTTCTTTTGCCTATCTTTTCTGCCCATTTATTTCTTGCTTCTAGGAGCATTGTCCCTTGGTGAAATCTGCCTTTGTGCAACCATTTGCCTTATTTTCCGTGCACTTGCATCTTGAGTGACTTTCAACCTTGGATGGCTTGCTCCTATGGATTTATCTATCAAGAGAACACATCAACCATCTAAGAATGAGACTCATAAGCGAACTCATAGTGTCATGGAGTTAAATGACTCATAGTGTTAGGCATTATCAAAACTACAAATAGTCAAATGACGGCAGGAGCACAACATAAATCTAAGCACATGAAAGCTATGGTCTATGCATTCATTGGGACATGTCTGAGCAAGTGTATGCTTAGGTCTAAGCATGTGAAGCCAAGTGATCAAAATAGTTAACCACCCATGAAGTGCATTAAAACATAGATACTTACCATGTCTCCAAGGGTTGGAGAGCAAAATGGAACCTACACTTGGTGTTAGTAAAATACTCAAGACAATCTTGAAACAATCCAACTAATGCTCAATTTCATTGTCTTAATTCCTTCAACTTGCATATTCATATATTGTAATGAATCCATATGTGAATCAAATCTTACATGAATTTCTGATGCAATCCAAAGCATAAAGAGCAACCTGAGTTCAATCAAAACTCACATGGCTTTCATGATCTTTCAATAGCAAGTCAAGCTAATTTGATTCAATATCAAACCATTTCACTTTCAACTCAAGGAAGCCCATTTTCTACACAAGTCTAACATATCAAATATGATTCAAACAAGCTGCAACTGAATTCTACTTCAGACCAGAATACAAAGTTCATTCCAAGATCTTTGAGTCAATTCAAATTAAACAAAACATAGATTCAGTCCAATTAAACCAAGTCCATTCCATGAGTGAGTGAGGATGACACTCCTCAAAACAATTGTGCATCTGTTAATGTTCTTCACTGAGCATTCAAACCTACAAAACAAGATAACAGCCGTAAGCTCCAAAATGATCATTAAGTATTTTCCAAAACACTTACACACAATATATTGTTATCATCAAAACCATCAACAACGATAAAGAGGGAGTGGCACGAACCCAACAATCTCCCCCTTTTTGATGATGACAATATATTGTGGCCATCCAAAACTCTCTCCCCCTTTGGCATTAACAAAAAGTGGGGGGACTAAAGGAACAACCAAATATGAAATTCATGAATGAGATAGATTGAACAACCAAGGGAGCACGAAACTAGGAAGGTATGTGAACCATGAGCACCAAGCAAAAAATGTTTGAAATATGTCCAAATGCTCAGTTTTTGAACTATATGCAGTATGTATGATCGAACTATGCACAAGAGTATGACTCAACTAAACTATATACAAATGTTCTATTGAAAATCACATTCTTCTCCCCCTTTGTCATTAACAAAAATTGACTGACAATGGGGTTATTTAAGCTGATATGTACATGTATGATCTAAAGATGCATCAATATGAAATGATGTATGGTATGAACAAAAAGTATCAAGCAATCAAGCACTCAAGCATGCATAATAAAATATATACTCAAGTAAGTCCCTTCGAGACAGGTGTAAGAATTATGCAATTGATTGTTGAACATGATGAACATGTGCAATACTAAGAAGGTCATGCTTACATAAAGAAGGTACCGCATTAACTATGAAAGATGACTGATTCATAAAGTGCATTCACACAATCAAACCCAAGGTGTATATGTTAAAATTGAGTAATGAATTCCAAAGCAATATGGATCATCAGATTTTCCAACAAACACTAAAAAGAGTCGTTCCTCTATACACTTCCATACACAATGCTCGAATATTGGTAGCTACGTATAACCCCATTTTTTTAATTAGTTTAACACAAGAAGGTGACTAACCTTTTGACGTGAGTCGTACCCTTTGTCTCAAGGGCACTTCCCGGTTACTCAGCTTCGTCACTTATGTTAATTGCAGACTTTGTCACTTTTCGGCGCGAGTTGTACCCTTTGTCTCAGGCGCACTTCTCGACTACTCGGTGCCAAATCCTACTTATTTTCATGTGGATTAGCTTCACTTTTCAACGTGAGTTTCCTCCTTTGTTTCAGGGAAGATTCCTGGCTACTCGGATTCGCGTTCCACTTATAAAGATTTTTGGTAGGGCAAACAGCTTTTTCCTCACAAGACATGTGAATTCCATGTAGAGATTCAAGAGTCCTCTAAAGTGTTGAGAGGAATAAGTGAAATCCTTATTAAATTGAATCATTTATCTCAAAAAGGTCCAAAGTGTGTGGGTGGTTGTATTGAATGTAAAAGATGAATTAGCCACATCACAATTATGTCTCCCCCTAAGTGTATGCACAATTATAAGAAGAACCTCCCCCTTAATATATGCCATGTAACAAGCATGTCTAAATCAATGCAATTTTATTTAGCATGGTAAAAGGTCTTAGAAATAGAGAAAGATATCAAGAAGTGGCTGTATAAAGTATATACATGCAATCAAGCAAGGACCTTTCAAAATTTTCAAGCAAATTGATTATCGGTACTTGGCGGAGAACGTAGGTCCGAAGACCACCATCACGCGTGAGGAAAGCTTCCAGCTGGACATAATCCAACCTTCTGCTATCGCCATTTCATATACCGGATAATCATGACATTCATGCACACAAAAATGTCAAGTATATATGCAAGTGTATGCATGTAAATTGAAAAGATGATTGAAAATTATTCATATTTACAAGTATGTAAAGATGTATATGATATGTGCGGTGTGTATCATGCAACTAAGTATGTGTTATATGTATGCAAGAATAAACCATTATTTGTAGGATGTGAGTAAAAGTATGAATGACTTTATGCACAGACCAAAGCATTTAAAACTGAATTATTATTTGCAAAATGGAAGAAAAGGTGTGTATGTGAACTTTAAGCTTTCAGAGCTAAGAATATTCACAAGATGTATAGAGAGAAGTATTCAAGTCATCTAAACGTGAAACTCACAAGATCTCAACATTTCAGAAGTTGCCAAAATCAATGAAGCAAAAATGTAACTATTTATTTGCAAATTTTTCTTCAAACACAAATTTTACCTTTTCAGATTTTTCAAAGTAAATATAAGCAGAGTGAGTTCTCAAAATCAAACCAATTTCTCTCACGCCTTGAGAGTGCTTTATTTATCAACATTTCTTGTCCTCAAGGCGCCCCTGCAAAATAGATTCTCATTTTGAACATTTAGGTACCCAAGCCATCTTGGGTCCCGAGGGGTTAGTTCTAACATGAGTGAAGGTATTCTTATATCTCCTGGCACACCTACCATCATCCAATCTCATTGTGGCACAGTCATCTATTGAATGACCACCCTGGCCGCAATTGAAACAGTGAGAAGATTTTCTCTTCAAAAATCAATTGTCATCATTTATCATTACACAACAATCATTCATTACATGTCCAAAACTACCACAGTAATGACATGAAAAATTATTTTTGACAAACCATTCACCATCACTTTTCTTTGTAAAACAATGTTCAAAAACATGATCATGCAACCCACAATAGAAACAATGAGTGTTGAGATTTTTCTTTGTGAATTTTTCATGATTTTTGGAACCAACAACCATATTCACTCTTGACTTTAAGGCCTCATCACCATCAAGTTTCACCACAAAGCAGTCGTACATATCATGGCCATACATCCCACAGTAGAAACATGAAACATTCACCTTTTTTCTTGATGCATGAACATGATTAATAGTTGAGGATTTTGTATGCACACAAGAATAATCATTGACGGTTTTCTATTTTTGATTTTCTTTATTATACACGGACGAGGACTCATTCAAGCTATTGATTTCATTTTCCAAAAATGAAACGTGCAATACAAAATTAGCAACCTCCTGTTCACACAGTGCAAGTTTATCATTCACGAGAGAATTGATAATTTTATAACTTGCAACTTCTTGTTCTAGAACATGAAGATTTTCAAGATCATCAACAATCACACTTTTTCCTTTCTCAAAGGTATCGAGTTTATCAATCAACAATTTGTTTTGATCTTTTAATTTCTCAATTTCTTGAGCCAGCTTTTCATTCTGAACAAGTTCATCAAGCAATATCTGATCACTATCCAAACAGCTCAATTTATGTCTTAGTTCCTTTTCAATGTCTTCAAAATCTGAAATTTTAGCCTTTAAGGTTTCATTTTTAGTTTTCAGAATTGAAATTGTTTCTTTATGCCAATCAACCTCAAGCATGGAAGATTTACTTAATTTCTCGAACTCAGCACATCTTTCACATGAGAGATTATGAACATGAGAGTTTTCAATTTTCTTTTTCAATTTCCTGTTTTTAGATTTCAATGCTTTATATCTGTCAAATAGTCCATCATAACCATTCATCAACTCATCATAGCTCAATTCATCTTCCTCATCAGAATCGGAGCTTACCTTCGAACTCTCCTCGCTTTGATGCTCTATCCCATTGTTTGCCACGAGGGACTCATCATTCCAGCTTTCATCTTGAGCTTCATTTAGCCCATCCCAGATTTCTTTGGCTGACCTACAAGATGAAACAAAAGGATATTGATTAGTATCCACAGTAGCCTTAAGAACATTCAAAACAAACATATTATAAGAATTCTTTTTCTTATGTGCATCAGTCCATCTAAACTAACTTTTGGGCAAATCGTGAGGACCATGAGTGATTAATCTCACAAGCTTCGGATCAATATCAGAAGTCCAAATAGTGAATTTACCTAGCCATGATGTATAATCAAAACCATTGAAGATAGGAACTGAATTCAGACTAGCCATCATAAAAAGATGTTTTCTCCTAGACCCTGAGGTCCGGTAAGTAAAAAATCAGAGACTGGGCTCTGATAACAATTGTTGGCCCAGACAAGATGGAGGACAAGAAGGGGGTTGAATTGTCCCCCAACAGAGATGACGGATTTTAAAAACTTTCTAAACTAATCACGGTGGAAATAAAATTAACTACGTTAATTAATCTAAACTGACGTGAGATACAATTGATCTCTCAATCTTTCTAATCTCACATGGATTATCAATGCAAGGAATAATTAAAATTAATCCTAACACAGATAGCGGATGAAGCAATGTGCGATGGTGCAGTGAATAAAAACCAGTATAATTGACATGTGAATGGAGATAGAGGAAATGGACAATCATACAGGCATCCACACGGAACACAAAGATTTTTAGGTGGTTCGGAACCAAGATGGGCTCCCTACATCCACCCCTCACCGAAACCCGGTGAGGCTTCACCACACGCTACTAACGTAGCAAAACGGGGATGAGCCCCAACACCATACATTGCTTCCGCAGCAATACACACACAGGGCCTAGCTCCAAAACGCTGCCACCGCAGCACTCACACACACACAGTCGAGGAACACACCCCGCACACAAATCCCACAGGGAGACGCAGCTCCGTATACCACACATAGATAATATTCTGAGTTCAACAAAATAGAAGGATATGCAAAATATGCTCACTGCAGATTATATATCAAGAAAAACATCTTTAAAAAATGGGTAAGAGACATAGAATGTTTACTCCTTGGTTCTGCAATAGTCATAAGAGGATCTTCCTTGAAGCTTAGGTTGGAGAGAGTTGAATCCGCAGGATGTCGGAGCAGACGGTCTTCCTTCTTGAAGATCCAATGTATGTTCCTTCAAATCCAAGCTCCAATCGTACCTACAAACACCAAGAACAAATAAATCAATATGCTCACAACTATGTATTAGTTAAAAGGGACATCACAAATAAATGAATAGCAGATATATAGTATTTCCCCTTTGAATATCCCATGAATCCCTTCAATCAGAAGGTAGGGTGTGCTGAAAATGATGAACCATAGAGTGGAAGCAGCCGGACTTGTAGATTAAAACACCCAAAACCCCGGACAATAGAGAGCAGCAACTGTAGCTTCCAGATCGAGGCTCAGGCTCGTGGATGGCGACCTCTGCGGCTTCTTCTTCCTCCTCCTTGATGGTGCAATGCCCCTTTCCTCGTTCTTCCTCTCCAGCAAGAACAGATATGGAAAATAAGCCCCAATTATTGCTTCCCGTTGATAAAAATGCGGCTTCATATAGCAAGGAGAAACCAGCAGCAAAAGACCATAAAACCCCCTCTAAAAACCCTTCAAAACACACCCAATAGATGGGAGAAACCCTAAGGGTATTAGGGTAAAAAGCCCAAGTAAATCGGACCAAGAAATGGGAGTTTCGAAACCCAAATCGGAATCCCGATCCGGACGCAGTAGAAAAAGTGTCGACTCTTAGAGTCGACACTTTTTGCTGCCCATTCTATTTGCAACAAAAAACAATACCAAGGGAAAAAGTGTCGACTCTAAGAGTCGACACTTTTTTCCAGCACACATGAGAAACATAGCACTGATAAAAACGTGTCGACTCTCAGAGTCGACACTTTTTCACCTGTGTTCTGGAAATGCCAAAACCAGCACACAAAGAAATAAGTGTCGACTCCAAGAGTCGACACTTATTACTGACATGAATGAAAATACACTAAATTCAATTGAAACCCTAAATTTCCTCATCCAAACATTAAAAACAAATTACCATTCATTAAAATAAGGTATTGGCATATTTAAAACCACATTCTAACACAGTCAAGTGGCATGCATTAAAGGGATTTTAGGAAACTAAATGAGAAAGATGCTACCACAATATTATCCTGAAAATCATGCCAAAGTGTGATTCAGTCCAAAACAAACCAAGCTTTTACAAACCTCTCATATCAATTAGATTCAGGCAATCTTACATATGAGTTCCAACTTCAGACCAAAGTAAAACTCGTATATGCAAGACATGAAATCCTTTAAAACCTTGAACACTTCAAGAAGCATATCCAGTTAATCACTTTTAAGACCATCAAAACCTCATGCAGTGAAGTGCATTCAATTTGCCATGTATTGCCTATACATGAACCCAAATCAACCCAAATTTGTGAAAATTACTTCAAACATATTCATGAAAACTAAGATTCAGAAATGAAATCTTACCATGGATCCATTGGTATGAAGGCAATGTGAACCTGCACTTTATATAAACAAATCACTTAATTCAATCTTCAAGTAATGTAGATAAATACAGAAGTCTAAGCACATGAAAGCTAAGGTATATGCATTCATAGGGACATGTCTGAGCAAGTGTATGCTTAGGTCTAAGCATGTGAAGCCAAGTGATCAAAATAGTTAACCACCCATGAAGTGCATTAAAACATAGATACTTACCATGTCTCCAAGGTTTGGAGAGAAAAATGGAACCTACACTTGGTGTTAGTAAAATACTCAAGACAATCTTTAAACAATCCAACTAATGCTCAATTTCATTGTCTTAATTCCTTCAACTTGCATATTCATATATTCTAATGCATCCATATGTTAATCAAATCTTACATGAATTCCTGATGCAATCCAAAGCATAAAGAGCAACCTGAGTTCAATCAAAACTCACATGGCTTTCATGAGCTTTCAATAGCAAGTCAAGCTAATTTGATTCAATATCAAACCATTTCACTTTCAACTCAAGGAAGCCCATTTTCTACTCAAGTCTAACATATCAAATATGATTCAAACAAGCTGCAACTGAATTCTACTTCAGACCAGAATACAAAGTTCATTCCAAGAACTTTGAGTCAATTCAAATTAAACAAAACATAGATTCAGTCCAATTAAACCAAGTCCATTCCATGAGTGAGTGAGGTCGACACTCCTCAGAACAATTGTGCATCTATTAATGTTCTTCACTGAGCATTCAAACCTACAAAACAAGATAACAACCGTGAGCTCCAAAATGATCAATGAGTATTTTCCACAATACTTACAATATATTGTTATCATTAAAACCATCACCAAGGACAAAGAGGGAGTGGCACGAACCCAACACAACTGAAATAATAAATTGCTTAGAATTGGATCTCCTTTTTCCACAACACGTAAACCTCTCGATAAATCACAAGGGACTATGGGGGAGTGGACGCGGTGCACGAGGGATAAAAATAAAACTATAAAAGTGCTACTGAGAGCACAACTGTAGTGCACGTGGGCATAGTAAGGAGGGGCACATGTGCGTGCCGAAACACACGGGTAATCAAAAGAAAGCAAAAGATGTCCCACCGTGATCGCCAAGAGATGTGAACAACGTCACGTGAAAGGAGATGGGGGAGAAACGCGCGGTGGCTGGAAACGCAGAGAAAGACCCCCGAAGATAGTTGCCTTTCGCGGGGTTGAAACGGGGAAACACACGAAATGGAAATAGTGCAAGAAGAGGCCGCAGCGGGATGTTACACTCTGCGGGTTTGAACTGGAATTGAAATGGGGAGGGGAATCACTGCAGGAAATTACCCTCCTCGGTGTTTGGCAGTAATGCAAGATAAGTAAATGGAATCACCGCGAGAAGTTACTCTCTGCGGGGTTTAACAAAAATGGAAATGATGGTAAATGGAACCGCCGTGAGAAGTTACTCTCCGCAGGGTTAGACAGGAATGGAAATGACAAAATTAGAAATGATGTAAATGGAACCGCCGCGAGAAGTTACTCTCCGCGCGGTTTGACAGAAATGGAAATGACGGAAATGGAAATAACGTAAATGGAACCATCGCGAGAAGTTACTCTTTGTGGGGTTTGACAAGCATGGAAATTATAGAAATGGAAATAACGTAAATGGAACTATTGGGTTCTGGTGGCACCCTCGTTGTCTTTGACAATGGTTTTGATGATTCCAATATATTGTGTGTTTTATGTTTAATGGCGTCTTCATGACAAATAAGCTAACATGATGATATCTTATTTTGCAGGTTGAATTTCAATGGTCCTTCATGAATACATTTCTGATGTTGACTCATGCGTGTTGTGCATGAGATTGTTGGGTATTGGTTTCATGACTGCTCTTGTATGATATTCTGTTGGTTAGATCATTTGATTACATTGGACTGCTAAGGCATTTTTCCATTCTCCTTGGGATGGGTCGACCCCATGGGTCGACCCCTGGTTCCTTGAGCTTTGGTTCTTACTTTGTTATGAAGCATGGTCCTTCATGTATATATCCTTGATGTTGACTTTTGCATTAGTGATTTCATGTGAAAACTATGACTCTCAGTGGATTGTCATATGGCATAATCAAATTGCTTAAGATGGTTTTAAATCATGTGAGTGCATGTCTTGACTGTATTTAGATTTGCTGAACTGAACTTGGATTGCTTACATTGGAATGTAAGAGTTCAGTTTGCCTTGGACTGCTTTTATAGTTCATGCGTGACTAGATATCAAAGTGGTCAATGTTTGCTTGAACCGTTGTTGAAAATGGATTCTCTAGTGTCCTCATGCATTTAGACATTGAGGATCTCATGTCAGTTGTTCAAGCTTTATAAATGGTATGGCATCTGTGCTTTCAAAGGTGTAACCTATTCCATGAGTTCATGGTTGTTCTTGGTGATGTTTGGAACAATGTTTTTGGCATTTACATACATGAAGCAATTTTGGATTGCTAGCTTCAGTTTTAAATTGGCTAGATGGATATGAATCAAATTCATATACATAGTTCCATTTCAATGTATATGCAAGCAGGATGAACAAGCTTTGTCAATGTGATTGAGTATTTAGTTACATTGGTTCAATATTGACATGCTGTTGGATTTTCAATAAGTGCAGGTTCATATAGTCCTCAAAGTCATGGATCCATGGTAAGACTTTGGTTTTGAATTTGACTTTGGCTCTGGATTTGATCATCTATACCTTGATTGGGTTTGAAATGGTTTTTCATGTACTGGGTTTGCATGAGTCTCATGCATGCTCTACTTGACAGTCTTGAAGATTGTTGATGGTCTTTTAGCTTCCCACGTTTCCTTGTAAAATCTCAAGTCTTTATGGTTGAATATATTTCCATGTGCCTTGGTTGGATTTGGTTCATGTATTTTGGCCTTGGAGTTTATTTGATTTCTTAATTGTCCCTTGTTGAATCGAGGCTCATGTTGCATAATGCTTATTTTGGTTGCGAAAATTTCTTGTTAAATCTGGTTTGATTTGTGTTTTTAAGATCCCTCAGTGCATGCCACTTTATTGGCATATCATGTTTTTATTATAGGGGTTTGATCTTGGTTGAAGGCCCTAGGCCTTTCATTTTGATTTAATGTAGTTTTCTGCTCTGTCAGTAAAAGTGTCGACTCTGTCAACTCATTTAAGGTTGTGCTATCTGCATTGATTTCCGATATGGTGACCGGAGTGTTGATTTTTGTCTTCCGATAGAACTCTCGACAGAAAGTGTCGACTCTAAGAGTCGACACTTTCATCCTGGGGGTTGATTTGCTTACCAGGACAGAACACTTTGAGAAAAGTGTCAACTCCATGAGTCGACACTTTCTCTGGTTCATCCGGAACGGGTTTTTCAGATTGATATCGAAAACCCATTTTTATGGTCCGTTTGACTTGGGCTTTTACACCCTTACCCTTAGGGTTTCATCACTTGTATGGGTGTTGTTTTGAAGGGTTTTGGCATGGTCTTTCAAGTCTTTTATGCTTCCTTTCCTTTGGGTATATAGAGGCTGCTATTTCCATTCGTAGAACATATCCCTTGTGCTAATATTCTCAATTTGCTTGCAGAAGAAGAAGAACGTGGAGGAAAAGGGTGACGCCACTACCTGGAGGAGGAAGAAGAAGCCGCAGAGATCATCTTCCACAAACTAGAGCTTCAATCTGGACACTGCTGCTGCTGCTCTCCACGATTTACGGTTTTGGGCATTTCGTTCTACAACCCCGGCTGCTTCCACTCTACGATTCATCATTTCCAGTGCACCCTACCTTCTTTTGAAGGAATTCTTGGGATATTCAAAGGGGGAAACATTATATATATCTTCCCTCTATTCATGTGTGATATCCCCTTTAATCTAAACATGATGTTGAGCATATTGATAAATCTATTCTTTGTGTTTGCAGATATGATCGGAGCTTGGATTTGAAGGAACACACATTTAATCTTCAAGAAGGAAGATCGTCTGCTCCGACTACCTCCGGACTCAGCTCTCTCCAACCTAAGCTTCAAGAAAGATCTGCTTATTTCTATTGGAGAACCAAGGAGATATTTCTACATCCTCTTTATGTTTATTTCTATGATTACTTCATAGTCTATCTTCATCTAAACACTGTTGTGGGCGTATATTGTACATCCTTTGATTTTGTTAAACTCAGAATATCTGTGTGTGTGTACGGAGCTGTCTCCGTGTGTTTGTCGTGTCCAGGGCACGTTCCCCGAACGTGTGTGTATGTGTGCTGCAGTGGCAACGTGTTGAAGCAAGGCCTCATGTGTGTATTGCTGTGGAAGCAGCGTGTGTGTGGTTGGGGTTCGTCCCCATGTTGCTACGAAAGTAGCGTGTAGTGAAGGCTCACCCGGTTGGGTGAGGGGTGGACGTAGGGAGCCCGTCGTGGTCCCGAACCACCTAAAAATCTTGTGTCTCATGTGATTGCCTGTGTGATTGACCATTTCCTCTATCTCTCTTTACATGTCCATCAAATAGATTTTTAATTCACTACATCATCGTACATTGCTACCTCCGTTATCTGTGTTGAGCGTAATTTCTTTGATTAGTTGCATTAATTATTCGAGTGAGATCAAAAAGCTTGAGAGAATATCTTTAATCTCACTTGAGTTTTAGTTAATCAACGTAGTTAATTTTATATCTATTGCAATCAGTTAAAAAAGTTTTTAAAATCTGCCATCTCGGCAAGGGGACAATTCAACCCCCCTTTTTGTCCGCCATCTCTCTGGGCCAACAATTGGTATCAGAGCCCAATCTCTGATTTTTTTGCGGACCTCACGGTCTAGGAGAAAAGATCGTTTCATGATGGCTAGCGTGAACGTGCTTCATGTCTTTGATGGTTTTGATTTTGCATCATGGCTAGGAAAGTTGTGTGTTTGGATTTCTAGTACTAATCCGAGGCTTTTAAACTTAATGACTCACAGTCCTCATGTTCTACCAAAAGATAAGTCAAAATGGACCGATGAGCACAAGAAAAAGGATTCTGACAATCTTTTTGTTTTGAGTACTCTTAAGGCTGCAGTGAACACTAACGTTTATCCTTTTATTTTATCTTGTAGGTCAGCTAAAGATGTCTTGGATGGGCTAAGCGAGGCCCAAAAAGAAAGATGCGATAATGGTGAGTGCCTCGTGGCAAACAAAGAAAATGAAGGCCAAAGCGAGGAAAACTCTAAGGTAAACTCTGATTCCGAGGAAGAAGATGAACTTAGTTATGATGAGTTGATGAATGCATATGATGAACTGTTTGACAGATACAAAGCATTAAAATCTGAAAATAGGAAACTGAAAAAGAAACTTGATGATTCATCGCATGTTAGGTCACCATTTGCTAAGTGCTTTGAAATTGAAAATGCTTGTGTTGTTAACTCTTCATGTGAAAAATGCTCTGAGCTTAAGAACTTGAATGAAAGCTTGTTGCATGATGTTGATGCGCATAAAGAAACCATTCCAATTATGAAAGTTGAGAATGAATCTTTATTGGGAAAGCTTTCAGAACTTCAACATACGGGAGAAGATAATGAGAATCTTAAAGAACTGAATAGTGCTATGTCAGAAAGATTGCTTGTCCTTGAAAAGGAAAAATGCGTGTCTGTTCACAAATCTGAATGGTTAAGGGAGCTAAGACATGAAATAGAAAGCTTTAAGAACATGAATGATAAATTTGAATGCAATGAAACCATGAATAAAATGGTTAATGATAATGTGAGTTTTCAAATGAAAGAACCTGAACACACTTCCATGAACGAAAATTCATTTGATAAACTCTAAAATAAAAATAGTGCCTTGTTGATTCAAATTTCATTACTTGAAAGTAAACTGAAAAGTCTTGAAAAGGTTGAAAAAGGAAAATATGTGATTGATGATGATTGTGACAAATTACATGCTCTTGAACAAGAAATTGAAAGTCACAAGAGTGTTAATTTCTTGTTAAATGAAAAAATTACTTCATGTGAAGAAGAGCTTGCTAATTGTGAATTGCACATTTTAACATTGGAAAATGAAATCAAAATTTTGAATGAGTCTTTGTATTTGTGTGACAAGGGAAATGAGAAATAGAAAAATGTCGTTGATTGCTCGTGTATGCATGCAAAACCCTTTACTGTTAAACATGTTCATGCATCGAGAAAGAAAATGAATGTCTCATGTTATTATTGTGGCAAATATGGCCACGAAATGTATGATTACTTTTTAATGAAATTTGATGATGATGTGGCTTTGAAATCTAGAGTGAAAAATGATAGTGGTTCCAAAGATCATGAGAAACCCACAATGAAAAACCTCAACACTCATTGTTACTATTGTGGGTTACATGGTCATATCTTTGAACATTGTATTACAAAGAAAAATGATGATGAATGGTCTCTAAAAAAGAATTTTTCATGTTACTACTATGGTGAACATGGACACATGATGAATAATTGCTTTGCAATGAAGAATGGTGAAAAGTAGTCTATGAAAAGAAAATTTTCTTATTGCTATTATTGTGGTGAGAATGGTCATTCAATGGATGATTGTTCCACCATGAGAACTGATAATGATTGGTTTGTTAGGAGATACAAGAATCCATCTGTTCGTGTTAACACTAACCCCTCAAGACCTAAGATGGCTTGGGTACCCAAAACTCCAAAATGAGAATCTGTTTTGCAGGGGCGCCTTGAGGACAAGGAAGATGTCGATAAATAAAGGACTCTCAAGGTGAGAAACAAAAATGGTTTATTTTAAAATTCGTTTTGCTTAGGTTCTCCTTGAAAAATCTGAAAAATTAAAAATTATGTTTGGAGGAAAATGTTTGCAATTCTACTTCACTGACCTTGGTATCTTTTGAAGTGTTGAGATCTACAGGTTAAATGATTAGGTAATGAAGTTGGATTTGCATATTCTCTGTTTCACATCTTGTGAATGATCTTAGTTTTTGAATGCTTAATGTTGCACATAAAGTTCTTCACACATTTCCTCACTTTTTACAAATAACAATTCACCCCTGCATACATAGAACACATACTTAGTTGCATGAAACACCTTGGACATATCATACGCATCTTTGCATACTTGTGAATAGGAATAATTTTTCAATCAACTTTTCAAGTTACATGCATATACTTACATATCATTGCATACTTTTGTGCTTGAATGCCATGATTATTCGGTATATAAAATGGTGTTAGTGGAAGGTTCGATTATGTTCAGCCGGAAGCTTTCACTACGCATGGGGTGGTCTTCGGACCTACGTTCTTCGCCAAGTACCGATAATCAATCTGCTTGAAGTCATTAGAAAATATCTGGTTGAATGCATGTATATACTTTATACAACCACTTTTTGACTCCTTCTATGACTCATCCCTTGCTAAATGAAATTGCATTGATTGAGACATGTCTGTTTCATGGCATATATTAAGGGGGGGATTTTTTTATAACCGTGCATACATTTAGGGGGAGACATTACTATGAGAAGACTAATTCATCTTTTACATTCAACACAACCACCCACAAAAAATACACCTTTTTGAGATAATGATTCAATCTAATAAGGATTACTATTTTCTACTCTTCACTTTAGAGGGCTATTGATTCTCTACATGGAAATCACATGTCTCGTGAGGAAAGAGTTGTTTACCCCTTCAAAAATTTGTTCAAGTGGAACATGGATCCGAGTAGCCGGGAATCCCCCCTAAAATAAAGGAGGAAACTCGCGTCGAAAGGAAAAACTAATCCATATTAAAATAAGTGTGATTTGCCACCGAGTAGTCGAGAAGTGCCCCTGAGACAAAGGGTACAACTCGCATCGAAAAGTGTCTCATCCACATCATAAAAAGTGACAAAACTGAGTAACCGGGAATTACCCTTGAAACAAAGGGCATGACTTGTGTCAAAAGGTTAGTCACATCATTTTTAGTAATTAAAAATTGGGGTCATACGTAGCTACCAATATTCAAGTATTGTGTATGAAAGTGTATGGATGATAAGTTCTTTTTAGTGTTCTTTAGAAAATCTGATTTTTCATATTGACTTGAACTTCATTGCTCAATCTTCACATATGCACCTTGGGTTTGATTGTTTGAATATCCTTTATGAATCAGTCGTCTTTCATGGTTAATGTAGTACTTTATTTATGTAAGCACGACCTTCTTAGTATTGCACATGCACATCATGTTCTATAATTGATTGCATTATCCTTACACCCGTCCCGAAGGGACTTGCATGAGTCTATATTTATTTATGTATGCTTGAGTGCCTGAATGCTTGATCCGTTTGATCATATCATATTCCATTCCATAGGTTACATCTATAGGTTATACTTGTAAATAATAGGTTAAATAACCCATTGTTAGTTGATTGTTGTTCTTGACAATTGGGGGAAAATAATGTGCTTTTTAAGCATAATCCATTCTGTGCATAACTTTGTTTTACATTTTGCATATATAGTTTCTTTATACTACTTGTGCATAATTAGTCACACAAATAGCAAAAACTTACAAAAATTGAACATTTGCACTTATTTCACACATCTACTAATTGCACATAAAATTTTAAATTCTTGCTTGGTTTTGGTCTCCACACCTTCCCTTCGTGGGAGGTTAATTGCTGGGTTCGTGCGCTCGCATCTCACTTGTTCTCTTTTGACAACTTCACAGTTACTCCTTAGTCCCCCATTTCTTTTTGATAATGCCAAAGGGGGAGAGAGAGATTTGAATAGCCACAATATATTATCATCATCAAAAAGGGGGAGATTTTTGGGTTCTGGTGCGCCCCCTCATTATCTTTGACAATGGTTTTGATGATTCCAATATATTGTGTGTTTTATGTTTAATGTCGTTATCATGATAAACAAGCTAACATGATGATATCTTGTTTTACAGGTTGAATTTCAGTGGTCCTTCATGAATACATTTCTGATATTGACTCATGCGTGCTGTGCATGAGATTGTTGGGTATTGGTTTTATGACTGCTCTTGTATGATATTCTGTTGGTTAGATCATTTGATTACATTGGACTGCTAAGGTAGTTTTCCATTCTCCTTGGGATGGGTCGACCCGAGGGGTCGACCCCTGGCTCCTTGAGCTTTGGTTCTTACTTTGTTATGAAGCATGGTCCTTCATGTATATATCCTTGATGCTGACTCTTGCATTAGTGATTTCATGTGAAAATTATGACTCTCAGTAGATTGTCATATGGCATAATCAAATTGCTTAAGATGGTTCTAAATCATGTGAGTGCATGTCTTGGACTGTATTTAGATTTGCTGAACTGAACTTGGATTGCTTACATTGGAATGTAAGAGTTCAGTTTGCCCTGGACTGCTTTTATAGTTCATGCGTGACTAGATATCAAAGTGGTCAAGGTTTGCTTGAACCGTTGTTGAAAATGGATTCTCTAGTGTCCTCATACATTTAGACATTGAGGATCTCATGTCGGTTGTTCAAGCTTTATAAATGGTATGGCATCTATGCTTTCAAAGGTGTAACCTATTCCATGAGTTCATGGTTGTTCTTGGTGATGTTTGGAACAATGTTTTTGGCTTTTACATATATGAAGCAATTTTGGATTGCTAGCTTGAGTTTTAAATTGGCTGGATGGATATGAATCAAATTCATATACATAGTTCCATTTCAATGTATAAGCAAGCAGGATGAACAAGCTTTGTCAATGTGATTGAGCATTCAGTTACATTGGTTCAATATTGACATGTTGTTGGATTTTCATTAAGTGCAGGTTCATATAGTCCTCAAAGTCATGGATCCATGGTAAGACTTTGGTTTTGAATTTGACTTTGGCTCTGGATTTGATCATCTATACCTTGATTGGGTTTGAAATGGTTTTTCATGTACTAGGTTTGCATGAGTCTCATGCATGCTCTACTTGACTGTCTTGAAGATTGTTGATGGCCTTTTAGCTTCCCGCGTTTCCTTGTCAAATCTCAAGTCTTTATGGTTGAATATATTTCCATGTGCCTTGGTTGGATTCGGTTCATGTATTTTGGCCTTGGAGTTTATTTGATTTCTTAATTGTCCCTTGTTGAATTGAGGCTCATGTTGCATCATGCTTATTTTGGTTGCTAAAATTCCTTGTTAAATCTGGTTTGATTTGTGATTTTAAGACCCCTCAGTGCATGCCACTTTATTGGCATATCATGTTTTTATTATAGGGGTTTGATCTTGGTTGAAGGCCCTAGGCCTTTCATTTTGATTTAATGTAGTTTTCTGCTCTGTCAGTAAAAGTGTCGACTCATAGAGTCGACACTTATTTAAGGTTGTGTTGTCTGCATTGATTTCTGATATGCTGACAAATGAGTCGACACTTTTGTCCCGAGTGTTGATTTTCGTCTTCCGGCAGAACTCTCGAAAAAAAGTATCGACACTAAGAGTCGACACTTTCGTCATGGGGGCTGATTTGCTTACCGGGACATAACACTTTGAGAAAAGTGTCGACTCCATGAGTCGACACTTTCTCTAGTTCATCCGGAAAGGGTTTTCCGGATTGATATCGAAAACCCATTTTTAAGGTCCGTTTGGCTTGGGCTTTTACACCCTTTCCCTTAGGGTTTCAGCACTTGTATGGGTGTTGTTTTGAAGGGTTTTGGCATGGGCTTTCAAGTCTTTTATGCTTCCTTTCCTTTCGGTATATAGAGGCTGATATTTCCATTCGTAGAACATATCCCTTGTACTAATATTTTCTATTTGCTTGCAGAAGAAGAAGAACGTGGAGGAGGAGGGCGACGCCACTACCTGGAGGAGGAAGAAGAAGCCGAAGAGATCATCTTCCACAAACCAGAGCTTCAAACTGGAGGCCGCTGCTGCTGCTCTCCATGATTTACTATTTTGGGCATTTTGTTCTACAACCCCGGCTGCTTCCACTCTACGATTCATCATTTTCGGTGCACCCTACCTTCTTTTGAAGGGATTCTTGGGATATTCAAAGGGGGAAACATTATATATATCTTCCATCTATTCATGTGTGATATCCCCTTTAATCTAAACATGTTGTTGAGCATATTGATAAATATGTTCTTTGTATTTGTAGGTATCATCAAAGCTTGGATTTGAAGGAACACACATTTAATCTTCAAGAAGGAAGATCGTCTGCTTCGACTACCTCCGGACTCAGCTCTCTCCAACCTAAGCTTCAAGAAAGATATGCTTATTTCTATTTGAGAACCAAGGATATATTTCTACATCCTTTTTATGTTTATTTCTATGATTGCTTCATAGTCTATCTTCGTCTAAACACTGCTGTGGGCGTATATTGTACATCCTTTGATTTTGTTAAACTCGGAATATCTACGTATGTGTACGGAGCTGTGTCTCCGTGTGTTTGTCGTGTCCGGGGCACGTTCCCCGAACGCGTGTGTGTGTGTTCTACAGTGGCAGCGTGTTGAGGCAAGGCCTCGTGTGTGTATTGCTGCGGAAGCAGCATGTGTGTGGTTGGGGTTCGTCCCCATGTTGCTACGAAAGTAGCGTGTGGTGAAGCCTCACCCGGTTGGGTGAGGGGTGGACGTAGGGAGCCAGTCGTGGTCCCGAATCACCTAAAAATCTTGTGTCTCGTGTGATTGCCTGTGTGATTGACCATTTCCTCTATCTCCCTTCACAGGTCCATCAAATAGATTTTTAATTCATTACATCATCGCACATTGCTACCTCCGTTATCTGTGTTAAGCGTAATTTCTTTTATTAGTTGCATTAACTATTCGAGTGAGATCGGAAAGCTTGAGAGAATACCATTAATCTTACTTGAGTTTTAGTTAATCAATGTAGTTAATTTTATATCTGTAGTAATCAGTTAAGAAAGTTTTTGAAATCCGCCATCTCGGCAAGGGGACTATTCAACCCCCCTTCTTGTCTGCCATCTCTCTGGGCCATAGGAACTGCCGCGAGAAGTTACTCTCCGTGGGGTTTGACAGGAATGGAAATGACAGAAATGGAAATAGCCTAAATGGAACCGCTGCGAGAAGTTACTCTCCGCGGGTTTTGACAGAAATGAAAGAAATGAGAAATCATGCGTGAGTGCGTGTGTGGGGATCGTGATCGCCAGAGGTTGGAGACCTCAAATAGAAGAGTATATGATCTGTTGGGTCCCGTAGTGTAGGAACGCGGATCTAGAGGGGGGTGAATAGATCCTTCTAGTAAAAACTATGTCCAATTAAAAACACAAACTAGCACACAGTGGAATTAACAAGATTGATAAGATTGATGAATTTAATCTAAGCAGATTTAAACTTAATTCACTAAATCTCACCGGGCTCACACGATTGCATAAACAGATAAGATAGTGAATAAAACAATCACAAAGATCAAACCACAAGACACGGGAATTTTTAAGGTGGTTCGGGACCACGACGGGCTCCCTACGTCCACCCCTCACCAAACCAGTGAGGCTTCACTACACGCTACAAAATGTAGCAACACGGGGACGAACCCCAACACCACACACGCTGCTTCCGCAGTAATCCACACACGAGGCCTTGCCTCAAACTGCTGCCACAGCAGCACGCACACACACACACACAACGTTGGGGAACACACCCCGTACAAATACCTCACACGGACACACAGCTCCGTCCACACACACGTAGGGCAATGCCTACACAACCACACGGGAGTAAACTCCCAACCACACACGGGGAACACACCCTTGAATACGTCCAAGCACACATGCGGATATACTCCGCACAAATCGACGCACACACATCAACACAAACACTCGGAGAACCCTTTCTCCGAACACCCACACAAAGTATTCTTGTATATGAAATGAAGACAAATATGTGCTATGACCTCCCAAAATAAATTCTATAGATGGAGACTAGAAAGATGCATCAAAAATAAAACTCCCCCTTCTTCAACAAAATCTAGTTCTCCTTGACTCGTTGATGGATGTTCACGATTTCAACATCATCTTATTCCTCTCCTCGAGGCGCTCCTCTTTTCCTTCTTCCATTATTTTCTTCTCCTGAAAGAATAGATAGAAATAATAAGCCCAAACTTTAAGCTAATCTCTAACAAGAATATGGAAATGAATAGTTTAGAGATCCCCCTCTTTATCTTCAACCAAGCTTTGAGATAAGGTGGAAAGGGGCTCTAGAGATCATGAACTAGGGAGTGGAAGTCGCTGCCACTGTAGATTCAACCATCAATCGGCACTCAAGGTCATAGAGATGATCTCTTGCAACATTCTCTTCCTCCTCCAGCAAATGCACACACCAAGATCATTTTTAGACTTGGAAGGAGCCTTCTTTCTTTCACATTCATGCCCAAAACATTGTGGAAGAAGCCCTAGAGCTGCAGCTGCGTCCCTGCACTCACAATAGTTAGAACAGGAGAAAATATTTCAGATTTCACCTCTACATTAGGGTTTTCGAGCCAAGGAGATGGTTTTATATTTTTAGAATGGTCAAGGAACACTTCAGGGACCAGATCCACGAATTAGGGAGAGATTTGAGGCAGAAGGATCGAACTGGTATGACTTGTTGGCCACGGACGTGAAAGTCCATTTTCCCAGCTCCGCAGAGGTGTCGACACCTGGTGTCGACACCTACACCCTGCACACACAAAAACATGAAAAATAGAACTCCGTCAGATAGGTGTCGACACCTGGTGTTGACACCTACTAGCTGCCTTGCTGTAGCCAAGGCAGATTCAGCAAGGTGTCGACACCTTCTGCCCAGCACAAAGGCTGCATAATGCAGTTCAATGTAGTCTGAGAAATCTTCAACCCCAATTGAAAACTTAAATTTTCCAAGTGAAAAACATGTATTAGAGGGATTTCAAAACATCATTAAATCTTGGATTCAACAAGGAATATGGAGAGTTAAATGAGCAAGATGCTACCATGAGACTATCATGAGAAACATGCATGAAGGCATGAAAGCACAACCTCAACCTCCTCCAATTCAAGCACATAAGGTGGGTAATAGATATTACCATGATCCACTTGACATGGGAGGTTATAAAAACCATTCTTGGACCTACAAAATTATAAGAGTATCAAGTTACCATATGTATAAAGGTTAAGAGCTCATAAACTTGATTCTTTCGAAAGAACCTCCATAACTTGTCAACCATCCAAATGCTCATTGCATAAATAAATGATTCCATAAAGACATAAGTCACAATCTTTGGCATTTGAAGCACTTTGAATCTTCCATCGCATCCAAGGCATATACAATGATATGGGAGCTTAATCATTCAAATATAAAGACATGGGAGCTCAACCATTCAATAGCATTCTTGTATCTTCATAGCCTTTAACATCAAGAAGCTTCCAAACGCACATGTAGACAATCATGCCAAATGCAAAGACATGTACAATAGCATTGGAACTCATTCATTCAAATGGCATTCTTGTTGATAAAAATCTTATTCACTGATCATTGAATGCATGAGGGGCATTGTTATAAACAAGGGATCTTGAATCTTCCAAGCAACAAATTTAGGGTATTGTATCTCAATCATTCATTTAGCATTAGCCGAAGTACACATGCATTACATGAGGCTCAATATGACATGAATCCAAGCATATTTTCCACAAAGGCTTTCTCATTGAATACAAAGCAATCTCACCAAGTGTATATACAATGTATATGCAATGTGCTAACCTCAAAGCACATATGAGCCTTAAAGAGTCACAAATGCATCCACATGATGATATCCCAATAACAACATTGTGTAATCATTTCATACTTCATAGCTAGAGGACAATGAGTTCAAGCACATGAAGACATGAATAACCATTCACGCACAAGGCCAAGCAACAAAGTCATTTTGTAATCATCAAAATCACATACACAACAATCTCCCCCATTTTGATGATGACAAAATATTATACTATAATGCTCTCTCCCCCTTTGACATAATCAGAAATGGGGATCAGGATTGGGAATCCATGATGACAGCAAAACCAAAAATAACATTGACAAAACCCTACGGACAATGGGGTTCTAAAGAGAAACAATATGCACAATATGCATGAATTAATGGCACACCTTTGAAATGCAAATGTGGACAATATGAATATGCAGAATGCAAGTAAGATGATCCAGTATGATTGATCTCCAAGCACATAGATATATATATACATGCAATATAGCTCCCCCATTTTATTTAGTGTGAAGGGATAGGTGTCCGAAAAATGCAGGTGAGTCTGTAAGATCAGAGTGCTCATGATTACACCTAGAGGAGTGTGTAGATAGATAGGAGAAGATGTACAGCAGGTCATGCAGTTAATCAAAGTTTCAGAATACATATCAAATCAAATTACCATGTGTAAGTGAGTAACATGAGAATGAATTTTAGCCATATGGATAACCAGATTTTCAATTAAACACAATAATAATGGCACATACTGCATTTCAATCTAGAGAGCAGCGTATTGGAGGCTTCGCTCTGCCTCAATAAAATTTATCATTAGAAATTTTCACACTTACAATCTCAATTTTTCTAAGAATGGTCAGGTTCAAATTATTCCTTTTTATGCGAGGAAACACATGGAGCTCATGCCAGAATCTCCGGTTACTCAGAATACTGAACCATTTCACCTCATTTTGAACAAAGTTACTTTAGTCAACACTTTTCAGAAATGAACCACATTACGTCTCAAGTGACATGTGCCCAATTTACTCAGTGACACAAAGCATTGCTCTGCCTTTCATTTCAACCATTTTTTTATGCGGAGGCAGGCAGCTTTTTCCTCAACTGTCTCTTTATCATCCATGCAGCAAGTTGAATTACTTTAGAGTGTTGAATTGAAATTCCTATATCCTTATGAATAACACTCAATTTCACATTATAGTGCATGAAGTGTGCGAATTTGATTTAACATGTATGGAGAAAATGTAACTCAAAACAAGATAGTGCAGCTCCCCCTATGTAAATGCAATAAGCATGAAATGCTCCCCCTAAGAGTTTGACATGAAGCACACTTGTTAAGACTCAGATGCAACATTATTTAATATAGAGTATTCAGTCTTAGAAGTTTCAAGGAAGGGGTTTTAGCATATATTAACATGCAAGCATACAATGGGAGTATATGCAATATATAATGCAAAATGAAAAGATATGCAATTTCAGTGCTTGAATTGTTGGCCCCAAAGATATGATACCATTGTTGGGGCTATCCATTTTGGCATTTATGTAATATGAAATGTTCAAAATGATGCATTTTAAAATATGCACTATATGCATGCTGAAAATGTCAACTATGCAATAAGACACACGATGAGCTTCATCTTCCAAGAGCACTATGTGAATGATTTACAGAAAATGATATGCAAATATACAATGTGATGCAAGATTTCAGATTTCACATGACGGCTCTATATGCATCAAATGCAACTAATGCATGACATGCAATTTTTTTTTTTAATGTGAGAATACAATTTTACTTTGAAAAGAGAATTCAAGAAATTCATTCAAAGCATCAAAATCATCACATGTGAACTTTTTCTTGAAAACATTTTTACTTTTATCCAAAAGGATGAGTAGCACATTGGTAAGGACCACGGAACATTGATCAAATTCAGTCCTCAAAAAGTTCAGCCACAGAATAACATCATCATGCTGAGAGAATGGAAAAACATCAATCTCAAAATTTTCAGCTTGTAAGACTCCCCCATAATTAATGCATGATTTCAGAAAATTCATTTAAGTTTGATGCCATATGCATTGATGATTCATGGTATCGGGCGGAGACACATTCTTATGCATGGTGACAGCTTTCAGACAGGCATGACCTGTCATTCCACATGTCACCATTTTATATACCATGTAATCATTTAAATGATGATCAGAAAAATACAATGCAATCTCATATGACATCGGGGGTTTATCAAACACATGGGCATTGAATAACAATTTCAAATTCACTGTCTGTCAAGAGATGGCACTGGTATCAAGCCCATAGAGCTTTAGCCAAATAATTTATTTTCTCACCTTTGCATTGAGTTACCTTTATTAACATCCTCAAATTCTTCACTTTATTCCGCTTGTTGTAATCTTCATCAACAAGCTCCAAATCTCAATGGAAGTAGATCAACTCTGGCATTGAAATTCTCTTGAGCTCCTTTCTTTCTCTCCTGCAAGAAATAGAATGATATTAAGCAAAGGAGTTCCATTGAGACCCCAAATTCGCATCTTATAGATAGCAGCATGTAAGGATATGAAAATACCAAGAACCCCATGCCAAAACCCTTTCAAAACTTCTTTAGGATAAGAAGAGAAACCCTAAGGGTAATGAGGTAAAAGCTCAAACCAATCGAACCTCAAGATGGGCATTACGAAACCCAAAGCATAGACTTGTTCCGGATCTGCCAGACCAGGTGTCGACACCAGGTGTCGACACCAACTGAGGAAACATGCAAAACTGCCTAAAATAGTTAATCTAAGCCCAGAAATGCTATACATGAATTTACCTCAATCTAGGCACATGGAGATGCATTCAAACATTGAATTCTTACCATGATTTCAAGGGTTGATGGTCATAATCAAACCTACACTGTAAAGAGCTCAATTCATGTCAATATTAAGCCAATGCATATTGAGGAAACTAACTTCAAGGTTTTTCATCACATATGACTCTCTCTCTCAATCTGCAGTATCAGAAACTCAATTTCATATCAATCTCAGTTCAATACAAATGAGATGGCCAATTTTAATACTTTTCTTCCACAAGACAATCTCCTATGAGCTGCAAGTATGTATGACGAGTTGCAGCTATCAATACAAGTGATTCACTCAAGCTAACATGAGTTCAAAGTTCAGTTCAGAAATTTCAAGTTTAGTCCAACAATATAAAAAGTCAAGTCTATGCATATAAAGCACAAGACTAAACACATGAAGAACCAAGGTCTGTCCATGTGTAGCACAGGTTGATACACATGAAACACACAAGACTGCCTCTTCAAAGAAATCAGTATCAACTCAGGGACAAGCCCATGTTCACCAAGGCATCACATCAGAACTGGCCAAGTCAACGTAAAGCCTTCCTCTTGGCCTCAAGGTAATCCTGTAACAAGAGTTCTCATTCAATAGTTTTGGGTACCCAAACCTTCTTGGGTCCCGGATGGTTAGTTACACCTCTAATGGGTGCCTTCCACATTCTCTAGGCAAACATGTCATCAAAATTCATCAAATCACAATCATGCATAGTATGCCCAACATTTCCACAGTAATGACAACATTTTGAAGACTTCACATAATTCTTATAAACATGATAATCAAATTTCTGTGATTTAGCATGAATGTTATCATTATAAGGATGAAAATTTCTCTTCTTCACAATAGGATGAGCATGAAATTTCTGTGGGTTGGCGAAAGTATAATTGTTTTTTACTTTGAAATTCTTTCTTTCATTTACTTGCCAACACTGTGACACACGGTGTCCTAGCTTTCCACATTTAAAATAAACAACCATTTTTCTTTTGGAAACAAGTTCATTTTTGCATGCTTTCAAATCATCCGATTTCATAATGAAACAACCATTCATCAAATGACCATGCTTACTACAATAATGACAATTGACATTTGTTGATTTTGGAGCATGGTTTTTGTGACTTTTGTGAGCATGAATCCTATTGCTCCTAGGTTGAGCCTGAGCCTTGGGATTTGATTTCTCAACACAAGAAGTATTTGACATATTTGAGGAACATGAAGCATGCACAAAAGATGTTTGAGTCTTTAGCCCAAAGGCTTTCTTTTTGGTGGGTTCATACCCAAGACCTTCTCTTTGAAAATTTACCTTGGCCCACAAAATCTTGTTCAGATTCTCTTCCCCATTCACAAACTTAGACAAAGAAGTATTCAGATCAATAATTTCTTTTTCAAGTGATGAAATATGCAATTCATAGGAAATGATCTCATTATCACAAGAAATGACTTTTTCATTCAATTGGGCATTGATGGTTTTGTAGCTTTCCATCTTTTGTTCTAACACATGCATCTCTTCACAATCATCAACAACCAAACTTTTTCCTTTTTTAAAAGTAAGTATTTTTTTAGACGTGGTTGTATTGAGATGTTTCAGTTTTTCATTTTCAGATTTTAACAAAGTATTTTCTTTTTCACGAAACTTCAAGCTGCCTTCAACCAGAGATATCTGAATCAATATAGCACTGTTTTCCTTTTTAAGTTGTTCATTTTCATTTGCAAGTTTATCATTCATAATCAATTCATTGCAAATATCCTAATCAATAGAGTTTGATTCCATTTTATTTCTTAGATCTTTTTTAGTTTTCTCCAATTGATCGATTTTGTTCTTGAGGGTAACATTTTCATTTCTCAAATAAGCAATGGTTTCTTTGTGAAATTTAACATCATGCTCTAAAAGTTCATTCAAGTTATCAAGCTCAGAACATTTATCACAAGATCCATTTTCATGGTGCATGTTTTCTGATTTCTTTTTCAATTTTCTATTTTCTGACTTGATTTTCTTATATTGTTTTTCCAACTCATCATAAGCATCAACAAGATCATCAAGAGTAAATTCTTCAGAATCAGAATTTACCTCTTCTACATTTTCGTCGCTTTGTTGATCAACATCATCGACCATGAGACATTCATATCTTTCCTTCTCTTGAGCTTTGATTAACCGGTCCATAAGCTCTTTTGCCGTCCTACACGAAGATATAAATGGAAACGTGTTAGTACTTACAGAAGCTTTCAATAAACTAAAAGTAGTAACATTATCATGATGCATCATTTTATCCTGATTAGACCACTTGGTCTCATCTAGAGGTAATATGTGTGGACCATGATAGATCAATTTCTAAAGACTAGAATTAATAGAATTGATCACCACATACAGTTTGCCTAGCCAAGAATTAAAATCCGAACCAGTAAAGATTGGCAAACAATTCATTGAGATATGTTCAGCAAAAAAATTCATGATTGTAGAATGCACTGGGATCACTCTGTAGATCGCAAGATCTAGGGACAACAGAGCCTCGCTCTGATACCAACTGTTAGGTCCCGTAGTGTAGGAACGCGGATCTAGAGGGGGGTGAATAGATCATTCTAGTACAAACTATGTCTAATTAAAAACACAAACTAGCACACAGCGGAATTAACAAGATTGATAAGATTGATGAATTTAATCTAAATAGATTTAAACTTAATTCACTCAATCTCATCGAGCTCACACGATTGCATAAACAGATAAGATAGTGAATCACACAATCACAAAAATCAAATCATAAGACACGGGAATTTTTAAGGTGATTTAGGACCACGACGGGCTTCCTACATCCACCCCTCACCAAACCGGTGAGGCTTCACTACACGCTACAAAATGTAGCAACACGGGGACGAACCCCAACACCATACACGCTGCTTCCATAGCAATCCACACACGAGGCCTTGCCTCAAACTGCTGCCACAGCAGCACGCACACACACACACACACAACATTGGGGAACACACCCCGCACAAATACCTTACACGGAGACACAGCTCCGTCCACACACACGTAGGGCAATGCCTACACAACCACACGGAAGTAAACTCTCAACCACACACGGGGAACACACCCCTAAATACGTCCAAGCACACACGCGGATATACTCCGCACAAATCGACGCACACACATCAACACAAACACTCGGAGAACCCTTTCTCTGAACACCCACACAAAGTATTCGTGTATATGAAATGAAGACAAATATATGCTATGACCTCCCAAAATAAATTCTATAGATGGAGACTAGAAAAATGCATCAAAAATAAAACTCCCCCTTCTTCAACAAAATCTAGTTCTCATTGACTCATTGATGGATGTTCATGATTTCAACATCATCTTATTCCTCTCCTTGAGGCGCTCCTCTTTTCCTTCTTCCATTCTTTTCTTCTCCTGAAAGAATAGATAGAAATAATAAGCCCAAACTTTAAGCTAATCTCTATCAAGAATATGGAAATGAATGGTTTAGAGATCCCCCTCTTTATCTTCAACCAAGCATTGAGATAAGGTGGAAAGGTGCTCTAGAGATCATGAACTAGGGAGTGGAAGTCGCTGCCACTATAGATTCAACCATCAATCTACACTCAAGGTCGTAGAGATGATCTCTTGCAACCTTCTCTTCCTCCTCCAGCAAATGCACACACCAAGATCATTTTTAGACTTGGAAGGAGCCTTCTTTCTTTCACTTCCATGCCCAAAATGTTGTGGAAGAAGCCCTAAAGCTGCAGCTGCGTCCCTGCACTCACAAGAGTTAGAACAGGAGAAAATATTTCAGATTTCACCGCTACATTAGGGTTTTCGACCCAAGGAGATGGTTTTATATTTTTAGAATGGTCAAGGAACACTTCAGGAACCAGATCCATGAATTAGGGAGAGATTTGAGACAGAAGGATTGGACTGGTATGACTTCTTGGCCATGGACGCGAAAGTCCATTTTCGCGACTCCGCAGAGGTGTCGACACCTGGTGTCGACACCTGGTGCCCAGGTGTTTACAAAAACACCAAACAGAATGCTTGGACACTAGGTGTCGACACCTACACCCTGCACACACAAAAACATAAAAAATAGAACTTTGCCAGATAGGTGTCGACACCTGGTGTCGACACCTATTGGCTGCCTTGCTGCAGCCAAGGCAGATTCAGCAAGGTGTCGACACCAGGTGTCGACACCTTCTGCCCAGCATAAAGACTACATAATGCAGTTCAATGTAGTCTGAGAAATCTTCAACCCCAATTGAAAACTTAATTTTTCCAAGTGAAAAACATGCATTAGAGGGATTTCAAAACATCATTAAATCTTGGATTCAACAAGGAATATGGAGAGTTAAATGAGAAAGATGCTACGACGAGACTATCATGAGAAACATGCATGAAGGCATGAAAGCACAACCTCAACCTCCTCCAATTCAAGCACACACGGTGGGTAATAGATATTACCATGATCCACTTGATATGGGAGGGTATAAAAATCATTCATGGACCTGCAAAATTATAAGAGTATCAAGTTACAATATGTATGGAGGTTAAGAGCTCATAAACTTGATTCTTTTGAAAGAACCTCCATAACTTGTCAACCATCCAAATGCTCATTGCATAAATAAATGATTCCATAAAGACATAAGTCACAATCTTTGGCATTTGAAGCACTTTGAATCTTCCTTCGCATCCAAGGCATATACAATGATATGGGAGCTCAATCATTCAAATATAAAGACATGGGAGCTCAACCATTCAATAGCATTCTTGTATCTTCATAGCCTTCAACATCAAGATGCTTCCAAACGCACATGTAGATAATCATGCCAAATGCAAAGGCATGTACAATAGCATTGGAACTCATTCATTAAAATGGCATTCTTGTTGATAAAAATCCTATTCATTGATCATTGAATGCATGAGGGGCATTGTTATAAACAAGGGATCTTCTTGAATCTTCCAAGCAACAAATTTAGGGTATTGTATCTCAATCATTCATTTAGCATTAGCCGAAGTACACATGCATTACATGAGGCTCAATATGACATTTATCCAAGCATATTTTCCACAAAGGCTTTCTCATTGAATACAAAGCAATCTCACCAAGTGTATATACAATGTATATGCAATGTGCTAACCTCAAAGCACATATGAGCCTTACAGAGTCATAAATGCATCCACATGATGATATCCCAATAACAACATCGTGTAATCATTTCCACAATCATTTCATACTTCATAGCTAGAGGATAATGAGTTCAAGCACATGAAGACATGAATAACCATTCACGCACAAGGCCAAGCAACAAAGTCATTTTGTAATCATCAAAATCACATACACACCATGATCGCATTTGTAACTCAGAAGTGGGAGATCGTGTAGATTCCTTCTTCCTTTTCCTTCGATCGACCGACGAAGAGGGCTTTCTCTTGGTTATCCTTGCAAGAAACAAACAAACACCAAATGGATTAGAATAAGAGCAGTGTAGTATCGATCCCTTGTGATGAAAATGATGAAATCATGGATGGACACACACCTCGGTGGTGTTGTTTTAAACCCCTTTTGGACACAAAAGGGTAAGAAAATAGAATGATGGATGAACGTGGTACAGAGATGCACAACAATGCGAAGCCCTCTCAAGGAGAGGAACGCGACACGAACAGAAATGATAAATGATGTATGCGACTAACAGAATGAAAAACAGAGCAGAACAAAAAGGGGGGGAAAGCTTATTGAGGCACCGATGGCGGGCTTCAAGGATAGAGAAAGAGAGAGACAACTTGTAGCAAATGAAATTTTTTATTGCTAAGATGAGAATTACAACTTAATGAAAATCAAAATTACAACTTGAAATAAACTAGAGAAAAGGGAAAGAAATAGAGCTGGGAAAGTGGAAGAAGTAGTGTCGTCCAACGTCTCACCAAGCCTTGGAAGTAGATCGTCCCGCCTCGCCGTGGACACCGCCTTGAGAGGACCGCAAGAGAGTCTCCGCCAAACGGAGTTGAGAAGAAATAAGAGGAGGTAGAGGATGATGGAAGAAGAAGGTTAAAAATAGTAAAGATTAAAGTTGAAAACAACACGTGATTAAATCTAGAATAACTTGAAAACCAAGAATATTTTGAAGATGAGGAAGAAGAAGAAGTTGAAGAGCATGAGAAGAAGAAGAACTTTGTTAAAAGGACCAGAGGGCGAAAAGCAACGTAGATAGGAGAAAATAGAGGAAGAATAGAGGGCGTGGTTTAGGTGCGGGTGAACAGTAAAAGAAGAAAATAGAACATTGAAAAGTGGACAATAACTTAAAAACCAAAAAGAATTAGAGGATGGTGAAGAATAAGAAATTGTAGAGCACAAAAAAATGAACAATGTTCATAAAAGGAGTAGGATGAGAAGAAGAGTAGAAGAAGGAGAAATAGGGCAAAGAACGGAGGAAATGCTAGTTCACAGATGAACAGTGCAGACCGCTAGAAAATCGCAAATAGCTTAAAAATTGAGCAGAACTAGCTAACGAGGAGGAAGAAGAAATTGTAGAGCATGAAAAAATGAACAACTTTTGTAACTAGATCAAAAGGAGAAGAGAAGAAAAAAGGGGATAAAAGGCCGGCGGTCTAGGGTGGGCTGGTGTTGCAGGTGAGTTTAGAAAGAGAGAGGGAGAGAGAGAGAGAAAGAGAGATGAAAGAGGGAGAGAGGGAGATAGAATGGGTGAGAGAGAGAGCCTATGGGGTGTGTGTTTGTAGGGAGAAAGAAGAGGGATCCTTATTTCTCTCTCTCTCTCTTTTGAGGGAGAGGGGGAGGTGATTTTGTAGGGGTCAGGGGATGCGCCAAGATGGGCAAAGGAATTTATTTTTTTCATAACTTTTGATGCCCATGCCTCTTTAATCCTTGCCCATGCCTCTTTAATCCTTCACATGCCCAACACGCGTCCACAACCCTAGACGCTTTCTTTAAACGCGTCCCTTGTCCTGGACGTGTCCATACCTGTCCATAAGTACGGCGCCGAAAGGCACCGATAGCATTGAAAGCGAGTAGTTTCGGCGCCTAACCTTGTCTTTTATAGACCACGTCTGGTCAGCAAGACATTTTCTTATTTTGGATTTGTTACTAAACGACGTGGTTGGCGTTGATGGCCCGCTTACACGTGGGTGTAAGAAGGCGTCTTGGGTGGCTGACGCCTTTAATAGAAGGTGTCTGCCAAGGCCGTCGCGTTTAAGACTTTTTTCCCAAAAAAATTTTAAAAATGGGGGGAAAATAACAAAAAAAATAGGAAATCACTCAAACAACTCAAATTTGCGAGCCACTTTGGGGCATCATTGTGTAATTTGAGATTTACTCATGGTAATGTCAAAAATGGCATGTCTACACCACCCTCTCTCTATCTTTCTCTCACATACACGCGCCGATTCACCCTCTCACCTCCTCTCACCTCAGGCGCCGATTCACCTTCTCCTTCCTCTCTCTGCCATGCGCCGATTCACTCTCATTTGCCTTTCTCCCTTCTCAAACAAAAGGAGGAGAAGCAAACAAAGTAAAAAATGGGGAACAAACAAAGGAAAACATCAAAACAATAACAACCAAAAATGGTGAATGGTCAAAAAATAATGACAACCAATGCATAAATAAATAAAAGATCTAAAGTATAACAAAACTACAATCAAATAAAAATCATGATAATGAGAACAAATGAATAATAACACCTATGTTTAGATTAAAAAATGCACATGTGCATCTCAATGAAATTAGGTAACCAAAAAAAAAAACATGATAATACCCGCTCCACAGCATCGCTTCCCCAAACTCTGTATGAAAGAGGATATTGATGACGCCCCGATAAATTGGGCTTGTATCATGGGAACCATCCTAATATGGCCATGACCTGATATTGCCTCGGGCCAATACCTCAATAAACCTGACCCGTCTCCACTAGGATCTAATCTCGCTCTCTTATCAAACTTGTTGTATACTCGTGAATTTTATTATCTCGCTTCATTAATGTTAACTCTAGGCCATAGGGCCCCTTTTCCTGGTGATCAATCAAGGGTTTTTCTCTCTTCAAGGGGATGTAATTAACGTCGTGGCCTTTACGGCACGTCGGGTTTTAGTCCCGACATGATGTCCACATTCGTCTGATCAGTTAGACGGCACGCACCAGTGGCTTCTTCGAAGCCCGAATAAATATTCACGTTGTGACTGGCACATCCACGCACTAAATAAACGAATTAATCAAATAAACAAATGAATAAACAAATAAAATAAAAGAGATCTCAAAAGTGCATCTACAAGTCGGGCATGCCCGGTGGGACTTGAGCACCCTTCATCTCCTCGCCAAGATTAGGGGCCTAATGGCCTCTGTTTAAAATTCTAACTGTCTAATTTGATCTTGCATATCGCATTCCGACAACTATGATGGCCATGTCATATGGACCCCTTGTTGTCGCTAGCCATGCCGCCCATGGCTATTTGGCGGTGCCGATCGAGTTTGACAACTTCCCACCCATCATCGGCTTCCCCAACTTCTTAGGGGTCACGTTCGTGGAACTCATGGACACCCAAGAGATGAAGCATGTCGCCACTCCAACGACGACATCTGAGAAGACTCAAGCGGTGGGCTGCTTCGTCCACCAAGCCGACTGCCGTGTCTCAAATAGCAAGAGGTGCACACTGACTGCTAGAAAGGCGGCCAAGAAGAATGTTGGCACCCCGTGAAGCCGGTTGTCTGCTTCGGGCAAGTCCGTGCTCATCGCAGGAGTCTCAGTATTTCTGAATGGCCGCCAGGCCGGAATTACACCCGACAGGGTGGTTTCAATAGTGTCAGTGCATAATTCTTTCCAAGCATTGGCCCAGATCAAAATGGACCGCTTCGAGTCCAAGCTAAAAGGAGGGATGGTCTCGAAGCCAACCAAGCTCAAGAAAATCTGGGAGCCCAAGGGGACCCGCGCTGTCCCCGCCATCCAGGGAGAATCTGTGAGGGTCCGTCAAAGAGGACCAAAGAAAGACGTACGGGTTGAGGTGGTAGCCCTAGTTCACCCCTCACCGGCACCTGCTGCTCATGCCCAGCCGGGGAAGGTGTCCTACCACCGCATGCATCACTGCAAGAAGGCATGTCCAAGGCACTCTGTCCATACGCTCCCAGTGCAAATGGGAGCACTATCACCTACCTTTCGAACTTTGCGGGGGCAAGAAGAGGAAAATGATGCTATCAAAAGGTGTTTGTCGGGCCTAGGGACCATTCCTTTAGGCCGACAGAGGCTATTACAAGCCATGGAAGACATCCAAGAGAGCCATAAATTGTATACTGCGCTAGGAGCAGGGTCGATGGGCCATCAATGCCGCTACAATATTTCTTCGCCTTCCTAAAACCTGGGGGCAAGAATTTCGGTCTTCGAGAGGCTGACTGTCCTCCGGAGATCACTCACTAAAAGAATAAAGAAGAATGGAAGCATCCAAGCCTTCACCTGCAACAAGGCTGGAGTGACCAGCCGCTATGGGGTTTCACCCCCGAATTATGATGAGGTCGCTAGGCTCGCCAAAGGGTCGAGTCCTGCTATCAGAAGATAAGAGGCTATGGCTGGTGCAGCACAAGCCCGCACTGAAGAGCCTGATGCAGATCTGATCACGATGACTGTAAATGCGATCACCGCTGAAGATGACGGCGAGGGATCAGCACCTGCTACAAATATTACATCGGAAGGGCAAGGTCATGTTTCCAGCTCCTCTATGCCCGATCCGGCTACCATGATGATGATGCTACAAAAATACCAATAAGAAGTTGAGACGCTGAAGAAGCGACTCAGTGATATGAGCGTACATGCTCCGGCCCCGAAGCAAGTCGAGCTCCCTCTTGAAACCTCATAAGGAGGTGCTGATGAATTTGAAGCTTTCCCCACGATAATGGCCTCTCAACCGGCACATGATTACACTGGGGGCATGGCCCCGACACCGAAACTTGCCCCTCAGCATCAAGGGATTGCTACTATACCTCAGCCAACGGTGTCGATGTCACCGATGATGTAACAAGCTCAATTCTGTCCAAATCTGGCAGACCCGGTAATAATGAATAAAATAATGATATAGCAAATGATCGAAAAGAAGTTGGTAGATTGAGGTGGTGATGATTATGCCTTGTTTGATGTATACAAAGTGTCATATTTGGCCTAACATGATGTTAAAAGGCTACCTCCCGGCGTCAAGAAGCCGCCGAAGTTTGATAAATT
Source organism: Amorphophallus konjac (assembly GCA_022559845.1). Taxonomy (NCBI): domain Eukaryota; kingdom Viridiplantae; phylum Streptophyta; class Magnoliopsida; order Alismatales; family Araceae; genus Amorphophallus; species Amorphophallus konjac. The sequence goes on along the minus strand of CM040126.1, from coordinate 189,347,690 downwards.
CAACGGACACAGCTCGTCGAAGGAGCATATAGCCTATTACATCAACGTGATGGGTGATTTGGCGACCAATGGGTCCTACCTGGTAAAATTCTTCGGGTCCTCACTGACGGGACTCGCTTTCGAATGGTATTCAAACTTGGCAGCTGGAGCAATCAACGATTGGCCAGACATGCAGCGGCAATTCCGGGAGCGGTTCCATGTCGCCGAAAAAAAAGTAACCATCGATGAGCTCTATGCCTCCAAGCAGAAGAATGATGAAACTGCTTTGGATTATATTAAAAGATGGCGGAATCTCAGCATGAGATGCAGGCGCTCGTCACATCAAGAAGACGCAGTTCAAATCTACAAACAAAATCTGAGGCGTAAGATCCTCGAGAAGATGATCGGGGTTGAGATTAGGTCTTTTGATAAACAGCCAGTGCCAAATGAAGTTTGCATGATTGACTTCAAGGCATTCGAGCCGCAAAAGAATAAAGATAAAGGGGTTGCCAACCCTCCCCTTGCTGAGCCCGATGAACAATAGGAAGGCCCGTCTTTGCGGACCAAAATGAAAAAGATGTACTCCTTCCCTACGGAGAGGTCTCGGGCCCTGTTTGAATGGGACACTCAGTACAACAGCGTCACTCTCCCAGAACCAAAGAGACCGACATACGCTAGAAGAAAAGATGATCCCCATTTTTGCCCATATCACCAGATGATCTGACACTCCATTGAAGATTGCTACCCATTCAAGCATGCTATTGAATTGAATGGTTTATCCGGAGAGGGGAGTTGCAAATGGGTGACCACGAAGTGGATCCTTCACGCCCTCATGAATTGCTCGATCTAAAAAGGGCAGTCAACATGGTGTCTTTATACTCGCTACTACCTAAAGGGAAGATGCCATCTGCAAAGGAGAATGAAAAAAAGAAGCTAAAGAATAAAGGGGGAGCATTGTTCTCCCCTGTAATACATTATCCACCTTGCCCGGCACGAGCCGAGTTGCTGAATAAGAAAATGAAGAATTATGTTGTCCACAGCTTGATAAAGAGGCACGCTATTACACCCCTCCTCTACATGAGGGCATGGGGACAAGAATGTCAGCCCTTGAGGGATGGGACGCTCCTGGCAACAACAATAAGTCACCACTGGTCCCGCTGAAAATTAAAATGGAAGGCAGCACTTCTGGCTCTCCCCAACCTGACCCTGTAGTAGTAGCAGAGCTGTATCAGAAGCTTCAGCAAGTTGAAGTCCTGAAAAGAAAATTAAGCAAAATAGGTTTATACATATCTATACCCTAGCATGCTGGGTCATCATCCGAGGCTTCGCAGGTTGGCATTGAGCCATTCGGAACCTCACCATGGCCAACTATGCCCCAGATAACATATGATTATGCAGGGGCCACCCCTTCTCAGCAGCTACATAATGCACCTTTCGCTCATCCCTCAGCTTCCCAGGCATGTCAGGGGGCAACTACCATGCCTCGTGCCATGCCATTCATGCCCCCACTTCTACAACCAACTGACTCGCACCTCAGCTTCACAGTTCCAGCGATGATAAATGAGCCAAGGGTGGAGCGTGCTGCTAAAACGAAGCTGGTTGAGGGACAAATCACTGAGGCAGCGTTGTACATGACCAAGCAGAAGATTGATGAGTCTACCTCAGATTATATTCAATGATGGAGGAATCTCAGTGCAAGATGCAGACATCCGTCCAACCACGGGGATGCTATCTAAATGTGCAAACACAGCATGAAGACACACAACCTGCTGAGGATGGTTGGCGTCGAAACCAAATCTTTCAAGAAATTGAATGATCTTGCAATGGATATTGAGGCCCTCTTGGTGAAGCATGGCCCGGTTGCTGCTACCCTGAGTCATGAGAATAAGTCGGTTAGTGAGCCATCGGCGCAATAAGAAATAAACACTGCTGATTTTGAAGCCTTCGAGGAACAATAGAAGAGACTGAGAGAGACGATTGGCTCTTTCTCCACCAAGCCCCTCTAGCGGCGATCCTCACTAAGGGGTAAAATGATGAAACCATATTCCTTTCCAAAGGATAAGACTCGAATCCTCTTCGAATGGGCCCGCGAATATGGCAAGGTGGTGCTCTCGGAGCCCAAAAGACCAAATGAGGTCGAAGGAAAAGATGATCTCCAGTTTTGCCTTTACCATCGAGGGTTGGGGCATTCTATTGAAGACTGCTACATATTCAAGGACATCATAGAAAGCCTGATAAACAAAGGTGAATTACAAATGAGCCAATATAAGGTGGAACCGCCGCACCCTCATTAAATGCCCATCTTTAAGATGGCGGCCAACAAGGCCTCTCTATATCAGTCGGAACAACACATGCTCTAAAGGGTGTTTAAAGCCCCTTATGCTGTTGCAACAAATCAGACAAATTAATGCAAGATATGAATGGTGCCTCGCTCTGGGGGTAGATGTCAAAAACAAAAAAAAATACTGCTCTGCTACTCAACACACCTCGGCTTCACCCATGCCAGTCGATTCAAGAATGGGGGTCAGCCGATCTTGGGACCGGCAACCAAATGATGAAGCTGTAAAGGAGAATCTGTGACAGATGGCTTCTCCGAATTAAAAGGCCCAACAAAGTGTAACTGCTGTTGTACATACTCCAATATATGGTGGAGAAAAACCATAGCTCGCTTCAAAGGAGATATGCTCCCGCTCTCCTCAACCCTTCACGGGTTATAAGAGGGGGCTACAAAAGCTATTTCAATAACACACCCACCCTGGGGCTGTCGCTACAAGAAGACATAAAAGTTGTCACCGTTGGTTCCGCTCAGGGAGCTGAAGATGAAGAAGATAAAATGGTGGAGTCCAATGACCGGATCATCCACTATCGTCTGCCTACATGACTCTTCGTGAAGAGGACAAGCTACCCAATGCAAGGACATGCTCTGAGCAGCTCCTCTATTTATTAACCCCCGTCTAGGGGCATCAAAGTAAAAGCTACACCCCGTCCTGGGGACATCTCAAGCCATAAAATTATTTCGGCATATCCAGGCCCTGCTGAACCTGTGAAGTTATTTGGGCATGTTAAAGTCCTGCTGAAGATATGAAACTATCAGGGCATGCTAAGGGCCCGCTGGGATTAAAAAATAAAGTGTGTGGGCAACCTGCTACGAGTACTGGCTGCTCCACGGCCGATTCGAATTCCTCATTCGGAGGGCTCATCTTCTATGCTTCATGTAATAAGAAGAATAGGATTCCTCCCCCCCCCCCCCGGCAGGGGGCGATGGTGATGTAAAGCAATGATGAAATGAATGATGATGATGATGCTAACTGATAAAAAAAAGAAGAAGAAAATTTATTGTGAGGAAATGATGATAATCAACAAAGAGGGAAAGTATTGTTGGTGGTTACCAACCCCTGGCCCACGTCGGCCGATTGTGCTATCCTTGGCTTGGGCCCCACGCCCTTGCCAGGTTCGTTGACTTCAACATTTTGTCAAGTTAACACTTACTCTTCTTTTAATCCTGGCGTCTTGTAAGGGTTCACTATCCTGTTTCTCGGCTCGGCCATTACGGCCAAAGCCCACTACCCCATGTCTCTAATACTCCAATATTCTTCGGCTTACACAGCCCGCTACTCCAATATCCCTCATCTTGTACAGCCTGCTATCTTAATCTCCTGTGGTTCATCCGCCCCGCTATCCTAATGACTTTCTGCATATACGGCCCACTATCCAACATCTTTCGGCTCAAGGCATTCCGGCCAAAGTCCGCTACCTTATATTTCAAAAACAATCTCATTGTTTGGCTTAGCCATGTCGGCCAAAAACCCGCTATCACGTACTTCTACCATCCTGCCTCTTGGCTTAGCCGTGCCTGCCAAAGCCCGATGATGCATGTTTCCGCTATCCTATCTCTCTCGGCCTAGCCATCACGACCAAAGCCCACTATCAAGACTAATCCATCTGTCCCACCGTGATCTCCAATATCCTTCGGCTTCATAGCCTGCTTCCAATATCCTTCGGCTTTATAGCCTGCTTCCAATATCCTTCGGCTTTATAGCTTGCTTCCAACATCCTTCAGCTTCATAGCCTCCTCCCAATATCTTTCGGCTTTATAGCATGCTTCCAATATCCCTCGACTTTATAGCCTGCTTCCAACATCCTTCTGCTTCATAGCCTGCTCCCAAATATCCTTCAACTTTATAGCCTACTTCCAATATCCTTCGACTTCATAGCCTACTCCCAAATATCCTTCGGCTTCATAGCATGCTTCCAATATCCCTCGACTTCATAGCCTTCTTCCAATATCCTTCAGCTTCATAGCATGCTTCCAATATCCTTTGACTTCGTTGCTTGCTTCTAACATCCTTCGGCTTTATAGCCTGCTTCTGATATCCTTCGACTTTATAGCCTGCTCCCAATATCTTTTGACTTTTACAGCCTGCTTCTAATATCTGGTGGCTTTCGCAGCCCGCTTCCCACCACCCCCTAGCTTTTGTAGCTTGCTTTCCTGCTATCCATCGGCTTCTATAGCCTGCTCCCCGAGATTCCGTGGCTTTCATAGCCTGCTTCCCAATATACTTCGACTTTCAAAGCCTGTTGTCCTAACATCCTTCAACTTCCATAGCTTGCTTTCTAATATATTTGGCTCGTGCAGCCTGCTTCCCAGCATCTGTTGGCTTATATAGCCTGCTTTCTTGGTGCCCTTTGACCTACCCAGTCTGCTTCCCCGATGTTGGCTTATATAGCCCAATTTCCCTAATCTCGGCCTGGAGGCCCGCTCCCCCTAATTTCAGCATATATCTCCCATCGAAGCCCACTTTCATCCTTTCTGCTTAGGCTATCCATTAGATCCCGCTATTCTGTCACAGGCTAAGACATCCTGTCAAAGCCCGCTGCCCTGCCTTTGGCCCAAGCCTCCTTTGGTTAACGCCAACCCCTCGGCCTCACCGAAGCCTACCTCAATACACATAAAACTCTTCCTCCCTTGGTTCGGCATTGATTTAATACACATATATAATATACATACGTAACAATGATATATGCGTATGCAAAAAAATATCTCTCTTGCATGTTCTTGATGTTGAATGCCTGATGGCCCTGCCTGCATGCTTGCTTACAATATAGATTAATACACCTCCTTCGAATTTTCTAGGACCTTGCTTCCTTGCTAAATAATAGTGCCCCAATTCTGGATGCATGTGCGCCATGGCATACGCTAAGGGGGAAACCCAGTTATGGTGGGTGCGCGCGTCAAGGGGAAGAGTCATAGCTAAGTCATTAGCATAACTCACAAGATATACACGAGACAACACTCCCGCACTTCGCACTTAATATGATCAATGATTTTTAACCATAAGGATTTTAGAATTTCTTCCTAACACTCTATGGATGCTTGAATCCTTAAACCCACATGAAAGGTAATCGTGAGGAAAAAGTTACCTACCCCCCTCAAAAAGATGATAAAAAAAAGAATGATGAAGAAGTAAAATGTGAATCCAAGTAGTCGAGAATCTCGACTGGAACAAATGAGGAGACTCGCATGAAAATAGTGAAGAAAATTCCGCAATAAAATTGCAATAAGGATGGACCCTAGTAGTAGGGAATCCCCACTGAAATAAATAAGAGAACTCACGTTGAACGGTGAAGTCCAGATTCAAAGTAAACAAGGGGGCTGTGTGAAGCTACCGAAAGTCGAAAGCCTGAAATGTATGTGTAGGCGATAGAGTAATCCTCTAGTGTTGCTTAGAACGTCTGCATATCCCTATGTTTAAGGGTTCGCTGCTCACATACTTGCACCTTCACACCACAGAGAAGTTACCTCGGGTGTAGATTATGATTTGAACTATGCGCATAGGGTATGTGATATCCTCTTGACGAACGCACACCCCTTTAGTTGTGTTTCGTGGGCCGCACTCTACCTATGAGTCATGGACGCTTTTCTTACCCTATCCCTATTGGAGGGGAGCTATGCTATATATCTATTTTTGTATGCTTGTTGTCAATGGATCCCTGCATGCCTGAATAAAAAAGATAATAACAAAAAGAACACCAATGCACATCAAACAAATAAATGAAAACTCTCTAAAATTCTGGCTCTCGTAGCCTACTCCCCAAAATTCTGGCTCTCGTAGCCTACTCTCTCAATTTTGGCTCCAGCAGCCTACTCTCCCAATTTTGGCTCTCGCGGCCTACTCTCCAAGTTTTGGCTCCCGCAGCCTACTCTCCCAATTTCGGCTCCCGCGGCCTACTCTCCAAAATTCTGGCTCTCGCAGCCTACTTTCTCAATTTTGGCTCCCGCAGCCTACTCCCCCGATTTTGGCTCTCGCGGCCTGCTCTCTGAATTTCGGCTCTTAAAGCCTGCTCTCCCAATTTTGGCTCTTAAAGCCTGCTTTCCCGATTTCAACTTTGCAAAGCCTGCTCTCCCACTATCCTTTGGCCCTGGCAGCCTACTCTTCAAATTTCGGCTCTCGCAGCCTGCTCCCCCAATCTCGACTCTACGAGCCCGCTCTCTGGATTGCGATAATAAATGAATAAAAAAATAGTTAATGATTTCAAACGGACTACACCCACAGGCCCCGCTTCCTCGTCCCTCCTTCGCGACACCTGCAGTTGAGGGGCATTTGTTGACATACTAAAATTAACGCTTAAAAGAACTCTCTCCCCCCGGGCACGCTAAAACCAAATGCTAAGATTACCACTTAAAATAATTCACATTCCTCCAGGCATGCTTAAATCAATGCTAAAAAGAATACATGCTTTTATGTCACTGTTCCCGGTGCTAACTCATTTCGCCCCTTTTCTTATTTTTAGGGATGGGCAAAGAAGGAAAATAATGAAATAGAAGAAGAAGAGGGTGGGAAGCATTGAACAGGTGCCCTCTCCCAGCCCACATGAATCGACGCCAAGGCCCTTGTGGCCACTTGAACCGGCGCATGGATTTCCCTCCATGGCATTCATGAATCGGCGCCCATCCTCACCACTTGAATAGACGCCTGACCCCTTGTGGCCACATGAATTGGCCAATCTACTCCCATGCCCTTGAACCGGCGTGAGAAGCCCCTGCCACATGTGAAACGACGCGCACGCCTCCCATGCTCAGTGAATTGGCGCATCCCCTCTAGCCTCTTGGACCAGCGTGAGAAACATTCCCTCACCCACACGGGACTCTGTTTCCACGCCGATCCTCTGCAAGAAGAACAGAGCAAGAAGGGGAAGGGGAAGAAAAGAGAAAAGGGGTTCGAAGCCCCCACCTGGAGGCCCTCAGCCTGTGGCCATGCCCCCTACCCAGCGGACCTTCAAGCTCCCCCCTCGCCTTATAAGGAGCCTACTCACTGACCATTGGTATCTCCCCTACAACCTGTGCACGAAGCTCGCATGTCACCTCGAACGCCCATAAATGGCAAACTTTGAAGATCACCAAGAAGCAACAAGTGGCGGGGACACATCAACGTCACCCTTGGCCAATCGCAGCGCTACACCATGCTTACCTTCTGTTGCCCCTGCGTGTGAGCTCTCATGAGGCCTCAAAAAGGAGAAGAGAGAAGAAGAGAGGGGTGGGGAGTTCAAACCTCTCCCACCTTCTCTCCCGATAAGAAGGCCCCAAGGCGAGTCGAAGAAGGAGGCTAGCGAATGAAAGAGGGGTTGAAAAAGAGAGAAGAAGCCACTGAAAAAAAGCCTGAAGAGAAGCAAAGAAAGGGAATCTCGAGAGCCTGTCTGTGCGCTTGTGTCTACAGAGTGATGAAAAGATGAGAGAGGGAAAGGAGTGAGAATAGGAGAGGTGAGGTTTAGGGGGAGAGGAGCCCGTTCTCCATTCTCCCCCCCCCCCCCACCTTTGCATTTTTGTCATTTTCTCTTTCTGTTCTTTCTTTATCATGATTTATGCTCCCCCTTTTACTCTGTCGTTTTACAGAGAATGAAAGAATCCCATCTGTTTAAAATGTTATGGGCTTGATTTTGTTTGTCTCCTTCTCTTAGCTTAGGCAGTCCTCCCCGTTTCCATAAACGTGTGGCACTGTGGTGGATGAATGTGTGATGTGCCTTTCTTTTTTTGAGGAGACGATCGTTGCCCTCTCACTCACATCCATGAGTTGTGAGGGCTTCGTCATCGCTTCCAAATTTGGTATGAGTTCATATTCCTCTTTGGTTCGCCAAGGTGCTGTCGTTCTCGTCTTTTCATGATGATCACCCTGGGCTCCCCGAAACTCGCTTCTCCATAGTGTGGTCTCCGAGAAACCCCATTAGGAAGGTGAATAGAAAAGGCCGCACGATGGTCAACATAATAAACCTATGTCTCGAGCTTCAAATATTACCGCCCATGGGTCGTCAAAGCCCCTCGTAGGCTAGTCCTCGGGGTTCTATACCCAACTTGGATATTAGGGTAGCTGCGCTTGGCTCACCCATGATTTTGAGGCCTCCTCGGATCCTTCCGTGGGCGAATCTCTATTTTACCCCCCGCAAACCCCGGGTCCGGGAAAGATGTTGCCAAAATTCCGCTAGGAATGCGATTAAAAAAAATGCATGTCTCTATAATGCTAACCATAAGAACAATAAGATGAATAAGAAGACCCGTGTGCCACCATATATCTACATGCGCATCCCTGCTGAACTCCCATGGACCAAGAACAAAGGCATCCTTCCGTCTTTCAACTTATGCACACACTGAGCACCCTATTTTCATATGTAGCGGGCTATGGCATCTCCATGTACAAAAGCCTATGCACACATCTTTGCAAGCCCCCTCCACACACCAAACCCCACTCAGATTGCCTACTGCATTCCTGTGAACGGACACAATGTGGAGAGCCCCATGGGTTCATTCCAAACAAAGAGGAATAAACACATCTTGTGCATCCGAGTTGCATGCATCATAAGTAAGGAATAAACCCCTCATACCGCATAAGGTCCATACTTGCTTTCTATAAACAAAATAAAGAAGCCCCTGCATAAATAAAGCATGAACTCACCATGCATTCAAACTTTGACCAGACAAACAGCCTGAATCAATAAAACTCGTCAAGGGTGAGGAAGAGGATGCCCTATGCATTTGGGGTTTGCCCACTAGTTCGGTCGACCGAACCGGGTTTTCGGTCGACCGGACGGTGGCCGCGTCGATGCCCTATGCATTTGGGTTCGAGTCCTTTGACAGGCCTCCCTACTGCTTGGAGTTTCGGTCGACCGAAGTCCCCCATTTCAAAAAATAAAACAAAATCAACACGCAAGGAGGCAGGCTGAACCGATGCACACGCGAGTGCCTTCCCATGCTAGTTCACCCCACCTCTCCCTCCTCTCTCCTAGCGCCAGTTCACACCACCTCTCCCTCCTCTTTCCTGGCACCGATTCACACCACCCTCTCCCCACCTCTCTCTCACATACACACGCCGATCCACCCTCTCTCCATCTTTCTCTCATACACACGCGTCGATTCACCCTCTCACCTCCTCTCACCTCAGGCACCGATTCACCTTCTCCTTCCTCTCTCCACCCTACGCCGATTCACACTCCCATTTGCCTTTCTCCCGTCTCAAACAAAAAGAGGAGAAGCAAACAAAGTAAAAAATGGGGAACAAACAAAGGAAAACATCAAAACAATAACAACCAAAAATGGTGAATGGTCAAAAAACAATGACAACCAATGCATAAATAAATAAAAGATCTAAAGGATAACAAAACTACAATCAAATAAAAATCATGGTAATGAGAACAAATGAATACTAACACCTATGGTGGTGCAGACACATGCCGCAGTACACGTTGGTGGGCGAGGACACGCCGGAGCCCCTTTTTTTTGTTCGAGGAGGACGTGGATGCATCGACCTTCATTCCACATTTTTTTAGCCTTGTTTGGGCTCTATTTAATCCATGTACTATTGTAACAGCTAAATGGGCTAGGTTAGAGTTAATGGGCTAGAATAGTATTGGGCTTCAAATTGGGCTTTTTTGAATGGGTCAAATGGGCCAAGAGGGATCAAGTGTGAAAAGGGCATAGTGTGAAAGGGTTACTAGTGTGAATGGGTCTAAGGTGTGAATGGGCCTTGGGTCTTGATAGGGACACATGGAGAGGGGAGCCCCCTTCCATGGTCAAATGGGGAGGTTGCCCCCTTCCTTGACTTCCCTCCTCCCCTCCCATTCAAACTAGGAAGCTTCCCCCCCCCTTTTTCTTGGTCCAAGGTGGTGGCTGCCCCCCTTCCTTGACCTCATCCTGGATTCAAGGAGGAGGAAGGTTCCCCCTCCCATACATGTTCGACCTCCCCTCCCCTCTAGCCTATATAATGGTATGTAATGAGAGCTTTAAAAGTTAATGAAGAAATTTTGAGAGAAAATTGTGTAAGAGAGTGATTCTCATTTCCCCTCTTGGGTGTGATGCCCTAGACCCCAATCCTGTGATGGGATTTTCTTGGTGTGTGACTTGCCCCCTTTATCATCCCCTTCCTCTTCGTATCAGGTTCTGAGAATTTTATCAGTGATGCTTCTACAAGTCAGGAAGAAGTTGGCACTGGTTTCGACTTGATCGGAGCTTTGGATCGCCGGCAACAATTCAGCTCGTGAAGTCGCGTAAGTCTGTCCAAGCCTACTGTCCAGATCCTCAATTTCCTGATCCCAAATTTCTACAGATCTACTCCCAAGCTCTCTAGATCTGAGATTCTGAGTGGTCAGAGGATTTTATGTCCTCTTCGCGTTGCCGCCAAGCTTGTGTCGTTCTGAGGTCTGTGCTGGTCGTAGCAAGGATTTTCATGGGGCTGCGCCGACCACCCTGTGCAGATTCGACCCAGAGGCAAAGGCAACTTATAGAAGCTGCCCCGCCTCCTTCCTCTCATATCTGTGCAAGCCCTTTTGTGTGATTCTTCCTCTGGACGTCTCCGACGATCTCCAACAAGAAGCAACCCATTCCGACACTGGAGCTATTTTTCCCATAATTTTTAGCTTTCCTGTGCAGTTCTATGCGAGCAGAACCTGAGGCTGAGTACAGTTGCTGCCACGCTCAGATCTGATCGCGCCGTTTGGACCAAACAATCTTCATCCTATCACCAACATCCTCCAACAAATGACACCCCAATCAGACGTCGGATCTTGGCATACCGACCTCCGTAAATCTTCTACGCCAGGTGACCTGTGCGGGCAGAACCAAGTCGACTTCCAACCGGTCACCCGATCGGCCCCGACTCGCCTCCCTCGCCTCCTGCGAGTGCGGCCTGTCAACCCGAGCTCAAGCAGCCCCGAAAGTGTGATTGTAGCCTTTTACCTCCCTGCATGGAGTGGGCATCGGTTCTGAAATTGTATAGTTAACAATTGTGTGTATCGGGGTTGTTCGGATTCGGCCGGGATTTCTTCCCCACGCGCTAGTTGTGGAGGTACGCGCCTCATTCCACACTCACATTGCTGATTTAGTATATTGTCTATCATGCTACGTTTGTGAGAATAGGGCCAATAGCTAGCTTCAAATCATCGTGGTTGTGAGTTGTGAGCGCCCATTCCATAGGCCCAGTCGAGCACCGAGCCCGAACTGGAAAACCCTAGGCAACAGTGGTTCCTTAACCGCTGTGATCACACGTTTCCCTCGCAAGGGACGATCGTCGGGCTAGAGTGAGTTTCTGTTGAGAGATGTCTCCACCCGGAGAACGCCACGGTAGTCAGCTGCCCGGCTTACCTTAGTGTGCTAGTGCTAGCCGCACATCGAGTCCTTTGTACGTCTTAGCCCGGTCGCGTCATCCGTCCCGCATCATATGGTTAGATAAAAAAATGCACATGTGCATCTCAATGAAATTAGGTAACCAAAAGAAAATGATAATACCCGCTCCGCAGCATCGCTTCCCCGGACTCTATATGAAAGAGGATATCGATGACATCTCGGTAAATCGAGCTTGTATCTCGGGAACCATCCCGATATGGACATGACCTGATATTGTTGTGGGCCAATAGCTCAATAAACCCGACCCGTCTCTACTGGGATCTAATCCCGCTCTCTTATCAAACTTGCCGCATACTCAACAGACATTTGCGCAGGTTTACCTCCGTCTTCATCGCACTTTCGACATAGACTTCCGTCCGAATATGAAATGGCCAATAAGCAACCAACATGATTCACACGTTCCCACCCCAATCTGGGGGCATTTTAACGTAACACGTGAATTTAATTATCTCGCTTCATTAATGTTAACTCTAGGCCATAGGGCCCCTTTTCCTGGCGATCAATCAAGGGTTTTCCCCTCTCCAAGGGGATGTAATTAATGTTGTGGCCTTTACGGCATGGCAAGATTTAGGCCCGACACAATGTCCACATTCCTCTGATCAGTTAGACGACGCGCACCAGTGGCTTCTTCGAAGCCTGAATAAATCATCATGTTGTGACCTTTACACCTACGCACTAAATAAATGAATTAATCAATTAAACAAACGAACAAACGAATAAAATAAAAGAGATATCGAAAGTTCATCCAGATTCCTTCAAAGAATTAACGTCCATTATTCAGTCGCAAATTCTATAATCTGCGTCCAGTCAGGCGGACGCGAGCTCTTCTACTCTCCAAATTGCCAAAAATCCGTTGTAAATCATGAATTAACATCTTTGTGGAAAGTTGCCCATTCTTTGAACACGTCTGGGACGGTGGACGCATATTCCTTTATTCGTGTTAATTATTGAATTAACGCCTCTTCAAAGTGGCGTTAATTTCTGAAACTGCGTCCGTCTAAGTAGACGCATATTCTATTCGCGTCTGCCACCGTGGACGTGAATTCTTCTCTTCCCCGTGCTTGAGCCAACTTCGTATTCATGAAGAATTAGCGCCTCTGTGAGAAGGTGCCAATTCTTTAATTGGCGTCCAACGAACGGACACAAATTCTTTTCAGTTCAAATTCTTGAATTAACGCCTCTCTACAAAGCCGCCAATTCTTTAATTGGCGTCCACTCCTTGGACGTTAATTTCCATATTTTGGCCTTTTAAAATAATTATCAAATTTGTCAAAATTTAAATTTACGTCTATCTAGGTGGACGCTATTTCCTTTTCCAATTTTTGGTAATATTCGACAGATGAGGACATCGTCAGTTGTCCAGCTCACACGGCCCATCCCATTACCCTGAGAGAGTGTCCAGCATGGAGTAGGAGCTTATCTTCGAGACATATAAGGTAATTTTTACCTTATTTGAGTCATATCTATGTAATCATTCTTTATTTGAGTCAGTTAATTAGGTTAATGGGCCATTAGAGTAGCAATTGGTGTCTATTGGCCCCAATTAGCAGGCTAGGCCCAGGGGCGACCCCTCCTGGATTGGGTTGGTCATTTGTTCAAATGTCAGGGGTAGTTTGATCTTGTAAAAGTGGGATGCCTATAAATAGGACCACATCCCCCTCAGTTGTAGCAACTTTGATGCATGAATGAAATTTGAATTTCCTTGAGAAAGTTCTTCCCCCCCAAGGAGTGGATTCTCCTTCTCTCTCTCTCTCCCTCTCTCTCTCTAGGCTGCGCCACTTTCTCTCTCCTCTCCTTTCTCCCTCTAGGCTGTGCCCCCCTCCTCTCTCTCCCTTCCACATCATCCTCCACCTCAGCCCCACCCCTCCACATCAACAAGAGACCCCTCACTTCCCCATAAACCCATAACTCACCCTCATTAACTCCACCACCCCCTAGGCACCCTTTCACTATCCCAAGCAACCCTCCCACCTCCTAAGATAGAATCCCACCTCCCATAGCACCCCTTCACTCCCCAACACACCCCTCTACATTCCCAATACCTCCATTGATCACCACCATTAACCAAAATTCAAACTAGGGAGAGATCTCCCTCCCCTAGCCCATTTGCGCCCATCTCTCTCTCAACCTTGGCAGACCTGCGACCCCCTCCTCATCCCCTGCTAGCTTCGCCCCCCCTCCCCAGCCCTCTCCTCCACCCCACAGCTTGTTCTCAACCTTTCTCAATTCCCTTCTCATCCTGGAAACCTCCGCCACTCCTCTCCACCTCGTCCTCCGCCTCATCTCCCCCTTTCCCCACTCCCTATCATCTTCTATCCCCCAGTTTGCAGAGGCAGCAGAACCACCAGGAAGTTACACCATCGCCAACACCGTCCCTGAGGATCTCCTGGTGTCCAGCCCAACATCAGAGGATTCTACTCTAAGCAAGCTTCACTACAGTAGCTTGTGCACTCACATTCGACGTCGGAGCTATTCAAGGGAGCCTTTCTCGTCCGACTGCGCGAGCAAACTCCGGCCATCGACCAGAACGAGTTGCAGAAGGTCCCACAGCATCCTCCCACCTCTTTAGTCTCCACCCATTAGTAGAGATCAACTAGAGTCATCCATATTTCATTAAAGACTGGTCTCGCTCCAATCGGAGTCCCTGTCCGAGAGTACCGCCCCCGGCAAGCCGACCCTACTCAGCAGGCCGACCCGACTGCACCCTAGTAAGATGGTCGACCACAGAAGGTGCCACGGCTTCCTCCCACCTCTTCTGATGCTGCCCTTCAGTGGAGTTCATCTTCGGCCTTCCAGCTACCATCCAAGGCTGGTCTCGCTCTAATCCGATTTCTCAGCTAAGAGCTTCATCCCCGACAAGGCATCTCTATCCAACAGGTAGCCCCGACTACGCTATCTCACGAGAACGGACGGTACCGGCATTCCTCAGGTCAGAACGTGACCATTCTAGCTCTGACTCGTTGTTGAGACATCCTTCTTCACTTCGAGGCTAGTCCCAACTCGATCCAGCACCGGACCTGCAAGTTATAGCCCCGGAAAGTCGGGTCTGATTTCTTGTTCCTACACTCAGTCCGACCCCGCCGGCATTCAGGAGCTTCCGCTGATTCATACGGTCGATTTCCACGGAGAATTTTGGTGGAGGCACACTAGAGTCAGCGCTCCTTCATGAAAAGGTGGTCCTGGCTCGATTCGACATCCCAGCCGGGCGTACTGCCCTAATCACGAGGTCTCTAATCTACAGAAAGTGCAACCTGCGCAATCTCACGGGATTCGGCGGCCCCGACTCGACTGACCTCTGATCGGGGTGATTCTTCTTCCTGGCACGTCCCAAGGTGAGTGGTTTCTCCGCGGCACTGACGTTGTCCCCTTGGGGCATCCCAGCAGAGAGTACCATTGTCGGCAAGTTTCTGGTGGCAGACTGCGTGGTCAACGATCCAGACTGCACAGGCTGAAAGCCGGTCTTCCTCGACCTCCCCAGTCCCCCTTTCGCCTGGCCGGCTGAAAGCCCCTCCCTTCATAGAGGTACATTTTGGTTGTAATATTATAATTTTCCCCACCTGAAAGCCAACCCTCTTACGTGAGGCGTAGTTTTGTAACATCGAATCTCAGGCCAAGCTTCATCGACGCAGCGTGCGGGTTGTGAGCCCACTCTTCCCCGCTCGCCCACGTCTCTGGCCCAGGATCGGTGTCTTCACACCGATCAGGTATTTCATGTACCTATCCTGGTTTTGTTTCTTTAGGTAGTATCATTTCTGAGCTCAGCCGGTGAGGAAGAGAGCGCCCAGTCCCATGGCTTCCCGATCCGAGTGGCCACCGCGGATAGAGTGAGGAGAGATCCCCGTGGCCCCCGAGGCACGAAGTCCACCCCGCTATCATGGGTGCTCCCATCCTAGGGAGGGTCATCCCTGCTTGGGTGCACATTCATGAACCGGCGGGGGTTTCACGGCGTTTTCGCGATGGATCGGCGATCTCGGCGCGTGAAATCCTCGGTGGAGGTAGGGAGATAGACCCTCAGCTCGTGTATTTCATTTCCCGCAATTTTGGTAGGCTGTGGTCAGCCGAGCTGGGTTTATTGTGTGTTTTGAGGGAAAATCATGTTTTTAGGGCGTGTGACGATTTCGTCAGATCGAACGCCATTTTCCCACTTGCTTCCTCCCATTTTGGGTTTTGGGACTCGGGGAATGATCCGTGATGTTTTCCCCATCACCTGGGGGTTATCGGGGTGTGGAACTGGGATCCTAGGGCGGGCTCGGTTGGGGTATCCACTGGAATCGGTCGACTGACGCGGGCGGTTCGGTCGACCGATCGGCATTTGCAGGGGGGCCAATTCCGTGTGCGTTCGGTCAACCGACCGTTACCGGTCGGTCGACCCACCGCTGCTGAAGAGGTCAACACAGTGTGGGTGGTTTTAAGTTGACCGGCTCCTGCCTCTCTTGTCCATTTTGGGTCCCGGTCGGTCCGGTTGAGACCCAATAACCGACCCCTGGCCCCATAAGTGTCTCGGGCACCCCGTGCGACTCGTGACCGTGTTTTTGGGCGTCTGGAGGTATTGCTTTGCCCCGATTAGTGTTCCCGTGTGTTTAAGGGTCTGGGCGACCCTCTTGTGGTCCGGTTGTGTTATGTAGACCCCCGGTCGACCCTGTTGCGACCCGGTGGTCGACTTTCGGTCTCGTGAGTGTCCTAGACATCCCTTGGGTTCTGTGACCGTGTTTTTGGGATGTCTGGAGGTACCGTGTTACCTCAATTAGCATGCCTATAGATTGAGAGGGTCCGGGCGACCCTGTGTGTCTGTTTTGGGCTTTTCGTGTCCTCGCTAGATCGAGTCGCTGTGTATCGGCATGAGTGCGTTGGGATTTCCCCCGCACGTCGTGGGTTTCTCCGGAAGGTGGTTTTCGAGTGGGCCATGCTTAAGGCCTTTGACAGTGAGTCCAGTCACCTAGCCTGGGGCTAGGGGTTTCCCACTTTTCCCTGGGAGCGGGAATCGGCTTGGCGGCTTATAAGCTGCCTTGGGAATCATGCTTCTGTGTTTTCTGCGTGGGCCGTGTGTGTGGCCTGTGGACTGTGAGTCCAATTACCCAGCTTGGGGCTAGAGGATTTCGTAGTTCCTTTTTCGAGGGAATGGTCTCGACGGTTGTGAACTACCTCGTGAGTCATCGTGCCGAAGTTTCTGACCCTAGGGTTAGGATAGATTGACGCCGTTGCGCCGTTCGGTGCAACGGTCTTGACCCCGAGTCTTGTGACTAAAGGATTATCAAATTTAGGGAGTCTAAAGGATTGTCCAGATTCCAGTGGCTCGGCATCACTTGATTCTTCACAACTTTCGTGCAGTGTGCGTGAGTGTTTCTCAGAGTTTCTCCTCGGAGAGTGGTCACATCAGTGACTCCCCACTAGTCGTAGCCTTCCGACACGCGTGTGGTCCCACCAGGGAGTGGTGGCGAGGCTTTACCCGAGAGAGACGATTTTTAGGATGGTTACCATGGGGCCCCACGTCTTGCAGCCAGAGTCCGGCTGAGGGGAAAACTAGTCAGAGGGCCTGACCTAGGATGTGTGGTCAATGTGTGCACACGTGGTTGGGGGCAATTGGACCTGCACTGATGAGTGCAACTTCTTGATCGTGGTACTAGTTACGGTATGGTGTCTTTGTCTCGGCCTGGGGCGTCGCAGCGAGACACATGAGGGTATGGACTAAGTCGTTAGTGGACGCATCCGACCTTGCTTCTGGTGGATAGGTACTCCCGTCACGTGAATCGTGACTCTCCTATTTTTGGGTTTTGTTTCCCGACTGCGAGACGTGGTTTCCCTGATAGTTTTCGGTAGTGTTCCCGAGGTAGAGGTCTAGGGTTTCCGGTGAGCGTCACCGAGTGTTTTCCCTAGACGGTGTTAGGTCCACGATTGCGAGGCCGTGATTGTTTCTTCATGCGGTGTAGCCAAAGGTTCTCCCGTTAGTTTGGTAGTACCCCTACTGTGAGATCGGGGCATGTCTTTCCGGTACAGTAGGAGTAGTTGTAGTGCCGAGTTTTAACCGGCCACCGGTTCGCTGTTCCTGCTGTAGTGTTGCTGCTTTCCCTTCTGCTAATGCTGTTACTTTCGGTTGGAGTTCCGCGGGACCCCTACTAAGCCTTTGTTTGGAGGCTCATCCCTACTTTTCAGGTGTGGTGGTTCTTCCTCGAGGTTTAAAAGTGTTGTTCAGAGGTTCTTAGTTGCCAGCTCGCCAGGCCAAGTGTTCACTCGGTGTTGGGTACGTTTCCTGCCTTAGACTGTACTTTTGTTGGATTGGATTTTGCGGTTGTAGTTGTTTATTTATTTCTATTATTTGTTGAATTGTCCTACTTTATTTCCTACTTCTTTGTAGCTCCACACTCTTTTCAGCCCTTCTGAGCCCTCCAACTCGTAGGCGGCGGGCCAGGATTCGAATGGTATGGGGTTCTTCCCGGTATCCGGATCTTGGGTCGCTACAGTTGGTATCAGAGCGTGGTTGTGGACGTACATGGGAATTTAAGATATTCTAGTGATCATAGTCCATAAGGTCCAGTATAGTCGGCAGTTGGCTTAGGGTTTTGTGTTTGTTTTCGGATTGATTTGTTGTTTGAGAGATTAAGTGCACTGCGCGGTGCTGTAAAGGTGGTTACTGTTCGCGGTTTTTTTGCCGGTGTGGGGCCCATGGGACGTGATAGAGAGATTTCTTCCCGATGGGTTGTGGCTCCAGTGGTGCAGCGATGGGTAGAGGTTGCTGGCAGGCGTGTGTCGCTGCGGTGCTGTGTTCAAGGAACCTACGGCGAGGTCAGGTGGCTGGTGAGGATTGCTCGTGATTAAGTGGCCGTGAGCGTGCTCTAAGGGAGCTATTGTAGAGTTTGGCCACTCCAACTTGAGATTTATCTAGCCCCTGAGGTGTTAAGATTGTGGTTTGATGTGTCGGAGCGGGTGCTCTTGTCGAGAATTGTGTTTGGGCGAGTGAAAGATCTTCTGGGTGAGCTGCTGATTAGTCAAGCCTGATTTTCTCATCGTGCTCTGTGGCGTCAGAAGTGACGTGTCGGTCTCAATTGTTTTCATGGATTTTGAGGCAGGATTGGGCAGAGGTGTCCCAATAAGTTCTTGCTCATGTGCTTTTGCGTGTGAATGGATTGTGTTCACCCTGGATTTGGGTTGAGATGGGAAGGTTCTGCGGTGAGTGGGGGACTCGAGGATGAGCATTGGCGGTTATCGATTATGGCTCTGTTGTGGCTCTTGGCGTGGCGTGTTGCAGTTCAAGGAATTGTAGTGATGGTGCATCGAGAGATGTTGTGATTGTGGTCCAACGTGAAACTCGTCGAGTGTGTCGGAGGCGCCGACCTGATGGAAGCAAAGGTTTTCTTGGTGCTGGAAGGTGTTGTTCCCAGCATGCGCGAGGTTCAAGGTCAGGTCGAGTGTGGAGATTTTCCATTGGTCAGAGGCATGTTGGTTTCTCCTTGGGTTGGATGGATCGCATTTGGCTAAGGTTCATTGTCTTGCATTATGTTTCCAGATTTGGTTGGCCTCTGTGTGCAATGAAATCCGTGCGAGACGTGTCCTGTGTTTTGGCAAGGTGGTTGCCTGTGAGAACTCCTACCCAATTCCCTTGTTGTGTGAGGGTGTGTTGGCACTACTTCGGAAGGACGAGTGCCAGTTGGGCGGTGTTCGCAAGAATTCTTCGCTGGTGCTGGAATTTTTCCGATTCGTTATAGATCGGAGCCTGTGGAGTCGCAGAGGGTTGCCTGATTAAGGGAGAGAATTTGTGCTTGGGGTTTGAGGTAATGGAGCATTCCTCACCCTATTTTTTGAGGTTGACCAGCCATGTTGTAGATTGTCAGGATGGCGAGTCCCGAGTTGCCGTGTTGGCTATGCGCGTGGATCAGAGTGCGTGGATCGTAGCATTAGTTGCTACGGGCCGATTACTGAGGATGTGTTGAGCATCGGAGGATTGGTTCCTCGGCATGAGATTGTCTCCGGCGGTGTGAGATGTGTTGTTGCCATGCCGTTGCTTGAGATATTGTGGTTCATGGCACTGTCAGGATGGAGAATTTGGGAAATGTGCTGGCAAGTGCGCCGCATGAGTACCCTGTTCGTGTGTTGGAAGTTGTGTTTGCAGGTGAGATCGTGTTTTGGAGAAGTGATCTCTGAGAGATTATGGGTCCCAGTTGGTGGCTGCGAGTGGCTGGTCAGGTTGATCGAGTGGTCGACCACAGTAAGATATGTATTGCTTGGGGACCCGTGTACATTGGTCATGGTGTTGGCGACTAGGTTGCCGTAATATTGGATGGCACTTTCTTCCCCTAGAGACGTGTGCCATGAATTATCTCGGTGGTGTCCCATGGCTCCATGGTAAGGGCGGAATTGGGATTAGTAGGTGTCCACTTGGATAAATTGAGATGAAGGTTTCGATGAGACAGGATGAAAGAGTGACGCCTGTGGTCGGAGGTTCCGTGTGGGAGTTTGGCATTGGGTGGTGATCCTTAGTCTGGTGACTAGCACGGGAGGATTTCCCTATAAGTCTGAGTCATGTGAGCTGAGGATTGAGGACCCCCGAGTCTTGTCGATTGGTTTTTCCGTGCTCCCCTAGGAGGGTAGAGTTGGCGCAACAATCAAGATCGGATGTGGTGTCCGAGAGGAGTTCTGCTTGAGGCATGCTAATTATCTGTGTCTGAGTCAGCGGATGGCCCATCAAGGTTTGGAATGTGGTTGACGGGTGTTGATTTGTTTTTTAATTAGATTAGATTCCTATCCCGCCCCCTTTTTAAATACATACATGCATAAATATGTGAATCAAAGACAAGGGGGATGAAATGATGGAAATACTAACCGTGATCGCCACCAAGGATTAACAACGCCGCAAGGATGAAGAAAGGAGTGCAACGTCGCCGTGTACCTTGGAACTTAAAGACTTGATCACGCTCGAAACAGGGTGCGGGGAACTTGTGGATTCAAATCTCCTCTCCTTCCAGCCGGCTAGAGGAAGAGGGCCTCACATTGTATTCATGCTCTCCTGCAAAACAAAGATGAAACACAAAGGCAAAGACCCATTAGAACATGCATGTGTAGTATCAATCCTGCAGTGATAAAATAGGGGTAGAAATTGAGGGCAAACTCACCGGGGGAGGGTTTTTAACTCCTGTGGAAGGGTGGAAATAATAGGTGGGTGTGTTGTGCATGCATGAGATTTGAATCACGAGATTTGATTGAGAGAGTAGAGAGAAATCAATGATGCAAAACGGAGAAAAACGCATGTGTAGCAGAAAGTGCAGGAAACTGTAATGATTTGTGATTTTGAGAGGAAGAGAACTAAGAGTGGAGATCATGAAATCAAGCCCAGAAGGATGAAATTGAAAGTTAATACTTCCCTCTTCAAGATGGGGTCAAAGGATTGAGTCGGCGGTGCAGCATGGCTTCGCCCCACGTCCGAAAAGAGCCCCCCGTCGCGACTGTGAACTGGGCAGTTTTTATAGAGTTTTTTAAGAAATCCTCATCTTCTTATCACGATTCCCGGAGATAGAGTCCAAGATAAATCGACTTCTCTGGATCAAACTCGAGATAATACTAAGGACAAGAGATAGGAACAAACAGAGATCAATTCGGAGGAGGATTCTAGAAGATATGGCTCTTGGAAGGTAGCCCCGGAGCCTTATCTGCAGAGTTTTAGTTAAACTAGGATACTTAAATCCTGATCTTGCGACCCATATCCCAAGAGATATTGCCAATAAAAATTTGATTCATATGAACCAAATTCAAGATAATACCAAGGGCTAGAAGTAGGAAAAAACGGAGATCAATTTGGATAAGAATTCAAGAAGTTATGGACTCTTCAAGAGGGCCACGACGCACAAAAACGGAGCAGAGTCCAGCACGAATTGGACTCTCTGGTGCATGTAACGGTCTATCGTAGGACCGCCACATGATGTAACGGACTAGGGTAGGTCCGTCACACTCTGCAGGTCGAACGGGACGATTTCGGGCAAGTTTGGATGTAACGGTCTACTGTAGGACCGTCACATGTGAAGTAACGCATCTATGTAGGGCCGTCACATTGAAGTAACGCATCTACAGTAGACCTTCACATTGATGAAGGCAGATTTCGGGCAGACTACGCGCGACTTTGGAAATTGAAGCATATCTCTCAAACGGTGGAGAATTAGAAAAAGTCGTAAACAGAGAAATTGTAGATAACTGAGAGAGGAACAACTTTCATGAAGAAAGAAATTTGAGAAAATGACTGGAAGAGGGAGAAAATAGGGCTGGAAGAGAGAGGAAAATTCTGGAATGTAGGTGAACAGCACAGTCTGCTGGAAAAATGTGAATAGCTCACAATCGGGGCAGAACTGGACAACGGCGTAGAAGAAGAAGTTGTAGATCTTTGAAAGACGCACAACTTTGATGAAGACAACTTTTTGAAAAGAGGACTGGAAGAAGGTGAAAACGAACCACTTGCAGGACTGCGCAATGAGAGAGAGCCGATTACTTGAGGGAAGCCGGCATAAATGGGCCGAAAGTCGACTTAGAAGCCAGAATTTGAAAAGATAAGCTCCGGGGCTCTAAGAAATCATGATCTCCAAGACTCAAAGGATATGGAATGGTAAAAAATGGGCTCAAAATCCATCCAAGAAAGCTCCAAAACAATGGCTAATTCGGGACATCAAAAAAGATGAATAAGAGAAATGACACAACTTGTGGGCTAAAACGGGTGTCAACAGATGCCCCTCCTTGATGTCCGCTTTGCAAGGGAACGAGCGAAAGCGACGCGGAGGTGAAATGGAAAGGAGATGGAGCAAAAGGGACAGCGACGTGAAATGGAGATGAAGCGGAGATGAAGTGGAGAGAACTGATAATCGGGCATCAAGGCAAAAAGACACCCGTCACAACCAACAAGCGATGGGAATTCTCCCAAAAATGCCGAACTAACCACAAGGAATGATTGAGAACGATGAGACATGTCTGGATAACTAACTAAGGGATGAAAAGGAAACACGACCAACCTCATCGGGGACACAATCCACGGACAATGAGTGGGTCGGAAAGAACACAGCATAAGAGCTGGAAAGGAGAATAAGACTGAGATAAAATCCAGATAGGAATCACACTGGCCAACCAGACCAAGCAGCAAGATCAGAGAAATCGTTCAAATTCAGAGTGGAATGAGGAATCTCTTACCCAAGAGAGCTTAAGTGCAATCAACCATTGCTGAGGAGACATCATTGAATGGATCACAAGGCATGAATGCTCAAAATGACATGATGCATGCTGGGTTAAAATAAAGAAATCATTAAAATGAATGCAAACAAAGATAAAAATAGAAAGTACTCAAGGATAATATTGCTAGATTGAGCCAAGACGGGGTCAAGAGTCTTCCTGCAACCACGGCGTGCGAGACAGAGTCCATCGTCCCCCACCCGACTTAACGAAGCGGCCTATCCAACGATTAACCGTATGTTTTTAGATCATCATCATTTTTGTTAAAGGGGAACATCAGATCCTAGAACACACGGACAACCAGCCGGTCTATGAGAGACTATAATAATGTAGATGCCATATAGTAATGCAACAATGAGAAGGATAGAGAGCCATACCTGACTTACCTGTCAAGTGAAATGGCACCTTTTTGGATTTTTCAGATTTCTACTTTTTATGGATTTTCAAATAAGACAACAACCACATGACATGACGTGATGTGAACCTGAACGAATATGAACATGACATGAACATAACATAATAAGAGAAATATGAATGAAACATGGCACAACAAAACATAACGAAGATGGATGAAACATAACAAATGAACAAATGGCAAGCATACATGCGACTAAAGGCACGGTGGGATAAGACAATACGCACACGGTGGGACAGCACACGCGGTGAGATAAGGACATGGTGGGCCAAAGACACGTGGGATGACAATACCATGGAGGACAACACGTGTGATGAATGATATGGCAGGATGGGGACACGCGTGATAAATGACACGGCAGGACAAAAGATACGACCAATCACGAGAGGACATAGACACATATGACAAGGACACAACAGGACAAAAGATATGGAGGACCATAGACATGATAAAGACAACAAACACATTCTTCAATCAAAGCCCAAGATAAGATGAAACGGAACCGCCAGGTTCAAAATCGTGAGACAATGCCTCTCATGGAAACTCATAAGCAGATAAGCGAAAGCTGAGAAGGCCATAAGCTTCAGAATAGATATTAAAGAGATGAGAATATATCAAAGAATATGCGTAGAGGCAGAGCGAAATGATAGAGCAAGGAAAGCTTGAACCTGCAACCTGCAGCCTGCACACTTAGCAAAAAGATTACGTACCTGTCCTCAAGATAAAAATAACAGGAACAGAAGAGAAGTATTTTAGATTTTTATATTTCTGATTTTTTTGCCATATTCAAATTTTTGGGATTTTTTGACATATTTGATTTCTTTTTTGAATTTTGACATATTTGATTTTTTTTGGAATTTTGACATATTTCATTTGTTTAGATTTTGACAATATCAATCTGCAGCACCCAAAGACAGGCTCGAATTACTGGCCAGGGATCGTCACTCCTCCCCTCTCATTAAAGGCTTCCCTTAAGCAGGGCGTGCGTGTGAGAGTGGCTTACCGTAACCAACTGCCTCTAAAGAACGGTGCCCCTACTAAGGCCATACCCGGGATACAACCCAGCCTAAGAGGGAGAAATAGAAGAAAAATTAGTGACAAGCTTTATGCAGAATGGGAGACATCAGGACTTGAATTCCTTCCAGGGCACTACCCCTCAAAGAGATAGGTCTGTTGCGTCGGGGCTTTGTGTCTTTGATTTTGAGACCCATATTTATCAAGCACGCATACAACCGGGCTCTTGATGTCCCGCGGGGCTTCACCACTCTTGCCATGCCTTTGATTTCATAATCTTCTTTTTGATTCATCATTGATTTTTGACAGCCCTTGTAGGCTAGATATTGCATGAAAGCTCACTTTCGAGGGTCAAGACTGCCCCTATTTGAGACCTCTCTCGTATTGGAGAGCACCTAGGTTGGTCATCTTATCCATCAATCTCTTGCCCCTTGCACTTGGCCGAGCAGAGAAGAGAGAAAGACCTTCGTGCATACCCAAAGTATGGCCAAAGCAACAGCGTTGTTGCACTGGAGGGGTCGGCTATGGCTCGTCGTGTGGTGTGTGAAAAACCCATGCTCAAAGGTCACCCTCAACAATCAAGGAAAGAACTAGACTCCCAGCACGGAGCTATCACCAGGCTAAGGATGCTGCAGAAGCGAACTCATTTTAAATGAACTAAGCAAATTTCTAAAAGCCACTTAACCATGTAAAGGAATAGCATTATAAGCGTGTGCATGAGTAAGAGAGATAACTAGCGAAGATAACATTTTCTTGCACAAAATAATGATACCTTGCAAATCCATAGAGTGGAAGTAGCGTCCTGACGCGATCTTGATCATCGAGCTTCGTTCAGCACGAGCTTTGTATTCCTTGCTTGATAGGACGAAAGGGAGAGGATAGCAAAGGATCAAAGATTCCTCTACACGGAGGAGCGGCAGACACGACACTGGATGAAGAAGGATAAAAAGGAAGAGAGATGAGGGCTAGAACTCCCTCATTAAGGCGTAGAGACCTTGATAACAAGGAACCAATTACAGAAGAAACCAGATTAACCGAGATCAAGGCGGGCTAAAGCCTCGAAAACAGCAAGAGAAATGGCGAAGACCCCGAAATGGAGAAGATGAGAGAATAGAAAGATAGTGAGAGGATTATGGAAAAGGTAAGGGGGAAGAGGAGTGATCATCCGACATGGTTGGAGAAAAGGAACTAGGACCACCCGACAGAGTCGGGGAAGGAGAATGAGAGTCACCCGACAGGGTCGGGGAAAGAGAATGAGAAGTCGAACCCAAGGGTACCGGGGGAGAAGAATCAAAGGAGGACATAGGCTGAGGCCAGGAATGGTGAGGAGATGGAAAGTCTGGAGGTCCCAGATAGGAAAAAGAAGAATGGGGATTCACAGACTCGAGATAGGAGGAGAGAATCGTGGAGGGAGAATTAGGAGAGGGTAGATACACCACCCAGGGGTGGGAACCAAGCAGAAGAAATGATGAGTAAAATGAAGAAGGAAGAGAAGTGGACCCCTGAGTGCACAACTGACGGCCCTTAAACTTACACCGCCGCCTCTTCTTAGTTGATACTTCTTGAACATGGACTCGCCTGGCGCGGGCTCGAATCCTTGGGCACCTTGCCTTGCAACATCTTCTCAAATAGCAAGCCCATCTGGCAGATGGCCTGGCCCGGCTATGAACATACAGCTTCATCAGAGCGGTTGCCCCTAGACTCCCGGAGCTAACAATAGTAGGACGTTCTTGAACAACTAACTCCTCATAATGCTGAATATCATAAAACCATGGAGTCTTGTTACTTGGCACAAGTTGCATGAGATTCGGCAACTCCACTCGGAACTCAGCCTTGAAGCACAACTCCCTTGATGAAAGAGACAGGTGAAGCTAAGGGAGAGTAATACACGGCGTTGACATGGCCAGTTTGCTAATAAACCGAGGAAGATTGCATAACAAGTGCAGAATATCCTTGGAAAGTGTAGAAGATACGGCCAATTGCCCCTTGAACATAGAAACCATAATCTGCTTGGCAGCCGTATGCGTTAGCATAACATGGGTAGAGAACCCTTCTTGGCTTGTCATCTGAATAGCAATAGAGCGAGGAGAAATAATAGCATCAATGGTGAACTCTCCGGCGAGCAAGGAGATTGCCACCGGCCTCGCTCGGGAAGAAATTGGCGTCAACTCAAGGGAACTCTTCTTAGCAACTCTCATCTTTGAAAGTAGAGGCGCACCATCCCCAAAATAACCAGGGACGAGGACACGAACCGGCATCCGACAAATAAAATCCTGAATCTTGAAATGCACGGTCGACACTGAATCATCCTGACTTGGCTCATTGTCTCCCTGGGGATTAGACCCGAGGGGCACCATGGGTAACCTGCACCTGCTCCGTGGGGGATAAGTGGATGGAGGAATGGGGATAGGAATCGGTATAGATGGCATGGAGGTTTCAATGGGAGTGGTGATGTGTTTAGGGGGAGGCAAAGGGGTTGAGATGGTGGCAAGCCTAGGTGCGGACAAAGGTGAAGTCGGAGGTGAGGGTGGAGGTATAGCCTGCTCAGGCCCGAGCCACGATGGTGACGGAGATGGCAAAGGTGGTGGAGATGGTGGAGGTGATGGAAGCACTGGTGGTGGAGACGGGATGATAGTGATGGCAATGAGGATATTGATGAAGATGATGGGGGTAGTGGACATGGAGGTGGAGAGGGTGAAGAGGGAGGTTGTGGTGTCCACCGTCGACGTGTCGATACTACACGTCGAGCGGTGTGAGGGATAGAAGTAGTGGAAGTGGCGGCAAGGGAAGAAGGGGAGGCACTGGCCTGAGCGGAGGCTTGGGTTTGTGGAGGTTGCGGAGATTGGATAGGAGATGGCGGAGGTAATGGAGTAGGTGAGGTAGTAGGTGATGGAGCGAGTGCAGAACTAGATGAGGAATCACAAGGGTGCCCCTAGCCTTGAAGTAAGGGAGACGGCTGCCCCGTCGGCACTTCTTGCTACTGCTGTTGGTTGCGAAGATGTAAAATGACTTTGTGAATAGCGGCCCAGTCAATCCTTTTCTTAGCTTCCAGATCATAAACATAATCCCAGAACTCAGGACAATCCTCAACCAAATGCCCCGGATGGCGGTGAAAATCACAGAACTGAAGCATATCCCCGACTGCGGGTCGACAAGGCACAACCGGAGAGAGCGGCAACGCATGAGTGGCCATCAAAGCCCGAAATATATCGGTGAAACACTCTGGCAACGGAAGATGAGGAGCCTGCTTCAGGCAAGGTGGATGCCGAGGGATATGTAATGGTGGAGAAGGTTGTGGAGTCGGAAGTGGGGGTTGCGTAGGCAGGAGTGCGTGGCTAGTGGTGGAGGGCTTTGGTGATGGCATGTGTGGAATAGGAATTGGGGGTATGTAGACGGCATCTACTTGCTCGGGATGTGGTGTTCCCTTGACCGGAAGTGGAGATGGAGACGGGTATGTGGATGCGGGAGGCTGACTCATGGAAGGTTGATATGCGGAGGCGTATGGGTACGTAGAGGCGGGAGGTTGGTGGAGACTCGAGGAGGGATATGTGGCAGAAGGCTGACTCATGGCAGGCTGACTCATGGGAGTGTAGGGTTGGCATGTGGAGGGTGAAGGTTGATATGTGGAGGTGGATGGTGGAGACTCAAGGTCAATGGAATCTTGCATTTGTTGGTGAATGAAGCGGGCTCGGCTGTATAATTGCTGCCAGGAGGTGATGTTGTTGAGGGCTAAGATGAACCGATACTCGGGCGTGGCATTAGATATCATCATCTTGATTTGCTCTCTTTCTGGAATGTGCCCCGGGACTTGCGCGACAAGGCGACGCCAACGGTCAGCAAAGGTGCAGAACTCCTCGTCGGGCTTCATCATCTCATGGGCCAGATCTACCATAGAATACTTGGGCCCAACCTGGTCTTGATACTGCTGAATAAACTTTTCTTGAACGGCTTGAAAACTCACAACTTGCTCTTGCGGAAGAGAGAAGAACCAATCCCGAGCCGGGCCTTCCAATGACAGACCAAACAGATAAGCCATCAAGTGTTGGTCATGTCGAAATTGGGCCGACTCATAAACGAACTCCTTCAAGTGCACATATGGGTCACCAACTCCACTATAACGGCGATATGCGGGAATTTGTGAAGATGGCGGAAGCCGAAGACCTTGAAATGCGAATGGGATACTCAAGGAGGATTTGGGATTGATCCGGCATTGAAGCTCATCAAGCTGGCGTTGGGTTTGAGCAATCATCTCCTGGGTAGGGAGAGATCGAGAAGAATATGGGCCAACTTGAGCAAGAGGGTGTGAATTAGGACCAGGAGCATGGTATTGGGCCGAATAAGAGGATCCGGGCTGAGAATAAGAAGGGCCCATTCCGGGAATGGAAGGATATGTGGGCCTGGAAGAAGCATGAGCATAAGGACCCATTGGGCTGGCAGCAACATGGGCAGAAGGATGAGGCCCATTAGGAGAATAAGTCCCATTAGTAATTGGGCCAGCAACATATGAAGGAGAAGGAGGAGGCCCATGAATAGAAGATGGCCCATTATGAGAAGAAGGTCCATGAAGATGAGATGCAATAAGACGTTGGGCTTGGGCCGGGTCCATTTGGTGAACAAGGCTTGAAAGATGGGCCATGAGATTAGCCTGTTCCTTGGATGGATCAGAAGGGCCACGGGAAGATGGGCCCGTGTGGGAAGAGGATTCCACACGGGAATAAGAAGAAGATTGGGAAAAAGAATGATACAAGGGGTTAGAATACTGCTCCATGAGGGCAAATGGAGACTTAATACATGGAGATCAAGGATAATACAAATGGGGAAGCAATGGCTTAATGGGCTTGAGAACAAGGGGGGGCCAACCCACTAATGCAAGGATGAATGGACAACGGACCACGGGACAATGGACTAGACAATGGACACACAAAATTGGCTAAGCTAAATGGGCCTAACAACAACAAAATATGTGGATGATGAAAGAATGCAACACAAAAATCACTAATGAGCTTGGACAAGCCCAATCAACACGAACAATGCAATGTGAGAGTCTTCACCCAAGTCAAATAAGTTAATATGATGGGAAATCTTTTAGGGGTTTCAATAGACCTTTTAATTATTTGAATTAATAACAATTCCCTCAAGATAGGAATCCCATGGGAATAATGTCCAATCTTTGGGTTGACTAAGGCTAACTCCCTCACACTTATGCAAATGCAAGCCTAAAGGGGTGGAAAGGTACAACCGGCCCGGCGTCCGTGTGGGAATCCACGGCTCACGGGGACTTATGGAGGTCCTTGATGTGTTTTCCTGGTCGGCTCCAAGGAATATGGAGACGAGAGGTCCACGCACCAAGGTAGGAAATGCAACTATGATATGCAATGTATAGGCCTATGTGCACCGGAGTGCATGCAAATTCTAGCTTAAAACTAGAAAATCAAGACTAGATTAAACTATGCAAACATGATCCAACAAAAACAAATAGTATATGGATGGAAAGACAATACAAAGGTCTACACAACGGGCCCAAGAACAGATCAATCTGACCCCGGGAGGTCAATCAAATCACTGAGTAAAGATGCCCCCGTGAACCTATGCGCAGACCACATGCAGATTTTATGGACAAAATGCTAAAATGATGACAATTCTTAACTAAGCAAATGAGACCCAAATGATGCAAATAAGCTATGGATGGAAAGACAATACAAAGGACTATCCAATGGAACAAAAATTAGTGCAATCAGACACCGGGAAGGCAGTCAAATCACTGAGTAAAGATGTACCTGTGAACCTGTCCCAGAGCTTGCCTGCAGAACTTATGCATAAAACTCAAAAAGTTGGACAATATTAGAATATTCAAATGTTAACTAAATGATGCAAATAATATATGGATGGAAAGACAATACAAAGGGCTATCCAACGCAACAAGAATCAGCTCAATCGGACTCCGGGATCAAAAGTTATGCCTCGATGAACACGGCCCTGTGAGCATGCACGCAAGACTGCCAGAAGCCGTGTAACGGTCTACCAAAGGACCGTTACATGCATGTGACGGTCTACTGCAGGACCGTCACACTACCAGAGCCCTTAAAACACCAAAAATAGTTGGAGAATGGAAGAAATATCACCTAAACATGAACATGCACCCACCCAACCTACAAAAGAGCATGAAAACAAGCGTGATGGGCATTCTTGTCCCACCGTGATCGCCAAAAAACTGTTGATTTATTTTTTAATTAGATTAGATTCCTATCCCGCCCCCTTTTTAAATACATACATGCATAAATATGTGAATCAAAGACAAGGGGGATGAAAGGATGGAAATACTAACCGTGATCGCCACCAAGGATTAACAACGCCGCAAGGATGAAGAAAGGAGTGTAATGGCGCCGTGTACCTTGGAACTTAAAGACTTGATCGCGCTCGAAACGGGGTGCGGGGAACTTGTGGATTCAAACCTCCTCTCCTTCCAGCCGGCTAGAGGAAGAGGGCCTCACATTGTATTCATGCTCTCCTGCAAAACAAAGATGAAACACAAAGGCAAAGACCCATTAGAACATGCATGTGTAGTATCAATCCCGCAGTGATAAAATAGGGGTAAAAATTGAGGGCAAACTCACCGAGGGAGGGTTTTTAACCCCTGTGGAAGGGTGGAAATAATAGGTGGGTGTGTTGTGCATGCATGAGATTTGAAATCATGAGATTTGATTGAGAGAGTAAAGAGAAATCAATGATGCAAAACGGAGAAAAACGCATGTGTAGCAGAAAGTGCAGGAAACTGTGATGATTTGTGATTTTGAGAGGAAGAGAACTAAGAGTGGAGATCATGAAATCAAGCCCAGAAGGATGAAATTGAAAGTTAATACTTCCCTCTTCAAGATGGGGTCGAAGGATTGAGTCGGCGGTGCAGCATGGCTTCACCCCACGTCCGAAAAGAGCCCCCCGTCGCGACTGCGAACTGGGCAATTTTTATAGAGTTTTTTAAGAAATCCTCATCTTCTTATCACGATTCCCGGAGATAGAGTCCAAGATAAATCGATTTCTCTGGATCAAACTCGAGATAATACTAAGGACAAGAGATAGGAACAAACGGGGATCAATTCGGAGGAGGATTCTAGAAGATATGGCTCTTGGAAGGTAGCCCCGGAGCCTTATCTGCAGAGTTTTAGTTGAACTAGGATACTTAAATCCTGATCTTGCGACCCAGATCCCAAGAGATATTGCCAATAAAAATTTGATTCCTATGAACCAAATTCAAGATAATACCAAGGGCTAGAAGTAGGAAAAAATGGGGATCAATTTGGATAAGAATTCAAGAAGTTATGGACTCTTCAAGAGGGCCACGGCGCACAAAAACGGAGCAGAGTCCAGCACGAATTGGACTCTCTGGTGCATGTAACGGTCTATCGTAGGACCGCCACATGATGTAACGGACTAGGGTAGGTCCGTCACACTCTGGAGGTCGAACGAGACGATTTCGGGCAAGTTTGGATGTAACGGTCTACTGTAGGACCGTCACATGTGAAGTAATGCATCTATGTAGGGCCGTCACATTGAAGTAACGCATCTACAGTAGACCTTCATATTGATGAAGGCAGATTCCGGGCAGACTGCGCGCGACTTTGGAAATTGAAGCATATCTCTCAAACGGTGGAGAATTAGAAAAAGTCGTAAACAGAGAAATTGTAGATAACTGAGAGAGGAACAACTTTCATGAAGAAAGAAATTTGAGAAAATGATTGGAAGAGGGAGAAAATAGGGCTGGAAGAGAGAGAAAAATTCTGGAATGTAGGTGAACAGCATAGTCTGCTGGAAAAATGTGAATAGCTCACAATCGGGGCAGAACTGGATAACGGCGTAGAAGAAGAAGTTGTAGATCTTTGAAAGACGCACAACTTTGATGAAGACAACTTTTTGAAAAGAGGATTGGAAGAAGGTGAAAACGAACCACTTGGAGGACTGCGCAATGAGAGAGAGCCGATTACTTGAGGGAAGCCGGCATAAATGGGCCGAAAGTCGACTTAGAAGCCGGAATTTGAAAAGATAAGCTCCGGGGCTCTAAGAAATCATGATCTCCAAGACTCAAAGGATATGGAATGGTAAAAATATGGGCTCAAAATCCATCCCAGAAAGCTCTAAAACAATGGCTAATTCGGGACATCAAAAAAGATGAATAAGAGAAATGACACAACTTGTGGGCTAAAACGGGTGTCAACAACGGGCTGGTGAAGGGCCTGGCAAGAGGATGTTGAGCAAGAGAAGGGTTTCCTGTTGACAAGCAGCCGGTGACCGGTGTGTGGTCTTTCACAGACAGAGGATGCTGGTGGTTATACATTGAGAACGGTGAGAGCCGTGCATTATTGAGGCCTCTGGTGGCCGTTTCCGTGATGTGCTTTTCCTGATGAGGTCGGGGCTTTGTCAAAGTTTGTCTTCTGGCAGAGTTGGCATAGTGATGTGGCTGGCGTTCGGCTTGCCAAGTGAGAGATGATTCTTGGCGCTGAGCCGATGATTTGGTGGCAGTCTACGGAGGTGGCTGCGTAAACTGATAAGACTCTATATTGGTTGTCCCTTGAGCAAGGCATGAGACCAGTCAGCTAGTTGTGAAGTTGATGTTCATTGGTCTGCTGAGTATGAGGTCTTATCGGTAGCTATCCCTCGTTACGAGGATTGCGTTTCCTCGGTGCGCGAGGCGTTGGCAGCAGTGCCTTGATTGGTATTTTGAGGTGGCGGAGGTGTGCTGGGCCTGTACCCCCCTTTTGGGTGATGTGCCTACTCTGATGATCATTGTATGCCATGAGTATCGAGCGAGGCACGTCATTCGTGATCAAGGTCTGGCTGCGCCTCAAGAGTGGTGTTCTCGTGAGAATCGAGGTTGGTTCGGGGCTTTGACCGCGTTGTCAGTTGATTAATGTGTTCTCCCCCTCTGTCTCTATGTTTGTCATGAATTTCGAGGATGAAATTTGTTTAAGGGGGGAGGGCTGTAATGCCCTGAGTTTTCTGGATATTTCTCGGATCAGGATCTGTGGGTTTCGGATCGTCTTTTCGCGGGTTGCGGATCGCGTCCGAGTGAACTTCGGACTTTCTATACCGGATTATAGGACTCATTGGTGGTGTGCCTGTGAATTTCTTTGGGTCTGCGGCATTGTGAGGAGCACGCCGGTAATTTTCTAGAATTTTTAGAGCGCCTTTGTGGGTCTCGGGTCACGTTTTAGGTTTTACGTGTGTTTTTGGCTGACGGACCTTCGGAACCCCGTGTAGGGTGAACCGTTGTGTTCTCCGACTCTGGGACATTGCAGGGGCGTTGTGCATTTTTCGAAGATCGCGGGGAGTATTTTTTCCTAATTTTATATTTTCTAGATTTTAAAAATCCCAAATTTTCCTTTATAGATAACCCCTCACCCCCCTCTCTCTCCCCATTCTCTCATTCTCTCCCTCTCTCTTCTCTTTCTCTCCCCCTCTCCCTCGGGTGGCCGACGGTGGCAGAGGAGAGTGAGACGGCGAGGTGGCAAGGTGAGGAACGAGGAACGGGTCGAGGATTGAGGGTCGATGGCGTGACGAAGCTCGGGTGCACGTTCATGAACCGGCGGGGGTTTCGCGGCGTTTTCACGATGGATCGGCGATCTCGGCGCGTGAAATCTTCGGTGGAGGTAGGGAGATGGACCCTCAACTCATCTATTTCATTTCTCACGATTTTGGTAGACCGTGGTGAGCCGAGTGGCGTTTACTACGCATTTTGGGGGGAAATCACATTTCTGGGGCGTGTGACGATTTCATCAGATCGAATGCCGTTTTCCCGCTTTCTTCCTCCCATTTTGGGTTTTGGGACTCGGGGAATGATCCCCGACATTTTCCCCATCACCTGGGGTTGATCGGGGCATGGAATCGGGATCCTAGGGTGAGCTCGATTAGGGTTTCCGTCGGAATCGATCGACCGATGCAGGCGGTTCGGTCGACCGATCGGCTTTCGCAGGGGGGCCGAATCCATGTGCATTCGGTTGACCGACCGCGGCCAGCCGGTCGACCGACCGCTGCCGGCCGGTCGATCGACCGCTGCTAAAGAGGTAGACACAGTAGCGCTACGTCGACGCTACCTGGCCTCATCGGTCGACTGACTGGGTCAGTTCGGACGATCGACCGGCGTGGGTGGTTTTGAGTTGACCGGCTCATGCCTCTCTTGTCCGTTTTAGGTCCCGGTTGGTCCGGTTGAGACCCAATAACTGACCTCTGGCCCGGTAAGTGTCTCGGGCACCCCGTGGGACTCGTGACCATGTTTTTGGGTGTCTAGAGGTATCACTTTACCTCGATTAGTGTTCCCATGGGTTTAAGGGTCCAGGCAACCCTCTTATGCTCCGGTGGTGTTATGTAGACCCCCAGTTGACCCGGTTGTGACCCGGTGGTCGACCTTCGGCCTCGTGAGTGTCCCAGACATCCCTTGACTATTGTGACCATGTTTCTGGGATGTTTGGAGTTACCGTGTTACCTCAATTAGCGTGCCCACAGATTTAGAGGGTCTGTGCGACCTTGTCTGTGTGTTTCGGGCTTTTCGTGTCCTCGCTACATCGAGTCGCTGCGTATCGGCATGAGTGCGGTGGGATTTCCCCCGCACGTTGTGGGTTTCTCCGGAAGGTGGTTTCTGAGTGGACCATACGTAAGGCCTTGGACCGCGAGTCCAGTCACCCAGCCTAGAGCTGGGGGTTTCCCGCTTTTCCCTGGGAGGGAGAATCGACTTGGCAGCTTGTGAGCTGCCTTGGGAATCGTGCTTTTGTGTTTTCTGCGTGGGCCGTGTGTATGGCCTGTGGACTGTGAATCCAATTACCCAGCCTGGGGCTGGAGGGTTTTTTAGTTCCCTTTTCGAGGGAATGGTCTCGACGGTTATGAACTACCTCGTGAGTCATCGTGCATAAGTTTCTGACCTTAGGGTTAGGACAGATTGACGGTGTGGGGCCGTTCAGTGCAACGGTCTTGACCCCGAGTCTTGTGACTCAAGGATCGTCAGATTTAATGAGTCTAGAGGACTGTCTAGAGTCCAATGGCTCGGCGCCACTTAGTTCTTCATGACTTTCGAGCAGGGTGCGTGCGTGTTTCTCAGAGTTTCTCCTCAAAGAGTGGCCACATCAGTGACTCCCCACTAGTCGTAGCCTTCCGACACGTGTGTGGTCCCACCAGGGACTGGTGGGGAGGCTTTACCCGAGAGAGACAATTTTTAGGCTAGTTACCGTAGGGCCCCACGTCTTGCAGCCAGAGTCTGGCTGAGGGGAAAACCAGTCAGAGGGCCTGACCTAGGACGCATGGTCAGTGTGTGAACACGTGGTTGAGGGCAGCTGGACCCGCACTGACGAGCGTGACCCCAGCTAGTTCTTGTTCGTGGTATTGGTTACTGTATAGTGTCTTTGTCTCCGCCTGGGGCATCGCAGCAAGACACCTGAGGATATGGACTAAGTCATCAATGGACGCATCTGGCCTTGCTTCTGGTGGGCAGGTGCTCCTGTCACGTGAATCGTGACTCTCCTATTTTCGGGTTTTGTTTCCCGAATGCAAGACGTGGTTTCCCTGATAGTTTCAGGAGTGTTCCCGAGGTAGAGGTCTAGAGTTTTCGGTGAGCGTCACCGAGGGTTTTCCCTAGACGGTGTTAGGTCCACGACTACGAGGTCATGATTGTTTCTTCTGGCGGCGTAGCCAGAGGTTCTCCCATTAGTTCGGTAGTCCCTTGACTGTGAGATCGGGGCGCGTCTTTCTGGTATAGTAGGAGTAGCTGTAGTGCCGAGTTTTAACCGGCCACCGATTCGCTGTTCCTGCTGTAGTTGTTGCTGCTTTCTTTTCTGCTACCGCTATTATTTTCGATTGGGGTTCCGCAGGACCCCTATTGAGCCTTTGTTTGGAGGCTCATCCATACTTTTCAGGTGTGGCGATTCTTCCTCGATGTTTGAGGGTGTTGTTCGAAGGTTCTTAGTTGCCAGCTCGTCGAGCCGAGTGTTTACTCGGTGTTAGGTATGTTTCTTGCCTTAGATTGTACTTTTATTGGACTGGACTCTGATGTTGTAGTTATTTATTTATTTCTATTAATTTTTGAATTGTCCTACTTTATTTTCTATTTCTTTGTACCTCCACACTCCTTTCAGCCCTTCCGAGCCCTCCAGCTCGTGGGCGACGGGCCAGGATTCGAATGGTATCGGGTTCTTCCCGATATCTGGATCTTGGGTCGCTACACGAACCATCCCATGGAGGATAATGTCCCATCTCCCTTTAACCGATCACTCGTTAGGGAACTCATAATGTGGGAGTCTATAGTGGAAGACTTTACTATCCCATGTTATTCCTTCTTTGATCCCTTTTGGGAATCATGGCACGAACCTAACTCCGTCCCCTCCTGCTCCACTGTCAATCACATCACCTCCCACACCCACACCCACATGTCCTTTGAACCCAACACCCATCCTTGGGATTGAACTCTATGCCTATCTACGGCCGGTCCCAATCGAGGAACGCACCATGTCATTAGTTCTGTCAGTTGGCATGGGCCCAACCCACATTAGAGAACTTGTAGAGTGGACTTTCATTTGTCAAGGGATAGAAGAGACCTACCTTACCAAGAACCTACCCATTTATGATCCCTTTGACCCATTCTATTGGGAACCTCTAAAGCCACCAACCCCAATCCAACCCTTCCAAGAAGCCCATTGTGTTACCCCTCCCCAGGTCGGTTACGCAAGGAGCGATCCATTCCCATCTTTACTGGCACCCCCACACATGAGTTCACTTAGGAAGAGCCATGTCATGTGGATTGAATTGCATGCATCACTATGCTCATCGTCATATTGGGGTAGAGAAATCCACAAGTTCGGTTGTCAGGTTCTCCTGTGATAGTCAAGATTGATAAAATCACCTTTGGATGCCCAAGTCTATCGAGGTCTAACAAAGTTGATGGAGGCCACAGGCATTTTCACATATGGGTGTCCTAGTCCCCCGGCACTAGTCAAGCTCTTGCATGATAGGCTCATATGTGGATGTCCCGACCCTCCTATGTTAGTCAAAGTCAATGAGGAGTCCATGCATGATAGGTCCAAGTTTGGCTACCCTGGCCCACCCATAGAAGCCTTGTGTCCGACATGTCGAGAGGTTGCATGCTTGCAAGCACATAAACAAAGGCAACAAGATTTGTAAAAGGCAAATTGATACCCGCAGAGGAAACCAAGAATTTCAAAAGGTGACTATCTGATGGTCAGGACAGAGAGGCTCTTCTGTGGAACTACCTCTAAACTTGGGGCTTGAGGAACTGAACCTTTTAAGGTCTTGAGGCGTTCGGGCACAAATACCTATGAGATGGCCCTCCCGAATGAATTCGGAGTCAACCCAAGTTTCAGTGTGGCGGACCTTGAGCCCTACAAGCGCCTCGTGGTGGTACCCAGCAAGGATTTTGAGCCCATCCCCACTTTTGTGAGTGACCACATCCAAGATAGTCCACTTCTAAC
The DNA here is from genome assembly GCA_022559845.1 of Amorphophallus konjac. NCBI lineage: Eukaryota > Viridiplantae > Streptophyta > Magnoliopsida > Alismatales > Araceae > Amorphophallus > Amorphophallus konjac. The sequence continues at coordinate 189,309,955 of CM040126.1, read as the reverse complement.
CTGGAGAGCCCAGTGAAAGCAAAAAGATGTGATACTGAATGAATAGACTATCACCACCAGGATTAAGGTATACCAGCGATACCTTGTGAGGTGGAAGGGCTAGCCCCGTCGGATGACACATGGGCGAGCCAGAAGGTCCTGCGGCAGTGCTATCCGAGCAGGGTGGACCATTACTCGACAGGGTCGAGTTTTTCGCACCCCTGGGGTGTGATGAGGACATCGTCAATTGTCCAGCTCACACGGCCCGTCCCATTACCCCGAGAGAGTGTCCAGCATGGAGTAGGAGCTTATCTTCCAGTCGTATAATCTAATTTTTACTTTATTTGAGTCATATCTATTTAATCTTTCTTTATTTGAGTCAGTTAATTAGGTTAATGGTTCATTAGAGTAGCAATTGGTGTCTATTGGGCCCAATTAGCAGGCTAGGCCCAGGGGCACCCCCTCCTGGACTGGGTTGGTCATTTGTTCAGATGTCAGGGGTAGTTTTGTCTTGTAAAAGTGCGATGCCTATAAATAGGACCCCATCCCACTCAATTGTAGCAATTTTGATGCATGAATGAAATTTGAATTTCCTTGAGACATTTCTTCCGCCCCAAGGAGTGGATTCTCCTACTCTCTCCCTCTCTCTCCCTCTCTCCCTAGGCTGTGCCACTTTCTCTCTCCTCTCCTTTCTCCCTCTAGGCTACGCCCCCCTCCACTCTCTCCCTTCCACATCATCCTCCACCTCAGCCCCACCCCTCCACATCAACAAGAGACCCCTCACTTCCCCATAAACCCATAACTCACCCTCATTAACTCCACCAACCCCTAGGCACCCTTTCACTATCCCAAGCAACCCTCCCACCTCCCAAGAGAGAATCCTACCTCCCATAGCACCCCTTCACTCCCCAACACACCCCTCTGCATTCCCAAGACCCCCATTGATCACCACCATTAACCAAAATTCAAACTAGGGAGAGATCTCTCTCCCCTAGCCCATTTGCGCCCCTCTCTCTCTCACCCTTGGCAGACCTGCAACCTCCTCCTCCTCCCCTACTAGCTTCGCCCCCCCAGCCCTCTCCTCCACCCTACAGCTTGTTCTCAACCTCTCCCACTTCCCCTCTCATCCAGGAAACCTCCCCCACTCCTCTCCACCTCGTCCTCCCCCTCATCTCCTCCTTTCCCACTCTCTATCATCTTCTGTCTCCCAGTTTACAGAGGCAGCAGAACCGCCAGCAAGTTACAGCATCGCCCACGTTGTCCTGAGGATCTCTTCCTGTCCAGCCCAGCATCATAGATATACTCCGAGCAAGATTCGCTACAGTTGCTCGTGCACTCACATCCGACGTCGGAGTTGTTCGAGGGAGCCTTTCTCGTCCGACTGCGCGAGCAGACTCCGGTAAGCGACCAGAACGACTTGCAGAAGGTGCCACAGCTTCCTCCCACCTCTTATGTCTATTCACTTTGGTAGAGATCAACTAGAGTCATCTAGATTTCATTAAGGACCGGTCTCGCTCCATTTAGAGTCCCCGTCCGAGAGTACTGCCCTGGAAGCTGACCCTATTTAGCAGGCCGACCGGACTGCGCCCCAGCAAGATGGTCGATGACAGAAGGTGCCATGGCTTCCTCCCACCTCTTCTGATGTTGTCCTTGGGTAGAGTTCATCTTGGGCCTTCCAGATACCATCCAAGGCTGGTCTCACTCCGATCCGATCACCCAGCTAAGAGCTTCATCCCCGATAAGGCGTCTCTATCCAACCGGCGGCCACGACTGCACGATCTCACGAGAACGGACGGTACCAGCACTCCTCAAGTCAGAACGTGACCATTCTGACTCCGGCTCATTCTTGAGACATCCCTCTTAGCTTTGAGGCCAGTCCCAACTTGATCCATCACCGTACCTACAAGTTATAGCCCCGGTAAGTCGGGCCTTATTTCTTGTTCCTACACTCAGTCCAACCCTGTCGACGTTTAGGAGCTGTCGCTGATTCATCCGATCGTGTTCCATGGAGATTTTTGGTGGAGGCACCCTAGAGTCATCCCTCTTTCAAGCAAAAGTGGTCCTGGCTCAATTCGGCATTCCAGCCGGGCGTACTACCCCAATCACGAGGCCTCTAATCTGTAGAAAGTGTAACCTACGCAGACTCGCGGGATTCGACGGCCCTGACTCGACTGACCTCTAACCGAGGTGATTCTTCTTCCTAGTGCATCCCAAGGCGAGTGGTTTCCCCGTGGCACCGACCTCGTCCCCTTCGAGCATCCCAGTAGAGAGTACCATTGTCGGCAAGTCGCTGGTGACAGACTGCGTGATCAGCGAGCCAGATTGCACAGACTGAAAGCCGGTCTTCCTCAACCTCCCCCGTCCCCCTTTTGCCTAGCCGGCTGAAAGCCCCTCCCTGCATGGAGGTACATTTTCATTGTAATATAATTTTCCCCACCTCGAAGCCAACCCTCTTGCGTGAGGCGTAGTTTTGTAACATCGAATCTTAGGCCATGCTTCATCGGCGCAGCGTGCGGGTTGCGAGCCCACGCTTCCCGCTCGCCCATGTCTCTAGCTCGGCATCGGTGTCTTCACATCGATCAGGTATTCGTTGCACTCTCCCTAGTTTCATTTTTTCAGTTAGTATCATTTCTAAGCTTAGTCAGTGAGGAAGAGAGTGCCAGGCCCCGTGGCTTCCCGATCACAAGTGGCCACCGCGGATAGAGTGAGGAGAGAGCCCCGTGACCCCTGAGGCACGAAGTCCGCCCCACTGTCGTGGGTGCTCCCATCCTAAAGAGGGTCATGAAAGGCTGAGATATCGCCCCATAATCGCAGGGTTCAGGCCCTCGGCCCCCACCCTACCAACATATAGTCACCAAGGGAAAGGGTTGCGCTGCGAATTCGGTCCGCCAACATCGAGTTCGCCTACTTGTATGTATGCTTGCAAGTCTAGGTCCAAGGTGCATTGAGTCATCCCGTGGCATAGTAGGTTGTGCCACAACATTGACCTTCCAAAATAATAATGAATTCACGTCTGCCGTCCTACTGTGGTTTTAAAGTCCCGTCTTGACCCATGGACGTGTATTCCCTTGCCTTTTTTTGAGATTTTAATTCCCACCAAAATTCGTAGAAAATCTTAATTTGCATCAGCCTTCCTGGACGTGAATTTCTTTCTAATTTCGGTAATTTCTAAAATTTTCATATTTAATTCTGGAATTGGCAGCTGGCAGATTGACACAAATTTAATTGGTGCCCACTGTGTTGGACGCAAATTCTGACAGAATTCCGAACTTGATAGCAGCCCTTCATTTCCTCCTTTTGAGCTCCTTTTCCACTTGGGAAAGGGTTCCTATGGCTTTCTAAGGTTGGGAGGACACTTGACATATGAATATCTTCTTCCAAATCCAAATAAAACTAGATTTTATATTTTTCATGGAATTAAACATATGAATTTCTCTCCTATAAATAGGACCCCCCTCTCCCTTGTTCATGAGGCTGAACAATTGATCTAAGGGGAGGTGTTGTTGGACCGAGGGCTCAAGGAGAGAGTCTCCCATGCACTTCAAAAGCCACATCACATTGGAGGCTTCTTCCTCATTGAAGATCTAAAGCCCCTCCTTGAAGAAAAACCCAATAAGCTTACTTCTTCCCTATCTACTTTCATTTGATTTAACATTTGCATGCATCATACTTCTTTCTTTTATTTCTTTTTATCTCAACCATGTTGAGATCCTCCAAATTGTGCAACACTTACACCCTCCCTCATCACATCTTATCTTTTTCATACCCTTTGCATAGGGGTTTTAAAGGCCAACACCAACAAGGTGTGTCTTATTCCATGCTTCATGTTTATCTTATATTAAGCATTTGATGCTACACACTTGATCTCTAATTCCATATCTTTTGTTGGTTGTTGTCTCTTTTGCAACGGTAATCTTAAGAAGAACTCTTTTCATCGGCCGGCTGATTGGAAGAGAAGGTGGACCTCACATCTCCCTGCTTCTAAAAAGGTATTTTTCACGATCTCTCCTTTTCCTTTATTGTTAATATCATTCAAGGCCTGCGAATCTCTAGCGATCACATCTTTCCTATTAGCACCTGTGCATGCTCCCTCTCCCTCTCCTTCCCCTTCCACCATCTTTTCTTTCTTTCTTTCTCCCATTATAATTAATTTTTAATTCTTTTTGTAGATTTTCCTTAAGATCTACAAATTGGCGATCACGGTGGGACAACCTTTATTTTTCTTTGATTACTCTTCTCCGTTTGGCACCCACATGTGCCATGTCACGTCCCGAGCTTTTAGTACATCAGAAGATGATTTTGGGAACGTGAACAGCCAACTAGTACGCCTCGAGCAAGCAATATAATCAGAGCGTAAGACAATCACATAAAAGTAATTACACAAGTAATTCACTAAAAACCTTCAACTTTATTCCTTCATGAAGCAATTCCCAAAGTACATAAGATTTTTGATTCTCATTGCTAGACTCAAAAAAAAAATTTACATCATGACTCGACTAGATATTTAATAGCTAAGGCTTCTCTCGTATCATTGAACCATCCATCGCTCTCGGATCCATCACTTGAGTTATCTAAATCCGTCCCACTAGAACTTCCTGAAAAATGTTGGAAAGTAGGGTAATGAGCACACTTGCACAGTAGGTATCTTCGTATCAACATGAAGGCAAGTTTAAGTAATTCACATTTTAGCTCTAGAGAATAAGATAAATCATGCAGATACGATGAATAATGCAAATAAAACCAAAGTAACAAGACATGATCAAGGCTGAGATATGAGACTATGTGTAGTGACCCAGAATTTATATAAATAATTTTATATTATAAATGGAATTTTCTAGAATTTATTAGGAATTTATAAGGGCTAAATAGATTAATAAACGGATTATTGAACTAATAAATGGGTTATAAGGCCCAATGGTGTTAAATAATTAGCCTAGCCTATTCAATTAAGACTCAAAAGGTTTAAGGACCAAGCCCATTAAGTTTGGTCCATATTCTAGAATGTTATTTAGTCTATTCACGAATTTTAAAGATAAATACTATTTTTATAGATAATTATATAGATAAAACGAATAAAAGAGTTTTATTAAATTGAAACTCTACACACGTTGGACGTAACGGTCTATCAGGCGACCGCTACAGTGATGTAACGCACCTAGACACGACCGTTACACCCTGCTGATTCTGTAAGTTGAAGAACTTATAAAAAGATTGGATCTTTAGGATCCTATCTACTAAGAGGCCTAATTAGAATGATGTGTAAGGTTGTTAAGAACTCTTAGAGATCAGGTATTGGCTAACTAAGGACTCTAGAATTGATCTAATCCTTGAACCCTAGCCAAATCTCTATAAATAGGACCCAGTTCTGAACTGAGCGACCCTTACTTTTGGCTCGTGAAGAATCAAGGTAAGGAGATAGAATTTCGGGTAAGTCCTTTGAAACTTTTTGTTTATAAAAGGTCTAACAACTCCCAAAATTTCATGTTAGGAGATCAAGTAACCAAGGAGATAAGGGCTTCTAAAGTCGCTGATTCTGTCATAGCAGCCCAGGATTCAGAGCAAAGGACCACTGAAGATCAAGGAATAAGGATGCCTAAACGAGGTAATTAGAGTTCGATGTTTTAGAACTTTTGTTCCCCTTAGATTAATCTTCGTACCCTCCAAATTTCACCTCTTTAGGTCAAGGGATTGAAGAGTTAGGGAAACGTGAAGTTGCTGAAAAACTATAGGAAGAGGAGAACTAGGGCGTATCTTGAAGACCCAAATTGGAAGTATAAAACCCAGGGAAACCGTAGGTCATCTCATGAACAACAAAAAGATCTCGTTAGGGATAAAAGTCCTCTGATTTGACTTGATTTCATGCATTATAGATTGTGAATTTCATGTTTTAGTAAGTTCATGCATACATGCATACCTTTAGCCTAACCAAAGATAAAAGATACCATCTTGTTTATTCACTGCGACCTATGCATATACATGGCCTTTACTTCATTTATTATGACTAGACTAGTTAGTGATTATGATTCTTCTTGCATGGACATAATTTCTTATCTTTACTGTCAGCAGAAGCTCTGACGGATGAGGGTAGGACCGTCACATTACTGTAACGGCCTTACGATAAGCCGTCACACTCACTGTTGTATTTAAATTGTTCTGTTGTCTCTAACGCACCATAGTAGGAGCGTTACCATACTTTAAGGGTCCCTCGACAAACCATCACATGGACTGTAATGCACCTATGCTAGACCGTTAGAACACTGTTTTCTGTCAAATCGAGACGGAATGGAAATTAGTCAAGTCTACTTATAGATAAGCCTAGTTATCTAAGTTTTAACCTGATATCATGACTTTGAGTTTACTTATTGATTCATGATAGGAATTACATGATTACAAGCATTTGAAGTTATTTTGAGTTATGTTAATTTCATTGACTAATACTTTATAATTGTATTTAATTTATGATGTCAAAAGATGTATTGACGGAGTTTTATCATGGTTTTACACCGTTTCACGGTCTTTTCTATCTATAGAGTCATTTTCTCTAAAGTGCATGGCATATATTCTGGTATATGGCTATTGGTTCACACTTTGCACTATAGGAACATTATCTTGAACATGAGGACCTCTCTATTGGATATTCCTTCCAATGGACTAGGAAATCTTGTTTCAAGGCCTCTGTAATTCTCCGCGAGCCTGGGATTCCCACTAGGATGCCGAGTTGGTTGTACCATTAAAGCCCAATCCTTAGAAAACACTAACGATGGTTTCTGATTTTGGAGATGTAACGGATCAATGTTGGACCGTCAGGCTCGTCTAACGGCCCAATAAACGACCGTCACATTGTACTGAGTCCAATTTCTTATTTCAGGATTCAAACCATTGTAACGGCCCAATACTGGAGTGTCACGTTATGTAACGGCCCAATATAAGACCGTCACAGTTCTTGAGTACATTAACCCAAGGTTTGACCAAAGGTTGATATTCTAAGTTTCTAGATGGATTGTTGATGATCTAGGACTTGTCATATTGTCCAAAGAAACTTAATTTAAATTATGAAAGTTAAGAAATGTATCGTTATGCTGCCATATAATTTCCATGAGCATAACATAGTATAAGTCATTCTTGATCTCTCATATTCTAAATTGAAGCGTTCATTCATTGATTATTGTTATCATGAGCTTATTGAACTTATTACATTCTTGGTAATACTTTATTGTTACATGCGTGGAAATAGCTTGATTTATAATTGAAGATGCGATCGAGCACTGATTGTGTTCAAGGGCTCTATGCTAGTCCCCTCGGCTGATTGCCGGAAACATACTATTATAAACCATGGGTATGATGCTATTGGCGTCGCATTGCGCTGGGAGTACTTTCTTTATAAATAAGTGAAAATCCACGGCATCATGAAAATACTTGTACATGACTATTGCTTGATATTCCACAGAAATTCATGAAGTATTTGCTCATAAGCAAAGATGCTAGAGTGATGATTATGTGACTTGCTAGTACATTCTCGTTATGTTCTTGTTCATGAAAGGCCATATCATGTTCTTGTGACATTCGTGCTAGTTCTTACTTGCTCATTCTATCATCTTTGTTACTTTGGTTATTCACATGATTGATCGCATTCGCATGATTTTACCAAAATTCTTTAGAGCTAAAATGCTAATTACTTAAACATTGTTAATCATGTTGATGTGAAGATACCTACTGGGCAAGTGTGCTCAGTACCTATTTCCAATTTTTTTCAGTAGATGGAAGTGATACGAATTCGGATTCGAGTTATACAAATAGCGGGTCCGAGAGCGAAAGAAAGTCATATCAAATTGAGAGTGAAGACTTAGGAAGTCTACAATGTTTAGATTAAGTTTATGTAATTTCTTGTTTCTTGAGTCTAGTGTAATGGAAAAAGGATGAAAAGGTTATTGTACTTGAATACTTGATTATTAATGAAATAAAGTTGGAGTTTGAGTAATTATCGTGCGATTGCATTCTTATGTGTGATTACCTTACGCTCTGATCATTCTTGCTTGCAAGAGGTTTACCGTGCCGACTGTTCACGTTCCTCGAGCGAGTCTTCCGCTGTAATAAAGGCTCGGGCGTGACAGTTAAGTTGGTATCAGAGCCTAAGTCTCAAGACTTAGGGAGAAGAATCATATCATAGGATAAGTCCAATGCTTAAGGACCCCTACCTATGAACTAAGGAAGAAATTTTTATACCATGTGAGAATTGGGTAGAGCCTGGGATAAGATAGTTAATTAGCTTTAAGATTTATTTTCATCCGAATTACCTAGTTTACCGCCCAAAAGGGAAGTGAACTTCACTATTAATCTCATTTCAGGAGCAGCACATGTTTCTATAGCCCCTTACAAGATGTCCCCCACGGAACTTAAGGAACTAAAAAGGCAGTTGTAGGAGCTACTAGACAAGAGTTTTATTAGACCTAGCACATCCCATTGGGGTGCGCCAGTTCTTTTTGTCAAGAAGAAGGATGGCTCACTCAGGCTATGCATCGACTGCCGGCGACTGAATCAACCTACAATCAAAAACAAGTATCTGTTGCCGCGTATTAATGAGCTCTTCGATCAACTTTCGGGAGCAGAGTATTTCTCCAAGATAGACCTCAGATCAGGTTATCATCAGCTTAGAATTAAAGAAGAAGACATTTATAAATTGGCTTTTCAAAGTCATTATGGCCACTATGAATTCATGGTAATGCCATTCGGGTTAAAAAATACCCCAGCAGCATTTATGCAACTTATGAACAGAGTTTTTCAACCATATCTGGACCAATTCATCGTCGTCTTCATCGATGGCATCTTGATATATTCCAAGACAAAAGAGGAACATGAAGAACATCTGAGAATAGCTTTGCAAACACTTAGGGAACATAAACTTTATGCCAAGTTTAACAAATGTGAATTCTGGCTCAAAGAAGTTTCATTCCTAGCCACATTATTTCCAAGGAAGGTATCGATGTAGATCCTTCGAAAGTGGAAGCTGTCAGAAATTGGAGCCGGCCAACGACTGTATCAGAAGTAAGAAGCTTTCTGGGTCTAGCTAGTTACTATAGGAGGTTCATTAAGGACTTCTCAAAGATTGCAGCTCCTTTAACTAGACTCACATGAAAAGAAAAATCTTTTTATCTAGTCAGAGAAATGTGAAAAGAGTTTTCAAACGCTTAAGAATCATCTTACTACAGCACCTATTTTAGCACTACCGGTAGAAGGTGGTGGATTCGAAGTATATACGGATGCATCTGGCATTGGCTTGGGATGCGTTCTCATGCAGGATGGAAAGGTAATCTATTATTCCTCAAGACAATTGAAACGTCACAAGGAAAATTATCCCATGCACGATTTAGAACTATCAGCTGTTATCTTCGCCTTGAAAATTTGGCGTCATTATCTCTATGGTGAGAAGTTCATGGTCTATTCGGACCACAAGAGCTTGAAATACTTATTTTCTTAGAAGGAGTTAAATATGAGGCAGAGGAGATGGTTACATTATCTTAAAGACTTTGATTTTGCTATTCAATATCATCCCGGCAAGGCGAATACTGTAGCAGATGCACTCAGCAGGAAACCAATGGGAATACTATCAAGTCTTATGATCAGTATGACTAATCTTATTCCACAATTTGCTCAGTTGAACCTAGATATTGACATAAAGGAAGATTGTTTCATAGCTAATATCCAAGCTCAACCTACATTAATAGAGGATCTGGCCAAGCTGCAAAATGATGATCCCGTACTACTAGAGATTAAAGCCAATATTGAACAAAGACCGGATTTCTCTGTTTCCAATGACGAAAGATTATTATTTAAGGGGCGAGTGTGTGTACCAGATCATGAGGATACAAAGAAATTGATCCTAGAAGAAGCACATAATTCTAAGTACACCATTCACCCAGGTGGTACAAAGATGTATCATGATCTTAAAAGAAATTTCTGGTGGCCCAATATGAAGAGAGAAATAGTTGATTTCGTGTCCCGTTGTCTCACCTGCCAATAAGTAAAAGCAGAGCATTTTAGACCTGCAGGTAAATTGAATCCCTTAAATATTCCCGAATGGAAATGGAAAAGTATAGGGATGGATTTCATTATGGGTTTACCTAAGACCAGAGGAGAACACGATGGTACATGGGTAATCATAGACCGATTGACAAAGTCTGCACATTTCATACCCATAAAAAGTCGATGGTCTGTGGATATTCTAGCAGCATTATACATAAAGGAAATTATCAAATTACATGGTGTCTCTGTCACTATTATATCTGATAGAGATCCTCGATTCACATCAGATTTCTGGAACGGTCTACAAAACTCACTAGGGACTAGATTGAACTTTAGTACAGCATTTCATCCACAAACTGATGGTCAGACGGAAAGAACAAATCAGGTAGTAGAAGATATGCTCAGGGCCTGTGCTATTGATTTCGGAGGAAGTTGGCATGATCACTTGCCTCTAGTAGAGTTTGCATACAACAACAGTTATCAGGCCAGCATACAGATGGCACCCTTTGAAGCTTTATATGGAAAAAGCTATAGATCACCAATATGTTGGAATGAAATAGGGGAAAAGCAATTCCTAGGCCCCGATATTATAAGGGATTCATCAGAGAAGATCAAGCTCATTGAAGAAAGAATGAAGATGGCGCAAGATAGGCAGAAATCTTATGCTGACAATCGAAGACGTGACTTGGAGTTTCAGGTGGGAGATCATGTATATCTGAAAGTTTCCCCAGGCCGTGGTATTCGAAGATTTGGCATTAAAGGAAAGCTAACTCTAAGATTCATTGGCCCATTTGAAATTCTTGAAAGGGTCGGTGAAGCGGCTTATAGACTGGCTTTACGACCATAATTAGAAGGAGTTCATGACGTATTCCACGTCTCTATGCTGAAAAAGTATGTATATGATTCTGACCATGTTATCACTTATGATAATTTGGAGATTCAGAAGGACATGACGTACGAGCAAACACCAATAAATATTTTGGAACGAGAAGTGCGTCAACTAAGGAATAAAGTTATTCCTATGGTCAAGCTAAATGGAAGAAAACATGGCCATATGAAGAAACATGGGAAACCGAAGAAGCTATGCAGAAAAGATTCCCAGAATTATTCAACTGTATGTACACTCTCCACAATCCATGTATTGAATTTGGGGACCAAATTCTTTTAAGTGGGGGAGGGTGTAGTGCCCCAGAATTTATATAAATAATTTTAGATTATAAATGAAATTTTTTAGAATTTATTAAGAATTTATAAGGGCTAAATAGATTAATAAATGGATTATTGAACTAATAAATGGGTTATAAGGCCCAATGGTGTTAAATAATTAGCCTAGTCTATTCAATTAAGACTCAAAAGGTTTAAGGATCAAGCCCATTAAGTTTGGCCCATATTCTAGAAGGTTATTTAGCCTATTCACGAATTTTAAGGATAAATATTATTTTTATAGATAATTATATAGATAAAACGAATAAAAGAGTTTTATTAAATTGAAACTCTACACACGTTGGACGTAACGGTCTATCGGGTGACCGCTACAGTGATGTAACACATCTAGACACGACCGTTACACCCTGCTGATTCCGTAAGTTGAAGAACTTGCAAAAAGATTGGATCTTTGGGATCCTATCTACTAAGAGACCTAATTAGAATGATGTGTAAGGTTGTTAAGGACTCTTAAGGATCAGATTTTGGCCAACTAAGGACTCTAGAATCGATCTAATCCTTGAACCCTAGCCAAATCTCTATAAATAGGACCCAGTTCTGAACTGAGCGACCCTTACTTTTGGCTCGTAAAGAATCAAGGTAAGGAGATAGAATTTCGGGTAAGTCCTTTAGAACTTTTTGTTTATAATACTAAGGTCTAACAACTCTCAAAATTTCATGTTAGGAGATCAAGTAACCAAGGAGATAAGAGCTTCTAAAGTCGCTGATTCTGACATAGCAACCCAGGATTCAGAGCAAAGGACCACTGAAGATCAAGGAATTAGGACGCCTAAATGAGGTAGTTAGAGTTCGGTGTTTTAGAACATTTGTTCCCCTTAGATTAATCTTCGTACCCTCCAAATTTCACCTCTTTAGGTCAAGGGATTGGAGAGTTAGGGCAACGTGAAGTTGCTGAAAAACTACAGGAAGAAGAGAACTAGGGCGTATCTTGAAGACCCAAATTGGAAGTATAAAGCCCAGGGAAAAGGTAGGTCATCTCATGAACAGCAAAAAGATCCCGTTAGGGATAAAAGCCCTCTGATTTGACTTGATTTCATGCATTATAGATTGTGAATTTCATGTTTTAGTAAGTTCATGCATACATGCATACCTTTAGCCTAACCAAAGATAAAAGATATCATCTTGTTTATTCACTGCGACCTATGCATATACCTGGCCTTTACTTCGTTTATCATGACTAGACTAGTTGGTGATTATGATTATTCTTGCATGGACATAGTTTCTTATCTTTACTGTCAGCAGAAGCTCTGACGGATGAGGGTAGGACCGTCATATTACAGTAACGGCCTAACGATAAGCCATCACACTCTCTATTGTATTTAAATTATTCTGTTGTCTCTGACGCACCATAGCAGGAGCGTTACCATACTTTAACGGTCCCTCGACAAACCGTCACACGGACTGCAACGCACCTATGCTAGACCGTTAGAACACTACTTTCTGTCAAATCGAGACGTAATGGAAATTAGTCAAGTCTACTTATAGATAAGCCTAGTTATCTAAGTTTTGACCTGATATCATGACTTTGAGTTTTTTTATTGATTCATGATAGGAATTGCATGATTACAAGCATTTGAAGTTATTTTGAGTTATGTTAATTTCATTGGCTAAAACTTTATAGTTGTATTTAATTTATGATTTCAAATGATGTATTGACGGAGTTTTAGCATGATTTTACACTGTTTCACAGTCTTTTCTATCTATAGAGTCATTTTCTCTAAAGTGCATGGCATATATTCCGGTATATCGCCATTAGTTCACACTTTGCACTATAGGAACATTATCTTAAACATGAGGACCTCTCTATCGGATATTCCTTCCAATGGCCTAGGAAATCTTATTTCAAGGCCTCCGTAATTCTCCGCGAGCCTGGGATTCCCATTAGGACGCCGAGTTGGTTGTACCATGAAAGCCCAATCATTAGAAGACACTAACAATGGTTTCTAATTTTGGAGATGTAACGGATCAATGTTGGACCGTCAGGCTCGTCTAACGGCCCAATAAACGACCGTCACATTGTACTGAGTCCAATTTCTTGTTTCAGGATTCAGACCATTGTAACAGCCCAATACTGGAGCGTCACGTTATGTAACGGCCCAGTATAAGACCGTCACAGTTCTTGAGTACATTAACCCAAGGTTTGACCAAAGGGTTGATATTCTAAAGTTCCTAGATGGATTGTTGATGATCTAGGACTTGTCATATTGTCCAAAGAAACTTAATTTAAATTATGAAAGTTAAGAAATGTATCGTTATGTTGCCAAATTATTTCTATGAGCATAACATAGTATAAGTCATTCTTGATCTCTCATATTCTAAATTGAAGCGTTCATTCATTAATTATTGTTATCATGAGCTTATTGAACTTATTACATTCTTGGCCATACTTTATTGTTACATGCGTGGAAATAGCTTGATTTATAATTGAAGATGCGATCGAGCACTGATTGTGTTCAAGGGCTCTATGCTAGTCCCCTCGGCTGATTGCCGGAAACATACTATTATAAACCATGGGTATGATGCTACTGGCGTCGCATTACGCTGGGAGTACTTTCTTTATAAATAAGTGAAAATCCACGGCATCATGAAAATACTTGTACATGACTATTGCTTGATATTCCACAGAAATTCATGAAGTATTTGTTCATAAGCAAAAGATGTTGGAGTGATGATTATGTGGCTTGCTAGTACATTCTCGTTACGTTCTTGTACATGAAAGGTCATATCATGTTCTTGTGACATTTGTGATAGTTCTTACTTGCTCATTCTATCATCTTTGTTACTTTGGTTATTCACATGATTGATCGCATTCGCATGATTTTACCTAAATTCTTTAGAGCTAAAATACTAATTACTTAAACATTACTAATCAGGTTGATGCGAAGATACTTACTGGGCAAGTGTGCTCATTACCTATTTCCAATTTTTTTCAGGACATGGAAGTGATACGAATTCGGATTCGAGTTATACAAATAGCGGGTCCGAGAGCAAATGAAAGTCATATCAAATTGAGAGTGAAGACTTAGGAAGTCTACAATGTTTAGATTGAGTTTATGTAATTTCTTGTTTCTTGAGTCTAGTGGAATGGAAAAAGGATGAAAAGGTTATTGTACTTGAATACTTGATTATTAATGAAATAAAGTTGGAGTTTGAATAATTATCGTGCGATTGCATTCTTATGTGTGATTGCCTTGTGCTCTGATCGTTCTTTCTTGCAAGAGGCTTACCATGCCGTCTATTCGCGTTCCTTGAGCGAGTCTTCCGCTGTAATAAAAGCTCGGGGCGTGACACTATGATTAATCAAGTATATAGCAAGAATGTAAATTTGGCCTTTCAAGAATGTAACAATAATGTACTTTTCATAACCTTGACGGCTATGCACTAGAAAGTCATGTAACAAGCAAGAATGTTCTCTTCACTTAGTAGCAAGTACTTTGTGAATTCATGTGGATTCCCGTGGATATTTCATTTATTTATAGAGAAAGTACTCCCAGCGCAATGCGACGCCAGTAGCAGCATACCCCATGGTTTACAGTATGTTTCCGACAATCAGCCGAGGAGACTAGAATAGAGCCCTTGAACACAATCAGTACTCGAACTACATCATCAAGTATAAATCAAGCTACTTCCACGTTTATACCAATAATGTGGCAATTAAGTTTCAACAAAAGTTCCATGATAAGGTAACCAAGATATGAACGCTTCAATTTAGAATAAGAGACTTCAAAGAATGAATTAATATCTCGGTCATGCCAGCAGCATAACGGTACATTCCATACCTTTCATATTCTTATCATTGATTTATTATCATAGGTTTAGAGTCTAGAAAATCCACGAACTCCAGAAAACCAACCCCAAAGGTCAAACCTTGGTTTAGATATAATCAAGATGCAAGCGGTCAAGTGCAGGACCGTTTGATACAGAAAGCGGTCATATGCTGGACCGTTTATAAATTCAAGCGGTCTAGCATTGGACCGTTTCATGAGACAGAGTTCGATATTTCAAAATAGGACATCTGAAACCTTGCGGTCTAGTGGAGAACCGTTTAGGATCTGTTAGTGGTCACGTACAGGGCCGCTAGCAGACTCTGGCGGTCAACCAGATGGCCGCTAAGACCCAGAGTACACAAAACACCGGTAAGTGCTTTTCTAAATAATGGGTTTTAATGGTACAACCAGCTCGGCGTCCTAGTTGGAATCTCAGGCTCGTGGAGTCTTATGGAGGCCTTGAAATAAGATTTCCTAGTTCGTTGAAAGGAATATCCAAAGGAGGGGTCATCAAGTCAAGATTGTGTACTTAATGTGCAAAGAGTGTAACTAATGACGACATACCGGGATATGTGCCATGTACTTAAGAAAATGACTCTTAGAAAAGAGAGAATCGTGTAAAATAGTGATCAAGTTAAATCATGAATCATCTATCCTTTGAAACATGTATTTATTACAAGAATATATGATTTTGGTCACAAATTAACATAAGTTAAAAATAATACCATATGTATATAAAAACATGGAATCTATCATGATGAACAATAAATATAACTAAGTCTATGAAACCAAAGTTAAAACCAGGAATAAAACTTAGTTAACTAGGCTTATCATATAATAATTAAGTCCATTCTGCATTAAGTTTCGGGTTAACATAAATACAGAAATCTCAAATGATCTAATACAGGACCATTTAACTTTGGCTAGCGGTCTATCGTACGACCGCTAGATTCCCTGGCGGTCTACAGGAAGACCGTTTCCTCCTGTATTAATCCGAGTGTAAATGATAATAAAACAAAATACTAAACTAAGACATATCATGCCTGGAAATCCACATATATAAACTTTTTATGACATGATAGAACAAGGATAGGCCAACAATATGTATAGGTTCATCTAATTAACAAGAAATTTTCTTTTATTCTCATTAAGGCTAGCTCATGCATGAAGACTTAACTAGATGCATAGTCCTAGTAAAAACATGAAATTCTCAAGATATAATGCATGAAATCAATTGAAATCATAGGGTTTTTATTCCTGACTTCATGTTTGAGCCATTCATGAGATAACCTACCTTGGTTTTGGGCTTTAAACTTCAAATTTAAGACTGGAAGTCAAACTTAGTTATCTGCTCGTCCTAAACTGAACCAGTAACTTCACGTCCTTCTATTTCTTGATTCTCATGTTCTATGGACGTGAAATTTCGAGGGTAGATAGAAGATATAAAGGGTAACAGAAAGTTTTAAAGACACTTTTGCTAAATACCTCGTTTAGGGCTCCGAATTCTTTGATCAATCTGGGTCGGATGCACTAATTCATGAGTTATTGATGTAGGATCAGCAACTTTGGAAGCCTCTAACTCCTTGTAGTCTTGATCTCCTAGAACGAAATGCGGAGGGTAGTTAATTCTAACTATAACAAACAAATTCCTAGAAGAAACTTACCTCCTATTCGTCCTCCTTACCTTAGCTCTTCGCGAGCCAAAAGTAAGGGTCGCACAAGTCAAATCTGGGAACTATTTATTAGGTTAGCTAGGGGTTTGAGGATTAGAACGATCTCAGAGTCAAAATTAGGCTTTCAATTCGATCTTCTAGCCTTTTAGACTTATCTAACTAGTAGATAGAATAGATCCTAGGTGATTTGGATGCTAAAAATCCAACATTTTCACGTTTTCTTTCTCTCACGGAAGTGACAGAGCTTAGCAGTCTAGGACTCGACCGTTTACAATCCCATGTGGTCTCGCGATAGACCGTTTGCCTTCGTGAGCGTCGAATTTCAACTAGTTCAAACTCTTTTGACATTATCCCCGTTATTATCCATTTATTTATTTTCTAAAGAGTAATTATCTCTTTAATTCCGTGATTACACCTATTTTAAGATTCTAGAATATGTGCTAAGGTCCAAAATAATCTTTTTGGGCTTATTGGGTTTATTATATGGGCCTAATCCTCTTGGATCAATGTAAGGCCTAATTAATTAGTTTTAATTAAACATAATTCATTAATAAATGCTTTAATAATTATATTTCAATTCTGAAACTTTCTTAGGAAATTCTCGGGTGTTACATCCTCCCCCACTTAAAAAGAATTTATCCCCAAATTCAATGCATGGACTTATGGAGAGTGTACTTACATTTAAATATCTTTGGGAATCTCTTATGCATGGCTTCCTCAGTCTCCATGTTTCTTCTGATTTAGTCCACTGAATTTTGACCAAAGGAATAGTTTTTTTCCGCAATTGACGTACTTCTCGTTCAAAAATCGTGATTGACTTTTGCTCGTATGTCAAGTCCTTTTCAATCTCCAGATTGTCGTAAGTAATGACATGGAATGGATCAGGTACATACTTCTTGAGCATTGAGACGTGAAACACATCATGAACTCCCGCTAATTGAGGGGGCAAGGCTATTCGATATGCCACCTCACCAACCCTTTCGAGAATTTCAAAGGGGCTAATGAATCTTGGAGTAAACTTGCCTTTAATACCAAACCTTCAGATCCCTCGACCTGGATAAACCTTAAGGAATACATGGTCTCCTACTTGAAACTCCAAGTCACGCCTTCGATTATCAGCATATGATTTCTTCCTATCTTGTGCCATCTGAAGTCTCTCCCGAATGAGCTTTATCTTCTCAGTAGTATCCCTAATGATGTCGGGACCGATAAATTACTTTTCTCCTACTTCATTCTAGCAAATAGGCGAACGACAGCTTCTACCATACAAAGCCTCGAATGGTGCCATTTGTATGCTAGCTTGATAGTTATTGTTGTATGAAAATTCTACTAGAGACAAGTGATCGTGCCAACTTCCTCCAAAATCAATAGCACATGCCCTGAGCATATCATCCACCACTTGATTTATCCTTTCAGTTTGACCATTAGTTTGTGGATGGAATGCGGTGCTAAAGTTAAGTCGGGTCCCCAATGAATGTTGAAGACCCTTCCAGAATTGTGATGTGAACCAAGGATCTCGGTCGGATATAATGGTGACAGGGACACCGTGCAATTTGACAATCTCCTTCATATATAATGCTACTAGAACATCCACAGACCATCGACTTTTGATTGGTAGAAAATGTGCAGATTTAGTCAATCGGTCTATGATCACCCATATACCATCATGTCCTCCTCTTGTCTTAGGTAAACCCATGATAAAATCCATCCCTATACTTTCCCATTTCCACTCGGGAATATTCAAGGGGTGTAATTTCACAGCAGGTTTTAAATGTTCTACTTTTACTTGTTGACAAGTGAGACATCGGGACACAAAATCTACTACTTCTCTTTTCATATTGGGCCACCAAAAGTTCTTTTCAAATCTTGATACATCTTGGTAGCACCAGGGTGAATAGCATATCTTGATTTGTGAGCTTCTTCCATGATCAATTTCTTAGTGTCATCATGATTTGACACATAAATTCGACCCTTAAACAATAGTCTTCTATCGTTTGAGATAGAAAATCTCGATCTGTGTTCAATATTTTCTCTAATCTCCATCAATGTAGGGTCATTTTCTTGTAATTGGACTATGTCCTTGATCAATGTAGGTTGAGACCTTATGTTGGCAATCATGCCTCCTTCTCTCTCTCTGTCAATATCAAGATTTAAGTGAGAAAAATCTTCAATAAGATAAGTTATACCTTTCCTGAGGCTTGCTAGAGTTGCCATTGGTTTCCTGCTAAGAGCGTCAGGTACAACATTAGCTTTCCATGGATGATATTGAATATTAAAGTCGAAGTCCCTGAGATACTCTAGCCATCTGCGTTGTCGCATATTTAGCTCCTTCTGGGTGAAGAGGTATTTCAGACTTTTATAATCTGAAAATATAGTAAATTTCTCCCCATAAAGGTAATGTCGCCAAATCTTCAATGCGAATATAACCGCAGCTAGTTCCATATCATGTACAGGGTAATTTTCTTCATGACGCTTTAATTGCCTTGATGAATAGCAAATCACCTTTCCATTTTGCATAAGAATGCAACCTAGGTCAATGCCAGATGCATCCGTATAGACTTCAAAATCACCCCCTTCAGTGGGCAATGATAAAATAGGGGCTGTAGTAAGGTGATCCTCAAGAGTTAGAAAACTCTCTTCGCAATCCTTCGACCATACAAAAGGGTTTTCCTTTCTTGTGAGTCTAGTCAAAGGAACGGCGATCTTAGAGAAATATTGGATAAATCTCCTATAATAACCAGCCAGACCAAGAAAACTTCTGACTTCAGACACGGTCGTCGGCCGGCTCCAGTTCTTAACAGCCTCCACTTTAGAAGGATCAACAGCGATACCTTCCTTTGAAATAATATGGCCAAGGAAAGAGACCTCCTTTAGCCAAAACTCGCACTTACTAAGCTTTGCATAAAGTTTGTGTTCTCTTAGCATTTACAAGGCTATCCTTAAGTGATCTTCATATTTCTCCTTTGTCTTGGAGTATATAAGAATATCATCAATAAAGACGACTACAAATTGGTCAAGATAAGGCCTAAAGACATTATTCATAAGTTGCATGAAAGCTACCGGGGCATTGGTTCACCCGAATGGCATTACGACGAATTCATAGTGGCCATATCTACTCCGAAAAGTAGTTTTGTGTATGTCTTCATCTTTGATCTTGAGCTGATGATAACCTGACCTGAGGTCTATCTTGGAAAGATATTCTGCTTCTGAAATCTGATCAAAGAGTTCATCGATATGCGGCAACGGATATTTATTCTTAATTGTGAGTTGATTCAGTCACCGGTAGTCGATACATAGCCTGAGGGATCCTTCCTTCTTCTTGACAAATAGAACTGCCCCACCCCAAGGGGATGTGCTAGGTTGAATGAAACCCTTGTCTAATAATTTCTGAAGTTGTTTCTTTAATTCCTTGAGTTCTGTAGGGGACATCCTGTAGGGAGCTATTGAAATAGGTGCTGCTCCAAGAATGAGTTCAATGAAGAAGTTTACTTCCCTTTCGGGCGGTAAATCGAGCAATTCTGATTGAAATAAATCAGGAAACTCATTCACAATGGGAATATCTTCTAAACTGATCTCCTTGGACTCGATAATGATTACGGAAGCAAGAAAAGTTACACACCCTTGCGAAATAAGTTTGCAAGCATGTAGAGATGAAATGATTGTAGGATGTTTCCTATATTTAATACCAAGAAAGGAAAACCTTGGAAGACCTAGTTTTTAAAAATAGATAATCCGGTTGCGACAATTGATATAGGCGTCGTGGTCCACTAGCCAATCTACGCCTATAATAGCATCGTAGCCCTCCATATCAAGGCATATGAGAAGATTGTGACTTTCTACTATTACCTCACTATCTGGATAGTAAGTTGTAAGTTTGGTTTCGGGACCAAATGGTATAGTGATTGCTAGGTCCGAAGGTAGAGGAACTGATGCAATAGGTAGGGTGTTTGCAAAAGTAGTGGATATAAAGGAATGAGAAGCACCGATATCAAATAGTACGAATGCAGGATGGGAATAGATTTGGATAGTACCCTCCATTAACCCATCATTCTTGGGCGCTTCTTCCTCTTCCAAGATAGCATTAAGACGAGCCTGACGCTTACGTCCACCACCAAAAGATTGTTCCTTCATAAGGGGGCAATCCGGCATGCGGTGCTCCCGGCTGCCACATCTTAAACAAGCACCGAGGTGCTTCCAGCTCCCTTCGACTGCATGACCGAACTTTTCGCAAAAGGTACAAGCCGTGGCGACTTGTTTGTCTTCTTCCTTGACTTTCTTATTCTTGTGGTAGCCACTACCACTCCCATTCTGGGATCTCTTCTGACTATCACGGGATTTGTAAGGTTCTGTGATACTAAACTTCTTCTTATTATGCCGTTCAGACCTTCGGCTCGGCTCCTCTCCCTTGCCTTTTAATTTCTCAACATTCTCCAAGGTCCTCTCGTATAGATGCGCCCGCTAGACCATTTTCGCATAAGTACGGATGTTCTGAGTGCCAAGTTGTTGAATATAGCTGGGCCTCAATCCATCCATAAACCGATTGGCCTTTAATAAATCGGTATTAATCAAATGGGGAGCATAAGGTGCCAGTCTAGAGAATTGGAGTTCATACTCCACGACTGACATCATGCCTTGGCGTAATGAGGCAAACTCCATAGCCTTCCTCTCCTTTACATGTTCGGAAAAATACTTGGCTCGGAAGGGTGTAAGGAAACCCTCCCAAGTATGTGGTGCATCTGCTGGCGGGGCCGGAATGGACTTCCATCATGTATGGGCATCTTTATTTAATTGGAAAGTATCAAGGTGAACCTTCTCTTGATTAGTACATTGCATAACTTCAAAGATGCGATTCATCTCATCAATCCAATTCTCGGCTTCATCTGGATTAGAAGAACCCGAAAACCATGGAGGATTTAAACTCTGGAAATTTCGATGTAAGTCTCCCGCTCTTGCCCCTACGCCAACTTGAGCCATCATTTGTAATGCCTGAGTAAGGCCCGCAACGATCTCTTGCATACCGTTCCAGTCAACACGGTGAGCCATCGTAAGAATAAAGTACCTGAGAAGAATAATGAGTTTGTTAATTGGAATGGAATGAGTAGGGTTAATCTTAGAAACAATTCTAATTTCTATCTCATCCCGGGTTCTACCCAATTCCTCTCATAGGTTGGAAAGTTTTTTTCCTAGTTTCATAGGTGTGGGTCCTTAATTTCGGACTTACCCTATGACATGACTTTTTCCTAGGACTTCTAGTCCTAGGGCTCTGATACCACTCTAACTGTCACGCCCCTAGCTTTTAGTACAGCGGAAGACGATTTCGGGAATGTGAAGAGCCGGCTAGTATGCCTCGATCAAGCAATATAATCAGAGCGCAAGACAATCACATAAAAGTAATTGCACAAGTAATTCACGAAAAACCTTCAACTTTATACCTTCATGAAATAATTCCCAAAGTACATAAGATTTTTGATTCTCATTGCTAGACTCAAAAAAAAAAATTACATCATGACTCGACTAGACATGTAATAGCTAAGGCTTCTTTCGTATCATTGAACCATCAATCGCTCTTGGATCCATCACTTGAGTTATCTAAATCCGTCCCTCTAGAATTTTTTGAAAAAGATTGGAAAGTAGGGTAATGAGCACACTTGCCCAATAGGTATCTTCATATCAACATGAAGGCAAGTTTAAGTAGTTCACATTTTAGCTCTAGAGAATAAGATAAATCATGCAGATACGATGAATCATGCGAATAAAACAAAAGTAACAAGACATGATCAAGGCTGAGATATGAGACTATGATTAATCAAGTATATAGCAAGAATGTAAATTTGGCCTTTCAAGAATGTAACAAGAATGTTCTTTTCATAACCATGATGGCTATGCACTAGAAAGTCATGTAACAAGCAAGAATGTTCTCTTCACTTAGTAGCAAGTACTTTGTGAATTCATGTGGATTCATGTGGATATTTCACTTATTTATAGAGAAAGTACTCCCAGCGCAATGCGATGCCAGTAGCATCATATCCCATGGTTTATAGTATGTTTCTGACAATCAGCCGAGGGGACTAACATAGAGCCCTTGAACACAATCAGTGCTCCTACTGCATCTTCAAGTATAAATCAAGCTACTTCCACGTTTATACCAATAATGTGGCAAATAAGTTTCAACAAAAGTTCCATGATAAGGTAACCAAGATACGAACGCTTCAATTTAGAATAAGAGACTTCAAAGAATGAATTACTATGTAGGTCATGCTATGGAAAATTCAGCAGCATAACGGTACATTCCATACCTTTCATACTCTTATCATTGATTTATTATCATAGGTTTAGAGTCCATAAAATCCACGAACTCCAGAAAACCAACCCCAAAGGTCAAACCTTGATTTAGATATAATCAGGATGCAAGCGGTCAACTGCAGGACTGTTTGATACAGAAAGCGGTCATATGCTGGACCGTTTATAAATTCAAGCAGTCTAACATTGGACCGTTTCATGAGACAGAGTTCGATATTTCAAAACATGACATCTGAAACCTTGCGGTCTAGTGGAGAACCATTTAGGATCTGTTAGCGGTCACGTTCCGGGCCGCTAGTAGACTCTGGCGGTCAACCAGATGGCCGCTAAGACCCAGAGTACACAATACACTGGTAAGTGCTTTTCTAAATAATGGGTTTTAATGGTACAACCAGCTCGGTGTCCTAGTGGGAATCCCAGGCTCGCGGAGTCTTACGGAGGCCTTGAAATAAGATTTCCTAATCCGTTGGAAGGAATATCCAAAGGAGAGGTCATCAAGTCCAAGATTGTGTACTTAATGTTCAAAGAGTGTAACTAATGACGACATACCAGGATATGTGCCATGTACTTAAGAAAATGACTCTTAGAAGAGAGAGAATCGTGTAAAACAGTGATTAAGTTAAATCATGAATCATCTATCCTTTGAAACATATATTTATTACAAGAATATATGATTTTGGTCACAAATTAACATAAGTTAAAAATAATATCATATGTACATAAAAACATGGAATCTATCATGATGAACAGTAAATATAACTAAGTCTATGAAACCAAAGTTAAAACTAGGAATAAAACTTAGTTAACTAGGCTTATCATATAATAATTAAGTTCATTCTGCATTAAGTTTCGGGTTAACTTAAATACAGAAATCAGAAATCTCAAACGGTCTAATACAGGACCGTTTAACTTTGGCTAGCGGTCTATCGTACGACCGCTAGATTCCCTGGCAGTCTACAGGAAGACAGTTTCCTCCTGTATTAATCCGAGTGCAAATGATAATAAAATAAAATGCTAAACAAAGACATATCATGCTTGGAAATTAACATATATAAACTTTCTATGGCATGATAGAACAAGGATAGGCCAACAATATGCATAGGTTCATGTAATTATTAAGAAATTTCCTTTTATTTTCATTAAGGCTACTTCATGCATGAAGACTTAACTAGATGCATAGTCCTAGTAAAAACATGAAATTCTTAGGATATAATGCATGAAATCGAATGAAATCAGAGGGTTTTTATTCTTGACTTCATGTTTGAGCCATTCATGAGATAACCTACCTTGGTTTTGGGCTTTAAACTTCGAATTTAAGGCTGGAAGTCAACCTTAGTTCTCTGCTCGTCCTGAACTGAACCAGTAACTTCACGTCCTTCTATCTCCTGATTCTCATGTCTATAGACGTGAAATTTTGAGGATAGATAGAAGATATAAAGGGTAACAGAAAGTTCTAAAGACACTTTTGCGAAATACCTCGTTTAGGGCTCTGAATTCCTTGATCAATCTGGGTCGGACGCACTAATTCTTGAGTTATTGATGTAGGATCAGCAACTTTGGAAGCCTCTAACTCCTTGTAGTCTTGATCTCCTAGAATAAAATTCGGAGGGTAGTTAGTTCTAACTATAACAAACAAATTCTTAGAGTAAACTTACATCTAATTTGTAGCGCCCCAACCTATACCCGATCCAGTATATCACTCTCATCAGATATAGGAGGCAACACCACAGTGGGAACCACCCAACAGAACAGAGACGGGTTGAGATTTATACAAATAAAAGTGCAGAATTCATAGCGGAAGAAGAGTGTAATACATCAGCGAATGTCCAAATACCAACATCACAATAGTCCAATAGAAATAAAGTTCCAACTTGCTGTTACAATAATAACAAGAGTTCACAAATTCAAGTCTCAACTAAACTCTCACAAGCTATCTCAAATGACAGAAAAAGAAAGCTATCAACGATCACGCACGGGCCCCCGGCTCGGACTCACTTGGCTCTAAGTCCTCGACCTCGCCAGTGGTCTCGCCTGGAAAATTATCAAGTGTAAGCCTACAAAGAGACTTAGCAAGATTCAAAAACTCAAGCATACCCCTTGCACAAGCATAATACATTTGACCATCATTTAACTGGTACAAATCCATAAGGCTTACCAAGTTGCAGAAAATAAGCACATGCTTTTAGAAACAAAATACGTTTGAGAATACTGAAAACACCCCATGAGTGCAACGCTGATTGATATACAACTGTGGGCAGGGTATGTAATAATGCACTGTGCTAAACTCAATCATGCAGTGAAGATGCATAGCAAATCTTGAAGAGGATACCTATGCCAAGTCTTAGTGAAACCCAAATAGAGATAACATGCATCTATGTGTATTCTTAAGGAAACAAAAATCAGAACTGGGAACAGAAATCATAACTAAATGGAACAGGTATGCACAAAGGAGCATGGTTCATATATTACAAGTTAGTTTCAGAGGTCAGCTCAGATCTAACAAAACGAATACATATGCCAAATAACATATAACAGAGTCAAATGGCCATAATCTGATCAAAATTTATCAGAAGTTTTGAGCTGAACGAAGGACCCAGACACATTATCATAACCACCACTAGAAGGTTATATATGGATACCAAATCACCTAGGCACTGGCGATGAGGTCTTGATTAACTGCGCAGAACTGGAGGAAAATTTTCCCCACCTTAACCTGTGGAACTTGTCCACCTCTAGAATTTCACCCTCGTGCCCTCGGGGCCATAAACATAATGAGCCTCCCCATAAGGGCATTTCTATAGTTTGGCTCCAAGCCCTTCTATGACAGCAGTGTCTCTTTGGTCCATGATTTATATCATAGCATAAAAGGTTCACAATGACAAGGAGTAATATGTTGTGCAATGCCAATGGATAATATGTAACACAAGAACAAAGACTAATATGCAATGTAAAGACAATGAATAATATGCAATATAAGGAGAGCATTAAAGGTTAGCAATGAATTTCCAGAATGTGCAACTATGCAAGAAAGATGCAATAACAATTGAACTTGGGGAAAGCTTCCATGATGGAACTAGATCATTTGAGTAACCCTACTGATTTATAAATTCTTACCATGCAACGTAGGGGTGGAAGAAAAACCAAATAAAGTAGTCAGTAATGGGAAGCAAAACGGTGGTTCAGTGGAAAGGATAGATTTTATGAAGCATATGACTACATTCCCCCACGTCCGGAACATGCTGAAACAACCCAAGTAGGGTAGAGGTCGACTCTAACAGGGCGAAGAGTCGACTCTGGCCTGCAGACAGAAACTAGACTGGGCAGATTCATAGGAGGTGTCGACACTTCAGGGGGTAAGTGTCGGCACTTGCCTGCAGACAAAAACTGAACTGGGCAGATTCCACAGGAAGTGTTGACACTTGCCTGCAGACAGAAACGGCACTGTAGTGCGTCCAGAAAATGAACTATTCTTTACATGATCGCCATTCGTCCGAGTACCCGGAATTAAACCAAGCTATCAAGGAAGAAACCACGTATTCCACATTCAACCATACATATTTCAAACTCAACCCATATATATATTACATACTTAAACCATCATACACGAATCTGGATTCCAAGATAGTGCATTATTCAAAAACCAACACTACACCTATCTGCCAATTCGTCCGAGCTCCCAGAACCAAGCCAAACATCCAAGTAAAAACACGTATTTCGTACACACCCTAGGATTAAAACTCAGGTTTCAATATATTATATCAAGCACAAAAGGGAGATGGAGATTTTAGATCTTGCCTCGAAGCCAACGAAAATAATGCGAAAACTCTCCGCCTCCGGCAAGAGATGGGAAGACAAAGGCCTCGAGAACCACGATCTAGCAGCAACTAGATGACAGAGAAGGTCACCCAAGAGCAGAAGCGACCTCTCCTCCTCTACTATGACCCTTGGCTCCCTCTTGGACTTTTCAAAACCGCACCAAGCACTCCCTAAAACGTAAAAACCAGCGTGAGAAAAAAAGAGGGAGGAAACTTCCCTTGAAAAGGGGCTGGGGTTTCCCCCCAAAACCTCCGGCGGTTAGAGGAATTAAGGAAGGTATAATATATGGTTTAATAGCCCAGAGAATCACACGGTTTCAAAGAGAGAAAAACAAGGAAAGGAAAACCCACGTTCGAACGTAAGAAATGGGGCACTGATCATCCGCCCCTTAGAAAAATTGAAGCTAATAATATAAAAAGGATTTACAAAAACTAATTGCTACCCATTTTTCACCACCATTTAATCTATCATTTGAAAATATAAAATAATTAAAAACCCATGAAATGAAAATCACCTCCGAAATGAATAGTAACATTAAAACCTATTAACTCTCACATGTATCTATTATTACGTGAGCTTTTCTTCTAAGGAAGGGATAAAATATAATATTCTATCTCTTGTTAACAACTAAATAAATGCATGTACACACAAAATATGGATGAAAATAGGTTAAATTACATAATTCTAATTACATAAAAAATTGGTTTATAAACAAGAAAAATTTGTTTACTTTTTAATTATTTAGTTTATTTCAACTAAATACTAACTCTACCATGGCCGGTCCCAAGCCCGGATGAGAAAAGAGGAGGGTTTGCGTTAGGTCGACAGCCAACAGTAAAATTTTGTCACATCTCCAACATGAATTCTGATCTAAATACATTTTGTGCTAATGCTAGGGCGTTCCCCGGAAGCGACGCGTTATATCGGAACCCGGATGGAATGACAAGTAAGCAAGGGCTAGCTAGGGCGTTCCCCATAAGCGACGCGTTACATCGGAACTCGGATGGAATGACAAGTGAGCAAGGGCTAGCTAGGGCGTTCCCCGTAAGTGACGTGCCGTAATGGCGCCCGATTGCGGTGTCAAATAGGCAAGGGTTCTCGTGTAGGGTTGGACGCACACGGGTAAAGAAGTAAGTCAAAAAACATAGGATCTGTCTAGCTACTTGGAATATAGGAACTTTAACGGATAAGGGTTTAGAATTAGTGAAGTTAATGAAGGATAGGAGGGTTAACATAGTTTGCCTACAAGAAACTAGGTGGAAAGGACATAAAGCTAAAGACATTAATGGATATAAAATTTGGTATACGGGTAATAATAACTCTAGAAATGGTGTTGCCATAATAATAGATAAAAATATAAAAGATAGAGTTGTAGAAGTAAATAGATTAGGGGATAGACTAATGTTAATTAAACTTATCTTAGGTGAGGATATTTTGAATATAATTAGTGCATATGCATCTCAAGTAGGATTGGAAGAGAGCATTAAAAAGTAATTTTGGGAGGCTATTGATAGTTTGATCCAAAATATCCCAAGTGAAGAGAGAATCTTTATTGGAGGGGATCTTAATGGTCATGTGGGTAAAGATAATAGAGGCTATGAGAGGATTCATGGAGGGCTTGGTTTTGGCAATAGAAATGATATGGGTTACACTATTCTTGATTTTGCTATGGCCTATGATCTAGCAATTACTAATACCATCTTTAAGAAGAGGGACGAACACTTAATAACATACAAGAGTGGAACACATATTAGTCAAATTGACTATTTTCTCATTAGGAAGGTCGATAGAGTTTTATGTAAAGATTGTAAAGTTATTCCTGGTGAGAGTCTAGTCCCTCAACATAGGTTGTTAGTAATGAATGTCACTATCCCTAAATTCAAAAGAAAGATCATTATAAATAATTATTCCAAGATTAAATGGTGAAATTTGAAAGGTAAACGTTTAGAAATGTTTAAAAATCATCTATTAAAGAAAAATATTTAGAATTTAGAATAAGAAACTAATGTAATGTGGAATAATGTTACAAATTATATAACGAGGGTTGCAAAACAACTCTTAGGCGAATCTAAACGTAAAAAGAATTTAGAAAAAGAGACTTGGTGGTGGGGTAAGGAAATCTAAAATACCATTAGAGTAAAAAAAGAATACTTTAAAGTTTGAAAAACTAACAAAAATGATCAAACCCTAAAAGCCTATAAAATCGTTAAAAAGAGAGATAAGAAATAGTTAGCGAAGCTAAATCAAAGACATTTGAAGATTTATATAATAAATTAGGAACTCGAGAAGGTGAAAAGGACATATTTGAACTTGCTAAATTAAGAGAAAGGAAAACTAGAGATTTAGATCATGTTCGGTGCATTAAAGGTGAAGATCAAAGGGAGGTGTCATAGCTATTTTCAGAAGTTACTTGACAGAGATTACATCAATCATTTATCTTTAGAAGGTACCCAAGAGTCCATAATATTTGATAAATATCAATATTTAAGGCGCATTAAGATGTCAGAAGTGGGGGATGCTTTAAGAGAAATGAAAGTAGGCAAGGCCTTAGGACTAGATGGCTTACCTATTGAAGTATGGAAAGGCCTAGGAGATATTGGTATTCAGTGGCTAAATAAATTTTTTAATAAAATTTTAAAGGAACAAAGAATGCCAGAAGTTTGGAGAAAAAGTGGTGTAGTTCCTTCCTATAAAAACAAAGGAGATATTCAAAGTTGTAATAATTATCGTGAAATTAAGCTTATGAGTCATACTATGAAACTTTAGGAAAGAGTAATTGAAAAATGTCTCCGATGTATGACTACTATATCGGAAAATCAGTTTGGTTTTATGCCGAATAGATGTACTACAGAAGCTATTTTCTTACTACGGTAGCTAATGGAGAAGTATAGAGAGATGAGAAAAGATTTGTATATAGTTTTTCTTGATTTAGAGAAGGCGTATGATCGAGTACCGAGAGAATTGATTTGGTGGATATTAAGAAAGAAAGGAATCTCTCAAGGATATGTTGATTTGATTAAGGATATGTACGACGGTGCTATTACTAGTGTTCGAACTATTACTGGGAGACTGGTGAATTTCCCATTTCTATATGTTTGCATCAAGGTTCTGCACTAAGTCTGTATCTTTTTGCCTTGTTTATGGATGAAGTAACTAAACAATTGCATGAGGATATCCCTTGGTGTATGCTATTTGTAGATGATATTGTTTTAATTGATGAGAGTATTGATGCTCTAAATGCTAAGTTAGAGCGTTGGAGACTTGCCTTGGAGTCTAAAGGTTTTAAAATTAGTAGGAGTAAGTCAGAGTTTATGCATTGTAATTTTAGTAATGGGAGAGTGATTCAGGAAGATATGATTCTAATTGATGGACATAACATTCCGAAGAGTAGTAGCTTTCGATACTTAGGGTCTATCATACAAGAGAATGGGGAGATTTATCATGACATTACACATAGGATTAAGGCAAGCGGGTTAAGATGGAGAAGTGCATCAGGAGTCCTTTGTGATCGTCGTATGCCTGTAAAACTCAAAGGGAGGTTTTATAGAACGACTGTGAGTCCTACTTTGTTATATGGTACCGAGTGTTGGGCAGTACGAAAGGAACACATCCACAAAATATGTGTAGTAGAGATGAGGATGTTGAGATGGATGTGTGGCAAGACGAAGAAAGATAAGATTAGGAATGAGTGCATTCGTAAGGACTTAGAGATAGCCCCAATTGATAGTTAAATGATAAAAAATATACTCAGGTGGTTTGGACATGTGTTTCGTTGCCCTAACTCAGCGCTGGTTAAAAGATGTGACCGAATCTTAGTGGATGCTAGTAAAAGAGCTCGAGGAAGGCCTAAAATGAGATGGTGCGATGTTATTAGGAAGGACATTAATTTCTTGGGTTTAAATATGAATATTGCACTTGATAGAAATCTTTGACGGAACATGATTCATGTAGCCGATCCCAAATAATTGGGATAAGGCTCTGATGATGATGATGATGATGATGATGATTTCAACCAAATACTAGTTAATTATTTTGTTAACTTAAGTAGGTAATATTTCAAGCACTTAACCAAATTATTGACATAAAATATTCTCTATGAATTATGATAAAATTCTCGGGTACTACACCCTCTCCCCCATAAAATAAACTTCATCCCGAAGTTTAAAGTGAAGCACATACATACCGAAAAGATGGGGATACTTCTTCTTCATCTCATCTTCGTGCTCCCACGAAGCCTCCTCATGAGATACATTCCTCCATAGGACCTTCACCAATGGAATAGATTTTGATCTGAGGACTTGCTCCTTGCGATCCAAAATCTTGACTGGTTGCTCTTCGAACGACAGATCCGGTTGGAATTTCAAACCTTCATAGCTGATGATGTGTGACGGATCATGGACATATTTACGAAGCATGGATACTTGGAACACCGGATGAATGGCCACCATGGATGGAGGTAAATCCAACTGATATGCCACATTCCCTACCTTGTCCAGAATCTCGAAAGGTCCAATGAATCTTGGCTGCAACTTCCGTCGCTTGCCGAACCTCGATACTCCCTTAATTGGTGACACCTTGAGGAAAACATGCTCACCTGCTACAAAGTCCAGGTCCTTCCTTCTATTATCTGCGTAGCTCTTCTGCCAATCTTGGGCTGCTTTCAATCTTTGATGAATTACCTGAATCTTCTCAGATGTTCCTTGCACTACTTCGGGCCCGATCAACTGCCTGTCACCAACCTCTTCCCAACATAGAGAAGATCTACATGGCCTCCCGTACAAAGTCTCAAATGGAGCCATGCCTATACTAGCATGATAACTATTATTGTAGGCAAATTCTACCAACGGTAGATGTCGCTCCCAATCTCATCTCCAATCAAGAACACAAGCTCTCAACATATCCTCCAAAGTGCGAATAGTCCTTTCGAACTGACCATATGTTTGAGAGTGATATGCCGAGCTGAGCTTCAACTGGGACCCAAAAGTATTCTGCAATCCTTGCCAAAGTCTCGACGTGAAGCGAGGATCCCGATCTGAGATAATGGACTTCGGAACTCCATGCAGTCTGATGATGTTCTCGATATAGAGACGTGCCAAGCTCTCCACAGATTAGTTCTTCTTCATGGCCAGGAAATGTGCAGTCTTCGAGAATCGATCCACAATCACCCAAATAGAATCATTGCCCTTCGATGATCGAGGCAAGCCTGTAACAAAATCCATGGTGATATCCTCCCACTTCCATTGTGGTATCTCGATCCTTTGCATCAACCCAGATGGCCTTTGGTTTTCAGCTTTAACCTGCTGACAAACCAAACATCTAGACACAAATTCCGCTACATCCTTCTTTATACCGGGCCACCAAAAGGACCGCTTCAAATCTTGGTACATCTTGTTACTACCAGGATGAATGGAGAATTTTGACCTATGAGCTTCCTCCATCACTTCATTCTTTAATTCAATCAGATTAGGCATGCAAATTCTATGCAGAAATCTAACCACATCATCTTCATCTCGAGTAATTCCAGTCTTACCAATCATACCTTGTAACTGAGGGTCATCTCACTGAGCTTCTATTACTCGATCCATAACTATTGACCTGATGCATAGTTGAGCAACGAACGGCTGACAAAGTTGAGGCTCAATCAATGTCATGGAACACACAACATCCTCAATCATCTTCTAGTCTTGCTGCATCAAAGTCTGCTTCCGACTAAGGGCATCGGCCACAACATTAGCCTTTACAGGATGATATTACAGCTCAAAATCATAGTCCTTCAAGAATTCGACCCATCACCTCTGGAGGAAATTCAGCTCCTTCTAAGAAAATAAATACTTAAGACTCTTGTGGTCCGGGAAGACTTCAAACTTGACTCCATACAAGTAATGTCTCTAGATCTTCAATGCATGAACAACGATGGCCAACTCCAAGTCATGCGTTGGGTAATTCTTCTCGTGCTCCTTTAGTTGCTTGGACGCATACGTGACCACCCTACCATTCTGCATCAGAACACAACCGATCCTGATCCTTGAAGCATCAGTGTAGAGAGTAAACATATCGATGCTATTGGGTAGGATCAAGAGTGGTGCTGACGTCAGCTGATCCTTCAATTCTTGGAAATTTCACCCACATTCCTCGGACCATAAGAACTTCACTCCTTTCCTTGTTAGCCTCATCAAAGGTGCCGCAATAGAAGCAAAACCCTTAATGAACTTCCTATAGTAACCGGCCAACCCGAGAAAACTCCGAATTTCAGTCGGGGATTTCGGAGCCTCCCATTCTAACATAGCTTGAACCTTGTCTGGGTCAACTGCAACGCCACTTCCTGATATCACATGGCCAAGAAAATGAACCTCCTTCATCCAAAAGTCGCACTTGCTGAACTTTGCATAAAGTTTGTGCACCCGAAGAATCTCTAAAACAGTCCTCAAATGCTCCTTGTGAGACGCTTCATCTGGAGAGTATACCAAAACATCATCTATGAACACAACCACAAAGCTATCCGGATAAGGCCTAAACACCCAATTCATTAGGTCCATAAATGCAGCAGGGGCATTTGTTAGACCAAAGGGTAGAACCAGGAATTCATAATGCTCATATCTAGTTCGGAAAGCTGTCTTGGAAATATCCTCATCCTTGATCTAGAGCTAATGGTAACCCAATCTCAAATCAATCTTCGAGAAAACCGAAGCACCTTGCAATTGATCAAAGACATCATCAATACGGGGCAAAGGATAACGGTTCTTGACAGTCACCTGATTGAGCTTCCGGTAATCAATGCAGAGGCGAAGCGATCCGTCCTTCTTCTTCACGAACAAGACTAGGGCTCCCCAAGGTGAGACACTTGGTCGAATAAATCCCTTGTTTATTAGTTCTTGCAACTGCTTCCTTAGCTCTGCCAATTCTACAGGTGCCATTCGATATGGGGCCTTAGATATCAGCGTTGTACCGGGCAAAAGGTTAATAGAGAACTCAATCTCTCTGGATGGCGGAAACCCTGGTAGATCCTTTGGAAAGACACCGGGAAAATGCCGAACCACTTCAATCTCCTCTAGCAACGGGGCTTGAGAAACCTCAGTTGAGGCTACCACCCAAGCAAGAAAAGCATTACCGCCCTTACACAACAACTGAGCTGCCTTCATGGCCGAGACTACAAATTTTCCCACCCTACTCTGAGGCAAAGGATGGAAAAATTCCTTCTCGCCAAGGATGCAAAAAACCACTCGCTTCTTCCGACAATCAATGAGAGCATAATACCTCTCGAGCCAATCCAACCCAAGAATAACATCATAATCCTTCATCTTTAAAAGATAGAAATGTCTAGCTAGCTCTTTCCCTTCGATAACCACCGTCAAGGAAGGATAGCTCTTTGCAGTGGACATAACTCCAGCGGGCGTGTGCACTAGGAGAGGCACATCCAAACTCGATGGCATCAAGCCCAAATCATCAAACAACATCTTGGAAAACCGCTCGGACACAAACGAATGAGTAGCACCGGTGTCGAATAAAAGTCTAGCATGGAAACCTGACACTAGAAGTGTACCTTCTGTCACGTCGTCCTCTTGCTCTGCATCTTCTCTGGCCAACGCAAACACTCGTACCAGCGCTCGAGGGCGTCTGGCTGACTTCATTGGTGCTGCAGCGGCAACTACTGTAGGGGCTTGAGTTGGAGAAGGCAGCTGCATCTTCGGACAATCCTTAATCTTGTGCTCCAAGCTTCCGCATCTGAGACACTTCCCGGCTACCATCCAGCACTCCTTACTGCAAGCCATTTCCCGCAGTGCTTGCATTCACTTTTGACTTCAGCTGATGATCCTCCTGATCCTCTTGCTTGCGTTGAAATCGGCTTTGATGGTGTATAAGCAGGTGACAGAGTAGAGGGCTTCTTCTTGTGGTCCTGGCATTGGAAAGATGATGACGGCCTCTTCAGTTGTGCCTTCTTCCCTTCTTGGTACTGCTCCATGTCACTTTCTTGACGGCACGCTGCACCGAGAGCTTCTTTCATCGTGTGGTGGTTGAAAGCAACCAATTTTGTCCTCAACAATGGTTGAAGACCTGATACAAACTTCTTCACCTTCCTCCGCTCATCCGCTACAATATGAGGTGCATAATGCGCCAACTCCGCAAAGCGAGCTTCATACTCCAGAACCGTCATAGACCCCTGGGTTAAAGTGAGGAACTCCTGCTCCATCCGGTCTTGAACATGCTCGGGGATGTATTATGCCCGGAACAAGCGAACAAAATCTCCCCACGACACCTCTCTAGCTCCGTCCTCGAATTGATTTCACAGAATTGAAGACCACCAAACATCAGCACGCTCCTCCAACAGGAATGTTGCCAAGTTAACCTTCTCATCCTCATCACAACGGACGCTCCAGAAAATCTTCTCCATCGCTCGCAGCCAATGCTCTGCAACTAGGGGCTGACTCTCCCCCTTAAAAGAAGGCGGGTTCATCCTCCGAAACTTTTCCATGGTTGACGGCCCTTCAGCCATCCTTGAAACTACCTTCGGATGCGGTTGAGCCTACCCAAACCACACAGATCAGTTACGAGGCCTACACAACATCCGACGCACAATTCCATCCAATATATATCATACCTGGGCCTGAGCTTGCACCTGAGCCTGCAATGTCACCTGTGCATTTGCCTGCGTTAGCATCACTTGCACCAACCCTTGCATGAATATACCATAGTCGACCAACGGCGGTGGTACCGGTAATCCTTTTTGACCTTCACCTACATCTCTCTTCGGCTCCTCCTCACGAGCAGGGGCAACAGCATGACGACCATGGGATGCCATAACCTTGAAGGGAATAATTTAGTTCAGCCAAGTTAGATGCCTTAGCATTGATACTTATTTGCTTTCCTTTTGTTCTTTAGCCACTTATTAGTGGAACTATCTAGATCTTGGGATATGAACTCAGCTGATGGTTTTACTTATGTAAACTCTCAACCAACCTCGCTCTAATACCATTCTCTATAGCGCCCCACCCTATACCCGGTCCAGTATATCACTCTCATCGGATATAGGAGGCAACGCCACAGTGGGAACCATCCAACAAAATAGAGACGGGTTGAGATTTACATAAATAAAAGTGCAGAATTCATAGCGGAAGAAGAGTGTAATACATCAGCGAATGTCCAAATACCAACATCACAATAGTCCAATATAAATAAAGTTCCAACTTGCTTTTACAATAACAGCCAGAGTTCACAAATTCAAGTCTCAACTAAACTCTCACAAGCTATCTCAAATGACAGAAAAAGAAAGCTATCTCAAATGACAGAAAAAGAAAGCTATCAACGATCACGCACGGGCCCCCGGCTCGGACTCACTTGGCTCTAAGTCCTCGCCCTCGCCAGTGGTCTCGCTTGGAAAATTATCAAGTGTAAGCCTACAAAGAGACTTAGCAAGATTCAGAAACTCAAGCATACCCCTTGCACAAGCATAATACATTTGACCATCATTTAACTGGTACAAATCCATAAGGCTTACCAAGTTGCAGAAAATAAGCACATGCTTTTAGAAACAAAATACGTTTGAGAATATTGAAAACACCCCATGAGTGCAACGCCGATTGATATACAACTGTGGGCAGGGTATGTAATAATGCACTGTGCTAAACTCAATCATGCAGTGAAGATGCATAGCAAATCTTGAAGAGGATACCTATGCCAAGTCTTAGTGAAACCCAAATAGAGATAACATGCATCTATGTGTATTCTTAAGGAAACAGAAATCAGAACTGGGAATAGAAATCAAAACTAAATGGAACAGGTATGCACAAAGGAGCAGGATTCAGATATTACAAGTTAGTTTCAGAGGTCAGCTCAGATCTAACAAAATGAATACATATGCCAAATAACATATAACAGAGTCAAATGGCCATAATCTGATAGAAAATTATCGGAAGTTTTGAGCTGAACGGAGGACCCAGACATATTGCCCAAACTACCACTAGAAGGTCATATACAGATACCAAATCACCTAGGCATTGGCGATGAGGTCTTGATTAACTGCGCAGAACTGGAGGAAAATTTTCCCCACCTTAACCAATGGAACTTGTCTACCTCTAGGATTTCACCCCCGTGCCCTCGAGGTCATAAACATATTTAGCCTCCCCACAAGGGCATTTTTATAGTTTGGCTCCAAGCCCTTCTATGGCAGCAGTGTCCCTTTGGTCCATGATTTATCTCATAGCATAAGAGGTTCACAATGACAAGGAGTAATATGATGTGCAATGCCAATGGATAATATGTAACACAAGAACAAAGACTAATATGCAATGTAAGGATAATGAATAATATGCAATATAAGGAGAGCATTAAAGGTTAGCAATGAATTTCTAGAATGTGCAACTATGCAAGAAAGATGCAATAACAATTGAACTTGGGAAAAGCTTTCATGTTGGAACTAGATCATTTGAGTAACCCTACTGATTTATAAATTCTTAGTATGCAACGTAGGGGTGGAAGAAAGACCAAATAAAACAGTCAATAACGGGAAGCAAAATGGTCGTATAGCGGAAAGGATAGCTTTTATGAAGCATAGGACTACATTACCCCACGTCTATAACATGCTGAAACAACCCAGGTAGGGCAGAGGTCGAGTATGACTGGGCGAAGAGTCGACTCTGGCCTGCAGACAGAAACTAGACTGGGCAGATTCACAGGAGGTGTCAACACTTCAGGGGGTAACTGTCGACACTTGCCCGCAGACAGAAACTGGACTGGGCAGATTCCACAGGAGGTGTCGACACTTTATGGGGTAAGTGTCGACACTTGCCTGCAGACAGAAACTGGGCTGTAGTGCGTCCAGAAAATGAACTATTCTTTACATGATCGCCATTCGTCTGAGTACTCGGAATTAAACCAAACTTCATCAAGGAAGAAACCACGTATTCCACACTCAACCATACATATTTCAAACTCAACCCATATATATATTACATACTTAAACCATCATACACGAATCTGGATTCCAAGATAGTGCATTATTCAAAAACCAACACTACACATATCTGCCAATTCGTCCGAGCGCCCAGAACCAAGCCGAACATCCAAGTAAAAACACGCATTTCATACACACCCTAGGATTAAAACTCAGGTTTCAATATATTATATCAAGCACAAAAGGGAGATGGAGATTTCAGATCTTGCCTTGAAGCCAACGAAAACAATGCGAAAACTCTCTGCCTCCGGCAAGAGATGGGAAGACAAAGGCCTCGAGAACCACGATCTAGCAGCAACTAGATGACAGAGGAGGTCACCCAAGAGCAGAAGTGACCTCTCCTCCTCTGCTATGACCCTTGGCTCCCTCTTGGACTTTTCAAAACCGCACCAAGCACTCTCCAAAACGTAAAAACCAGCGTGAGAAAAAAAGAGGGAGGGAACTTCCCTTGAAAAGGGGCTAGGGTTTCCCCCCAAAACCTCTGACGGTTAGAGGAATTAAGGAAGGGATAATATCCGGTTTAATAGCCCAGAGAATCACACAGTTTCAAGGAGAGGAAAACAAGGAAAGGAAAACTCACGTTCGAACGAAAGAAATGGGGCACTAATCATCCGCCCCTTAGAAAAATTGAAGCTAATAATATAAAAACGATTTATAAAAACTAATTGCTACCCATTTTTCATCACCATTTAATCTATCATGGAAAAATATAAAATAATTAAAAACCCATGAAATGAAAATCACCTCCGAAATGAATAGTAACATTAAAACCCACTAACTCTCACATGTATCTATTATTACGTGAGCTTTTCTTCTAAGGAAGGGATAAAATATAATATTCTATCTCTTGTTAACAACTAAATAAATGCATGTAAACACAAAATATGCATGAAAATAGGTTAAATTACATAATTCTAATTACATAAAAATTTAGTTTATAAACAAGAGAAATTTGTTTACTCTTTAATTATTTAGTTTATTTCAACCAAATACTAGTTAATTATTTTGTTAACTTAAGTAAGTAATATTTCAAGCACCTAACCAAATTATTGACATAAAATATTCTCGATGAATTTTGATAAAATTCTCGGGTACTACATAATTCATCCTCCTTACCTTAGTTCTTCGCGTGTCAAAAGTAAGGGTCGCACAAGTCAAATCTGGGACCTATTTATAGGATTAGCTAGGGTTTTGAGGATTAGAACGATCTTAGAGTCCAAATTAGGCTTTCAATTCAATCTTCTAGCCTTCTAGACTTATCTAACTAGTAGATAGAATCGATCCTAGGTGATTTGGATGCTAAAAATCCAATCTTTTCACGTTTTCTTTCTCTCACGGAACTGACAGAGCTTAGCAGTCTAGGACTCGACCGTTTACAATCCCATGCGGTCTCGCGATAGACCGTTTGCCTTCGTGAGCGCCGAATTTCAACTAGCTCAAACTATTTTGACATTATCCTCGTTATTATCCATTTATTTATTTTCTAAATAGTAATTATCTCTTTAATTCCATGATTACACCTATTTTAAGATTCTAGAATATGGGCTAAGGTCCAAAACAATCTTTTTGGGCCTATTGGGTTTATTATATGGGCCTAATCCTCTTGGATCAATGTAAGGCCTAATTAATTAGTTTTAATTAAAAGTAATTCATTAATAAATGCTTTAATAATTGTATTTCAATTCTAAAAAATTCTTAGGAAATTTTCGGGCATTACAACCTCCCCCACTTAAAAAGAATTTGTCCCCAAATTCAATGCATGGACTTTTGGAGAGTGTACTTACATTCAAATATCTCTAGGAATCTCTTGCACATGACTTCTTCAATCTCCTATGTTTCTTCTGATTTAGTCCACTGAATTTTGACCATATGAATAGGTTTATTCCGCAATTGACGTACTTCTCGTTCAACAATCTTGATTGGCTTTTGCTCGTATGTCAAGTCTTTTTCAATCTCTAGATTGTCGTAAGTAATGACATGGAATAGATCAGGAACATATTTCTTGAGCATTGAGACGTGAAACACATCATGAACTCCTGCTAATTGAAGGGGCAAGGCTATTCGATATGCCACTTCACCAACCCTTTCGAGAATTTCAAAGGGGCCAATGAATCTTGGAGTAAGCTTACCTTTAATACCAAACCTTCGGATACCTCGACCTGGATAAACCTTAAGGAATACATGGTCTCCTACTTGAAACTCCAAGCCGCGCCTTCGATTGTCAACATATGATTTCTGCCTATCTTGTGCCATCTAAAGCCTCTCCCAAATGAGCTTTATATTCTCAGTAGTATCCCTAATGATATCGGGATCGAGAAATTACTTTTCTCCTACTTCATTCCAGCAAATAGGCGAACGACAGCTTCTACCATACAAAGCCTCGAATGGTGACATTTGTATGCTAGCTTGATAGCTATTGTTGTATGAAAATTCTACTAGAGGCAAGTGATAGTGCCAACATCCACCAAAATAAATAGCACATGTCCTGAGCATATCATCCACCACTTGATTGGTCCTTTCAATTTGACTATCAGTTTGTTGATGGAATGTGGTGCTAAAGTTAAGTCGGGTCCCTAATGAATGTTGAAGACCCTTCTAGAATTGTGATGTGAACCGAGGATCTCGATCGGATATAATGATGACAGGGACACCGTGCAATTTGACAATCTCCTTCATATATAATGTTGCTAGAACATCCACAGACCATCGACTTTTTATTGATAGAAAATGTACATATTTAGTCAATCGGTCTATGATCACCCATATACCACCATGTCCTCCTCTTATCTTAGGTAAACCCATGATAAAATCCATCCCTATACTTTCCCATTTCCACTCGGGAATATTCAAGGGGTGTAATTTTCCAGCAGGTTTTAAATGTTCTGCTTTTACTTGTTGACAAGTGAGACATCGGCACACAAAATCTGCTACTTCTCTTTTCATATTGGGCCACCAAAAGTTTCTTTTCAAATCTTGATACATCTTGGTAGCACCAGGGTGAATAGCATATCTTGATTTGTGAGCTTCTTCCATGATCAATTTCTTAGTGTCATCATGATTTGTCACATAAATTCGACCCTTAAACAATAGTCTTCAATCGTTTGAGATAGAAAATCCCGATCTTTGTTCAATATTTTCCTTAATCTCCATCAATGTAGGGTCATTTTCTTGCAATTGGACTATGTCCTTGATTTTTTTTTTAAGCCAAGTCATCAAGCAGGAAGAAGGGAGAGTGCACCCCCATTCCAGAGGAAGGGAATGTTCTCACTCCACCAAATCACCACTTGATGCTTTATTTTATTGATTTTCTAAATATGAACAAAGTCATGAGAGGTCAAGCCTCTAAAAATACAAGGAGATATAAAATGTAAAGAAAACTGTACAGTCCTCTAGAGACTGGGGCGCATTCACTATCTGTACAGTGAAGTCTATAGTCTGTACGCTGCCCTTCCATTCGCAGCTGAAGTCTGTGCATTGGTTCAGTCTGTACTGAAGTCTGAACAATGAAGCCTGTACATAGAATTGTGAAGTCTGTATACTGCCCTCTCTTATGCTACTGAAGTCTGTACATAGCATTGTTAAGTCTGTACATAGCATGTGAAGTCTGTACACTGCCCTCTCTTATGTTACTGAAGTCCGTACATTGTAAGAAGTTCATTCGCTGCTGAAGTCTGTACACTGTTCAGTCTGTACATTGTGAAGTCTATACACTTGAACTAGTGAAGTCTATACACTGCCCTCCCATTCGCAGCTAAAGTCTGTACATTGAGAAGTCTGTA
Source organism: Amorphophallus konjac (assembly GCA_022559845.1). Classification (NCBI taxonomy): domain Eukaryota; kingdom Viridiplantae; phylum Streptophyta; class Magnoliopsida; order Alismatales; family Araceae; genus Amorphophallus; species Amorphophallus konjac. The sequence continues at coordinate 189,268,449 of CM040126.1, read as the reverse complement.
CAATGCATTGTGAAGTCTGCACATTGCCCTCTCTTATGCTCTGAAGTCTGTACATTGCCCTCTTTTATGTTGCTGAAGTCTATACATTGAAAAGTCTTCCCATTCGCAGCTGAAGTCTGCACATTGTGTATCTGTTCAGTCTGTACATTGTGAAGTCTGTACATAGCATTGTGAAGTCTTTACATAGCATGTGAAGTCTGTACACTGCCCTCACTTATGTTACTGAAGTCCGTACATTGTAAGAATGCATTCGCTGCTGAAGTCTTTACACTGTTCAGTCTGTACATTGTGAAGTCTATACACTTGAACTAGTGAAGTCTATACACTGCCCTCCCATTCGCAGCTAAAGTCTATACATTGAGAAGTCTGTACAATGCATTGTGAAGTCTGCACATTGCCCTCTCTTATGCTCTGAAGTCTGTACATTTCCCTCTTTTATGCTGCTGAAGTCTATACATTGAAAAGTCTTCCCATTCACAGCTGAAGTCTGTACATTGTGTATTCTGTTCAGTTTGTACATTGTGAAGTCTATACACTTGAACTAGTGAAGTCTATACACTGCCCTCCCATTCACAGCTGAAGTCTGTACATTGAGAAGTCTGTACAATGCATTGTGAAGTCTGCACATTGCCCTCTCTTATGTTGCTGAAGTCTGTACATTGCCCTCTCTTATGCTGCTGAAGTCTGTACATTGAGAAGTCTGTACAATGCATTGTGAAGTCTGCACATTGCCCTCACTTATGCTGCTGAAATCTGTACATTGCCCTCTCTTATGCTACTGAGTAAGTAATAAACTGTATAAGTTGTATAGCAAAGGAAAATTCAGTAACTATATACACCGGATGCGAACATTAGCAATGTGGTAGGCATCAGCCATTATATAGCCTCTAGCCATGAGAGGCAACTCCCTAGAAGATGAGAAGATATTATTACAGCCCACCAGGATAGCATAGTTCGCTAGAGCATCCGCGGTTTGATTAGCTTCGCTGTATGTATGCACAATGGGAGCTTGTTGCAGTCTGAAAAAATACTGAAGTTTTCTCCACCATGGAAGGAAGGACCAAGGTGGGCTTCTATTTTACTGAAGAAGAGTAATTAAGTCAAGTGAATCAGTGTAGATAATGGAGACCGGGATATTATGTAAATGAGCCAATCTTAAGCCATCAAGAAGGGCCCTTCCTTCTGCAATCATGTTGAACCCATGCCCATAATAATGAGAGAAACCCAATAGCATGTTCCCTTGAGCATTTCTGAAACATCCACCTCCCCCAGACATTCCTGGATTGCCTTTACTTGCACCATCAACATTAAGAGCAAATCATGTCCTGGGAGCAATCCAACAAACTGTGATGCAAGATAATCTTTTGTGATTGATGAATATACCCATTGATTGGAGAATGCTTCTTAGTGAGTTACTAACACCACATTTGAAAGTAATTTGTTTCAAATTTTGGACAATGTCATCATGTTTATGTTCAGCTATCCGAATATATTTAGTTCTGATTCCTTCATATCTGACGCGGCATCTGTATTTCCAGATTTCCCACACAAGCATCATTGATATTTGTAGAGAAAGAAAACCTTGTGGGCTGTGAACAGAGGATTCATTGAGGATGCTGCAGAGCCGACAGTAAATGGAAATGAATTCCAGATGGGGATTAGCAATTAAAGGACCAAATTTGTTCCACAAATAATTGGCTATTTCACTATCAATAAAAAGGTGATCAATGTCTTCAATAGCATGGGAAGATGAGCAGCAATCACACCAGGAAGCAATGTATATACCATATCTTTGGATCCAACTGTCCACGGGCACAGCATGATTGAGGAGTTTCCAGTAAAAAAGTGAAGCACGGGGAGGGAATTTTTGATACCAAATTTTAGTAGCAGAGACAGCAATCACCTGCTCTTTGATATAATCATAAGTAGACTTTATGCTAAATTTGCCTGAACTTGTAAAAGTCCATATTGGAATATCATCCCCTTCTTGAATAGTATAACTATATAGATCAGTCCTCATATTGTGATCAGTAATCTCATCTAAGGCCGGATGATGGTGATCAGCCAATACAGATTGGATAGAACAGTTTTCAGACCAAGCATTATTCTGGTAGGATGAATGATCCAGCAGAGGTTTGTCCTTATACCATGTGTCTTTGAAAAAATTGGTATTTGCACCATTAAAAACAACTTTACGCATACCTGCCAGGAGGATCACCTTGGCTTTTTCAAAGTCTCAACTTTTAATGCCTGCTGGGAAAGGGGTTTTATAGTCTGAGATATGCTTTCCTTGAATGTATTTACTCCTGACAAATTTGGCCCATAATGAGTTACTGTGTAAAGAAGTCCATAGCTGTTTGACATAGGAACATAGTTGAATATCCCCCAATTTGTGAATACCCAGACCACCTGCAGATAAAAGTTTACATACTTTTTCCCATGAAACCCAATGTTTTCTGTGAGCAGTATCAAGTCCTTGCCACAAAAAATTGGCACAAATTGTATCAATTTGCTTGTGAATTGAATATGGAATAGTAGTGGCACTGGCTGTGAATATGGGGATGGAAGATAAAACTGATTTGATTAATGTCAGTCTTCCAGCCTGTGAGAGAAATTTACTTTGCCATCCAGCTAATTTTGCATTGATTTTGTCGAGTAAAAACTTGTAATGAGGTGTTTTGATTCTCCCTTTAAAAAAAGGTATTCCTAAGTAGTTAATACTTCCAATTCTGTGCTGATATCCTGTAAGCTGGTGGATTCTATCAATGGCATGATTTGGCATGTGCTTTGAAACCATGAAAGAACTTTTATGAATATTGATCATCTGACCTTAAGATCTTTCATACCTTCCCAATAGTTTGAGCAAATGTTTAATGGAGGATATACTGCCATTCGTGAATATAATTGAGTCATCTGCATGAAGAATATGAGAGATAGGCATAACCTGTCGAGGCAGATGATAATGTTGGCACTGTCCAGAATTGAATAAATGACTAAGGCCTCTGCTCAAAACTTCTTCAGCTAATATGAAGAGGGCAGGGGCTAATGGATCACCCTGTCTCACCCCTCGAGTGGATTTGAAGAATCCATGCAGCTGACCATTAAATGCAACAGTGTACCAACAATTCATTAAGAGTTGAGCAATAAGAGAAATGAATCTATTAGAAAATCCAAATTTCCTCATAACATTGAAGATAAAGTCCCATTCAATTCGGTCGTAGGCTTTAGCCATGTCTAGCTTGATCAGGATATTGTGACCTCTGACCGGCCTATCTAATTCCATGAATAAGTCCTTAGCAAGCAGGAAGTTATCAGAAATAGCTCGGCCACTAATAAAGCCACTTTGCGGTTTAGAAATAATAGCAGGAAGAATATTACGCAATCTATCACAAATTGCTTTGGACACAATTTTGTATATGAAGTTGCATAAGCTAATAGGCCTGAAGTCCACAAAGGAAGCTGGGTTTTTAACCTTAGGTATCAAACATAGAATGGTAGATGTGACTCCCTTTGGAAGTCCCCACCCTTGAAAAAAACATTGAGTAGTAGTTATCACATCATTCCCTACTATATCCCAATAGTGAGTAAAAATGTTACCAGTGTACCCATCAGGACCAGGAGAGCTATTGCCAGGAAGTGAAAAAATAGTTCTTTTGATTTCCTCTGCAGATGGAATAGCACAGAGAACTGTGTTCTGATCTCCAATAATGAGACTAGGAATAACTGATAAAAGCTGAGCATCAATATTATGTTCTTCAGATGAGAGGAGATTCTTAAAAAAATCAGTTGCACCAGTTAATAAAATAGCCTGATCTTCAACCCAATTGCCATCTATTTTCAGCTTATGAATGTAATTTCTCTGCCTTTTGATTTTGGTGTAATGGTGGAAGAATTGAGTATTCCGATCTCCATATGAAAGCCACTGAATACGGGATTTTTGAAACCAAAAGATTTCTTCTCGATGTAGTGCAAGTCTCAACTCAGCATTAGCTTTATTTAGTTTCATTCTATTATCTACAGAAGGATTATCATCAAAATTATCTTGAGCTTGAGGTAACTGCATTTCAGCATTTTTCTTGGCTTGATGGATGTCACCAAAAACATCTTTATTCCAGGTTTTCAAAGTAGCCTTAAGGTGCTTGAGTTTCTCTTGTAATGAGTAAAAGGGATGATATATCTGCTCATGATTATTCCATTGTTCTTTGACAAATTCCAAAAAATCAGGATGTGTATGCCACATATGCTGATATATAAATCTACCAGGAGCAGCTTGCACAGGTTGCATATCCATGAGAAGAGGAGCATGATCAGAAGGACCTCTAACCAAATGCTTAACAGTCATATTAGAGGGAAAGTTTAACCAGTTAGCATTGTAAAATATTCTGTCAAGCCGGGCTCGAATATGAGAGGTTCCTATTTGGTTGTTAGTCCAAGTGTAAGGAGAACCTGAATAACTAGCATCAATGAGTCCAGTAGCTGTAACAAAGCCTTGAAAATCAGTCATAGCAGTTGAAGAGGACATGAGACCACCAAGTTTTTCTTCAGGGGAAATGATGCAATTGAAGTCACCACCAATAATCCAAGGGGTATTCACTTCTGGACTGAATGCCATTAAGGAGTCAAACATTTCCCTACGAACACTAGCACAGCAAGATGCATAAATGGTAGTAAAATACATAAAGATAGAACGGTCCTCCTTAAGAGCAACAGTAATATATTGTGGATGCAGCTCGATAACATCAAGGCAAATATCAATACTATGAAAGAGCCAAATTTTAGAGGATGCACCATTGTTCCCAAGAACAGACCGAAGGTTGATGCGATGAGCCACATAACTAGCATGACTGAAATCAACTCTAGGTTCAAGAATAGCTGCAATGCATATCTTATGAGTTTTAACAATTTGTGCAAGGCTTCTGATAGTAGCCTTATTACCTATACCCCTAACATTCCATATAAGAGCAGAACTAATCATGAACATAAGAGGACGAAGGATTAGCAGCCAACACCTTGGCTTTAGCTCTGGTTAGCTGACCATCATTAATAAGTTCTCCGGGAATGGCAGAGATTTCAGTTACTTCTTTATCTTGAAGGCTACTGTATGTGCTTTTATTGTTTTGGCAAACCATCTTAGAGTTTTCTGATGCAACCAGTTCAGAAACTTTATTTGAAGTAATTTGGATGTCTTTAATATCCAAGCTTTGGGAGCTATCGACCAAATTAGATTTCTCTTTCACCCTAGAAATGTAAAACTTTTATGTTAAAGGGAGCTTCTCAGTGAGTGAAGATTCAGATTCAGTTGTAATACTCTCATGAGATGCTATATATGAAGCATTCTGTTTACTTGAGACATTATCACAAATATATGAGACGCATGACTTATTTGCTTCATCAACTAATTTAGAATCACAAACAGCATTGTTGTAAACTGTAGAATCAGTGGAAATATCATTGATAATTCCTGTATCATTCCCTTCATCTGCTAAATCCTCCTTCAGAATTGATTCTTCGGAAAGTTGTTCCAGTACAGAGAACATGTTGGCCTCGTTAATTATCATCTTCGGACTACAAATTTTAGGCAGTCGAGGTCTATATTCCTGACGAATCACCTTTTGTGCTTCAAGAGGAACATTATCTTTTAGAGGCAGATGGCGAATCGTAGCCTTATTTTGTTTCTTCTTACATTCTTTCTCCAAATGTCCAATTTTATGACAATGAGAGCATAGGTGTGGAACCCTGTGATAGCTAATTGACTGCCAAAAACCATTATCCTCCATCCCAATCCATATCCGATTTTTCCTCTGTGCATCAATGTCTAATTCAACACATACTAGAGCTTCTGAGGTTTCAGTCATCGCAACAGTAGCATCATGAATCCGCAAGACAGATCCAATGTTACCAGCTATAGAATGCAACATATCTTCATGATAAAAATTGATTGGTAATGATGGAAATCCAATCCACACAGGGATAGTCGATGGATCCGATACAAAGTCAAAATCAGGTGTCCATCTAAAGAATCTGAATAGGAATCCCTTGATGTATAAATTCTTTTGAAGAAGAATTTTAAGGAAATCATCTTCACACTGAAGACGGATCAACACATGTCTAGCATTCATCCTGCTAGTCTGATCTTAGATTCAATCGTTGAGAAAGACAGACCTTAATCTCTGGTATAGATGGTCGACCATATGAGCATCTAGCAATGACTGCATTCTGAAGATGCGAGAAAGATTTCTGAATATCTTCTTGAGAAAAGTATACTGCAGGTTCCCCTTTATCTGTAAATGCCAGAGCCTTCATCTGGAAGCATAAACGCGATCGATGATGTCCCTCCATCAGTGTCTGCGCATATGACTTCCGATGGGCTGCTCCATCTGAGCATCCAGCAGCATTTGTTTCAGAAGAGAGATGAGCATCCCCCACCGCACCAGCCATCGCTGGTAGGAGGGGGATGCACCGAAGAAGCAAAGAAGCGAGGCGGGAAAAAAATTCCGAAGCTTCTCTGATGTAAAACCAACCTTGGACCTATTTTGCAAGCATTCAAGTTTGAGCAGCGGACTCACACTAGCGAGCTCACCCGTATGGCACACACTAGGGCCCGAAGGCAACTAGGCGATGTTGGAGAGGGTCCGAGGTGGGACCATGAGGCTCCAAGGGTTGGCAAGCTTGGGGAGAACCCAAAATGGGCCTAAGATGCCCAAATCATGGGCGGCCAACACAGCAAGGGTGTGGGTTAAGTGGATTCACTCTCAACTCACCCGCGGTGGTCACTCAATTTGGTGGCAATGTAAAATCGGACACTCTCTTACCGCCGACGGAGTAACTATAGTAATACTAAGCTAAGCAAGTCCAATAAAGCAATGAGGGATGTTCAGAAGCTCACCTAGCCGGCGTGAAGATGCCGACTCCGGCCGGAGACGGGGGCGAGCGGGGAGGCGAGGGTATGCACCCGCACGCCGCGTCGGTGTCGCTTCGACCTGAAAGTGTAAAGAGTACAACACTACGCCTCTCGCAGGAGGGATGATCTTGGTGTGGGGATTAAGTTAATTACATCCAAAACTACCTCCACGCAGGGAGAGGCCTTCAGCCGGCCAAGCGGGGTGGGGATTACGCAATGAAACTTGACCTCCCGAGCTGCACCGGTTCTGCCCTGCTTTAGGTTCACTGGACAGACAGTCAGAGACGGTGCTGCCACGGGTTCCACAGAACTCGGATCTTGACGAGACCAGCGCCAAAAGTTTCCCAACTGACAGAGGATGAAGCTTGAATTTTTGGGGAAGCTTTGATACTCGGGGCTGACTGCGCCGGCGACTGGAACATGACAGTAGCGTCTGGTCTCTGGCGGGTACCAAACTGATGCAGCAGGTTGCAGAAGTCACTGTTGACTCTCCCGGACTCTGATTGGAATGAAACTGGCGGTGATGCGATCGTGGTCGGGGTAGCTTCGGGCCGGAGTTGACGGGGATGCGATCCGATGTCGGTGGAGAGAGGGGTAACCGGAGGAGTGAGGACTGGTCTAACCTGGGACCACAGGGGGCAGCCTGCCGTCTCCGACGAAGAAAATTGGAGCAGAGGGTTCCGGTGGCCGATTGAGTCCCTTCTTCTTGGAGGTGGCAGCTAGCTTGAAGTAGTTTCTTCCCTCCAAAAATGGCGCTCAGAGCCTTCAAGCTAGCTTGAAAGAGGACTTGAGAGGGAAGAACTTTGCTGAAGAACACTTGATCTGAATCCAAAAAGGTTCATCGTGGTCGGGCTTCCAATCTCGCTCTGGTTCTCTGCCTGGGGTCTTCTGTGCAGTCGTGGGAGATCAGCTCCTGCGGACAGCTCCGACCTCGGAAGCCGGCGAAACCACCACCGTTGGAAAGCTATCTCGATGACGATTCCAGCAATGTAGGCCTTGCCACCTGAATCTTTGAGAGACGGTCGTGGCTGCCTCTGCAAGTTGCTGCAACTCTGCTGTCTGAAACAGAGGCTGAATGAGAAGAAGATGAGGGGGTGGGGAAGGGGATGGCCAAGAGAGTAAGAGGTGGAGGGTGAACTTGGCTGGTATGGGGAAGGGGGGCTGCGACTTTGGGTGGTTTGGGAGGTGGGGAGATGGAAGGGCACTGCCCTAGGGAGAAAGAAATTCAAATTTGGGCTTAGGGAAGAGCCCCTTCAACCTTGGGGAGAGGAAGGGGTGCTTAGGAAGTGGTGTTGGGTAGTTGGGGGTTGGGAGGTGGGGTGTGGATTGGAGGATGCCACCTTGGGTTGGGGGGGAGTTAAATGGGTGTATGGGGAAGGGGAGAGGTCTTAATGAGGGGTGAATGGGGAGGAGAGAGAAAATTCCGAAAATTGGGTGGAGGGAGAGAGAGAGAGAGATAATGGGTGAGAGAGGGAAGATAGATTTGGTAGAGAGAAGTAAGACTAGAGAATTCTTTCTATTCAAATGATTCTTCAAAAGTTGTTACATATGAGGAGTGGGGTGGCCTATTTATAGGCACATGACTTTTTCATAAAGGATCCTAACAAAAGACACAATGACTAATAACCGAAGGGAAGGGGGGGCATCCATGGGCCTAGCCCAATGAGATGGGCCCAATAACCTATCAAACCAACATAATGACTCAATACTTAGGAAAATGACTCAACAACCTAGGTACATGACTCAAATAAAGGGAAAATTACATGATATTGACTCAAAGAAAATGTGAAGATTACATAACTAGACTCAAAAATACATGACTAACATAATAGCGCTTGCCGACGAACAATCCGAGTCCGGAGAAAATGTGGAGGGGCAAGGGATGCCCTCATCATTCTCACTCTAGAATTCTAGAGAGAGAAAGAAAAAACCCATTTCTCATAATTACTATGTCCTTGATCAATGTAGGTTGAGACCTTATGTTGGCAATCATGCCTCCGTCTCCCTCTCTGTCAATATCAAGATTTTAAGTGAGAAAAATCTTCAATAAGATAAGTTATACATTTCCTGAGGCTTGCTAGAGTTGCCATTGGTTTCCTGCTAAGAGTGTCAGCTACAATATTAGCTTTCCCTGGATGATATTGAATATTAAAGTCGAAGTCCTTGCGATACTCCAACCATCTGCGTTGTCGCATATTTAGCTCCTTCTGGGTGAAGAGGTATTTCAGACTTTTATGATCTGAAAATATAGTAAATTTCTCCCCATAAAGATAATGTCACCAAATCTTCAATGCGAATATAACTGCAGCTAGTTCCAGATCATGTATAGGGTAATTTTCTTCATGACACTTTAACTGCCTTGATGAATAGCAAATCACCTTTCTATTTTGCATAAGAACGCAACGTAGGCCAATGCCAGATGCATCTGTATAGACTTCAAAATCACCCCCTTTAGTGGGCAATGACAAAATAGGGGCTGTAGTAAGGTGATCCTTAAGAGTTAGAAAAGTCTCTTCGCAATCCTTTGACAATACAAAAGTGTTTTCCTTTCTTGTGAGTCTAGTCAAAGGAACGGCGATCTTAGAGAAATCTTGGATAAATCTCCTGTAATAACCAGCCAGACCTAGAAAACTTCTGACTTCAGACACGGTCGTCGACCGGCTCCAGTTCTTAACAGCCTTCACTTTAGAAGGATCAACAACAATACCTTCCTTTGAAATAATATGGCCAAGGAAAGAGACCTCCTTTAGCCAAAACTCGCACTTTCTAAGCTTTGCATAAAGTTTGTGTTCTCTTAGCGTTTGCAAGGCTATCCTTAAGTGCTCTTCATGTTCCTCCTTTGTCTTGGAGTATATAAGAATATCATCAATAAAGACGACTATAAATTGGTCAAGATAAGGCCTAAAGACATTATTCATAAGTTGCATGAAAACTACCGGGGCATTGGTTAACCCGAATGGCATTACGACGAATTCATTGTGGCCATATCTACTCCGAAAAGTAGTTTTGTGTTTGTCTTCATCTTTGATCTTGAGCTGGTAATAACCTGACCTGAGGTCTATCTTGAAAAAAATTCTGCTCCTGAAATCTGATCAAAGAGTTCATCGATACGAGGCAACGGATATTTATTCTTAATTGTGAGTTGATTCAGTCGCCGGTAGATGATACATAGCCTGAGGGATCCATCCTTCTTCTTGATAAATAAAATTGGCGCACCCCAAGGGGATGTGCTAGGTCGAATGAAACCCTTGTCTAATAATTCCTGAAGTTGTTTCTTCAATTCCTTGAGTTCTGTGGGAGAGATCATGTAGGGAGCTATTGAAACAGGTGCTGCTCCGGGAATGAGTTCAATGAAGATGTTCACTTCCCTTTCGGGTGATAAATCGGGCAATTCTGATGGGAATACATAGGGAAACTCATTCACAATGGGAATATCTTCTAAAATGATCTCCTTGGACTCGGTAATGATTACGGAAGCCTGAAAAGCTACACACCCTTGTGAAATAAGTTTGCAAGCGTGTAAATATGAAATGATAGTAGGATGTTTCCTATATTTAATACCAAGGAAGGAGAACCTTGAATGACCTGGTTTCTGAAAAGAGATAATCTGGTTGCGGCAATTGATATAGGCGTCATGGTCCACTAGCCAATCTACGCCTAGAATAGCATCGTAGCCCTACATTTCAAGGCATACGAGATTTGCGGGAAGATTGTGACCTTATACTATTACCTCACTATCTGGATAGTAGGTTGTAAGTTTGGTTCCGGGACCTAATGGTGTAGTGATTGTTAGGTCCGAAGGTAGAGGAACTGATGCAATAGGTAGGGTGTTTGCAAAAGTAGTGGATATAAAGGAATGAGAAGCACCGGTATCAAATAGTATGAATGTAGGATGGGAATAGATTTGGATAGTACCTTCCATTAACCCATCATTCTTGGGCGCTTCTTCCTCTTCCAGAATAGCATTGAGACGAGCCTGACGCTTACGTCCACCACCGAAGATTTTTCCTTTATAAGTGGGCAATCCGACATGCAGTGCTCCCGGCTGCAACATCTTAAACAAGTGCCAAGGTGCTTCCAGCACCCTTCAGTCGCATGCCCGAACTTTTCACAAAAGGTACAAGCCGTTGCGACTTGTTTGTCTTCTTCCTTGAGTTTCTTATTCTTATGGTAGCCACTACCACTCCCACTCCAGGATCTCTTCTTACTATCACGGGATTTGTATGGTTCCGTGATACTAAACTTCTTCTTATCATGTCGTTCAGACCTTCGGCTCGGCTCCTTTCCCTTGCCTTTTAATTTCTCAACCTTCTCCAAGGTCCAAAATAATCTTTTTGGGCCTATTGGGTTTATTATATGGGCCTAATCCTCTTAGATCAATGTAAGGCCTAATTAATTAGTTTTAATTAAACGTAATTCATTAATAAATGTTTTAATAATTATATTTCAATTCCAAAAAATTCTTAGGAAATTCTCGGGCGTTACATGCCATCTCCCTTTTGCACCCACGGTGCATCTCCCCTTGTGCTCCACATAGCAATTCATTTTTTATTTATTTTTTCGCTCATGCATCGCGTGCAGACCCCCCTCCTTAAGTGATCAAAAATTTGTTAGATTTTGGAACTTTTCATATTCTTTATCTATAAAAAATTTGTGCATGCCGTGCTTTATTTCATATTCTGACTGATTGCCATGATGTACATTGAGATGTTGTGAGTGTTTTTATCATTTTCTTTCCTTCGGTTTTCTTCATTTTTTAGCTTTTTGGCTGCAGTACAGAGGGTAAACACGGTCGTTGACAGAACCGCGTTCTTGTGAATGCGGTCCTGTGGCAGCGTTCTGCCAAAAAAAAAAATTGTGTCGCAGATAGTGGACGTGAATTTTAAAATTTACGCCCACTGTCCCAGGCGCCAATTCCCTCTAGTTTTCAGAGAATCTTTTTGTTGTGTGATCTGTTTTGTATTCATCAATACATATATTATTCATACATTCATTTTTTTATTCATTTGCATTATTTCTTGCATTTAGGGCATTTGGCTTGGGAGATCTCCTCTCCTTAGACACTTTTAGGATATTTTTACACCCCCTCTTGGTGAAGGAAGGACCCTCCAATTAAGAATTCCTCTCATTGGAACAAAAATTCCTAAACCAAGGCCTCCGTAAGTCCCCGACATCAAAGGATTCCCTCTTCGATCACTGGACAGGTTGTACCATTGAAGTTCCCCGGGTTTAGTTGGCCCAAACGTGCTGAGAGAAATAACCTAGTTGGCACCGAAGTAAACCCCATATTAAAACTAGGCCCCTACCTTGAGTGAACTACATAAACCTTGTCAAAACTCATTTAATTCACATCAAGGAATATTAAAAACCAAGCGTAAACATCCACTTGTTTGATATCTTTGCATGGTTGATTTGATTGAATATTGTTTGTCTTGCATAATGTTTGGCTTGAATAGCTAAATCAACATGTCTAACTACACTTATAATCATGAGGATGATCAACCTAGCACATCCTATGATCCTCAATTTTATAATTCTCACCACAACATTCACATGGGATTTCACTCCAATTCTCATGGTTTTGCCCACCCCGTGGACAATTCTCAATTTTATAATCCCTCGCATCAACCGCGAGCCACCACATCCCGAGAACCGTCTCCTCCATATAACAGAAAGGTCTCCCAAAAATTGCATCTCACCCCCCAACAAACCCAAGCCCTTAAGGCTATTGTTAAGGGCCTAGCATCTTCTTCTCGCCCTCCTTCCACTCCCTTTCGGGTGGCCCATCACCCGCCTCATTCTTCCTCTCGGGTGGTCCATCACCTGCCTTCTTCCAACCACCCTCATCCTTCATGGCCCCAAGGCCCACATAATCCTTGTACCCCGACCCGACCGGGTTCTTTTGTGGGTCAACCCCTCCACCCTTCTTCAAGGCCCCAAGGCCCATATATTCCTTACAACCCGACCTGACCAGATCCTTTTGTGGGTCAACCACTCCACCCTTCATGGTTATCATATGCTTCCCCTCCACGGTCTCAATGCCAACCCTCTACTTCTTAAGTAACTCCCCTCCAACAAGCTCTTCTTGATAAAATTGCTAACATGGAGGAACAACTAAAGGGGGTTTCGAGCCCGCGGCCGCCTCCTCCTTCTCCTCAAGTCGATCTTCTTCATGCCTTCATGAATGATATTACCAAGATGGAGAGAGACTGGAAGGAGTGAAGAACTAAAGATGGCATCAATAGTACATGTGAGGAAGAAAATTTTACAAGCTTTAATGATCAAGTGGACGTCGTCCGCCCTCTACCCATTCATCATACTCATTCATATGGCCCTCCACCTTCGCATCACTAGAATCCTCCACATCATTATGCTCTACCCATCATTACACCTCAACCACGGCGTCCACTTGAGTCTGATAATGAAGAATTGGAAGCAACGCATGATGAAATTTTTGATGAAGAATTGGAGACGGCACAAGATGAAGATTTTGAAGTTGCACCCACTCCTAGTTTTCTTCGCTTCCCTCTTCCACCGCTTCCCCAAGAAACCCCTGCTCAGGATTACGCCGCCATCATTAACCCTATCTACGAAACCAATTGGTGTTACGATGATGGGTCGATACTCCAATCACCCACGCCAATGCACCATGATTCTTCTACCACCCTTAAACTTTCTCGCCCCGCTAAAATTAGACGCTTCTTACGCACCAAGCCCCCTCCTTCTACACCTCCAACTTCCATGACCGTAACCTCCACCAAGCCATCCGGGCCCTCCATTGATTCCCCTCCAGCTACTCCATCAACAACCATACCATTGGCCTCCGTCGAGCCTCCCATTAACTCTTTTCCTAAACTAAGAAACCTTCCATCGTCACCACCTAAAACCCCCACTACCTTCATAACCCCGAACCAACCACTCTTACTCCTCCACTTAACCCTTTACCTAAACCCATGGTTAATCCTGAGCAAGGCCCACCTCTTTTTGCACCTGAGCCAACCCCATCCGCTTCCGAGTATGGGGAGAAGCTCGCCGTGTTTCAACCTCCACTTCCACTTACCCTTCCTCTAACGTACCCTTCATTAAAATGCCATCATCCATTAAGCTTCTTGCCGCCACTTCACCTTCCTCCACCTCCCCTCAGAGTAGGTGTGTTGCTATAAACACGTGTCAAAGAAGATATCCAAGAGTCGGGTAAGAAGAATTTGGTAACGGCTATGCTATTCAAAAGTCAAGATTTTATTAGTCGGATGCTGATTCGCGTTCTTGTTCCGGGCATTATTGAAAAGTCTTCACCAATGCTCACCAAGCAAAGTTCTCAAGAGTTGATGCCATGGCGGCCTAAGGCCAAGATTGTCCATGTTACTTTGCTCATTGGTCGAGCTATTTTTGACGCTCTCATTACCCCTTGCTCCATCATAGTGCAAATTCCTTGTCAAGAGAAGGGGTCCTCCTCCAATCTTGTCATGACACGTTCTGTTGCCAAGGAGGTGATGAAGTCCATACTCAAGGGCCAAGCAGGGCATCCCTTGTTTGAAGCATCCAACACCAAGCCTACTCCTTCTTCACTTCCATACAAGGGGCTAAGGCCCATGATACCAACTACTTTTTACAAAAATATTCCACGAGCCTTGAGCATTATAAAGCTTCCAATGCCAACATTCCAACTCCCTCGCATTGATATCTCTCACCTTCCAAGGGAGTTGCCTTTGAAGAAGCCATTTTCTCTCAAGATTGAACTCCCGAACTTACCTTGTAACTACTTGTCAAGGGAGTTACCATTCATTTTGGATTAAGCAATTGTTAACACTTCATCAAATGAGAGCACTTGGGCATTAATTTCTTTAATTGAGCCATTTTGCCAAGTAGATTACTCACCATGGAGGGGCAGGCATTCTTGTGTTAAGGGGCCTCCCACCAATTCATTCACTTCATACTCCATTTCATTCACCCTTCCATCCACCAATTTCTCTCTATGGGCCACTCATGGGGCGAGAAGGAGGATCCTCTTCTTGCCTCCCTTGCATTTCATACAGTCGTTGCATTTGCATTCATCCTTCTTTCCTGGGTTTCTAAACCCGTACCTTCCCCGACTTCTAGAACTTCCAGATCCTCCCCACTTCACCTCTTCAGATTCATCTTGGTTTCCAAAATTATTAGATTTTCCTCCTCTCCTAGGGCATCGCGACCCTCACTATTTTCTCCCTCCGGAACCTCCAGATTCCTTATTTCATTCTTCTCTCTTCCTAAGGCATCGCGTCCCTTGGCATTTTCTCCCTCTGGAGTCCCCGGACCTTCTTCCTTTCTTCCAGTTCATCCTTGTGCTCTTCGAAGACATCGCATCCTTTGTTCTTTTCTTGCTCTTAAATTACCTTTTCCCAGGGCATCGCGTCCCTCGACACTTTCTTATCCTCGCCACCGGACCCTCCGGATCCACCACTCTCCCTTTACCAGTTTCTCCTTCAAATTCCTCCCGATCTCAGGTATGACCTGACTTCTTCCGCATCCACTACTTTGGGCATCTACCCGTTCTCACACTGCTTTTGAGGCTTTAGTCCTCACTCCCCTTCTTGATCTTCCTTTCCTTTTGTAGACCATTCATGTGATCAGGGTCTCTGCACCTTAGTGAGGGAGTTCTAGCCCTCACCTCTTTTCCTTTTCTCCTTATTCGTCTGAGTCCAGTCTTGACACCACCCCTTCATGTTAAGCCACTTCTAATCCTTGCTTCTAATTCCTTTCTTCCAAATGAGGACTGCAAATCCCATGTTAATCAATATCACCGTCGGTAGTTGCTTCTACTACAAAGGTCGCAAGGTAACTGTTGGCACCGGCTTATTTTCTCAAATTAATCGAGGGTTAAGTGTAGGGAAATACTCCCTAAATGGAGCAAAATGGAACATCACCAAAGCTGCTCTACCAGTCAAATTGAGCTCGAAAATCAAGACACTTCATTGGGTCAAGCGGCGCAACATAACAACCGGACATCGGCCCCGAGTAAATGGCACTATGCCAGCCAGTTACTCGACAACCGGGTTGGTTTCAGGATTCGGGACAACCTGACGTATCTTACGACACTCTGTGAAGATTCAGGGTTTACCCCCGGACACCCTGCATACGGTGTCACACCACCGGTGCCTCAACAACCGGGTTAACCGGGGACTCAGAACAGCTTGCCGCATCACCAGATAAACTGCATCATCATGTCGATGTCCCAGTCAGCGGGCCCAACCAAGGGTCCTAACCAGCTAGCCGCGACCCGTGGTGACATCAGCATTCGATCGGGCCCACCCCCGATCACCCAGTTTGCGGGTTTTTCCGCGTTCAACACAGCTGCCGGAGCCGACCCGGAGGCGCCCTGACTACAAGCCACGCCATGTGGCACCCAGCAACGAGGCCGGGGTCTACCCTTGAGTCGCCTCCCTCCAGCCCTCTGAAGTCAAAGGAAGACCCATCTGGGCCAACCGCAAGCTTCAGGAGCTCTCAGCACCCGTATACGGCCCACACACGCGTGTCGGGAATTTCCCCGAGCACCTGGTAGGCGTGTATGCTCCAGCCACTCTACAGCAAGTCCGAGCCCAACATGGGACTCCCCAGCAGCCCATCGCGTCATGCACCACCATCGTGCGCCCTCGCACGCGGATCGACCTGCCCAGTCAGGTCGCGGGGGTCAAGGGGGCAGCGCCCCTTGCAAGGGTTTCCAAGGGCGAATACACCCGTATCTCGGGTCCGCCTGCGTATGACAACCCACGGTGGCTGCACATACGCCATGATGCCGCACTTATTTCCATCATGAAACCGCGTTCCTACCGCTCACCTCGAGCTAGCTGCCGACCGCTTAGATGGATGACTCGAGTTGGCCGGACCTTGGTCCAGGGGTAATATTCTCGGGGCCGGCCTCAACTCCCCAGCATGATGACATTCGCCTTCCGAGGTTTGGACCCGACCGCTCACCTCGAGCCGCGTCCAACCTCTGTCAGGCGCCAGCCCACGACCGCCCCTGCCACCTAGGCAGTCGGGCTTGTCTCGATCTCCTCATGGGGAGCCTCTGTAAAACACGCGGATATCCGCTTTATCCCGCATTGACCCGGGGACCGGCCCACATGTCGGAATTGTCCCGCGGCTTGCGTCAGTTGTACTTTGGCCTCCTTGGCCCATTTGTAAAGCCCATATGGCTCTCATATAGCATGAAACCAGTTGAACACATGCACCGGTACTCGGGTCTCAGCCTCTTCACGGCGCCCGCCTCCTTCAGTCACAATGGTGCCTCCGGCACCTGACTCCAGTCACATCGGGTCCCGAGCACGACCATCGAGGTCTCCCGGCGCCCGCCTCCTTCAGTCACAACGGTGCCCCGGCACCCGACTGTCAACAACTCCAGTTGCAACGGTGCCTCCGGCACCCGACTCCAGTCACATCGGGCCCCGAGCGGGACCATCGAGGTCTCCCGGCGCCCGCCTCCTCCAATCATAACGGTGCCCCTGGCACCCGACTGTCAGCTACCCCAGTCACAACGGTGCTGTCGGCACCCGACTACCCAGCTACTTCAGTCACAACGGTGCCCCCGGCACCCTACTGTCAACAACTCCAGTCGCAACGGTGCCTCCAGTACCTGACTCAAGTCACATCGGGCCCCTACCACGACCATCGAGGTCTCCCAGCGCCCGCCTCCTTCAGTCACAACGGTGCCCCCGGCACCCGACTGTCAACAACTCCAGTCGTAACGGTGCCTCCGACACCAGACTCCAGTCACATCGGGTCCCGAGCATGACCAGCGAGGTCTCCCGGTGCCCGCCTCCTTCAGTCACAATGGTGCCCCCGGCACCTGACTGTCAACAACTCCAGTCGCAACGGTGCCTCCGGTACCCGACTCCAGTCACATCGGGCACCGAGCACGACCATCGAGGTCTCCCGGCGTCCGCCTCCTTCAGTCACAACGGTGTCCCCGGCACCCGACTGTCAACAACTCCAGTCGCAACGGTACCTCCGGCACCCGACTCCAGTCACATCAGGCCCCGAGCGTGACCATCGAGGTCTCCCGGCACCCGCCTCCTCCAGTCACAATGGTGCCCCCGGCACCCGACTGCCAGCTACTCCAGTCACACCGGGGCCCGCGGCACCCGACCACTCAACTTCCCAGGCACAATGGTGCCTACAGCACCCCTACAGCCCCGACCTCGACACTATCTCATGTCGGGAATACATTGTGACGCCCCTCGGGCGCCATCCTGCTCAGTCACAGGCCCTCTGACGGACACTACGTACAAATGCGGAAATACCCGCACAATAACGCAATGGCCCGGGGACCGTCATGAATGACGGAATTGTCCCGCGGCTTGCAAGCACTTGTAATCGGGCTCTCACGCCCCCATATAAATGTCTTTCATGGCATATAAGTCATGTAATCCGGTCAAGGAGTGGATTCCCCTCCTCGCTGGAACCAGTCTCTCTGTCCCCAATAATCCCTATTGTGTTGCTGTTGCCCTGTCGCTGTTGCACGGACTAGGCCCTCCCGACGTCGCGGCTCCCAGGGTCCCTGACTCTCTCTTCGGTACTAGAAACAAAGGTATTCAGATTCAATCTGATGTAAAATAAACACCGATTGCTTGCGACCGGGGGGGAAAGACGTCCAGTACACGAATCCCCAAAATCACCTACGCACTCGCACCCGTGGAACCCTTTCTATTCGCGTGTCGCCTGATCTCTCGAGCCACGTGCCGCGTCCTGGCGACGCTTCCCCGGTCAAACCTTGGTTTCATGAGTGATTGTCGAGAAATCAACTGGCACGCCCGCATTCCACCCAGCCATCCCTGTCCCAGTCTCCCAGAATGATTAACCATACGCCATCCCTTCCAGCGTGTTCATATCGTTCTCTCTGCCTTCTTCTCAATACCCCCGGAATCCCCACGTGCCCAGTCAACCTATCTCGACCTTTCGTAAAAGGTGAGTCTACACCCCCGCCGCGAGGATAAAACGACAAGTGACTCCCCCGCGGTCGCAAACAGTAACTTATGTGCATAAGTATGCATTTCGTTATCTCATTATCCACACATGGTTTTCAACACGAAGTGCTTCTTAATATGATTAAGAGTAATAGTCTAGGCCTAGTCTTAGGATTTCAAGTCAGTGTCAAAAGAGTCTTTTGGCTTGCTACTACATCACACTTTGGTTATGAGAACCCCACGCTAGGAGTTCGGTATTCCTTCCTGTTGGGGTGCTAGACACAGATTCAGAGGGGGGTGAATGAATCTCCCCTTTAACATTTTGCTTATATTAAAAAACTCTTGTTGTAAATCGCGTCGAGATAGAACTGGATGGCTCAGCTAAACGGATAAACTGTTGAGGATCAACTTCGAACATTGAACATGCATCAAGCACTATATGAACTCAAAATGCAATAGAAGACTGGTACTGAGATATACTGCTATGAAACCCACTACCTCTATATTAAGTACACAATTCAGAAATATTTTCGTAGTAGAGGCAAATTGATCAAAATCAATTACCCTGTGAAGGAGGTAGAAGATAGGAAATCATACACACTTGCAAACCACAGAACACATGGAATTTTAGATGGTTCAGTCTGCTCCCCGCAGACCTACGTCCATCCCCTACTCAAACCAGAGTGAGGCTTCCCGCTGATACACAGCTTAAACTGTTGGGCATTACAGCTTGCCTACAACCGCTGAGCAACACAGCTTGCTCCCGCTGAGCAATCACAACTTGTTGTCTAGAGGAACCGATCCTCTGCAACGCTGAGCAACACAGCTTGCTTTTAGAACAAAGGTTTAAAAAGAAAAATAAAAGATGGAAAATCACAGCACCGAAAAGCTGGAAACGATCTTAACACAAATGTGACTCTCGCAGGAGCTGACTGGCTTGGATCTGATCCAAAGACCAGTAGAACCGGATTTTCAGCAAAGGCTTCAACCTCCTCTCCTCGAGCTCTCTCTCTCTCTCCTGTTTCCTTCCTCTTCCTCGAACTCTCAGTCTCCTCCTCTTCCCTTCTTCTCACTGCTCTCGTGCTCTTCCTTCGGACTGTCTCTGATCTCTCTCTCTCTCTTTTTTCTCTTTTTGGCTCTACACTCTCTTTTCTCTACGTCCCTCCTCAGATCTCTTATATTCATCATCTTCTCCTTTGATCGCAGAAGAAGGGTTTTATATAACTTCAAGCCTAGGACCCACGAGCTAACAGGTTGGGCATGTGGAGGGAGCACTCCCACCAAGAGAATTAAGGAATCCCTTAGCCACATGTCAGAATCTTGGCGCTTTAGCTATCCACATGGCAGCTTCTTCTAGGGATGATCCGCCTTGGATCGCATGCCAATTATTGGTTCTGTTGTCCTCACGAACTCATGCTCCAGTTGTGACTTAGACTCCGGTCAATAGGTTACAAAGTAGTTTGTCAAGCATATTATAGCCATGAGATTCATCCTTCATATGCTCAGACCTTAAAAAAAAACATGCACGGTCCTACTATATGTAAAGATGAGATGTGCACTGACCTCATTATGCACAAGGTGCAGCCAGCATGGACTATGTATACAAGAGAACGAAATGTGCATGGACCTTGTAACAACTAGCGTGAAAGCGTGCACAGACCGTATGCATAGACATAGGGTATACACAAGATGATATATGCACTGAGTTAGCATCGCACAAGAATGAAGTGTGCACAGACTTGATGAAATATATGAAATAATGTGCACGGACCTTGGGGAACTTATTATGAGACATGCACATACACTGCATGACATGCACAGACTTCATAGGTAATGATATAGACACATGCACAATCATTGATGAAAAGTAGGAAGAAGGTATGTGCAAGATGCAAAGAATGCACCGAGATGCATAGCTATACTACAGTGATCTGCACAGACTCTGTTAAGCACAAGTCGAAACATGCATAGATTCTAATATGAAAGATGCACTGACTCAGATATACAACAGCGAGTGTTGCACCGATCTGTTCTGCATGCAGCAACACAGGTTTCACCAACCTTATGCTCGGTCACACAAGATGTGCACCAACTCTATTACGCATTCAACAGACCATGCACCGACTAGGCCTGCGTGCAGCGGCAAGAGTTGCACCGACCTTGTGAATGCATACAATGCAAATTGCACCGAGTACAGTGTTGCACACGCCAGATATGCATCGACTGTAATCTCCGCAGTGCGATCTTGCACCAACTTGGCTACCGTGCTTCACAAGAGTTGCACCGACATGATGCCAGCCGGATACACAGATTGCACCGACTTACATCTGCCAAGGCAGTGCACGGACTAGAATGCACAGACCTAAATGCTCATGTATAGTGACATCCACTGACTTTTCTGTGCAGTCTAACAAAGATGTGCACGAACTTTGGCCTTCGACAAATAACCCTGCACAGACTTAAACACCGAAGTGCACTGACTTAGCCTGCTGAACCATGAGTATGCATCGACATAATGTGCTGAACATAAGTGAATGCATTGACCTTGAAATGCACAGACCTATATGCCCACGAACAGTGACATGCACTGACTTTTAGCAATGCATTGACTTTAAGCAATGAAATGCACTGACTTCAACACTATAATGAATGTATGCACCGACCTCAGCTGAGGTTGCACCGACCTACCTTACAAGTATGACTAATGCAGATAATTCATAGTGTGACATCATAAAAACCACAAAGTTATACTAATGCAACACCAGATTAGTCATAGTGCTGACATCATCAAAACCACAGGGGTACAACAATCTCCCCCTTTTTGATGATGGCAACACTATGAGTCATACTCATTCATATCAGACCATTCTTCTCCCTCTTTGACTTCATCAAAAAAAGGAAAGAAAAGTATTAATCATGGAGAAATCAGGCAAATCTCCCCCTTAATCTCAGACAAAAGCTGATGAGTCATTCTTCCAAAACTATTGTCTGACAAGCAGAATTAAGTCTGATACCACTAGTTGATAAACTCAGTAGACTGATACCAATTGTGATGAAAAGTGATATCAACAAAAGCACAGGTGAAGTCGTAGAATTTTCCAGGTCGAACTCAAGAGGCATCAAGATTAGTAAGCAAAGGATACCAATGAATTTTTCAGGTCGAACAGTAGCTAGAGACTGAGTACAAGAATTTCACAAGATAAATCAACATTCAGACTTCAGAGTGAGTAATCAGATAGAAATTGAATTGGAGGTGAGTTGTCAAGAAAATTCAGATCAAGACAATTTATGTTAAGAATATTGAGTAAGAGTGGAGCACAAAACTGACTGGATTACCAATGAATAGATAAGGCAGAAAGATTCTCAACAGAATACCAAATTCATAAATCTTGATAAACAAATTTCATACTCTTCTATTATAATAGATTATGAATTGTTGGGTCCCTCGATCAATGACACCCAAGAGGGGGGTGAATTGGGTGACTACAAATTTTAAATAAAACTCTTGACCTTTTATCAAAGGCAATGAGATAACAATTAAAACACCCAAAACTGTTGATCTGGCAAGCTCGATAACAACAACACTATAAGACAAGACAAGTGCACACGGTGGAGTTAAAGACATATAACAGAATTAAGGAAGTTGATTAAGCCATTAAACCGATTCTCTCAAGTTCATCGATCCCACACGATCATATAGATGGATACACAAAATAAACCAAACCAGTGTGCAAAGCAAACCACAATACACAGGGATTTTAAGGTGGTTCGGGACCACGACGGGCTCCCTACGTCCACCCCTCACCAAACTAGGTGAGGCTTCACTCGAGAATAAATTCTCAATCGGAGACGACGCTCCAAACACACACGCAGGATGACGCCTGCCACACACACAGGGGGACACGCCCCAAAGCACACACACACACACGGAGACGTAGTCTCCCACACAGTCCAACGACCGGAATAACAACACACACACGATCCGATGGCCGGATCACCAACACGAACACACGCTGCCACAAGTGCAGCAAACCACACACAAGATACAACACAGATCTAACTAGACACCCACACACACAAACGTAGATCTAGGAAGACCTACGTACACACACGAATAAATCACGACACACACACGACCACGGATCCAACAATGATCCACACACACACAAATATCTGAGATAAAGATTACAACATATGCTGAAGTTTAAACTCAAAGAATCAGAATGAAAGGAGTGAAGAGAGAATGAATTATCCTTGTAGAAGCTCCCCCTTTCTCTTCTCGGAATTTAATCGAACACTTGTGCAGCAGGAAGACGTTCTTGACGATCTTGAATCGGATGAGCTTGAATCTTGATTTCACTCACAGCCAGCAGTAGAGGGTTGATTGGAACTTCGAATCCTCCTTCTTCCCTTCACATTCACGCACAAACACAAGAGGAACAAGGGCTGGAGGTGGCTGCTACGACCCTTCAATCGAATCTCCGGTTCTTCTTGGTTTGATGTCCGATGATGGCGATTTCGGCGTCCTCTTGTTCCTCTCCTCAATCCGCTTCTTTTCTTCTTCTACCACGAGCTCCAAATCTTCATGGATGTAGATGATAACCACCTTGCAAGAGCTCCACCTTCTTTTCCCCCTTTTCTTCACCTACAAGAAAGAACAATATAAGCAATAGGGTTCTCATCTCCCAAATTCGTAACTCCTATATAGGCCAATATGAGAAGCATGAAAAGACACATAAAACCCTCACAAAACATGTTAGAAACACCCTAGTATGATTAGGAACCATTGGGGGGTGTTTTGGTAAAGTTTCAAGGGGTTTAGGATGAGTTTTAAACACTTACGGAAGTCCCGTCCGGAAGGGGTCGACCCTTGGGGTCGACCCTCGGGCAACAGGTTGCTGGAAAACTCAAAACAACACCTTCTGTTACAGGGGTCGACCCTTGGGGTCGACCCGTGCACTGGGGGTCGACCCCTGGGGTCGACCCTCGGCAACCAGGTTGCTGTCGGGGCCAAAAAAAGAGCCAAAATTACAGGGGTCGACCCTTGGGGTCGACCCTTTCTTGAGGGGTCGACCCTAAGGGTCGACCCTTTCAGGCAGCTTCACAAAAATACAAAAAAACAGCACTGCATGCTCCGGCCGCAGGAATTAATTCTCTTAGCTCCGAACTCCGATCGAAGCGAGACTGGAGGCGTTGGAAAGAGGACTTGCAGAGCTACAACATATAATTTTTATGGAGAGATCCAACGGTGGGATTGAAAATGGTAAAGACTATAAGACAGTTTGAGTTTGAAAAATAACTAAAACCTCCATCAAACTAAAGGGAAATAATTGATTAAATGTTACCATAATCCCATGAAGATCAACAATGATTTTGCATCCTGAAAAACATGATAAACCAAGACGTTAGATCAAGATCAAAATATATGGGTCATGCATTAACATATGAAGCTAGTTTTGAGACCAAGACCCAAATGACATGAAATATGATTACGACAGCATTATCATGAGGCATATAAGAATCCACATGAAAGATCTGTATGAAAGCACTTGAGAACCCATTTATCCAACTCAAGATTATTAGAGTATCACCTTGGATTCCAATGTAAATGCTTACCTTGAATCCATCACAATGTAGGAAACATTAACCTGTACTTTCTAGGAATTTAGAGGCAAGTTGATATTAAGCCAATGAATCTGAAGATCCCGACTTCAACCCAATTCTCCCACAAACCATTTCAAAGCATTTAAGCCATATGATTAGAATGACTAGGAGGCATCACTCATGCATTCATGATATACAGGAACCAGAGGAAATCCTCAACAGAGTATGTAATAAAATGGCTATGCATTTATACAACACAAGGCCATGCAATCAATTTCATATCCATAAAGACTCAACCATTTCACTGAGAAGCATAGTCTTCACATGGAACCTCCAAAGACTAATGTGCAGCATGCATGATTCAATCATCAACCTACTTAGTAAAGCAACCTGCAAGATAAGATAGCCACATGTGAGTTCATTTATCATGAAGATGTTTTCCACTAATCAAGCACACAATATGTCACATAGTTTAGTTATCATCAAAGTCATAGCTTACAATCTCCATTACACACGAAGTTTAGTTATCATCAAAACCATAGCTCAACAATCTCCCCCTTTTTGATGATGACAAACTTAGTGATTAATGATGACAATCTTAGTGAAGATGACAAACGAGTGGCATGTTTTTCATGAAACCCCAATCATGAATCTGCAAGCATGAATCACATGAAATATTTCTCCCCCTTTGACATTATCAAAAAGCCGGGTAAGACCAAACATACTCCCTCACGATGAAGAAACAGAGGAGATGCACATTGTAGCATGATAAATGTGCAAGGAATAGTAACCCACATTTGAAATTCTGATGAAGCAGGAGTAAGTTATAAATGAGTGGGTTCATGAAATGTATGGGAAACACCAAGTGTTGGCTAGAGAGGATACCAAATGTTGATTACTTGGTTGTGCCTAATCTTTCTCCCCATTAGCCAAGCAAGCACAAGAATTTATCGAGCATGAAAATAGCATGGGAAGTTCACTCAATTTTTTGGTTTTCAGTATTTTCCAGATTTTTAATTTTTGATTTGTGGTTTGAAATGCATGAGATGCATGGCATGTGAGATGCATACACAAGCAAACAAAAAGATATATATATATATATACATGCAACACTGCTCCCCCGTACTTACTTAAGAAGGGATGGGTATAGGAAAGATGCAAGAGAGTCATGACAATCGGAATACACATGTGTAGCACATGGGAGATTTTCCAATCATATAGGAGATTAATGAAATTGCTAATGTAGTCAATCAACTTTCTGAATACATATTAAATCAAATTCTCAAATGTGTAAGTGAGTAACATGAAAAATGATAGTTTCAATATGGATATTTAGATTTTCAGATCAACACATGGAGATATTTTACAGACTGCACTTCAATTTTGAGAGCAGCGTATTGGAGGCTTCGCTCTACCACAATGAGTTTTCACCATCATTTTTTTCAACTCAACCAGTACCACATGATAGTCAGAATTTTTCAAGAGTGATCAGGTCCAAAATGATTCCTTTTTACGCGAGTAGACGCATGGAGCTCATGCCAGAATCCCCGGTTACTTAGAATACTGAACCATCTCACCTCATTTTGAACAGAGGTACTAGTCCACACTTTTCAGATATGAACCACATCACGTCTCAGGTGACATGTGCCCAGTTTACTCAGTGAGACAAGCATTGCTCTACCATTCATTTTCATTTCAGATTTTTCAACAAAGATAGGTAGGCAGCTTTTTCCTCAACTGTCTCTTCAACATACATGCAGCAAGTTTAACATCTCGAGAGTGTTGAAAAGAAAAACATATATCCTTATTCTTAACACTCATTTTCATATTCTGTGCAGAAATTGTGTGAATTTGATTCAA
Source organism: Amorphophallus konjac (assembly GCA_022559845.1). Lineage (NCBI taxonomy): Eukaryota > Viridiplantae > Streptophyta > Magnoliopsida > Alismatales > Araceae > Amorphophallus > Amorphophallus konjac. The sequence goes on along the minus strand of CM040126.1, from coordinate 189,242,145 downwards.
CATGTATACCGAAAATACCATGAATACATAACAATACAACTCCCCCTAAATAGATGCACTTTACTCCCCCCAAAGTGTACAACATGAAGCACACCAATAATGACTCAAATGCAACATTATTTATCAAGAATGCATAAGGTCATAGAATTTTCAAGGATGGGGGTGAATAGCATATAATAACACACAAGCACACATTGGGAGTTTATGCAAATGCACTATGACATGTATGCGAGCAATGTGATGTCAATTTGATACTAATTGAATGGATGCCAAACGAATGAACTAAGTGTGACGAATGCATGAGTTCTAATGCAATGCAGAAATTAACATGGGTGCAAGGTGTGTGTTTTTGGTTTTTCATTTGAGAGAACTAAATGCACCTAATGCATTGGATTCTGATGCATGCAGCCTATTACTGTATGAGAATGAAGGATAGGATGCAAAAAGAAGATGAGAGCTTTCATTTCCAAGTCAGTGTGACAGAATTCTTATTAAGTTCATGCACATTCAATCCATGAATCAGCAAACATTGTTTATGACAAGACCTTTATGAATGAGGGTGCATAAATGATCAAAAGTAAGCAGTGCAACCCAAATTTCAGAATTGTTCAAAAATAGATTTTGAAAGGTCTTTCACAAGTTTTGAAATGAGAGTTCATCCAAAAGTCAAATGTATGGATCATTTAATCACAAACATATTTTCAATTCACATAACTCATCTCAAGGATTCATTCAACAATTAATCAATCACAACCCAATCAAGATCTGGTACGAGGCGGAGATTTTAGTCTAAAGACCCAACTCAACGCATAGGAAATGCTTTCAAGTGGATAAAATTCACTCTTTCACAAATGCCATTTGATATACCAGATATGTAAAATTCAATTCAAGTGTCATTCAATAATCAACCACTTCATGCACAACTCACAGGGTTTTCAATTTGTTAAATCAATTAAGTATGTTCATCTCATCCAACTTGATTCAACCAATATGACACAGCATGCTAGTAAATGACAACTCAAGTTTTTAGAAACAACACTTGTCATCTAAAGGTATCACCAAGTGACAGCAAGACCATTGCATGATTTAATAAGGTTGAATTACCTTGGTTCAGGAGACAAGATTGGAAGCCTTCAATCGTTAAAATTGTCAACCTCACGGAGGTTGATATTTTAAATTTTGCTTTCTTACCTTTGCCTTGAGAATCCTTTTTCTTCCAAGTCTTTCACCTATTGAACCATCCTTTGTTAATTGAGATGTGCACTTTTCATACTATGTCTTGGATACTATCAAGATCACTTCCTATCTCCTGGTGGTGGATTGAGGAAATTTTTATTATTTTCATCCTTGCAAGGTATTCCTCATTTGATTCAAACTTTTTCACGGCCAGCCCATCAACATTTGAATTTTGGGAGTGTAATCTGCATCCAAGAACAACAAGAATTGATTTGTCAATTTTGATTCAAATTGTTTAACAACGACATGATAAATTCATTTTAACAACCAACATCCCCTAGACAGCTCTAGATGCAATGCATGACTCATGTGTGAACCCAAACAATAATCTCATATGATGCATTTGGTTGCTCCCCCTTAGTGTGTGCAAGAATGCTAGATGTTCAATAACAATCCAATGCCATAAGTAGCCTTTGAGTAAATGACTCATAGTACTAGGCGGAGAACTTAGATCCAAAGATCACCTCACGCGTAGTGATAGTTTTCAGACAGGCTTGGCCTGCCCTTCCACATGTCACCATTTGATATACTATTGTAGTCAAGGATGATGAAGGTAGGAGGATTGCTGTGCATTATGACATGAATTCACAATGTTCAACTATAGTATGATAGAGTGTGAAATGGTGTATGTAAACATGAGGGTGTATGCAAACACAACAAATGTAGTGAATTTTATTGATGGTTTCGAAGCACAACTTCAATAAGATGTTATATGAGGATGATATGCACAAGTGTATGCAACTATCTATGGATGGAATGCATGTCCAAACATGTGCATTAACACAAGACACTTCAGTACAATATGAATCAAACCATGACATAATTACAGAAGAGAGTGAGAGGGATATCACCTGAGTTTCCAAATTTCAGTTTTTGATTTTTCTTCCAACCTAACTTATGCCACTTGACCCATGTGCCTTACCTTCTTGATGAGAACAGATTTCATGCTTTATATTCCCAAGGCACACCTGCAAAACAGATTTCTCATTTGCCATTCTTAGGTACCCAAATCATCTTGGGTCCTTGTGGGTTAGCAACATCTTTGACACGTGGCTTCCATTTCTTAACAACATTCATATCATCAATTTTCTTCATAAAACAATCATGCACCATATGTCCAAATTTACCACAATAGTTGCAACATGACTTTGAGTTCTTAAAAACACGAGGATTCTTTGAAGCATGTGATGTCACATTCACTCTTCTCATTTGGTTTACCATTTTGTACATTTGAGCATGATGTGTTGAATGAAAACTCTTTTTCTTTGTTAGTAGCCAGCAGTGTGAAATTGTATGACCTCTTTTACCACAGTGATTGCAATGCATGTGAGATTTTGTGGTGAATGCTTTCTTTACATTTTTCAAATCAGCCTGATTTCTACAAGCTCTCAAATCATCATTCTTCATAATGAAACAATCATGCATCATGTGTCCAAGTTTTCCACAGTAAAGACAAGACATGTTTCTTTTGTTAGATGCATGGGATTTTATATGAATGTTTCTAGCATGCACATTCTGGACATTCGCACCCTTTGTCAGATTTGATTGAGTTCTTGACATGGTGTGTTCATGGGAGTGAGATGTGGAGGTGCTGGGTACACAAGTGGTGTGAACAAAAGAAGTGTGTAGCTTACTCTCAAATTTCCTTTTGTTTACAGGATTAAAACCCAGCCCTTCTCTTTGAAAGTTCACTCTCATGCCCAGCAATTTATCCAAGTTTTCTTGGCCATTCACAAATTTAGACAATGAAGCATTCAAGTCAGAAATTTCTTTTTCAAGAGATGAAATGTGTAATTCAGAATTGACAAGTTCTTCTTCACAAGTGGAAAGATTAACATTTAACACGGCATTGGTTTTCCTAAGACATTCAACTTCTTGCCTTATTTCATTCACATCTTCACACTCTTCCAAAGCCACATATTTTCCTTTTTCAAGTCTCTTATCATGAGCAAATTCAATTTGGCCAATGTCCATAAGACTAACTCTCTCTCTCAGCTCTTTGTTTTCATTTTTCAAGGTAGAGATTTGATCTTTGTGAATTTCAATGTCAAACATGTAACCATCAATCAATTCCTCAAGGTGTGAGCATTCTTTACAAGAGGAATCACTTCTATTTTGACCAACATTCTTTTTCAATTTTTTATTTTCAGATTTTAACTTCTTGTATTTTTCAGCAAGCTCTTCATAGGCATTCAACAATTCTTCGTAGTTAAAATCATCTTCACAATCAGATTCAGAATTTACCCTTGAGCTTGATCCACTTGGTGAGCTTGATTCACTTGGCTGATCACTCCTTTGTTCACTCATCCCTGCCACAAGACATTGGTCTCCATGCTCTTCCCAAATCTTGGTTAGGCCATCCAAGATATCCTTCGCGGATCTGCAATGGGAGACAAAAGGGAAATGATTAGAATCAACTGCAGTAGTAAGTAACTTTAAAACTAAGCAATTTTGATCATGTTTAGACTTTTGATTTTTAGTCCAGATATTCTTATCCTTGGGCAACTCATAAGGACCATATGAAATAAGCCTCCATAGCTTAGGGTCATATGAGTTGACAAGACTGCACATTCTTCCTAACCACAAATCAAACTTGGAACCATCAAACACCGGTGGAGAATTCAAGGTGTAAGTGTTGGTAGTCATTGATCCGGATCACTCTAGATCGTTAGATCTATGAAATAAGAGCCTTAGCTCTGATACCAATTGTTGGGTCCCTCGATCAATGACACCCAAGAGGGGGGTGAATTGGGTGACTACAAATTTTAAATAAAACTCTTGACCTTTTATCAAAGGCAATGAGATAACAATTAAAACACCCAAAACTGTTGATCTGGCAAGCTCGATAACAACAACACTATAAGACAAGACAAGTGCACACGGTGGAGTTAAAGACATATAACAGAATTAAGGAAGTTGATTAAGCCATTAAACCGATTCTCTCAAGTTCATCGATCCCACACGATCATATAGATGGATACACAAAATAAACCAAACCAGTGTGCAAAGCAAACCACAATACACAGGGATTTTAAGGTGGTTCGGGACCACGACGGGCTCCCTACGTCCACCCCTCACCAAACTAGGTGAGGCTTCACTCGAGAATAAATTCTCAATCGGAGACGACGCTCCAAACACACACGCAGGATGACGCCTGCACACACACAGGGGGACACGCCCCAAAGCACACACACACACACACGGAGACGTAGTCTCCCACACAGTCCAACGACCGGAATAACAACACACACACGATCCGATGGCCGGATCACCAACACGAACACACGCTGCCACAAGTGCAGCAAACCACACACAAGATACAACACAGATCTAACTAGACACCCACACACACAAACGTAGATCTAGGAAGACCTACGTACACACACGAATAAATCACGACACACACACGACCACGGATCCAACAATGATCCACACACACACAAATATCTGAGATAAAGATTACAACATATGCTGAAGTTTAAACTCAAAGAATCAGAATGAAAGGAGTGAAGAGAGAATGAATTATCCTTGTAGAAGCTCCCCCTTTCTCTTCTCGGAATTTAATCGAACACTTGTGCAGCAGGAAGACGTTCTTGACGATCTTGAATCGGATGAGCTTGAATCTTGATTTCACTCACAGCCAGCAGTAGAGGGTTGATTGGAACTTCGAATCCTCCTTCTTCCCTTCACATTCACGCACAAACACAAGAGGAACAAGGGCTGGAGGTGGCTGCTACGACCCTTCAATCGAATCTCCGGTTCTTCTTGGTTTGATGTCGATGATGGCGATTTCGGCGTCCTCTTGTTCCTCTCCTCAATCCGCTTCTTTTCTTCTTCTACCACGAGCTCCAAATCTTCATGGATGTAGATGATAACCACCTTGCAAGAGCTCCACCTTCTTTTCCCCCTTTTCTTCACCTACAAGAAAGAACAATATAAGCATTAGGGTTCTCATCTCCCAAATTCGTAACTCCTATATAGGCCAATATGAGAAGCATGAAAAGACACATAAAACCCTCACAAAACATGTTAGAAACACCCTAGTATGATTAGGAACCATTGGGGGGTGTTTTGGTAAAGTTTCAAGGGGTTTAGGATGAGTTTTAAACACTTACGGAAGTCCCGTCCGGAAGGGGTCGACCCTTGGGGTCGACCCTCGGGCAACAGGTTGCTGGAAAACTCAAAACAACACCTTCTGTTACAGGGGTCGACCCTTGGGGTCGACCCGTGCACTGGGGGTCGACCCCTGGGGTCGACCCTCGGCAACCAGGTTGCTGTCGGGGCCAAAAAAAGAGCCAAAATTACAGGGGTCGACCCTTGGGGTCGACCCTTTCTTGAGGGGTCGACCCTAAGGGTCGACCCTTTCAGGCAGCTTCACAAAAATACAAAAAAACAGCACTGCATGCTCCGGCCGCAGGAATTAATTCTCTTAGCTCCGAACTCCGATCGAAGCGAGACTGGAGGCGTTGGAAAGAGGACTTGCAGAGCTACAACATATAATTTTTATGGAGAGATCCAACGGTGGGATTGAAAATGGTAAAGACTATAAGACAGTTTGAGTTTGAAAAATAACTAAAACCTCCATCAAACTAAAGGGAAATAATTGATTAAATGTTACCATAATCCCATGAAGATCAACAATGATTTTGCATCCTGAAAAACATGATAAACCAAGACGTTAGATCAAGATCAAAATATATGGGTCATGCATTAACATATGAAGCTAGTTTTGAGACCAAGACCCAAATGACATGAAATATGATTACGACAGCATTATCATGAGGCATATAAGAATCCACATGAAAGATCTGTATGAAAGCACTTGAGAACCCATTTATCCAACTCAAGATTATTAGAGTATCACCTTGGATTCCAATGTAAATGCTTACCTTGAATCCATCACAATGTAGGAAACATTAACCTGTACTTTCTAGGAATTTAGAGGCAAGTTGATATTAAGCCAATGAATCTGAAGATCCCGACTTCAACCCAATTCTCCCACAAACCATTTCAAAGCATTTAAGCCATATGATTAGAATGACTAGGAGGCATCACTCATGCATTCATGATATACAGGAACCAGAGGAAATCCTCAACAGAGTATGTAATAAAATGGCTATGCATTTATACAACACAAGGCCATGCAATCAATTTCATATCCATAAAGACTCAACCATTTCACTGAGAAGCATAGTCTTCACATGGAACCTCCAAAGACTAATGTGCAGCATGCATGATTCAATCATCAACCTACTTAGTAAAGCAACCTGCAAGATAAGATAGCCACATGTGAGTTCATTTATCATGAAGATGTTTTCCACTAATCAAGCACACAATATGTCACATAGTTTAGTTATCATCAAAGTCATAGCTTACAATCTCCATTACACACGAAGTTTAGTTATCATCAAAACCATAGCTCAACATGAATGAGTCTAAGCTAACCAGCATGATTTAATCATGATGTATACAAAGTTTATCAATGAAAATCAATACTCATATCTGAAATCAAGTTTTAATAAAGATGAACTAATTGCACATATGATATTCTTGTTTAACCTCCTTCTATCTTACTCATTCAAACTCAATGACTCCTTTGAGAATTACAGAAGATAGTATTGAGATTAAACAAATATGAGTGTGATTGAACTTGTCTTTAGTTTTTTCGATTTTTTCTTTTATTCAGCAACATTATTTTTCTTGAACAAGTCTGGTTAAATCAACACCTTTTTACGTGAGTCACAACACGTCTTAGGTGAGGTGACCCAGTTACTCAGTGTGACAACCATATTGTCTCTCAATGAGAACAGAGTTAGCAATTTGGAGTTTCTTTTTACATGAGGCAACACCTTGATCAGAGGTCAGAATCCCCAGTTACTCAATACAACCATGCCATTGCTCTGCCAGATTTTCAATCATTTTATAGCAGAGGTAACTATGACACTTCATGACATGGGTTGACTCTATTTCTTTGATAGAGAACCCAGTTTCTCTGTGACCAAAGCCATTGCTCTGACTTTAGTTTTCTTTCAAATGTTTTCAGATTTTTTAGACAATGCTCAGTACATTGAAATGTTTAAGAACAATACTTACTACATGTATTTTATCTAAAGGAAGCCATGTTTTAAAGTTTCAGATTTTAGAAGATTTTGCATGAAATTACATGAGACACTTGGTTAAGATTTATTAAAATAATGATTCAGATATTTTCAAGTCTTTTACATCTAAACTTAATGAATACATTAGACTTAAATCAATTTGACTCATCAGACATTCTTAAGCCAGTATAATAGAAGATACTTCTTTTCAGAATATGTCTGATTTATGATTAGGGTACACAGATTAAAATCTTCCAACTTTTAAATGAATCAGCATTGACAATGCAACCAATAAGTAGGAACAATAAGAAATTTTCATTGAGAGAGAGAGAGAGAACAGAAGACAACAATGATGCAGCAAGGGGTATGCACTTGAGTAGTTCAGCTTAGAAGCCAATAGCTGAGTCTAGAATACAAACAGATCAGTTTGACAGTAGTGACAAGAGTTTAAGTGAGGCTCTTCTTCAACAAATTAAGGTGTAGCATAGAGAAATTTCAGGTTCAAGACATGAGTTGTAGGGAGAGCAGAGATTGCAGAAAAATTGAGAATGTGGCTAGTCAAAAGAAATATCGGTTGACTGAATGAGCAGTTCATGTCTATCGAATTGACAGTGAGAGAACACAAGAATAGCCAACAGTTTTAAAAACAATACAAAGGCTCCTCCTGACTAAATGCAAGAGATATCAAGCGCATTGTATATGTCATAATGAGGAAAATGACAAGTATGAAGCACGAGTACTCGTGAGCTCCCCCTGAATGCATGCACTCAACATTCTTTTTGGTGTTTTCAATTAATGCAATGCAATTCTCCTTTTTGAAATTTTCAACATTGATGGAGTGCTATGCAATTCACTACATGTATGCGTATGCAATGAGTGGCATGAGTCATCCTGTAGGGGCAACCAAACTCCCCCTGACTAAATGCATTAAGAAGCTGACATTTAAGTGCCACAAACACATAGATCATTGTGCAAGAAAACTCATGAATTATACTCATAAAACAAATATGCAGTGCATTCTATTATCATGTGCATTCCAGATTTTCAAAAAAGTTTAGTTAGAATATGCACAAACAAATTAACATTTTATGCAACCATCCAAAACAGAAAAGAAAACTCAGATGACAAACCTTAAACATAATTCACAGAGCTGACCTGAAAATTGCAGACGTGGTGTTTTCACACTTGAGTACCTTGGTTTATTAATCCCTTGTTTATTTCCTTCCAAGGCACACCTGCAAAACATCAAATTATTTTGCACAGGCAAGTACCCAAGCAGTCTTGGGTCCTGAAGTGATAGTGGCACTTTTGAAGGGTGCTCTCCACAGTTTTTGAGCATTAAGATCATCAAGATCCATCAGCTTACAGTTGGACATTGAATGTCCAAACTGACCACAGTAATAGCAAGTAACAGATTTCAAGCTCTTTTTATGCCACATTATTGTGATCATTGAATCTATGTGCATGAACATTGAAGTTTTTATTATTATGCACATGAAAGTTCCGATTTTTGAAACCTGCCAACTGGCACTGATTTGCTCTATGGCCAGGTTTTTCACATTCAAAACATGAAGAATTTATTCTCTTAAAATTCTCATAAAATGCATGTCTTTTTGCAGGGATTTTAGCAAGTTTGGAGTTGAGTGTTCTTCCCTTAACATGCCAACACTTTGTAGCAATGTGGCCTAATTTTCCACAATGAAAGTAATGAAGTTTCCTTTTAGGAATTGCATGATATTTAGCATGGAGTTATTTGTCATACATTCCTACAGCAACTAGGTCATCTAATTTCATATGTCTACACTCATGCATGAGATGACCTATCTCATGACAGTAAAAGTAATGAATTCTTTTCTTTTTAACAAAAGAAGGTTTCTTAGCATGAGAATTCCTAGCATGAATTCTACCAAATTTCATATCATCATTCTTCATAATAAAGCAATCACCCATCTCATGACCAACCTTTCCATAGTAAAAGCATTCGACATTCTTGATAAGAAATTTGTTGGCCTGAGCATTCTCAACATGGTTATTCTCATCAATCTTTTTCAATATTTTCCTTTTCTGATTTGTTTTCTAATTCTCTTGAGTGGCAACTTGTTTTGAGGATGAGGAGGCAGAAGCACTAGCTATGTTTGAGCTACTTAAAAAAGTTGTGTAGAGTTTATTTCTCATTTCCTGCTTGCTGCCTTTCTTGTTATTAAAATTTTTCTTTTTGAAAGCAGCTTTCAGATTTTTACCTTGCTGTTGTTGGCACTCAAAATATAATCCTTCGGCGACCAAGCCGCAAAGATGAATGATACGTCCCACTAAAGCACAGAAGCCGATGAAGATCAACTTACTAAAGAATCCTCAAGTTGATAGAGCCCCGAGTCACCTTGAAGTGAGCACCGGGGACTTTACCTCAGGAGAGTCGGAATGAATCCACAACCAATCGGCAGCGTGATCAAGCCTGCCCAATGATCCGGCATCGACCTCGTCATGCCGCTACCCTACATCCGTCGCCCGACCAAGGTCAACGGTCTACCCAGTGACTCTCCTAAGGAGGAAGAACGTCCTTGGCCGTCCACAACAAGGGGCCGAAGGTTCTGTCAGCAGAAGGCCCCGGTCACCCGACACGGGTTCGGCTTCTTGCCATAGTGGGCCCGTTAGTGGCCGATTGATCGCCATTCAAGGCGGAATTATCCCGGATGCAATGCCATCCCGCAAGGAAGCTTCGAGCATGAGTCCATCTCAACCAGAAGCACAAATCACAGTGCCGAAGGCTGTGCCAGCAGGACACCCGTGTGCTCAGGCCAGACACGCGTGAAGTTCTGATTAAGGCCATTCGTCAGATCAAGAGCTTCGTCAACACCCCGTCAAGGTTTTTCAAGGGCCAGGGCGAGAGGAACAGTCAACGGGAGCTTCCGGAATCATCCCCGGACCCATCGGCCGACCCGCGCTGAGCAAACAAGTTAAAACGGTGCGTGAAGGGTCATCGGCGCCGCTTAATACGGCGCCACCAAATCCGGCGCGCCCATCCAATCGGGGACTTGTTCCCGGCGCCGTTTAATCCGGCGCGCCCCCTTCCCACGGCGCCGGATTAACGAGATATACATATACCCTGCCTTCGAACAGAAAGGAGGGGAGAGGAGGAATCAGAAAGAAAAAAAGAAAATACAAAAGATAGCCAATACGAGGGGAGGGGTTGTTGGTTCGGGAGAAAAACCTTGGAGGAGAAGTAGGGTTTCCCATTGAGGGTTCTCGCAGTCGTCTTCCTCGTCTTCTAGTCTGAATATCTCTGGAGCCGGAGAAGAGAAGCCGGTGATCCGATACCCTGTTCTGGAGAAAGAGTCTAGGTGGGTCTCCGTGGTTTTCTTCCGGTCGATTCCCCTTCCCTTCTTCGGTTTTCTTCCCCTGATATGATGTAACTGAGAGAGGGGAGGGGCGATGATACGAGCCTGACCTCCCCTCCCTCACCATTGCCTCTGCCCCCTTCTCTGCATCTATAATGATCTTCTTCTTCGAATGTAAACGGCGGCCGAGCGACAACGCCGGCACCGAAATATATATACAATGTACATCTATTTGCATCGTTCATCGAATGAATGGAATGTGTTGGCACCCGATGATGTATCCATCTTTCATGCTCTCTCTCTCCAATTTCTCTTTAGATGTGCATTTAATGTTTTCCCGGTGTGCATAGTTCCCGGATCCCTTCTCCCCTATGCTGGATATGCCCCTGGGCTATATGAATCATTCTCCCCCCTCCCCGGGGTTTTCTCTCTCGATTCTAATGTAATGGTCGGGCTATGCACCATGTGTGCCACGGGTTCTGTGATTGGAGACGCACTTGTGTGCGTATCTCTGTCTATCTCTGTCTAGGGAGCATATCCTTCGCCGCCCCTGTGCCTTTCTTCATAGGCCAGATGGGGGGAAGATCACTTCTGTCGTTCCTTCTCACTCTGCGGCGAGCCCCTGTCGATTTTTCCGAACATGATATATATATATATATCTTGTTCCCAAATCTCTACGCTAATCATATAGCATGCCAGTATCAATTTATTTAGCCTGCGGGCTCCGCTGTTCTAATATGTGTCTAGCAATTCGGTTGCCCACTTGTCGTCAGACGATGTCTTGCGCCTCTCTTTCCACCCCGTTCGCATCTCAATGGGAGTATGCTCTGTAGCATTGCTCCAGTATCCGGGGAGGGGGATATTCCCACAATCTTCTACGTTAGTCACTCGGTCGACAGGGGAGGCTCATCCATTGATGACGAGTATCCCTTCGAGCCATTGAGTGCACAGTGATGGGGCTAAGCCCTACAGTTCAAATCCACAGTTCTTAATGGACCTCGTGGTGGCCGCGGGTTGTGTGCCCCTTGTAAGCTACCCTCGGGATTTCCTTCCCTCTATCGGTCATCCCGATTCGAGTGTTGTGGTGACTCGGGTTGCGTGCCCCTCGCAGGCTAGCCCTCGGGGTTTTTGCTCCCATAATGAGTCACCTCATTCGCTCACTGTCGCCCACGGATTGGGTACCCCTAGCAGGCTAGGCCTCAGGGTTTTCCTCTCCGTTTGGGTTTGCCGGCCGCCGTTGCGCCACCCGGCCCTTAGGGGTTGCTCCGCCACATGAGTACTCCCCGCTTCCCCCCGACAATCCTCCGGGATGGAGAGATGCTGCCGAAATTCCGGCTCGAACGAGTCTGACTCGAAACAATCGCCGCGCTCGAGTGTGAACCTCGCGCGAGCCTGTGACTCGGCTCCCGGATGCCCCTGGGTCAATCCTTTGAATAAATGACTCAAGTAAACTTTCAAAGTTTCCTAAAGTATTTTAATAAACCAAAAAAAATGAATAAAACCTCGAGTTTCGCGAGATCGGGCTAAACCGACGCCGTCTATATACGGCGCGCCTTAAAACGGCGCGCCCTTTCCGGCGCGCTTCTTCCCGGCGCGCCCCAATCAAGCCACGCCGTTTTAACTTCCCTCTTGTACCTACGGTTTCCCACGCCGTTTTAAGTCCTATACCTACGTTTTCTGGCGCCGTTTCTGATCGTTATGTTGTCTAATCTCTGGCTCCCCCCCGGAGCAATCCTGGCCTCCCATGCTCGAGATTGGCAGCCCCAACTAGCAGTAGATTGAATAAGGCAAGGGCTGCTTATGCCCTGAATAACCTTTCTATCATGTTGGCTATCACGCGTATTAGCACTTTGCTTTCATCATCACCCTTGTGTTATCGTTTCCCCCGCTGCCGGGGCTTAATAAATGTGATTGAGCTCTGCTCGTCTTCATAACTATGTTGCCATGCTTAGCACAGTCATGACCATCATGTATGTATGCTTGCATAGACCCTCGGGTATATCAAATGGCGTTGACAGAAGGTCGGGTTACGCCCGATCGGAAGTCTCCGCTATGCACGATGGTGGTCTCCGGACCTACGTCCTCCGCCACATACCAAGGATCTCCAGTCCAACGAACCATGCCTCTCCTGCATGATAGATAGATGCATCTCGCATGATTCCATCATGTTCATAACGTCGCATCCTTTATTCCGGCCTCAACAGCCCACTATCTTGGCAATTAATCAAAGGTGTTCCCTCCTCGTGGGGGATGTAATTAACGCCATAGCCTTTATGGTATGGCGGACTGCTGGTCCCGACCGAACCTCACATTCGTCTGACCAAGTCAGAACGAGCGCACGATAAAATTGTCACGTATGTGACTGGCACACCCGCACAGTCAATCAATCAGTTAACTACCAGTTAGTTAGATGGTTAATCGACGCGTGAAATAAGATTTATACACCCAATAACAAGGAACGAAAAGACTCGCAAACAAGTCTGGCACGCCCAGTGGGACCAGTGTCACCTTTCATCTCTTTGCCGAGATACTTGGGCTTCGAGGCCCTCTCAAAGGCTACTGATCGTTGGCTTGTTTGTCTTTACAGGCGAACGATGACAACAAATGGATTAACTGGCGTCGGCTTCGGTCCTTCGATCGTTGCTGGGCACGCACAAGGGTACCTGGCGGTGCCCATGGAGTTCGGCAACTTCCCTGTCACTATTGGCTTCCCCAACTTCTTGGGGTTAGCCTTTGTTGATATGCTGGAGATTGAAGCCCCGGAACCTGTCGAGGAAGCTGTGGGGAAAATGGAGTCGCTGAAGACTCCCTGCTGCAACGACTCATCCAAGAGTCCGGTCGCGGTCGCTAGCTGTCTGGTGCACCACGCCATATGTGTGGCCCGCCCCAATATTGTCAACAAGCACCCTGGAGGACGTCAACGTCGCCAAGCCCACAGGAGTGCTGCTGTGATTACCGGGACTCTATCTCAGTCCGGGAAATCTATGATGGTTGGCGGCATGCGCGTCTTCCTCAACGGACGCAATGCACGGGTGGCCCCAGATCGAGTCATCCCCACCATCCCTGTCCACAATACATACCAGGCCCTCGCTGGAAGGAGGGCAGAAAGAGAAGAAATCGGCCACTATGGCCAAGGAAGGTCGGGCCCCAGGCGGAGAAAGTTCAAACAGGTGTGGGTTCCCAAGCGGGCCCAACCTGTCCATCAGCTGACACCCATTCGCCGCCGTCCTGAGAATGATGGGGTGGAAGAGAGAAGAGAAAGGGGCTTGCCCCCGAAGAAGGAAGAAGAAGTGGTTGCGGATCCTCCGCGCCGCAGAAGTTTCCGGGCTACTGCCCGTCAAGCCAATGTCCCAGCTGCGGGATGAAGATTCCAACAACCTGCCGACAGAGCTCGGCTGGCTTATATCCCTCTTGCGGGAGGTCGACAATCATCCTCCGTGTTACATCAAGAGCGGGGTCGAGAAGAGATGACCTGTTTGGTCAGAAACTATTTTCGAGGGTTAGGCAACCCCTCGCTTGGTCAACAGCGACTGATGCAAGCAGCCACCGATGAAGACTATTGCCCGTCAGTGGCAGATGAAGAAGATATGGGAGAAAGAATGATGGTGTCATCAGTCGACGACAATGGATATGATAACGGCTTCGAGATCGAAGCTGATGAAGCCATCCCCGAGCGGGAAGAAAGAAGAAGAGTTTCTGTGTTCAAGAGGCTGACCTTCCCGCAGCAAGCTAAAAGGAGGGTCCATCGACAAAGGAAAAGCATGCAGGTTTTCACCTGCAACATGGCTGGTATATCCAACCGATATGGGGAGCTTCCCGAAGACTCCCGAGAATTGGCTCAGTTGGCCGAACGGCCGGGGCCGAATACTCGCAGAACAGAAGCAGCAAGGGAGCTCCTGATGATGGCTAAAGGAAAACAACCCCAGGTCTACCACCACTGGGATGGCAAGGCCCCCGTCCTGACCGCTAATGTGGTGACGACAGAGAAGAAGACGATGTTCCCCTCGACATCCTGCCCGAGGGTACGTCCGGGGAGACAGCAGAAGTTATCCCCACTACAGCCACTATAGACCCATCGGTCTTGATATTACTTCAACAATATCGGCAAGAGATAGACTTGCTAAAGAAGTAGCTGATGGAGAAAACTGAATAATCCTCAGCTTCCAAGCCACCCGAAGTCCAGGGTGAATCATCTCGGGGAGCAATCCATCGTGACGGCCCTCCACCACTCTACACACTGCCTCAGTCGTCAGAGCCAAGCATGGCGACAATGCAACAGCGGCCACCATAGCTCCAGCAACTACTACCACCGGTGCTCCCTCAGGCGCACCAGACACCCCCGCTACTGCGTCCTCCACAGGCGACCACCCTGGTCACCCCATACCTGTAGCCGGCGCACTTCTATCCGGAGCCAGTTGACCTTACGGTCATGAACCGGATGATGGTGGAGAGGATGATCGAGCTGAAGCTCGCAAAGAAAAGTGAAGGCGACTATGTCGCATTTGATGCCTATCGGGTGCCCTACCCGCAACACCATGCGGCTAAACGACTTCCCCCGGGGGTCAACAAGCCGCCTAAGTTCGACAAATTCAACGGGAAGGGGTCCCCGAAGGAGCACATTGCATATTACATGACCGTCATGGGTGATCTGGCCACCGACGAGTCATATTTGTTGAAGTTCTTCAGGTCCTCGCTGACAAGACTCGCATTTGAATGGTACTCTAGCCTCCTGGCCGGGTCGATCAATGACTGGTCGGATATGCAGAGAAAGTTCAGAGAAAGGTTCCATGTTACAGAAAGGGAGGTCACAGTGACCGAACTCTATTCAACAAGGCAGAGGGCCGATGAGACAGCTCTCGATTATATTAAGAGGTGGAGGAACCTCGGAATGAGATGCAAGCGGCGCCCGCATCAGGAGGATGCTGTGCAAATATGCAAACAGAATCTCAGAAGGGAGGTTCAAGAAAAGATGATCGGAATGGAAATACGGTCGTTCGACCGACTGAATAATGTCGTGGCCGAAGTGGAAGCTTTCCTGGCCAGACCTACCCCTACATCCGCTGCCGGCACAACCCAGAAGGGCAAGGCAGTAGACCGGCACTCCTCGCCCAAAGAAGCGAACGCTCTTGACATAAAGGCGTTCGAACAATAGAAAGGTGAGGGCAAGAAGGGAGTCACCCCATAGCCTGCATAAGCCCCAGACGGCAAAGAAGGTGCTTCGCTGAGGGACAAGATGAAGAAGGCCTATTCCTTTCCAAAGGACAAGACCCGGGTTTTGTTCGGCTGGGTAACAGAATATAGCATGGTCACCCTGCCAGAGCCAAGAAGGCCGGAGGACCTGAAAAGAAAAGACAGTCCAAGATTCTGCCCCTACCACCAGATGTTGGGACATCTAATCGAAGACTGCTATATTTTCAAGGACATCATCGAAGGGATGGTGAAAAAAAATGAAATTGAGCTGGGAGAGTACAAAGTGGACCCTCCTCAGCCACATGAAGCCCCTCGGAGGAGGGCAGCAGTTAACATGATCTCCCTATACCAGACATTGCCCGAGGAGATCCCCGAAACAAGCACGCGGAGCACCTATGAAACCCATTTCTTGGAGCCCGCGAAAGAACAACAGGCCCCTGTAAAACACAAGAAGAAGAGGGCACCCCGCCCGAAAGAGGGGGCACATATCTGCGGTGTTACACCCCGGCCTACTCCGCCAGTGGTAGCACCCGCATGGGCCACTCCACCTACAGCTATCAGAATACATACACATAATCGGAGGAGACAAACTCCGCTGTCAGTGATTAAGGAAACCAATCCTGGGGTCCTTCGACTGGAAAACCTCATTGAGGGGCTGGACGAGTATGTGCAGCCCAAATTGAAGCCTTTGCTAGTGCGGGACCACGTCCCGTGGCAAGAATTAGAGCAGCTCTCACTTGGAAAAAAGGAGGAAGCTGAAGAGGTACCCGACAGAGAGGGCAGTCTATTCTGGGGGCACCCGCCCGCAGAAGCAAAAAAGAAGAAGAGATAAAAGAAGAAGAAAAGGAAGGCCGATGCGGCCGATAAAGTGCAGGTTGTCTCCTATAATACCCTATCAGCACTCTTCAACCTGCCCGGAGAGGAGGAAGAAGAAGAAATTTGCTTCACACCCCATGCTAGGGGAGGCAAGGCCGAGGCCGCAACTGCTGCACATGCCACCCGGTCATGCCGAAAATGGGGGCACCAGCCGCCGCCCAACCACAACATCATGTTCAGAGGGGAGCAACCCTACAAGACACCTCCGCCGGAGGTCAAGGGAGTCCAAATCCCTCCTCCGTCAGGCCTATATAACAAGAGTGGGGGCAAGGGGGTCCCTTCATTTCTTTAATTCATGAAGATGTCCAAGGGGAAGCATCCTTGTCAGGAGGCTAACCCTACACCTGGGGACGTTCACCCGCAGCTGGCACAATCTGCCGAAGAGCCAAATGCAGACGGAGCTTGCCCCGCAGCAACTAACAAAGAAAACCCAGAAGCCGGTACTAGCCAGAAGGGTGCCGAATCTGAGGAAGATGAAGCAGGTCCCTCAGGGCCCGCAAATCAAAACCTCCCCAAGCCCAGATGGGCTGAAGAGATGAAGCTCTCTAATGTTCGAGCTGGGAGCAGAATAATGAAGCTTCTTAAGAAGCTCCCTGCTCGATTTACAATCTGGGAGATCCTTTCTTTGAGTGAAGAAATCCGATAGGCGATTATTACTGCTCTGCAAATGCCTGCTCATTTCGAGACTTGCATAGCTGAAGCTGTACCGGAAGCCAGTATGACCTTCACTCCAGAAGACATGCTACTGCCTACCATCAGCCACAACAGGCCGCTGTATATGAAGGGGCACCTGAATGGAAGGGAGCTGAACAGGATTCTGGTTCATCCTGGTGCAGCGGTCAACATCCTGCCATATAGAATATATGAGAGGCACCACTTTAACGTGCATCTCGAGAAAGTCAGGGATATGCGTATCGTCGGCTTCAATCAGAAATGTGAAGTGTCAATGGGAGTGGCTGAGTTCACCCTCACCTTAGCAGATTTCACTACGACGGTGCAGTTCCATGTCATTGACTCCCGCACCTCGTACAAGGCACTGCTCGGCCGCCCATGGCTGCATGAAAACATGGTGGTGCCCTCCACGCTACACCAATGCATCAAATACAGTCTCCAAGGGAAGGAGGAGAGGATATTTGCAGACCCCCACACGTTCGAGGTGTTTGAATGTCATTTGGCAGATGCCAACCTATATACAGGGCCTTCCCAGAAGACCTCTGAAGTTAAGACCCCTGCGGGGGCATCCAGAAGCACATCCAGCAGCAGTTGGTATCCACCACCGTCGCACGGATATGTCAAGCCTAAGGTGGTCTTCCATATCACAGCATCCGGGGACGTAGGCAGAACAGCACCTCCAACATTATATCCTGAAGCTAATGAAGTGCGGGTCGCTCAGCGGCATGATCATATTGAAATTCCGGATGGCCTTACCAAGCCAGCTCCCGGCCTTGACAACCCTACTGTCGAGCCTTTCAAGACTTGGGAGGTGACACAGGAAGATGGACCCAACAGCTTGTTCTATACAGCCGAGGAGCATCCTACTCGGGAAGACACAGACTGCAGTCTCCCCAAAGATATAAGCAACCCGCCGGTTCCCGTCCAGGGTCTGGCATTTACAACTGATCGAATGGCCAGGATGTTTCAGAAGCAACACATTCCCACCGATCAGTCTCAAAAGCGCAAGGAAGCTTTCCAGAAGATGTGGTATCCCGCAAATCTGGGTAAAGAAATGAGACGTGTCTCTCAACATCCGGGGCTGGGCTTCACCCTGGAAGAATATTATTACAGTGGGCGATACGAGGTGGACACCATCTCCGCCTTCTATCCTGCTGAAGATAGCCCTCTGGGGGAAACCTTTGATGAATACCCGGTGGAAGCTGAACATGTTGAACTGGCTCAACCCGGAAATCAAGTAATAGAGACCTCGATCCCCTGCCGATGCTAGGAGCAGGTCTACCCTGAAGAAGCGGCCCTTCAAGCCAAATTTGATACGGCTAGCAGCAGTGAAGCTGAAGATGCTGAGGAAGCAGGAATTCCTCCCTCCAGTGGAGCCCTACTGATGATGACTCCAACACCTCTTATACCAATCAGGGGAGCCTCGGTCAACTCCGATCAAGGGGAACCAGCTACCAAGAAAGGAAAAGCCACTTCCACAGAAGGTACAACTACCCCAGAAGGTGAGACCCCCTCAACTTCTGCTACAAAACCGGGGTGATGTCCAAGCCCGGCCATAAACAACTACCAGCCTGTCACGGTTGCAACCTCATCTGCAAGCACTGAAGCTGCTCTCTTGCCCTTGGGAGCTGCAACGGTAGTGGATTTGCTAATGGGCAATCCGCGCAACCGCTAGTACAAGAAACAGGGAATCCTCAAGAAGCTCTGGTGGTGTCTGACGAGGAAGTCGAAGTGCTCGACCCTCAAGATGGTATTCCAGATTTCGTTGACCTCCAGCCGGCACCTCCGGAGATAGAAGACGGAGGCCAGGCCAAAGTCGATGAACTGATAGAAGTCAACTTGGGAAATGAGGAGGACCCTAGGCCTACCTTCCTCAGTGCCCAACTGTCCCCAAAAGAACGGGAGCTGTACGTCCAACTGCTACTAGAGTACCGGGATTGCTTCGCCTGGACTTACAAAGAAATGCCAGGTCTGAGCCCCGCTGTCTTACAACATGAGCTGGCAATCAGCCCTGAGGCCGAGCCGGTGAAGCAATCACCGCGGCGCATGAGGCCAGAACTCATTACTCAAATTTCTGCTTAAGTCAACAAGCTCATTGACGTGGGATTTGTTGAAGAAAACCAGTACACTACATGGCTGGCAAATATCACCCCCGTGAAGAAGAATAATGGACAGATCTGGATATGTGTCGACTTCCGAGATCTAAATAAAGCCTGCCCCAAAGATGACTTCCCGGTGCCAATAACGGAAGTCATGATAGATGCTCCAACCGGCCATGAGGCCCTGTCATTCATGGACGGGTCATCCGGTTACAACCAGATTTGGATCGCAGAGCATGACCGGGTCCATACTGCTTTCCGAACCCCTTAAGGCATTTATCATTATAAGAGGATGCCGTTCGGACTAAAGAATGCTGGCGCAACCTATCAGCGCGCAATGACCAAAATCTTTGATGAGTTGCTCTACCACAAGGTCGAGTGCTACATAGATGATCTGGTGGTCAAAACCAGAAGAAAAGAAGATCATCTGCAAGACCTCCGGATTGTTTTTCAGAGGCTGAGGCAACATGAGTTGAAGATGAACCTCATGAAATGTGCGTTCGGAGTGTCGAGCGGAAAGTTCTTGGGCTTCATCGTCCGATATCGGGGGATCGAGATAGACCCCGCAAAAATCAAAGCAATTCAGGAGCTGCCTCTACCAAGGAATATCTCCGAGTTGAGATCACTACAGGGCCGCTTGGCTTATATCCGGCGGTTCATCTCCAATTTGTCAGGGCGATGCCAGCCTTTCCACAAGTTGATGATGAAAGATGTTCCCATTTATTGGGATGAAGATTGCCAGACAGCCTTTGACAAGTTGAAAGACTATCTGAAGACTCCGCCAGTGCTGGGCGCACCGGTGAAAGGACGGCCATTAATACTGTATATAGCAGCTACACAGAACTCTCTGGGGGCAATGCTGGCCCAGAATAATGAAGACGGGAAAGAGCAAGCCCTCTATTACCTCAGTCAGAGACTGGTCAGAACTGAAGAGAAATATACTTATATTGAGAAGATCTGTCTGGCACTGGTCTTCGCAGTTAAGAAGCTCCGACACTATATGCTGTCACATGAAATCAGCTTGGTATCCAAAGAGGATCCCCTGAAATATATTATGTCCCAGCCGGCACTCAAGGGTCGCCTGGGCAAATGGGCGATAATCCTCATGGAGTTTGACATCTTCTATGTACCGTGCAAGGCCGTCAAGGGCCAAGCTATTGCAGACTTCTTCGCTGAGCACCCGGTACCTGGGGACTGCCTGTTGGAGCCGAAGCTCCCTGAAGATGAAACCCTGGAAGCCGTTTAGGTGCATCCCTCCTTGTGGCAGCTATATTTTGATGGCGCTTCCAGAATTGACACCTCTGCCACTGGATCGGCCAGAGTCAGGGCAGGAGCAGGCATAGTCCTGAAATCCCCAAAAGGACAAGTGGTGCACACATCCTGCTCCATAAACAAGCATTGCACAAATAATGAAGCGGAATATGAAGCCCTGATAATCAGGTTGCAGATCGCTCTGTCCATGGGAATTCGGATGCTGGAAGCATTCGGGGACTCCCTGCTAGTTATAAAACAGCTGGAAGGAGAGTTCGATGTGCGAAAGCAAGAGCTTCTCCCCTATCACCAGCTGGCAACTCGCATGATGTCAAGATTCTACTTCATCAGCATCAAGCACATCAACCGAGGCTGAAATGCTCAGGCAGACGCCCTCGCTAAGCTGGCCAGTTCATTGGCGGTCCCGCCAGACACAAGCCTGAATATAACAGTGATCAACCGTCGGCAGGTCCCCAGTGTAATAGAGGTTTTAGCCGACGAACAAGAAATTGAGGTGGTAACCGTCGAGGAGATTCAACTGCCCGATTGGCGAGAACATCTCCTGCGGTGGTTCCAACACCAACAGCTCCCGAAAGAAAAAGAACAAAGAATGAAGCTCCTGAGGGTCAAAGACTCTTACGAAATGAGAAGCGGAACCCTGTTCTGAATAATGGCAGATGCCCGAAAGAAAATCCTACTTCGCTGCTTGTCTTCAACAGAGGCGGGACAGGTGATGCATGAAGTCCATGCGGGATCAGCTGGAGCACACCAGGCTAGCCCAAAGATGAAAATTGAGATAAAGAAATTGGGTTATTATTGGCCCACCATATTTGATGATTGCTGCAAGTTCGCCAAAGCTTGTCAGAAGTGTCAAGAACACGCTAATGTGGCAAGGAGACCTACAGTGCCATTGCATCCGACCCTACCAAGCTAGCCGTTCGCCCAGTGGGGCACGGACGTGGTGGGGCCGCTACCAGCATCTTCATCAGGGTGCAAATATATCTTAGCAGCTACGGACTACTTCTCCAGATGGGTGGAGGCGGTAGCACTAAGAGATATGACGGGAGAGCTAGTTGCAAGATTCTTCCGGCAGAATATAATATTCGGTTCGGGATCCCCAGCTGAATCATCTCTGATAATGGCAGCCATTTTAGGAACCAGAAGGTTTATCGGCTATCCGACAAATACAAGATTGACTGGAGGACATCATCCCCCTACAACCCTCAAGCCAATGGACTTGCAGAAGCCTTTAACAAGACACTATGTACGTTGCTGGCAAAGACTGTCAAGTCTAAGAAAAAAGATTGGGAAGAAAGGATGTACGAAGCGCTCTGGGCCTATCGTACTGTCTACAAAACCCCAACCGGCTGTTTACCTTTCTCTCTCGTCTATGGGTCAGAGGCTGTGGTGCCGATTGAACTGGAAGTTCCTTCGCTGCGAGTTGCCATCCAGCATGGACTAGTCAGCGGTGAACAAACCAATGTAGAAAGAAGATTAGAAGAGCTTGCTGAGCTTGAAGGAAAACGCCTCCGGGCAAAACAAAACATCCAACTCTATCAAGCTCGCATGGCCCGCGCTTTCAACAAGCTGGTCAAAGGTCGAGAATTCAAGAAAGGAGATCTGGTAATGGTCAAAAGAAGAGAAGTGATGGCCTCCAACCCCAAAGGGAAGTTGGTCGAAAACTGGATCGGACCATATATCATCCGCCGAGTATATGAAGGGGGTGCCTACGTCCTGGTAGACCACAAAGGAGTCATCCAGTTCTCTCCCCTCAACGGAAAGCATATAAAGCTGTATCATGCGGCGCAACCAACATTCCCCGAGTGATCGGTCGGAATACCCTTATCTTGGCCTAGTGGCACTCCGCCCTAGCCAAGCCACCCTTATCTTGGTCTAGTGGCACTTTACCCTTATCGGGCTACCTTTCCTTGGTCTAGTGGCATTCCGCTCTGATCGAGCTACCCTTATCTTGGTCTAGTGGTACTCCGCCCTAGCCGAGCTACCCTTATCTTGGTCTAGTGACATTCTACCCTAGCCGAGCTACCTTTATCTTGGTCTAGTGGCATTCCGTCCTAGCCGAGCTACCCTTATCTGGGTCTAGTGGCACCCCGCCCTAGCCGAACTACCCTTACCTTGGTCTAGTGACACTCCGTCCTGATCGAGCCACCTTTCCTTGGTCTAGTGGCACTCCTCCCTAGCCGAGCTACCCTTATCTTCGTCTAGTGGCACTCCGCCCTGATCGAGCTACCTTTCCTTGGTCTAGTGGCATTCCGCCCTGATCGAGCTACCCTTATCTTGGTCTAGTGGCATTCCACCCTAGCCGAGCTACCGTCATCTTGGTTTTGTGGCATTCCGCCCTAGCCGAGCTACCCTATCTTGGTCTAGTGGCACTCCGCCCTGATCGAGCTACCCTTATCTTGGTCTAGTGACATTCCGCCCCAGCCGAGCTACCCTTATCTTCGTCTAGTGGCATCCCGCCCTAGCTGAGCTACCCTGATCTTGGTTTTGTGGCATTCCGCCCTAGCCGAGCTACCCTTATCTTGGTCGAGTGGCACTCCGCCCTAGCCGAGCTACCCTTATCTTGGTCTAATGGCATTCCGCCCTAGCCGAACTACCCATATCTTGGTCTAGTGGCACTCTGCCCCAGCCGAGCTACCCCCATCTTGGTCTAGTGGCACTCCGCCCTGATCGAGCTACCCTTATCTTGGTCTAGTGGCATTCCGCCCTGATCGAGCTACCTTTCCTTGGTCTAGTGGCACTCCGCCATGGCCGAGCTCTCAAAAGAATACATCATATTGCCGTTGCGGGCCTTACGTCCGAATCGGCGAAAGATCATTCCTTTGCGTTAGCACGAATATACCGCTCTGCTCGGCACAAGGCCTGGTGATCCGGCCAACAGCCGTCTACTACCAACCAAGGGTCGGACATCATACTTCGATCTACCATCCTTTATATCAAAAAAAAAGAAAAAAAATGGGGTTAAAAATATAGATACCCCGCCAGACTTGGTCCTATATTAGGACAAGTGCAGAAATGGCTATAAACCAGCTGTGGCGAAAACCCGAAAGGGTGCCACAGGTAAAATCGGGTACCCCGCCACGTGAAAACCCGAGAGGGCGCGTGGGCAAAAGAAAGAGGGGGCTGGGTTCAGCGAAAACCCGAAAGGGCGCTTAAGTCGGTAAAGTGGTAATTTACAAGTGCCTCTTTTGTTATCCACCTGATGAAACTCCACAAGGGACAATCATCAAAAGTCCCACCGGAAATCCTTTGACAAACCCATGTTCGACCCTCGTCATCATCGGCGAGATCGGTCGATCTCTACCCCTAACTTGGACCTTCCGTCCCTGTTAATAATCCTACCCTTGCTTCGGCATGTCACCCATGCTGATGAACAAACCCATGTTCGACCCTCGTCATCATCGGCGAGATTGGTCGATCTCTACCCCTAACTTGGACCTTCCGTCCTTGTTAATAATCCTACCCTTGCTTCGGCATGTCACCCATGCTGATGAACAAACCCATGTTCGACCCTCGTCATCATCGGCGAGATCGGTCGATCTCTACCCCTAACTTGGACCTTCCGTCCCTGTTAATAACCCTACCCTTGCTTCGGCATATGACCCATGCTGATGAACAAACCCATGTTCCACCCTCGCCATCATCGACGAGATCGGTCAACCTCTACCCTTAACTCGGATCTTACGTCCTTGTTAACAAACCATGATCTTTGCTTCGACATTTAACCAGTGTCGACGAACTAAACCAGAGACCAATCCTTGTCATCATCGGCAAGGCCAGTCAGCATTCTCGCAGTCCAGTTCTTCTGTACTCGAATTCAAAAAAAAAGAGAAGAAAAGAAAAGAAAAGAAAATGGGGTTAAAAATAGAGATACCCCGCCAGACTTGCTCCTATATTAGGACAAGTGCAAATATGGCTATAACCCAGTTGTGGCGAAAACCCGAAAGGGCGTCGCAGGTAAAATCGGGATCCCGCCACGTGAAAACCCGAAAGGGCGCGTGGGCAAAAGCAAGAGGGGGCTGGCTTCGGCGAAAACCCGAAAGGGCGCTTAGGTCAGTAATGAGAATAAAAATATATAAATGAATGATGAATAGTGATGATCCATCCTCCGTCCTGAAGGCCCTTTACAGGGTCGAAGCGGAGTCTTCATCCAATATCCCACATATATGTATATATTTTCTACCCTTTCGACCCTTGTCATCATCGGCAAGATCGGTCGCTACCCCTTTCGACCCTTGTCATCATCGGCAAGATCGGTCGCTACTCTTTTGACCCTTGTCATCATCGACAAGATCGGTCGCTACCCCTTTCGACCCTTGTCATCATCGGCATGATCGGTCGCTACCCTTTCGACCCTTGTCATCATCGACAAGATCGGTCGCTTCCCTTTCGACCCTTGTCATCATCGGCAAGATTGGTCGCTACCCCTTTCGACCCTTGTCATCATCGGCAAGATCGGTCGCTACCCTCTCGACCCTTGTCATCATCGGTAAGATCGGTCGCTACCCTTTCGACCCTTGTCATCATCGGTAAGATCGGTCGCTACCCTTTCGACCCTTGTCATCATCGGCAAGATCGATCGCTACCCCTTTCGACCCTTGTCATCATCGGCAAGATCGGTCGCTACCCTTTCGACCCTTGTCATCATCGGCAAGATCGGTCGCTACCCTTTCGACCCTTGTCATCATCGGCAAGATCGGTCGCTACCCTGTCGACCCTTGTCATCATCGACAAGATCGGTCGCTACTCTTTCGACCCTTGTCATCATCGGCAAGATCGGTCGCTACCCTTTCGACCCTTGTCATCATCGGCAAGATCGGTCACTACCCTTTCGACCCTTGTCATCATCGGTAAGATCGGTCGCTACCCCTTTCGACCCTTGTCATCATCGGCAAGATCGGTCGCTACCCTCTCAACCCTTGTCATCATCAACAAGATCGGTCACTACCCTTTCGACCCTTTTCATCATCGGCAAGATCGGTCGCTACCCTCTCAACCCTTGTCACCATCGGCAAGATCGGTCGCTACCCCTTTCCGGTTCTTGTCACCATCGGCAGAACCGTCTACCCTTTCGACCCTCGCCACCATCGACGAGCCCGGTCAACTACCCGCTAACCTGGGCCTTCCGCCCTCGTTGATCAACAAAGCATCATTGCGTCGACGTTTAACCCATGTCGATGGTTATAACACACTTTTCGTCACCATTGGCGAAGTTCATTAGGCATATCCACCTACGCTACCTGTGTCCCGCCCTGGCAAAAATCCTGCTCCGAGAACGGCTGCGCCGCGGTGGAGCGAACACCTCACCCCTTCCCTGAAGGCGTGAGCGCTCTCCTGCGCCATCAACACGTATCCCCAGGTTCGGACGGTCGGCCAGAAGAAAGAAAAGAAGAAAAGAGGGAAAGAAGTCGTGATTGAGGCGACAAACAGAGGTGTTTTCATTAATAAGAGCTGTCAGAATACATTTGCGTCCGGGGCATTCCCCAGGGGTACATAAGCTCCGAAGGCAAAAAAAAGGAGCAAGACCCGATGCAAGAAGAAAAGCAAAGCGAAGCTACGGCAAAGGACGTCGGAAAATATCTGCCAACTCCAAGAGGCCTAGTGAGGGGTATTGGGTCAATTCCTGCAAACGGGCCTCGGTGGCTGTCAGCTGCAATAACCTCTCATCTAGTGAGGCAAGTCATCCTTCGACCAGGTCAGCTTCTTCCGTTGTCTGGACCTCTAGGCGCTCGCCTTCCTGCAGCTCGGCTTCAACCATAGCAAGTTCCGCGCGCAACTCTTCCATCCGCGTCGTGAGGAGCAACCGACGTTCTGAGATATTGTCGGCAACGGTGCTCAATTGATCCGCGGTCACCCTCAATGAAGTAGTGGCGGCACGGCAATCTGCCCTCTCCAGCTTCACAGCCGTCAGCTGATCAAATACCTCTTGGCTGAGGAAATCCCGCCTGTTGGCGTGCTTTAACAACATTGTAACCCGCGGGGTCCAGTCATCCATTGGGCAGCCGAATGCTAATAATGATCGTGAGAGGTGGTCTATCAGGCCTCTCAACTACACATAAGTTAGACCCGAGGAAGCTGACATGGCCTGCTGGAGATTGTCCAGAGACTGCCACACCATGTCACTGGAAAATTGTAAGCCTAGTGGCGAAGTCTCAGGGAGCTGAAAGTCCACCTTGCTGCCTATCTCGGCATAGATATCATCGGCCACCGCGAGGGATGTCAACGGCATAGTCTGCACAGCGCCGACGCCCGGCCCGACAGTTGCAGCTACGACAGCTGAAGGGCTCTCCACGATGGCAACTTCCTTGCCCGCCCTTTGAGGTGAGGCTATGACAGCCGTATCAGCAGCTGAGGGCGCTTGGTCCTCCTGAACAGTCTCACCGACCGCTAAAGGAGGGGAGCTTTCTATGACAGACAAGGCTTTAATAGCATTGGCCTCTTCTGCAATAATTTCTCCCGCCTCTATTTTCGGGGGACCACTTGGCTTCAGCAATAACTCTTCGCCGGCAACCAAGGCTTGAGTCCCTGCAACCTCGGTCAGGTCGCCAACTTCAGCAGTTGCACCGGGCTCCACTTAGGCCGTTGCAGCAACATAGGTCCGTGGAAGCCATAGGGCGATGGGCCGCACAACAGGTGGAAAGGCTGACTAGCTCGTGCCCAAATCAGGGAGGGGTATGCGAACCATCACAACTGGCGGTACCACCTCAGCCTGCATCACATGTATGTACATCAGCCAGCTGGCTTGGAAATAAAAAGAAGTGTTGCGGGCGGGAGTCGGAACATTTCCTACCTCAACCGGCACTATATTTAGGCCTCCAAAAGTGGCCTCTGAAGATTCTGGCCCTTCTCCTGCGGTCGGGTATGATGGCCCGTGCTCGGCTCCCAATAGTCTCGGAGGGCTGAATGTCAAAAGGTCACTTTCATAAGTTGAAGAAGCCCCGACGTCTTCGGCCTCGGTGTCAACTGGTGGGAACCCCTCGTCATCGCCGGAGCCGCCACCGTAATCAACTCGCTCAGAGGAGGATGATTCTTCCGCCTGTTCTCAAATCTCCAGTATCTGAGCGGAAACCATGCTGCTAGGAGGAGGCCCCTTAGCCAGAACCTCCTCGACGATCTCCGCCTCGGAAGTACCCGTTGGCTGAATATCTTGGGACTTGTCCCTTGGAAGCACCTGCTCGCCAGTGGCAGCTCCTGCCGTGGCACCGACCTCGGGGAGCGTCGTGGGTCGAATGTCGACTGCAGATGGAAGACAATAGACAGTCAAGACCCGACTGAAAGCACGATAAACCGTCGAGCTCTACGGGCAAGCTGCAAGTTACCTTCTATCTCCTGATGGCGTGTCGGTGAAGGCAAATCGCCCTCAACAGAGGCTGAGGGGGCTTCCTCCTCCCTCTCTTTGACCGCGGCTCCAGTCACCGCCTCCAACCCGACAATGGCGGAGGTAGTACCAGCAGCTAATGAAAGGAAAGATGATCAGCCAAGGCGACAGAAATAAGCAAATAAGCCATATAAGAGCAAGAAGTTACCTTCGCCCTCAGGCCCTTGCATCCAAGCGGCCTCAAACTCGGAGAATGATGGAACCCGAGGAGGGGTGACTATAGGCTTATCTTCAGCGGCCTTCCTCCGGCATGCCCGAGTGGCGCGGGAATCCCTACTCTTGGCCTTCTTCGCCCTGCTGATAGCCTCCCTGACCTGGGACCTGGTTCGCTTCCGTGAATCCCCAGGGGGCAGTGGTGTTGTGATCGGAGCTAGCTCTGGAACATTAAAATATGAAGGCTTCTGCGCCTTAGATATCAACTCCCTGTAATGTTTGGTCGCCTCCACAGAGAGGTGAGCTGCAAATGTGCATAGGTGAGAAAGATGCATGCTGACTATAAAGGAGCAGGTCCAAGGCTGAAAGGAAAGACAAGCATTACCTGGTGGTCCTGTGTATCTGGGACTAAGCGACCAGTAAAGCAATACGGGCGCCTTGTCCCGGTAAGCCGCCTCGCGGATAAGCCAGCACACATCACCAATCTTCTCACTTTTCTCCGCCAGTTGTGCCAAATCTTCATGGCCACAGGAGGATAAGTGATGATATAGGCCCAAGTGGTCGAATCCCCAGCCGTTGACATACTTGAAAGATACGAGGAGCTGATGGTCCCGGATGGCTTCTAGTAGACCAGAAATTGAAAGCCCATGAGAATGAAGTAGGGCGAATATCCAGGGGGTGCTGGAATACAAGTCAGCCTGTTTATCTTCCCTCCTGATGAAGGTCCGGTAGGGATGAAAATGGTCAGCTTCTGGGCGCCAACCCGCCACTGTAGGAAGAGGATCTTCCACCGGAAGGGGGATCGTCTGGAGGGCAATCCGGTCACTGCTAACCCGACACAGCCCCTAGAGAGTCTTGATATAGTCATCCTTCTGGATCTCTAGCATCTTCGGGTCGGCTTTGGACTACCTACCCTTCACGGCTTTCCTGGCTTCCAGATATGCCATCACCTCGGTGTTGGACCAGGACTTCAATTTCTTCAAATAGGATGGATCAACATCCAAAGCAGGCTCCCGCTGGGAATCCAAGAAACGACGTTCGGCGACATGCCAACAGTATTTCCGAAAGTTCCGGTAGAAGCCCGTCCGTGCATTCCACCACTTGATGAAGTCCGGAGTCACTCGGGGCAGGCAGGCCGGGGTTGGCACCCTGAAGGATACATTCTCCCGACGATGGAAGTAATCCCACCATGTGCGGGCCTCATCCGTAGTCGTCTAACCAGCCCGATGTCTATTCGGGAGATTGAACCGGGCTGAAGAAGAAGGAATCTGCTGGTCATATCCAAAGTTCCGGCCAAAGCGGAAGGGATAGTACGGCTCCAGCCACAGTAAGCCGCTCTTTCTGAATACAAGGACACTGGGGCGGATAGACAGTGCCCAATCAATCAGTTCTGGTTCTAAGATTGGCATCGTGTTCTTGGCCCCGGTGAGCTGGTGAATGAACTCCTCTATCTCGAACAATCGGCATTGCCGCATCATGTTGACGAGAAGACTGGAGCTAGCAGCCAAGCTCCAAAAATGCAGAACTCCTGGGGAATCTGTCGGAACTGTAGTCAGCTTCCCCCGAATAGCAAAAAGCTGATCCGCCAGTGAAGACGATTCAGCACTAGCAAATTCGATCATCCGCGGCAAAGGATGATCCGACTGCATTGACCTGGGAGCTGCTTCAGGGAACAAGGTGCAGACCCAGGCATTGAAGAAGTGGATGGGACCAACTGTCTGTGAATTTCTGGGGATGCGTGACTGGTGCAAATCCCCCAACATTTTGTATGTAAGGCATAAAGCCACCGGGCACAGGGACAACTTTGTCCCCTAAGCCATCAGACAGGCAGGGTAGATGGCCTCCAGCCTGATTATCGTCTCGTCTCCCTGGGGAAGGGCGAACGAGCAAAGCCAATAGGTCAGATATGCAGCACAATGTGTGACTGCGTCAACTCCTGTGGAATTCGGGCCCCCTTACCGCCCTCTCCCTGAAACAGTAGGGTATGTCGCCTGGCGTCGAGCCCTCTTCTTCCGCTTCACCGTTGTCGGAACTACCGTGGGGAAGTCCTCATATTGCTGCTCCCCACCAAAGAAATATTGAAGCCACGTGCCCATCCGCACGCGTCTCTTTTCGCCAGGCTTTTGCGCTTCCCGCGAGTCAAGCGTCAGGCGCAGCAGGGTGCGGTATGCCTTCATCAAATAGCGGTATGCGAAGCCCGTAAAATATTTGCCTTCGCCATCTGTCTGGTCTTTCAGCCAGTCTGGAAAACAAACTTCCTCATACGGCTCCCCGTCTATCGGCAAGCTGCTCAGCTGGGAAAGGCTCCAGAGGTCCAGTGAAGTCTCACCCTCTACAATATAAAAAGTGTTGTATTCCGGGCAGAAGACCTCAATCATCCCGCAGCACAAACCTCGGGAGATCGGATACCTGTACCGGGAAGCATATACACTCTGATAAACACCGGCATGTACCAGGATGGGAGCATATTGCCACAATACAAAATCTGTAAATTCAACGGCGCCCGGTCTGAAGGCGTGAGCATCGGTGGCTTTGAGTTCTCCGAATCACCCTACTAAGACCTGATGCTTGAACCGGACCGCCAAGCAGTCCAAAAGGAAAGGCTCATCTCGGTACCCCCAATGAAGCGGGGCGAGAAACAAACCATATACGGGCTTCTCCCTGTCGATGCGCCCGGCAGTCTCATTCCAGCGGGCTGGTGTGTACTGCGGTGCTCTCGTCAGCAGCCCGGCCTCTGGAGATAACTCCTGCACTCCAAGCACGGCCCCCTATTTTCTGGGCTCACCCGGGATATATATAGGCATACCATGAGTGACTGACTCGGTCAGGCTATCTCTCTCCGCCAGTAAAGCTCCCTCGGCTCGACGGACGAGAATTATATCGCGCTTCCCGCCAAGGTTGAAGCGCTCAAGGAATGCCATCAAGTGTTTGTCCTTGGGATGGTCCAATCTAATGCCATCCCCTCGCTCATACTTGAAGTGGTTACCATCAAGAATCAACAGGCGGTCGGTGTCAACGGTGTCAGTCTCTGAGTCCGAAGGCTCAGCTACCACGGCTATCCGTCGGGGCCCCCAATCAAGGGCGTGGACATTCCCCCATGTCACAGCGACCCGGGATGCAGAGGAAGAATGGCCGGGTGCCATATTATCTGCAAAACAACATCCAGAAAAGAACGAGCAAAGTCAGAAATTAGTTGATCAAAGCAAGACTTCTGACAAAATTTCGGCAGCATCTTCGCAGCTCGAGGGTTTGCCAAAAGAGAAGTGGAAGCCATCCACTGAGGGAGCGGCCCCTAAAAGTAGCCATAGGCACTAAGCCAAGGCCAAATAGGACACCCGAGGGATCTAGCTCCGAGGACAAGTCCTACGAGGAGCCTCCCGGGGCCTGAAGAGCGGGTTTAAAACCCAAACAGACCAACAACTCAACTCACCCGCTCGAGGGGCAAGCTCGCCCACACCCCTAGCTCACTCGGCGCCGCGGTGGAGAGGAATGAGGAGAGAGAAAAAAATTTCACAAATGAAGAGTTGTGAAGAAAAAATGAAGAAGAAAACAATATATAGGGGGGCTCTACCCCTGTTAAAACGGCGCACCCCGGGGCGCGCCGTGAAGACGGCGCCGTTTTAACCTCCGAAGCTCAGGGGGCGCGTCAGATTTGGCGGCGCCGTTTTAACCTCTGAATAAAAGGGTGCGCCGTTTTAAGTGGTGCCGTTCAAGCTTCCTACCGCGCCGGATTAACGTCCGAAGTCGGAATTAAGTACCGTTTCAAGCTTCCGTCACCGAACGAAGCTCATCCGTAGGTACTGCTGCACTCCTGCCTCGCTTGCACCACCCACGTCTGGGGGGCATTTATTGGCACTCAAAATATAATCCTTCGGCGACCAAGCCGCAAAGACGAATGATACGGCCCACTAAAGCACAGAAGCCGATGAAGATCAACTTACTAAAGAATCCTCAAGTTGACAGAGCCCCGAGTCACCTTGAAGCGAGCACCGGGGACTTTATCTCAGGAGAGTCAGAATGAATCCACAACCAACCGGCAGCACGATCAAGCCTGCCCAATGATCCGGCATCGACCTCGTCATGCCGCTACCCTACATCCGTCGCCTGACCAAGGACGACGGTCTACCCGGTGACTCTCCTAAGGAGGAAGAACGTCCTCGACCGTCCACAACAAGGGGCCGAAGGTTCTGTCAGCAGAAGGCCCCGGTCACCCGACACGGGTTCGGCTTCTCGCCATAGTGGGCCCGTTAGTAGCCGATTGATCTCCATTCAAGGCGAAATTATCCCGGATGCAATGCCATCCCGCGAGGAAGCTTCGAGCACGAGTCCATCTTAACCAGAAGCACAAATCACAGTGCCGAAGGCTGTGCCAGCAGGACACCCGTGTGCACGGACCAGACACGCGCGAAGTTCTGATTAAGGCCATTCGTCATATCAAGAGCTTCGTTGATGCGGGATGGACTGAGGAGACGACACTACATGAGACGGACACGACTCGACCAGCAACGACACGACTACTAGAGCGACCTCGGCTCGACACTAAGAGCTCCTATAGGCTACACGTCGCTAACAGAAGTGCAAACTCACTTGTTGTCCCATGCGAGAGAAAGCGTGGATCGTGCGCAGTTAAGAAATCGATAGAGTTCAAGATAGTCTGACTCAACTTCCGGACTCGGATCGAGTCGCGGACGGGTCACTCTCACGCTCACAGCGGTGACATGGACACACGGGCTAAGAGCCTACACTCTCGACAGCGGCATA
This sequence comes from Amorphophallus konjac, assembly GCA_022559845.1. NCBI lineage: Eukaryota > Viridiplantae > Streptophyta > Magnoliopsida > Alismatales > Araceae > Amorphophallus > Amorphophallus konjac. The sequence continues at coordinate 189,209,078 of CM040126.1, read as the reverse complement.
TGACCGTATACTAGCTAAGCAAGTAAATGCCAAGAAGGTGAGACCATTACCTCCACGCACCCGGCGTGGGGAAGACGACCCCGGCCAATCACGGACTCCCGGTTAAACAATTTCACAGCAGTGTACAATAACTTGACCCACCCTACGCAGGGAGGTAAAAGGTCACATGCGGGGCCCGGGAATCACGCGAATTGGGTTGACGGGCAGCATCTTGATGTCGCCTGGTGGTGCCGAACTTAGCGTTTTCGTGCTGTCCGGACGGCGCGATCTACGGGTCTGTGGGGCCCACGGGTGGCGCTATCCACTCGGCCTGCTGGGTGGGGCCCACTGTGATGGAGACCCTTGGTGGCGCGCCTCCTCGGACGGCGGTCGGCCGGAAACGCCGATCGGTGGTCGATCGGCCCCGATCTCCAATTCTTGAACTAGCTGCCCACGGATTTCAGGTTCTGTTTTCCGGCGCGCGCTCCGGCGAGAACGGCCGCTGCAATCAATCCCGACGTCGGATCTGGGCGCATGAGCTATCGTTGGAAAGCTCTCTTCAAATCCTTTAATATAGATCCAAAGAGATCTGTTGGATCTGGTCGGATCTGAACTTTATTGAATTTTCAAGTCCCAGTTGTACAGTACTCGAAACCTCAGATCTGTCGGTGAGTTGTCTGAGAACTGCCATTGACCGCGAGGTTGATGGCCGATTCAGCTCCTGAGCTCTTCACAAAAGTTATATGATTTTAAACAAGGAAGATGGAAATATTTTTTGTGGATTGATTGGAGGTGGCTACGAATTGATGTGATTTTTTTCCTGGACAGAGGTTGGATCTAGGAATTGGGGGACAGCACTATAGCTAGCTCTGAAAATGAATTTTGAAAAAATAAGTGGAGGGCTGATAAAAATTCAGAAAAATTCTTGGTAGGAGGGGTGGGTGGAAAGAACTCCCGGTAAAATTGCAAGCCCTAGAAAAAATCACAAAGGGGTCCGAACTTGGGAAACATAGGGCGGGTGAAAATTGAAATAGCAAGCAGACAGATCTAGGAAATGAGATTGGGAAAAAATGGGAAATTGCCAAATGGAATAATTATGACCCACCAATGTTTTTAGAACGTGGGGAACACTTCTAGAACATCCCCTCAAAATCCCAAATCGATCTGAGCTCGTGGCTGACTGCAGAATTTCGTGGAAGGGGTTGCTGCAGGTAGAAGGCAGAACTCCGACGGTTGCGATGGCGGTGCGGTGGCGGCGGCGATGATGACCGGAACCGATAGGGGAGGAGTCACACCTCCAGAAGGCAGCCTTCACAGCTGCAAGGGGGAGAGGGAGAGAGGGAGAGGGGGGGTGCCCAAGGGCTTCTCCAAGGATTTTCCAAGTTCAAATGGCATTAATTCATCAAAAATGAAAATTACAAGCATATATAGGTTACATGTCTAATCAATCCTCAACCGTTGGATCTAGGGATGGGAGATGGAGGGCTGGGATTGCATATGACCATCCACAAAAATTAAAATTAAAAATACAAGGGGGGGCAGCCCATTGATTAGGGAGGCAAGGGGGGACATGGTAGGTGGGGGTGGGTTGGAATTGTTGGCATTTTCATTCCAATGTCCCCCACTTGGCCCACCCTTCTAGAAGCCACCATTTGAATGGTTGACCGACCCCACATGGGACCCTATGGATGAGGTGGATCAATGGGAGGGGGCCTGGGGTCCCGTGGGGCCCAGGGGTCCCATTTTTACAAATAAGCCCCTCTTACAATCAAAATTACATACCGAATAAAATGAAGTAAATACACATTACACAAACAAAGTCTAACTAAATATGATAAATGTCGGGACTCATGGGGGAGTCTCCAGGCTGTCTCCGAGCCAGATGGCTGCTGAGGGGGCTCGAGTCATGCTCCGTGTGCGGTACCGGTGGCTCGGCGTGTCGCGCAGCTCAACTGCTCGGGTGTCCGCACCAATTCTCCCCGGGTGGGAGAAACTCGACCCTGTCGAGTAAGGGTCTACATCGCTCCTGTATCGCTCCAGAAGATCCGGATCAATCCGCTGCAACTCTCCATGTGTGATCCACGTGTCCTCGGTAGCGGGCCATCCTCTCCATCGTACTAGGTAGCGCTGGTAGGATCCACTCCTGGTAACTATCACCTGATCATCCAATATATGATCTATATGCTCACGCTGCCGTAACAAGGGGACTGGATGTGGACACTCAGGTGTGGGATCACTCTCAATGGGAGGAGATGGCTCAAAAGGCTCACTAGGGATCACCGATGGGTCCCTATATGCAACTAGATCCGAAATATTAAAAGTAAAGCTTATACCGTTTTCCTTGGGCAGGTCCACAACATACGCATTGGATACAACGCGTTTCAACACTCTAAATGGACCGGCTCCGCGAGCTTGCAACTTCTTAACGGTTCTCGAGGAAAACCGTTCAGGTATTACCCTGATCATGACATATTCGCCCTCTTGGAACTCTCGGTAGCGTCTATGGGCACCGGCTAACTCCTTGTACCGTGCATTGCTGGCCTTACTGTGACGACGGACGTCGTCATGCAGACTCCTAACATGCCTAATAAAAAGAAAAACACACAGATGCACCCACGACCCTACACAAACCTAATGTTAGTCAAACCCAATCATATGCAAGGTGGTCCAGGACAATGTGTGCCATGCATGCATTTGACATAACCGGAGGTTAATATCATGGTGGACTCCTAGACATCCTATGATGCACCAATCATGGACATTGGGTTTGGATGTGGGAAGTCCTGGAGGTTTGGGCGGTTTAGGTGGACCGGGGGAACCAAAGTCTTCATTACCCCCAAATGACGGTTCGGACCTATTGCCATGTAAAGGTTGCCAGGCCCGAGTAGGAGCAGTGTGATAGTGGACTTCCTTAAAGAGGTGGAATGGAGGTGGTGGGCCAAGGGGCCCACGAAGAAAGGGATCGAAGGGATCAAAGAATGTGTGACCCCTCGATATGGATTCCCTCATCTCAAGATCCCATGTGTGGAAGTCTAGAAGGTGTTGTTGATCTCCTTCATTCATGAAGGGAGATGAGACGGTGGGGGTATGATGGTGGACTCTCTCAAAAAGGTGGAGTAAATATGGTGGGTCACGAGCTCCACCAGAGAATGGGTCGAAGGGATCAAAGAAGGTATGACCCCTCGGACTAGGCTTCCACAAATCACTGTCCCACATTTGGAAATCTTGGAGGTGTAAATGATCACCTTCATTCATTGTAAGAGGTGGGATGGCAGTCATAGGTAGAAAGTAGGATTCCTCCCTTGGGCAAATGGGAATGAAGTCGGGCTCGGCCGGCATAGGGAGGAGTAGAAGAACCTCCGTGGTAACATGACCCACGGTGTACACGGAGGTGATGGACCCTAAAGCGGGATGAGTGAAACTACGACCTGTGGGTCGGTCGAAGCCTGGAGCCAACAAGTGTGTAAATGTCAATTGCCGGTCTAACCCTTTAAGAAGGTCATCCAATGTATCCACATAGTGACTAGACCGGAAAGTGGTGTGAAATGAATTGATTGGCACCAGAGGTAGGATAGGGTCCATAGATGGGAAGGGAAGTGGGACCAAGCCATCCTTGAGCCAACTAAGTAGTGGCTCGGCTATGTAAAGTGTACCCGTTAGAAATACGGGTGGCCCGGGCTTGGGTGGCTCCAAATGAGATGGTTCCGAATAGAGTTCGGAAGTAGAGAATGGTAGCATGGGAGCTCTCGTGGACGATGAAGGATCTCCCGACTGTGGCGGTGGTCCGGGTGGGGGTCCGACTGGCTCGGGACTCGGCTGAGAGGTAGAGGCTTGCCGAAGTGCGGCATCTGCTCGCCGAATGGCGGCATCAAACCGGGCCTCGAAAGGCTCGACCTCGAGAGCGACCTAATAACACTGCGCCAGAGAGAACGCGTCGCGGATAAGACATTCATGTCGGAAGTGAAGGCGTAAACCTCTCCGGAACTGAGAGGAAGTCGTGGTGCTCTCGTTTCTAAACCGGTACACTTCGAAGTCCCTGATGTACTCGGACACGGACCTATCGCCTTGGATCGGTCGACATGGGTTGGCCATAGTTGCCAAGATGTGGGAATGGATCCCTAGGAATGGATATGCAAGGCCATTTTTTTTTTTTTTATAAGTAAAAGTTTATGCAAACTAATGCAAACTCCTAGACACGACTTAGAATGCGATGCAAATGCAAGTTGAAATGAGACTCGACTACAACCTAGACTACACACCTAGACTTAACCAAAACTCGGTACGTGGCAGAGATAATCGATCCAAAGATCACTCTCGCAAGTGTGCGACCTCCCAATAGGCGTAGCCTAACGTTCGGACAACACCTTTTAAGATACCGAATTATCGGGATGAAATAAAATTTTAAAACACCTTTTTTTTTGTTTTAAAATAATGATGATCCTAGACTCGACTTAGACCATGCAAAGACTTATGCCATGACTACCCTAGACTCAACCTGCTCTGATACCAAACTGATGCGGGACGGACTGAGGAGACGACACTACATGAGACGGACACGACTCGACCAGCAACGACACGACTACTAGAGCGACCTCGGCTCGACACTAAGAGCTCCTATAGGCTACACGTCGCTAACAGAAGTGCAAACTCACTCATCGTCCCATACGAGGGAAAGCATGGATCGTGCGCGGTTAAGAAACCGGCAGAGTTCAAGGTAGTCTGACTCAACTTCCGGACTCGGATCGAGTCGCGGGACGGGTCACTCTCACGCTCACACCGGTGACATGGACACACGGGCTAGGAGCTTACACTCTCGACAGCGGCATATGACCGTATACTAGCTAAGCAAGTAAATGCCAAGAAGGTGAGACCATTACCTCCACGCACCCGGCGTGGGGAAGATGACCCCGGCCAATCACGGACTCCCGGTTAAACAATTTCACAGCAGTGTACAATAACTTGACCCACTCCACGCAGGGAGGTAAAAGGTCACATGCGGGGCCCGGGAATCACGCGAATTGGGTTGACGGGCAGCATCTTGATGTTGCCCAGCGGTGCCGAACTCCGCATTTTCGTGCTGTCCGGACGGCGCGATCTACGGGTCCGTGGGGCCCACGGGTGGCGCTGTCCTCTCGGCCTGCTGGATGGGGCCCACTGTGATAGAGACCCCTGGTGGCGCGCCTCCTCGGACGGCGGTCGGCCGGAAACGCCGATCGGTGGTCGATCGGCCCCGATCTCCAATTCTTGAACTAGCTGCCCACGGATTTCAGGTTCTGTTTTCCGGCGCGCGCTCCGGCGAGAACAGCCGCTGCGATCAATCCCGACTTCGGATCGGGGCGCATGAGCTATCGTTGGAAAGCTCTCTTCAAATCCTTTAATCTAAACCTAGAGAGATCTGCTGGATCTGGTCGGATCTGAACTTTATTGAATTTTCAAGTCCCTGTTGTACAGTACCCGAAATCTCAGATCTGCAGGTGAGTTGTCTGAGAACTGTCATTGACCGTGAGGTTGATGGCCGATTCAGGCTTCTGAGCTCTTCACAAAAGTTATAGGATTTTGAACAAGGAAGATGGAAATATTTTTTGTGGATTGATTGGAGGTGGCTACGAATTGATGTGATTTTTTTCCTGGACAGAGGTCGGATCTGGGAATAGGGGGACAGCACTATAGCTAGCTCTGAAAATGAATTTTGAAAAAATAAGTGGATGGCTGATAAAAATTCAGAAAAATTCGTGGTAGGAGGGGTGGGTGGACAGAACTCCCAGTAAAATTGGGAACCCTAGAAAAAATCACAAAGGGGTCCGAACTTGGGAAACATAGGGCGGGTGAAAATTGAAATAGCAAGCAGACAGATCTAGGAAATGAGATTGGGCAAAAATGGGAAATTGCCAAATGGAATAATTATGACCCACCAATTTTTGTAGAACGTGGGGAACACCTCTAGAATATCCCCTCAAAATCCCAAATCGATCTGAGCTCGTGGCTGACTGCCGAATTTCGTGGAAGGGGCTGCTGCAGGTAGAAGGCAGAACTCCGACGGTTGCGATGGCGGTGCGGTGGCAGCTCGTGGCGGCGGCGATGATGACCGGAACCGATAGGGGAGGAGTCACACCTCCAGAAGGAAGCCTTCACAGCTGAAAGGGGGAGAGGGAGAGATGGAGAGGGGGGGTGCCCAAGGGCTGCTCCAAGGATTTTCCAAGTTCAAATGGCATTAATTCATCAAAAATGAAAATTACTAGCATATATAGGTTACATGTCTAATCAATCCTCAATCGTTGGATCTAGGGATGGGAGATGGAGGGCTGGGATTGCATGTGACCATCCACAAAAATTAAAATTAAAAATACAAGGGGGGGCAGCCCATTGATTAGGGAGGCAAGGGGGGGACATGGTAGGTGGGGGTGGGTTGGAATTGTTGGCATTTTCACTCCAATGTCCCCCACTTGGCCCACCCTTCTAGAAGCCACCATTTGAATGGTTGACCGACCCCACATGGGACCCTAGGGATGAGGTGGATCAATGGGAGGGGGCCTGGGGTCCCGTGGGGCCCAGGGGTCCCATTTTTACAAATAAGCCCCTCTTACAATCAAAATTACATACCGAATAAAATGAAGTAAACACGCATTACACAAATAAAGTCTAACTAAATATGATAAATGCCGGGACTCATGGGGGAGTCTCCAGACTGTCTCCGAGCCAGATGGATGCTGAGGTGGCTCGAGTCGTGCTCCGTGTGCGGTACCGGTGGCTCGGCGTGTCGCGCCACTCAACTGCTCGGGTCTCCGCACCATTCGTCAACACCCCGTCAATCTTTTTCAAGGGCCAAGGTGAGAGGAACAGTCAACGGGAGCTTTCGGAATCATCCCCGGACCCATCGGCCGACCCGTGCCGAGCAAACAAGTTAAAATGGCGCGTGAAGGGTCATCAGCGCCGCTTAATACGTCGCCACCAAATCCGGCGCGCCCATCCAATCGGGGACTTGTTCCCGCCGCCGTTTAATCCGGCGCGCCCCCTTCCCAGGGCGCCGGATTAACGAGATATACATATACCCTACTTCGAACAGAAAGGAGGGGAGAGGAGGAATCAGAAAGAAAAAAAAGAAAATACAGAAGATAGCCAATACGAGGGGAGGGGTTGTTGGTTCGAGAGAAAAACCTTGGGGGAGAAGTAGGGTTTCCCATTGAGGGTTCTCGCCGTCGTCTTCCTCGTCTGCTCGTCTAAATATCTCCGGAGCCGGAGAAGAGAAGCCGGTGATCAGATACCCTGTTCTGGAGAAAGAGTCTAGGTGGGTCTCCGTGGTTTTCTTCTGGTCGATTCCCCTTCCCTTCTTCAGTTTTCTTCCCCTGATATGATGTAACTGAGAGAGCGGAGGGGCGATGATACAAGCCTGACCTCCCCTCCCTCACCATTGCCTCTGCCCCCTTCTCTGCATCTGTAATGATCTTCTTCTTCGAATGTAAACGGTGGCCGAGCGACAACGCCGGCGCCGGAATATATATACAATGTACATCTATTTGCATCGTTCATCAAATGAATGGAATGTGTTGGCACCCGATGCTGTATCCATCTTTCATGCTCTCTCTCTCTCTCCAATTTCTCTTTAGATGTGCATTTAATGTTTTCCCGATGTGCATAGTTCCCGGATCCCTTCTCCCCTATGCTGGATATGCCCCTAGGCTATATGAATCGTTCTCCCCCCTCCCCGGGGTTTTCTCTCTCGATTCTAATGTAATGGTCGGGCTCTGCACCATGTGTGCCACGGGTTCTGTGATCGGAGACACACTTGTGTGCATATCTCTGTCTATCTCTGTCTAGGGAGCAGATGCTTTGTCGCCCCTGTGCCTTTCCTCATAGGCCAGATGGGGGGAAGATCACTTCTGTAGTTCCTTCTCACTCTGCGGCGAGCCCCTGACGTCGATTTTTCCGAACATGATATATATATATATATATATCCCGTTCCCAAATCTCTACGCTAATCATATAGCATGCCAGTATCAATTTATTTAGCCTGCGGGCTCCACTGTTCTAATATGTGTCTAGCAATTCGGTTGCCCACTTGTCGTCAGACGATGTCTTGCGCTGCTCTTTCCACCCTGTTCGCAGCTTAATGGGAGTCTGCTCTGTATCATCGCTCCAGTACCCGGGGAGGGGGATATTCCCCCAATCTTCTACGTTAGTCACTCGATCGATAGGGGAGGCTCATCCGTTGATGACGAGTATCCCTTCGAGCCATTGAGTGCACAGTGACGGGGCTAAGCCCTACAGTTCAAATCCAAGGTTCTTAATGGACCTCATGGTGGCCGCGGGTTGTGTGCCCCTTGCAGGCTAGCCCTCGGGGTTTCCTTCCCTCTATCGGTCGTCCCGATTCGAGTGTTATGGTGACTCGAGTCGCGTGCCCCTCGCAGGCTAGCCCTCGGGGTTTTCGCTCCCATAATGAGTCACCTCATTTGCTCACTGTCGCCCACAGATTCGGTACCCCGAGCAGGCAAGGCCTCGGGGTTTTCCTCTCCGTTCGGGTTTACCGGTCGCCGTTACGTCACCCAGCCCTTAGGGGTTGCTCCGCCACGTGAGTACTCCCCACTTCCCCCCGACAATCCTCCGGGATGGGGAGATGCTGTCGAAATTCCGGCTCGAACGAGTCTGACTCGGAACAATCGCCGCGCTCGAGTGTGAACCTCGCGCGAGCCTGTGACTCGGCTCTCGGATGCCCCGGGGTCAATCCTTTGAATAAATGACTCAAGTAAACTTTCAAAGTTTCCTAAAGTATTTTAATAAACCCAAAAAAATGAATAAAACCTCGAGTTTCGCGAGATCGGGCTAAACCGGCGCCGTCTATATACGGCGCGCCTTAAAACGACGTGCATTAAAATGGCGCGTCCTTTCTGGCGCGCTTCTTCCCGGCGCGCCCCAATCATGCCACGCCGTTTTAACTTCCCTCTTGTACCTACGGTTTCCCATGCCGTTTTAAGTCCTATACCTACGTTTTCTGGCACCGTTTCTGATCGTTATGCTGTCTAATCTCTGGCTCCCCCCCGGAGCAATCCTGGCCTCCCATGGTCAAGATTGGCAGCCCCAACTAGCAGTAGATTGAATAAGGCAAGGACTGCTTATGCCCTGAATAACCTTTCTATCATGTTGGCTATCACGCGTATTAGCACTTTGCGTTCATCATCACCCTTGTGTTATCGTTTCCCCCGCTGCCGGGGCTTAATAAATGTGATTGAGCTCTGCTCGTCTTCATAACTATGTTGCCATGCTTAGCACAGTCATGAGCATCATGTATGCATGCTTGCATAGACCCTCGGGTATATCAAATGGCGTTGATAGAAGGTCGGGTTACGCCCGATCGGAAGTCTCCGCTATGCGCGATGGTGGTCTCCGGACCTACGTCCTCCGCCACATACCAAGGATCTCCAGTCCAACAAACCATGCCTCTCCTGCATGATAGATAGATGCATCTCACATGATTCCATCATGTTCATAACGTCGCATCCTTTATTCCGGCCTCGACAACCCACTATCTTGGCAATTAATCAAAGGTGTTCCCTCCTCGTGGGGGATGTAATTAACGCCATAGCCTTTATGGTATGACGGACTGCTGGTCCCGATCGAACCTCACATTCGTCTGACCAAGTCAGAATGAGCGCACGATAAATTTGTCACGTATGTGACTGGCACGCCCACGAAGTCAATCAATCAGTTAACTACCAGTTAGTTAATTGGTTGATCGACGCGTGAAATTAGATTTATACACCCAATAACAAGGAACGAAAAGACTCGCAAACAGCTGTTCAGTTTTCTATGCAGTAAATTGACATATAGATGGAACATGAATTTTATTTTGCTCAGAACTCTTCACAAACACATTAGTCATTTTATTTCCATCTGTCTTTTTATTGACTGGACTCTAACTCAGTCCCTCTTTCTGAAAGTTATCATTTGTTCCGAAAAGTGTATTCAGATTGTCCTTTCCCTTAATAAATTTAGATAATAAGTTTTTGAGATCATGAATCTCAGAATTCAAATCAGCAGTGTTAGCTTCGTAACCAGCAATCTCAGTTTCAGAGGAAATAACCTGCTGATGCAAAGCATCATTCAAGCTCTTCAAAGTAGAAATTTCCTGTTTGAGCTCATGTTCCTTATTAACTTCTTCTTCCATTAGCACACATTTTCCTTTTTCCAAAGTCAACCATTTATCTCCCATGATAGTATTTAATACCATGAGCTTCTTGTTTTGTTCCTTCAATTTTTTATTCTCTTCCATTAATGCACTCACTCTCTCAGACTCATCATCAGATGTGCACTCTCCCTTTTCAAGCATTAGAAGCTTATCTGATATGACAGTATTCAGATGCTTCAATTCTTCATTTTCCTTCATCAGCTTTTCATTTTGCACAAGTTCATTTATGGGAATCTGATCATGTTCATTCATTCCTTGTTTCAGATCTGTTTTGGCCTCATCCAGATTCTTTTGGAGTTTTTCATTTTCAGCTTTAATAGCATCAAGTTTCTCAGAGATTACTTCATTTTCTTCTTGCAGTAATTCAAGCTTTTTAAATTTATTTTCTAAAGATGCGATGTGTATCTCATAGCTAGCAATCTCTTGTTCACTACAATTAAGACATTCACTCAATACTTTGTTTACAGTTTTGTGCTTTTCAATTTCTTGTTCCAGTTTCTCATTTTCTTTTCTTCGAGAGTCAATTAATTCTTCTTGCATTTTCAGTTCAGATTGAAGGTCATCATTCAAATTCTTTACAGAGATACACTTATCACAAGAATTTTCAATCCTTTTTATTTCAGATTTCAAGTGTTCATTTTCAGACTTCAAAGACTTTATGTCAGAAATCATGACCTTCCTCATTTTCTTCTTTTCAGGCTTGACATACTTATACTTGCCTAAGAGACCATTGTACAGAATCATTAAATCATCAAAAGTGAGTTCATCGGATTCGGTACTTACCTGTGATGATGTCTCCTCCTGTTGATCACTGCTGTGATCACTCTGGCTGGCCATCAGACATTCTTCTTCCTCTCCTTTTTGGATACGAAGCAGTTCATCCAAAATTTCCTTTGCAGTGCTACAGCCTGAGATAAAAGGAAAATCATCAGAATTAATTGCAGCCTTCATTAGATTTAGAGCTCTCACATTTTCATCATTTTTCATCTTGTGATCATAAGTCCACTTGGACTCATCCTTAGGGATTTTATGTGGACCGTGAGAGATAACATTCCACAGTTGTGGATTAACAGAGTTAACATGCTTGCACATTAGATATAGCCAGAATTTAATACTTGAACCACCGAGTACCGGAGGATGAGCCATTAACACAGATCAATACCAATTCAAAGCAGTGAATTCAAATCGATAAACCAAGTCTCACAAAATTGCACCAAAAGATGGCATGATCCTCTGCAGATCGTTGGATCTTGATAGTCAGATACCTGCTCTGATACCAAGTGTTGGGGTGCTAGACATAGATTCAGAGGGGGGGTGAATGAATCTCCCCTTTAACATTTTGCTTAGATTAAAAAACTCTTGATGTAAATCGCGCCGAGATAGAACTAGATGGCTCAGCTAAACGGATAAACTATTGAGGATCAACTTCCAACACTGAACATGCATCAAGCACTATATGAACTCTAAATGCACCAAAAGACTGGTACTGAGATATACTGCTATGAAACCCACTGCCTCTATATTAAGTACAAAATTTAGAAACGTTTTCGCAGTAGAGGCAAATTGATCAAAATCAATTACCCTATGAAGGAGGTAGAAGATAGGGAATCATACACACTCACAAACCACAGAACACATGGAATTTTAGATGGTTCAGTCTGCTGCCCACAGACCTACGTCCATCCCCCACTCAAACCAGAGTGAGGCTTCCCGCTGATACACAGCTTAAACTGCTGGGCATTATAGCTTGCCTACAACCGCTGAGAAACACAGTTTGCTTCCGCTGAGCAATCACAGCTTGTTGTCCAGAGGAACCGATCCTCTGCAACACTGAGCAACACAACTTGCTTTCAGAACAAAGGTTTAAAAAGAAAAACAAAAGATGAAAAATCATAGCACCGGAAAGCTGGAAACGATCTTAACATAAATGTGGCTCTCGCAGGAGCTGACTGGCTTGGATATGATCCAAAGACCAGTAGAACCAGATTTTCAGCAAAAGCTTCAACCTCCTCTCCTCGAGCTCTCTCTCCCTCTCCTGTTTAATTCCTCTTCCTCGAACTGCCAGTCTCTTCCTCTTCCCTTCTTCTCACTGCTCTCGTGCTCTTCCTTCGGACTGTCTCTAATCTCTCTCTCTCTCTCTCACTTTTCTCTTTTTGGCTCTACACTCTCTTTTCTCTGCGTCCCTCCTCAGATCTCTTATATTCATCATCTTCTCCTTTGATCGCAAAAGAAGGGTTTTATATAACTTCAAGCCTGGGACCCACGAGCTAACAGGTTGGGCACGTGGAGGGAGCACTCCCGCCAAGAGAATTAAGGAATCCCTTAGCCACATGTTAGAATCTTGGCGCTTTAGCTATCCACGTGGCAGCTTCTTCTAGGGATGATCCGCCTTGGATCGCATGCCAATTATTGGTTCTGCTGTCCTCACGAACTCATGCTCCAGTTGTGACTTAGACTTCTGTCAATAGGTTACAAAGTAGTTTGTCAAGCATATTATAGCCATGAGATTCATCCTTCATATGCTCAGACCTTATAAAAAAACATGCACGGTCCTACTATATGTAAAGATGAGATGTGCACTGACCCCATTATGCACAAGGTGCCAGCATGGACTATGTATACAGGAGAACGAAATGTGCATGGACCTTGTAACAACTAGCGTGAAAGCGTGCACATACCGTATGCATAGACGTAGGGTATACACAAGATGATATATGCACTGAGTTAGCATCGCACAAGAATGAAGTGTGCACAGACTTGATGAAATATATGAAATAATGTGCACGGACCTTGGGGAACTTATTATGAGACATGCACATACACTACATTACATGCACAGACTTCATAGGTAATGATATAGACACATGCACAATCATTGATGAAAAGTAGGAAGAAGGTATGTGCAAGATGCAAAGAATGCACCGAGATGCATAGCTATACTACAGTGATCTGCACGGACTCTGTTAAGCACAAGTCGAAACATGCATAGATTCTAATATGAAAGATGCACTGACTCAGATATACAACAGCGAGTGTTGCACCGATCTGCTCTGCATGCAGCAACACAGGTTTCACCGACCTTATGCTCGGTCACACAAGATGTGCACCAACTCTATTACGTGTTCAACAGACCATGCACCGACTAGGCCTGCGTGCAGCGGCAAGAGTTACACCGACCTTGTGAATGCATACAATGCAAATTGCACCGAGTACAGTGTTGCACACGCCAGATATGCATCGACTGTAATCTCCGCAGTGCGATCTTGCACCGACTTGGCTATCGTGCTGCACAAGAGTTGCACCGACATGATGCCAGCCGGATACACAGATTGCACCGACTTACATCTGCCAAGGCAGTGCACGGACTAGAATGCACAGACCTAAATGCTCATGTACAGTGACATCCACTGACTTTGCTGTGCAGTCTAACTAAGATGTAGATGAACTTTGGCCGTAGACAAATGACCCTGCACAGACTTAAACACCGAAGTGCACTGACTTAGCCTGCTAAACCATGAGTATGCATCGACATAATGTGCTGAACGTAAGTGAATGCATTAACCTTGAAATGCACAGACCTATATGCCCACGAACAGTGACATGCACTGACTTTAAGCAATGCATTGACTTTAAGCAATGAAATGCACTGACTTCAACACTGTAATGAATGTATGCACCGACCTCAGTGGAGGTTGCACCAACCTGCCTTACAAGTATGACTAATGCAGATGATTCATAGTGTGACATCATAAAAACCACAAAGTTATACTAATGCAACACCAGATTAGTTATAGTGCTGACATCATCAAAATCACAGGGGTAGAACACTTCCCCGCTCATTAAGGGCAACCCTTAGCTGGGCACCGCACACACCTCACAACGTCTTTAGCCGTCCCTCCTTCGGTAAACACCGTTGCTACTTGGGCCATGCTCAAGGGCACGAGATCTTTTCTCCTCTCTACTCGGCCAAAATATGAGGGTAGAGGTAGTATGGGCAAGACAACCAACCTATGCACACCCCGACAAGAGGAAGTCTCAAATAGGGACAATCTATTAAGACCTTATTCTTCGTTCCAATACTTAATTTCAATATCTCTCTAAGTCCAAAGGACAAAAAAAATGACAAATAATGATCAAAAGAAAATGAATGAAAAAAGAATCAATGAATATGGCATGGCAAGAGGGCAGTACAATTTCTCCGTGGGACGTTATGAGCCTGGTCGTATGCGTGCCCAAAAAGAGAATTAAGGTTCGATGATATGACAAAAAGCCTCGGCGCAACAGACCGAGTCTCTAGGGGTTGTGCTGTGGAAAGAAGCTAAACCCGATATCTTTTAACTCATATTAGGCTTATCTCCATTTTTCTTCTCTTCTCCCTCTAAGATCGAGTGTTTCTCGGGTATGGCCTTAGTAGGGGCACCGTTAATGTCACGTCCCGAACCGATAGTAGCGGAACGCATTGCTCGGAACATGGCAGCGATATAGTCGTGTCAATCAGAGCAATAACTTAAGACACAAAAGATCATAAATTAACAAAAATAAATTTTATTGATATAAACTTGTTATTACAACTTATTGACTCAATTACAATTTCCAAAAGAAAATAAAAGATACACTAACCAGACTTAACATAAAATTTTAATCTAGACTCATGAAAAGTAAAAGACACAGGTCATCTATCTTTAGGAGATCTCTTGTACACTTTCCCTTCCCATTAGAGTCACGGCCTCGTTAGCCACCTGATTACCTGAAAAATATTAAAATAGGCTGGATGAGCGAAAAGCTCAGTAGGAATTATATCTCTAATCCAGACTTGCTTCAAGTGATTAACGATTTATGCAATATGCCATGATCATGTACGAGAGAATGCAAGATAATATCAAGAGTGGAATAATAAGAAATAATAAGGATGAACTAACAAGATTTTAAGATATATCAAGCAAAGTTAACAAGGATATCAAGCATGTAATATCAAGTCACGTCATGAGATATTGGCTATTCATTCATTCAAGTACTGCCCATGTCGGGCCACGCAAGTAGCGCAATGACATGCACTAGAGAGATTGTGGAATGTCATAAATCAAGCTAGTCATGCACTTCGGTGAAATGTCACACCGTGGTCAATCAACTCCCATGGACACAAGTACTTTCGGGCGCTCCTCCCAGGACCAGATCGGACCCCATAATTGTCACGTATTGAGTCATGTAAATATTTAGACATCAACTAAAATTTTATAACCAATAGAGTTCCAAGGAAATAAGCTATTGTAGGAACATTAAGGTAGATTTATGGAACAGAGAGTTCAAGGACAAAACTTGAGTAATGATGACACATCGATAAATCTCACATGAAAACCAAGACATTCATGCAACTTGGCAATTGGCGTCCACTCAGGCTGCCGCCATATATAGAAATAACGTCCACTGCGGAGGTCACCAATTCTGTGAACAGTACAGGCACGAAAAATAAGCGTCCACGGTGACAGTCGCTAATTCTGTTTTGGCGTCCACTAGTCTGGTTGCCAATTTCAGGCAGGGACAAAGTTCTCAAAGAGGCTAGAAATAGCACTCTATGAGAGTTAGGTTATCATGTTTCTTCAGAGTGACATGGCATTCAAGGATTCCAGGATTTCTAAGGTACAACCAACTCGGTTGTCTTGAGGGAATCCAAGGCTAGCGGAGATTTACGGAAGCCTTAATGAAGAAAGTACCAATCCGAAGGAAGGAATATCCCGCGGAAGGTCCAATCATCACCAAGAGTTGAGGTGTAAGTGTGAAATAATGTAAAAATAGGGACTCTATCTCGGATTTGAGACAGTAGTGCCAGAAGACCCGCAATATGGGTCAAAAACCTGATAAAACCGTGTCAATTTAATAATTCGCGTCTTCTTAGAGAGGCGGCTATTCTAGAATTTATCATAATTGAAATAAAATTATAATAAGTCACGTCTAATCATCTAGATGTTAATTCCTTGATTTTTCTCACTTATTTTATTTTAATAATTTAAATAAGAATTTACGTCCCTTCGAAAAGATGTCAATTCATATCTTATTTCTATTTAATTGATTATTTTAGAAAATAACTTCTCTTTAAAAGGACGTATATTATTGTATCTATATATTTTTTTTTCTAGAAAGAGTAGACAAGAAAGATGGAGTTTTAAAAGATTAACGAAGAGCAGGGTAAAATATAGGAGCATATAAAGTAATAAGAGTTTCATGGGGTTGAATAAAAATCTTCAGAATAATTGACGTCAAAGCATTTGACCTCAATTCATTAACGTAATTTTACATGGGTGAATAGTGCCATTAAGAATTTAGTAAAACAAATTATATAAAAAATAGGAGAAAAATATCAGGATTCTAACCATATATATATCAAGATTTTATCTTGTCCGGTTCAATAGATATTAAATTTTAAGGTTAGGATTTTAACTATATAAATAGAGTCACTTTTATTCCGACAAGATTTTGACAAAATAAATGTACTGAAAATACTAGAAAAATCTAAGGGTCTCAAAAATATGTATATTATAGTTTTACTCACTTGGATCATAACATATTAATTTCCCAAGATTTAGATTTAACCTGTTAAAAATAAAATTCACTTTAAAATAATAGAAAGGTATTGACGTCTGCACAGATGAACGTACGTGTTTGATATTTTTTTTTGCAAAAAGAATTGACGACAATTTGATTCACGTCCATTCTTTTGAAAAGAATTGACATGAATTTAAACTTACGCTAATTCTTATTTTTTTTATTTATTATTATAAATAGTGTAGGGACGTTTTAAACCTTAATTAATTTCTTGGTATATACACATCGAAATCATGTAATCTATATACCAAAACGAAGAGCTCGAAAAGCTCTACTTAACAGGATGTTTAAAAAAAAAATTTCTAGAGAGAAAGCCTATCTTAGGATGAGAAAAAGGAGATACCACCGGTATGACCTCGCTCATTGCCCCAACAACACCCTCGTGAAATTTCACGACCAAAACTCACTCCGATGCCCACGAACAAATCGCTACAAGGTTGAAAGCTATGTGTACGCTAATGACGTTAATTTCTTTATGTATCTTTCTCTTTTTATTTAGTAAGATTTTTGTAAAAATATTTTTATGAAAAATAGGAGAAAAATCTAAGAAGTTTATCCATATGCATATCAAGATTTTTCTTTTGCATGAATTAATAGATATAAAACTTTAAAGAGGGTTAAAATCATACGGTGAAAACTAAATTACTGCTCATTTAAGTGAATAGTGCCACTTTTAATCTATGAGATTTTTCATGGACCTAAAAATATGAAAATTATGAGAAAATTATGAGAATTTTAAAAAAGTGCGTATCATAAATTTTAGTTGTATGATTCTATCGATATAAAATTTTAAACATTGTGTAATTATTAATCTAGCACACACGGTCCAAAACGTTGAATAACCCAGTAGAGGGACATGAATGGAACTAACGACAGGGACAAATGCATGCAGGTGGTTTTAAATTAATTTTGTCTGGCAAGTGTAGGCGTCGGAATGGTAGGTAGGTGTGCACAATGGCGTGCGTGTGTTCTCCCTTCGAACTATGCTGCTGCTACCTACAGTGCACAGGTTAGAAAGAAAGAAATAATGTGATCACCAGAGCTAATACCTGAGCCTCACAGGGATAGAATGATCGCAATGCCCTTGAAGTGGGAGATGTGGGTTATTCCTGTTCTCGCTCTCGGCCAGCCAAGAGCGCGGAGCTCTGCGAGTCGGTGACGAACATCCTGCAAATTAACCAGCAAATAGAGAATAGACCATTAGACTGTGGAAGTGCAGTAAATGCTCAGAGAAGTAAAGAAAAAATACAAATGGGGTCTAACGTATCGGGAAGGGAGGTGGAAAGGGGGATGGCTGAGACTTTCGACCATCCGCCTTCCCTATATTTTGGATTGGAAAACCTCTATAAAATAGGGAGCTAGGAAGATCTATCATGTATGCAATGCAATAAAAGAAACTGAAACATAGCAAGATGGGGAACAAGAGAAGAAGGACGGGGTTTGCCCGTCGACCTACAGAGGGTGGCCAGCTATGTGGCTGTTCAGGGATGGTGGGCGGCCATCTCGATCGCCGCCCGCTGCAAACTGGACTCTCTTGCAGCGGAGCTCTTCAAGTTCGGGTTATGCTTCTAGGGAAAGGTTGGGGAAGGCGCTCTGGTGCTCCCAGCTCTCTCTGGCTCACTGAACTGATAGAACCTCCCCCTCCAAAATGTCCCACACACCCCCGTGAGATGGATCGGAATGGAGTTTTTTTATGTTGGCGAATCTCTTTCCATGAAAATCATTCAAAATAGCGTGCATGCGAGGCTACGTGAGCCTCGGATCCCCCCGAGTGGGGAACGGTTGTGGAGGACGTGTTCGGAGTGGGCGGATCGTGGGTTGACGGGCGGTTGATAGGAGGTGGCCAAGGTTCTAGCCGTCCAACGGAGCTGGACGGCCAGGTCGATGACCTGCTTGAAGGAGCTGGGCGGCCAACTGTGAGGCCACCTAGGATGGTGGGCAGTCAGGTTTCTGGCCGCCCTAGAATGGGCTGGGCGGCCAGCTATCTGGCCGCTCAGGGGTATGGGCGGCCAAGACTATGGCCTTCTAGGGATCAATGGAAAATGGAGAGAATCATATAAAGCACCTCAAAAAATTCGCGAAGGGACAGGGTGGAGCCTACCTAAACAAGGATGAGACCCCGCACAACCAATCAACCAAGAAAAAAGCATCACTTCTATAATGGTTAGACAAAGTCCGCAGGATATCCGAAATCAAGCGTCTATCGGGAGAAAACCTGCCTGATGCTTGGGTTGAACGGATAAGACTAGAGGAGGAAGACGATTGACGAAGAGGATGCAGACGGTGCGGCCGCAGCACTTGCAATAGCAACAGCACGAACAGGAAGAAGAAGGAAGCAGGCTCCTTCAATCCACGACATTCGAACGGCAGACGCAACAACAATTAGGATGCTCCTGCATCGAACAAGGGGTTCTATTTATAAGGCTAGGAGTCCTTCATAACTAGGGAATCCTTGCGGGTTTAAGTTTTCCTAAGCTTGATCTTAATGGGTCCCAAATATCCTTCGTTTGAGCCATTTTCATGTTGATCCCGTAAACCCTAAGGCTCATGCATGCGCAGGTCACCTTTCGAATCACCAGGTTTACGTAAGAAACTTCTTATGCCTTCTTTTTAACGAAAGGGCTTTGCCTTGATGGTTTAAGTAGTGGTTTTCTTTTAAGTAGTGGGGGCCATCTTATATAATATATACTAACACATCCCTGACCCTTGGCAGCAGGAGAAAAAGGCCCGTACGGATGCAAGCTTAAATGGGATAAATGCCCTTTTATGGTAAATTAAATTTCATTTGGACTGGGCATTAGCCTAAGGGTCATTATTAATATTTTCTATTCGTTGATTTTTTTTATTATTCTGATTTACAGATAAATTCTTCTTATTATTATATATATATATATGTATGTGTGTGTGTGTGTGTGTGTGTGTGTGTGTGTGTGTGTGTGTGTGTGTGTGTGTCCTCAAAAGCCCATTATGTATTTAATATCCTCCAAGCCCATTAGCGTCCTACGGAATCAAAGGCCCACTAACCGGTTAAGTTAAAAAAATCCATTAACAAGCTAAGACTAATGGCCCTTAATAGGAGTTTATGGTAAAACTGATTTACTGTTAAGTTTTTAAGGCCTCTTAAACAGTTAATACGGGAGCTTGTTAAAGCCCATTAACTTATTGGATTAAAAGTTTTAATGGGGTAAAGACATATTTGTGGCGTTTTCCTACTTGTTTACCTTATAAATTTTTGTTGTCATCTCGGGTATTAAAGACAGGTTCGATCCGATGAAAATTTTTATTTTTAACTTACCGTATTTTATGGAAATTATTCCAAAGTCGAACACCCGATTTTTATTTCTTGTTTATAATCTTTAATATTCTTGATACATTATTTAGTTTAAGTCGGAAATAAATAAAAAGAATATAGTTAATTTTCATTACTCAATTATCTTTTGATTATTTATTTATATCTCTATTTCATAATTAATTCACCAACGGATAATTTAAATTTCTTTTTGATTTAGAATTAGAATGAGATCCTTTACTATCTAATTATCTTTTAATCTTTCTAAAATATAGGTAATTATTTCTATTTTAACCTTTATAATTTGTCGGGCGTTACACCCTCCTCCACTAAAAAGAATTTGATCCCCAAATTCATCACTTTTTTCTCTAGCACAGGAAACTATAAATCACTAGGGTAACTATGCAAGTAAAAGAATTTTAAGACATATGATAGGGGAAAAGAACTAATTCAAGATTAAGGGTGAGGAGTAGCTTCAACAACTCCTTCTTTGGCAGGCTCAACTTCTACTAAAGCTTGAGTCTCTCTTTCGCGCTTCTTGGTTGGAATAGGGCATTTAGCTATCTTATGTTCTAAGCTCCCATAACGAAGACATTCTCCCGACTTATCCAACCATTCTCTCTCTTAAGCTTCCTACCCTTTTGCGAGCTACCACACTTATTAAGTCTCTTCTTTGTCGGGTTAAACTTTGTAGTATTTGTGGCTTGTTCCTTCTCTTCAACTCCCTCTCTCTCTCTCTTCCGCGGCCTTCCAATAGTTTGACTCTCCTAACTAGGTCCGTAGAAGCTTGGACATCTACGAGTGCTACTTGGGGAACAAAGTCAGACCTCGTTGTCTCCATCGAATCTAGGATCCTACAAGAGTAATTATGAAGGTTAAATAAAAGTTAATTATCTTATACATCTTAGAATTATAATTTTTAATATTTAGTCCCAATCTCTACCCATTCTCACCAGGTGGCAATAAGGAAAAGGGCCTAAATGACACATACTTACGGCCAAACCTAGGGTTTAAAAAGATATAGGCTCTGATACCACTTTTGTCACGTCCCGAACCGATAGCAGCGGATTGCATTGCTCGAAACGTGGCAGTAATATAGTCGTGTCAATCAGAACAATAACTTAAGACACAAAAGATCAGAAATTAACCAAAATAAATTTTATTGATATAAACTTGTTATTACAACTTATTGACTCAATTATAATTTTCAAAAGAAAATAAAAGATACACTAACCAGACTTAACATAAAATTTTAATCTAGACTCATGAAAAGTAAAAGACACAGGTCATCTATCTTTAGGAGATCTCTTGTACACTTTTTCTTCCCATTAGAGTGGGCCTCGCTAGCCACCTAATTATCTGAAAAATATTAAAATAGACGGGATGAGCGAAAAGCTCAGTAGGAATTATATCTCTAATCCAGACTTGCTTCAAGTGATTAACGATTTATGCAATATGCCATGATCATGCACGAGAGAATGCAAGATAATATCGAGAGTGGAATAACAAGAAATAATAAGGATGAACTAACAACATTTCAAGATATATCAAGTAAAGTTAACAAGGATATCAAGCATGTAATATCAAGTCACGTCATGAGATATTGGCTATTCATTCATTCAAGTACTACCCATGTCGGGCCACGCAAGTCACGCATGTCATGTCAAGTAATATCAAGCACTAGAGAGATCGTGGAATGTCATAAATCAAGCTAGTCGGTGAAATGTCACAACATAGTAAATCAACTCCCATGGGCACAAGTACTTTCGGGCGCTCCTCCCAAGACCAGATTGGACCCCATAATTGCCACGCATTGAGTCATGTAAATATTTAGACATCCACTAAAGGTTTATAGCCAATAGAGTTCCAAGGAAATAAGCCATTGTAGAAACATTAAGGTAGATTTATGGAATAGAGAGTTCAAGGACAGAACTTGAGTAATGATGACATATCAATAAATCTCACATGAAAACCAAGACATTTATGAAACTAGGTAATTGGCGTCTACTCAGGCCGCTGCCATATATAGAAATAGCGTCCACTACGGAGGTCGTCAATTCTGTGAACAGTTAAGGCACGAAAAATTAGCGTCCACGGTGACAGCCGCTAATTCCGTTTTGGCGCCCACTAGCCTAATTTCCAATTCTAGGCAGGGATAAACTTCTCAAAGAGGCTAGAAACAACGCTCTATGTGGGCTAGGTTACCACATTTCTTCAGAGTGACATGACATACAAGGGTTCTAGGGTTTTTAGGATACAACCAACTCGACTGCCTTGAGGGAATCCAAGGTTAGCGGAGATTTACGGAGGTCTTAATGAAGAAAGTACCAGTCTAAAAGAAGGAATATCCCGCAGAGGGTCCAATCATCACCAAGAGTTGAGGTGTAAGCGTGAAACAACGTGAAAATAGGGACTCTATCTCGGATTTGAGACAGTAGTGCCAAAAGACCCGTGATATGGGTCAAAAACCCGGTAAAACCGTGTCAATTTAATAATTCTCATCTTCTTAGAGAGACACCTATTCTAAAGTTTATCATAATTAAAATAAAATTATATTAAGTCGCGTCTATGCATGTAGACGTTAATTCTTTGATTTTTCTCACTTCTTTTATTTTAATAATTTAAATAAGAATTTACGTCCCTTTGAAAAGATGTCAATTCATATCTTATTTCTATTTAATTTATTATTTTAAAAAATAACTTCTCTTTAAAAGGATATATATTATTGTATCTATATTTTTTTTATTTTTTTATTTTTTTTATTTTTAAACCGAAGCAAAGAAGACGGTAGGTCGCAACTGGTCGGGTGGACTCCTCTCCAACAGAGGAGAGTGTTCCAACCCCCCAGGCGACCAACTGTCACCACATTTCATTCATAACTTAAGAAAAAATAGGGAGTAGCCTGGGCATACCCCGGAGAGTACATGACTTTATTTATATATTTTTGTTTCTTGAAAGAGTAGACGAGAAAGATGGGGTTTTAAATGATTAACGAAGAGCAGGGTAAAATATAGGAGTGTATAAGGTAATAAGAGTTTCCCGGGGTTGAAGAAAAATCTTCAGAATAATTGACGTCAAAGCATATGACCTCAATTCATTAACGTGATTTTACATGGGTGAATAGTGCCACTGAGAATTTAGTAACACAAAATATATAAAAAATAGGAGAAAAATATCAAGATTCTAACCATATATATATCACGATTTTATCTTGCCCGGTTCAATAGATATGAAATTTTAAGGTTAGTATGGGATTTTAACCATACAAATTGGGTCACTTTTATTTCGGCAAGATTTTGACGAAACAAAGGTACTGGAAATACTAGAATAATCTAAGGGTCTCAAAAATATGTATATTATAATGTTTACTCACTTGGATCATAAGATAATAATTTTCCAATATTTAGATTTAACTGGTTAAAAATAAAGTTTACGTTAAAATAATAGAAAGGTATTGACGTCCGCACAGATGAACGTACGTGCTTGATATTTTTTTTTCAAAAAGAATTGACGACAACTTGGATTCACGTCCATTCTTTTGAAAAGAATTGACGTGAATTTAAACTCATGCTAATTCATGTTTTTTTATTTAATATTATGAATAGTGTAGGGACACTTTAAACCTTATGTCACGTCCCGAGATTTTATGACAGCGGAAGATTCGCTCGAGAAAAGTGAACAGCCGACATGGTAAGCCTCTTGCAAGCAAGAATGATCAGAGCGCAAGACAATCACACACATAAATGTAATTGCACAATAATTTAGTCAAACTCCAACTTTATTTCATAAATGATCAAAATATTCTTTTACAATAACCTTTTCATCATTTTCCATTCCACTAGACTCAAGAAATAGGAAAATTACAGAGACTCGATCTAACATTGTAGACTTCCTAAGTCTTCACTCTCCATTTGATATGACTTTCATTCACTCTCGGACCCACTACTTGTATAAC
This sequence comes from Amorphophallus konjac, assembly GCA_022559845.1. Taxonomy (NCBI): domain Eukaryota; kingdom Viridiplantae; phylum Streptophyta; class Magnoliopsida; order Alismatales; family Araceae; genus Amorphophallus; species Amorphophallus konjac. The sequence continues at coordinate 189,185,075 of CM040126.1, read as the reverse complement.
CCGAATCCGAATTCGAATCACTTTCATTTCCTGAAAAGAATGGAAATAGGTAATGAGCACACTTGCCCAGTAGGTATCTTCGCATCAACATGAAGGGATCATTAAAGTAATTAACATTTTAGCTCTAAAGAAATAAGGTAAAATCATGCCAATGCGATCAATCACGCGATTAAACCAAAGTAACAAGATGATCATGTAAGATAGAATGAGAGTAAGAATGAACTAGCAAGAATGTAACAAGAACATGTTATTGACCTTTCATGAACAAGAATGTATCGAGAATGTACTAGCAATGCCACATAATCATCACTCCAGTATCTTTTGCTTATGAGCAAGTACTTCGTGAATTTCTGTGGAATATCAAGCAAGAAAGTCATGTCATGCCGTATCGTGGATCTTCACTTATTTATAGAAAAAGTACTCCCAGTGCAATGTGATGTCAGTAGCATTATACCCCATGGTTTATAATAGTATGTTTCCGGCAATCAGCTGAGGAGACTAGCATAGAGCCTTGAACACAATCAGTGCTCGATCGCATCTTCAAGTATAAATCAAGCTACTTCCACGCATGTAACAATAAAGTATGGCCAAGAATGTACAATTCAATAAGTTCATGACAATACTATTTAACGAATGAACGCTTCAATTTAATAATGCGAGAGTCAAGAATGACTTAAACAATGTTATGCTTATGGAAATAAATCGGTTGCATAACGGTACATTTCTTTAACTTCCATTCATTATATTAAGTTTCTTGATCAATATGATAAGTCCTAGACCATTATCAAGCCATCTAAGAACTTTAGAATATCAACCCTCGGGTTAACTAGCTCAAGCATTGTGACGGTCAAGTACTGGGCCGTTACACTCATGTGACGCTCTAGTGTTGGGCCGTTACAATGGTCTGAATCCCGAAAGAAGAAAATAGACTCAATTCAATGTGACGGTCTTGTACTGGGCCGTTACGTTCACGTGACGGTCGAGCCTTGATCCGTTAGAAAGACTGAATCCAGAAATAGTAATTGGACTCAGCTAAATGTGACGGTTGTATATTGGGCTGTTATATGGACCTGACGGTCTAATATAGATCCGTTACATTGCTAGAACCAGAAAACATTGATAGTGCTTTCTAATCCATTGGGTTTTAATGGTACAACCAACTCGGCGTCCTAGTGGGAATCCCAGGTTCACAGAGAATTACGGAGGCCTTGAAACAAGATTTCCTAATGTATTGGAAGGAATATCTAATAGAGAGGTCCTCATGTCCAAGAATAATGTTCCTATAGTGCAAAGTGTAAACTACTGGACAACATATCAGAACATGTGCCATGTACTTAAAGAAAATGACTCTATTGATAGAAAGAGAATGTGTAGCACGTGAAACCAAGATAAAACTCCGTCCATACATCTTTGAAAAGTCATTATTTAGATACAAAACTATAGAATTTTGGCACATGAAATTAACATAACTTCAAATAACCTAAGATACCTTAATTATGTAATTTCTATTATGAATCAGTAACTAAACTTAAAGTCATGATAACAGGTCCAAACTTAGCTATCTAAGCTTATTTATAAGTAAACTTAACTGGTTACCATTCTGTCTCGGGCTGACAGAACACAGGGGTCTGACGGTCTAACAAGAGCGCGTTACAGTGATTGTGACGGTTTATCGAGGGGCCGTTACAGTAGTGTAACGCTCTTGTTATGGTGCATCAGAGACAACAAAGCAATTAAAATGTAACAGAGGGTGTGACGGCTCATCGTAAGGCCGTTACATGTTGTGACGGTCCTATCCTGATCCGTCAGAGATTCTGCTGACATCAATAGATAAAAAGATCTAAGGTTTCAACTTATATCACGTCTGGAAATCATATATAAACTTCCACATGATAGAATGAAGGCTAAGCTAATAGTATGCATGGGTTTTCTGTGAATTTGACAAGAAAGTTCATTTTTACTTAGTTAGGGCTAAGAACACACATGTATGCATGACTCTACTAAAACATGAAATTCATGATCTATAGTGCATGAAATCAAACACAATCAGAGGGATTTTATCCTTAACAAGATATTTTGCCAATCATGAGATAACCTACCTCTTAACTAGTCTTTAAGCTTCTAATTTGAGTCTGAAAACCGTGCCCTAGTTCTTCCCTTCCTGAGATTTTTCAGTAACTTCACGTCGTTCTATCTCTCCAATCTCTTGACCTAAGGACGTGAAATTTTGAAGGTAAGAAGCTGAAACTAAGGTGAACAAAAAGTTCTAAATGACTGAACTCTAATTACATCGTTTAGACGTCCTAATCTCTTAATCTTCAAGGGTCTTTTACTTTGAATTCTGGGCTGCTATGACTGAATCAACGACTTTGGAAGCTTCTATCTCCTTGATTGGTTGATCTCCTAGCACGAAATTTAGAGAACTATTAGTATAAAGTATACCAAACAAAATCTTCTAAAGAACTTACCCGAAATTATGACTCCTTACCTTGATTCTTCACGAGCCAAAAGTAAGGGTCGCTCAGTTCAGAACTAGGTCTTATTTATAGGATTTTGGCTAGGGTTTGAAGATTAGATCGATTCTAGAGTCCTTAATTTGTCAGAACCTGATCCCTAAGAGTCCTTAGTAATGTTATAAGCTCTCCCAAGTTGATCTCCTGCAGATAGGATCTCAAAGTTCTAATCTTTTTTCTCGTTCTTCCATTCACGGAACTGACAGGATATAACACATCAAGACTGGTGCGTTATATGGCTGTGGCGATCGCACGATAGACCGCTACATCCAACGTGCACAGAATTCAACATAACTCAAACTCTTTTGTTAATTATCTATTTTATTATCTATAAAAATAGTATTTATCCGTAAATAGGCTAAATAATCTTCTAGAATATGAGCCTTATAATGACTTATTAATATAATAATCCATTTATAAAATCTATTTAGCCTTTATAGATTTCTAATAAATTCTAAAAAATTCTATAAATAATCCAGAAATTATTACATAAATTGTGGGGCACTACACCTTAATTTTTTGGTGTATACACATCGAAATCATGCAATCTATCTATATATCCAAACGAAGAGCCCGAAAAATTCTACTTAACAGGACGCTTAAAAAAAAATTGCTAGAGAGGAGGCCTATCTTAGGATGACAAAAGGGAGATACCACCGGCACGACCTCGCTCATTGCCCCGACAACATCCTCGTGAAATTTCACAACCAAAACTCACTCTGGTGCCCACGAACAAATCGCCACAAGGTTGAAAACTATATGTACGCTAATGATTTAATTTCTTTATGTATATTTCTCTTTCTATTTAGTCAGATTTTTGTAAAGAAAAATTTATGAAAAATATGAGAAACATTTAAAGATTTTATCCATATGCATATCAAGATTTTTCTTTTGCATGAATTAATAGATATAAAACTTTAAAGAGGGTTAAACTCATACGGTGTAAACTAAATTACTATTCATTTAAGTGAATAGTGCACTTTTAAGCTACGGGATTTTTCATGGACCTAAAAACATGAAAATTAATACAAAATTGTGAGAATTTTAAAAATATGCGTATCATAAATTTTAGTTGTACGATTCTATCGATATAAAAGTTTAAACATAGTGTAATTATTAATCCAGCACACACGGTCCAAAACGTTGCATAACCAAGCAGAGGGACATGAATGGAACTAACGATAGGGACAAATGCATGCAGGTGGTTTTAAATTAGTTTTGTCGGGGGAGAAATCCTACCTGATGCTTGGGTTGAACGGAGAAGACTAGAGGAGGAAGACGATGGACAAAGAGAATGCAGACGGTGCAACCGCAGCACTTGCAGTAGTAGCAACACGAACAGGAAGAAGAAGGAAGCAAGCTCCTTCAATCCACGGCATTCGAACGGCAGACGCAGTAGCAATTAGGATGCTCCTGCATCGAACAAGGGGTTCTATTTATAAGGCTACCGAGTCCTTCATAACTGGGGAATCCTAGTGGGTTTAAACTTTCCTAAACTTGATCCTAATGGGTCCCAATTATCCTTCGTTTGAGCCGTTTTCATGTTGATCCCGTAAACCCTAAGGCTCATGCATGCGCAGGTCACCCTTCGAATCAGCAGGTTTACATAAGAAACTTCTTATACCTTCTCTTTAACGAAAGGGCTTTGCCTTGATGGTTCAAATAGTGGGTTTTCTTTTAATTAAGTAGTGGGGGCCCATCTTATATCATATATGCTAACACGTCCCAGACCCTTGGCAGCAGGAGAAAAAGCCCAGTACGGATGCAAGCTTCAATGGGATAAAGGCCCTTTTATGGTAAATTAGATTTCATTTGGGCTGGGCCTTAGCCTAAGGGTCATTATTAATATTTTCTATCCGTTGATTTTTTTATTATTCTAGTTTACATATAAATTCTTATTATTATTATTTAATATATATATATATATATATATGTGTGTGTGTGTCCTCAAAAACCCATTATGTATTTAATTTCCTCCAAGCCCATTAGTGTCCTACGGAATCAAAGGCCCACTAACCGGTTTAGTTAAAAAAAATCCATTAACAAGCTAAGACTAATGCCCTTAACAGGAGTTCATGGTAAAACTCATTTACTGTTGCGGTTTTAAGGCCTCTTAAACAGTTAATACGGGAGCTTGTTAAAGCCCATTAGCTTATTGGATTAAAAGTTTTAATGGGGTAAAGGCATATTTGTGGGGTTTTCCTACGTGTTTAACTTATAAATTTTTATTGTCGTCTCGAGTACCAGAGACAGGTTCGATCCGGTGAAGATTTTTGTTTTTAACTTATCGTATTTTATGGGAATTATTCCAGAGGTGAACACCCGAGTTTTATTTCTTGTTTATAATCTTTAATATTCTTGATACATTATTTAGTTTAAGTCATAAATAAAAAAAGAATATAGTTAATTTTCATTATTCAATTATCTTTTGATTATCTATTTTAATCACTATTTCATAATTAATTCACCAACATATAATTTAAATTTCTTTTTGATTTAGAATTAGATTGAGATCCTTTAATATCTAATTATCTTTTAATCTTTCTAAAATATATGTAATTATTTCTATTTTAACCTTTATAATTTGTCGGGCGTTACAGTTAACCAAGGGCAACCGACTATAGGGCACCACCTTGAATGCACAACCTATTTTGGGCAGTTCTTAGCGAGAGGGGAAGGAACAAGAATCCTTAGCTAGCAGTTTAAAATCCCCTTTGGTGCTATAATTAGCAATGCCTAAATCAAAAATTCAAAAAAATTGAATATTTTCCTAAATTCAAAAAAATGAATATTTTTAAAATCCATAAAAATTTAAATATTTTTAAAACCATAAAAATTTGCATATCTCAAAAATCTAGAAAATGCATTGTATTTTCCCTAACTGTTTATTCAGATGGTACTTTTACATGAACTGCTATTGCAAGGACCAAGGACATGGAATGAGTCCTCTTTTCATTTGCATTAATCTTTCTAACTCTTCCCTATGTTCTCAAACATCGCTCATCATTTTTTCATGGTTTATCATTCTATTCATCAATTACTCGATTCTTCTGATTATTCCTGTCGCTCTGGGCATCACCACTTCAATCTTGATTATTCCAAATCTTACGATTGGCCAAGTTGTCATCCTCATGGCTCAAATGTAACAATAAACAATGATGTGTTTAATGCTTGTCGCTATGCTTTGATGACTAAACATGCTTTGCTTTAACGCTATACGTGTTTTGTTTTGCTCTGATATGATTTTCATGTTATGCCTTTGCTATTTATGCTATGATTTGAATGCTAAGCTTTCCATGCTATGCCTTTCATGATTCATGTTATGATTAAATGTTCATTCTTTGCTTATTCTTCCATTATATCTTGGCAAACAAATTTTTGAGCGTAGGAAAGAAGTTTTTGGTCTCACTGTTCGGGCATCGTCCTGGTCCCACAGTGATTGCGTTGCATTTCTCAGTTCCCTTCATGCTTATTGCTTCACCATCTTCCCTATATGCATTTATACTATATGTTATCTACGCTATTATATTATATCAAGGACCTTGTGGCTCTGATAAATCTAGAATTTGAGTTCCCCTTCATCAGAAACGATGATGATTTCAGAGGAATCTTAGTCGCACGGATAGGCCGTTGAACCGTCCAAGATTCGGGACGATGGTTCTCTTTTATGAGTTGGTGCACGGATAAACGGGCTTCGACTTAGTATCAGCTCACAAATCGATATCTTTACTCAATCTAGGTAGCTTAACAATATTATCCTTGATTGTTTTCTATTTTAATTTATTTTATTTTTTTCTTTTAAACCCAACATGCATTCATGTAGGACTTTGAATTAACTTTGGAAAAATCACTCTTCTAACTCGATTTTGAGAGTCATTTGATATTTATTTCCAAGATATGAGATATTCCATGCTGAATTGAGTCCTCAGTTCGCCTTGTTGCCATTTTGGGTTGTTTCCTTGAAAACTCCTTTGTTTGGATTCCTATCCTCTTATTTATTCTTTCCCTTTGATCCACCTTGACTGCAACACGTCCACATTGGTTGGTAACTGCTCTCTAATGGTGAAACCTATAAGTTTGTGACCTGGGATACTTCCACCGCGTTGGAAGTTGATCACCCTTTTTTTCTCTCCTTTGTGCCCGCATGCACACTCCTTCCTTTATCCAAACAATTGTGGATTTCATTGAATCTTCTCAAGATTGCTTCATCTCGATCTTTGGAACCAATTCTTATCAGGTGGTGTCGATTGCGTGTTTCATCACACCTTGGAATCTACTTTTCAGTTTGCTCACTCCATTTCATTCCATTTCACTTCATTCATTCCATTTCATTTCATTCTATTCTATGTCGCTCCCTTGCAAAGCAGACGTCAAGGCGGAGCAGCTATAGACATGTCAAAAGTGACATATCTTTGAGTACATCTCATATCGCATTACGATGTCCCAATTTGACTCTCAAATCTCCTTATTTAAGTGATTTTTCTCATTTTTCTTGATTATTCAGCTTCCTTAACTTTCCCCCATTTTTCACATTTTTTCAGATTTTTCTAGGATTTTTCTCTAATTTTTTGGGGCCTTCTTGAATTAGAGTCAGACCCTGGACGCTGATTCTTCTCAAAAGAATTAACGCCCGACACAATGGGCCCCAATTCTTGATTCAACGTCAGCCGTAAAGTCGCCAATTCCTTCAAAGAATTAACGTCTATTATTCAGTCACAAATTCTCTAATCCGCGTCCAGTCAAGCAGACGCGAATTATTCTACTCTCCAAATTGCCAAAAATCCATTGTAAATCATGAATTAATGTCTTTGTGGAAAGTCGCCCATTCTTTGAACGTGCCTGGGATGGGGGACACATATTCCTTTATTCGTGTTAATTATTGAATTAATGCCTCTTAAAAAAGCCGCTAATTTCTGAAACCTCGTCCATCCATGTAGACGCGTATTCTATTCGCGTCCGCCACCGTGGACGCGAATTCTTCACTTCCTTGTGCTTGAGCCAACTTCGTATTCATGAAGAATTAGCGCCTCTACGAGAAGGCGCCAATTCTTTAATTGGAGTCCAACGGACGGACGTAAATTCTTTTCAGTTCAAATTCTTGAATTAACGCCTCTCTACAAAGTCGCCAATTCTTTAATTAGTGTCCACTCATTGGACGTTAATTTCCATATTTTGGCCTTTTAAAATAATTATCAAATTCATCAAAATTCAAATTCACGTCTGTCTAGGTGGACGCTATTTCCTTATCCGATTTTTGGTAATATTCGACCTTCCAAAATAATAATGAATTCGCGTGTGTCATCCTGCTGTGATTTTAAAGTCACATCCAAATCCATGGACGCGTATTCCCTTGCCTTTTTTTGAGATTTCAATTCTGACCAAAATTCATAGAAAATCTTAATTCGCGTCAGCCTTCTTGGACGCCAATTTCTTTCTAATTTTGATAATTTATAAACTTTTCATATTTAATTCTGGAATTGGCGGCTGGCCGATTAACGTAAATTTAATTGGCACCCACTGTGTTGGATGCAAATTCTGACAGAATTCTGAACTTGACAGTAGCCCTTCCTTTCCTCCTTTTGAGCTCCTTTTCCACTTGGGAAAGGGTTCCTATGACTTTCAAAGGTTGGGAGGACACTTGACATATGAATATTGTCTTTCAAATCCAATTAAAACTTGATTTTATATTTTTCATGGAATTAAACCTACGAATTTCTCTCCTATAAAAACCCCCCTCTCCCTTGTTCGTGAGGCTGAACAATTGATTTAAGGGGTGGTGCTGCTGGACTGAGGGCTCAAGGAGGGAGTCTCCCATGCACTTCAAAAGCCACATCATGTTGGAGGCTTCTTCCCCATTGAAGATCTAAAGCCCCTCCTTGGAGAAAAACCCAATAAGCTTACTTCTTCCCTATCTACTTTCATTTGATTTAACATTTACATGCATCATACTTCTTTCTTTTATTTCTTTTCATCTCAGCCATGTTGAGATCCTCCAAATTGTGCAACACTTGCACCCTCCCTCATCACATTATATCTTTTCCCTACCCTTTGCATAGGGGTTTTAAAGGTCAACACCAACAAGGTGTGTCTTATTCCATGCTTCATGTATATCTTTTTTTAAGAATTTGATGCTACACACTTGATCTCTAGTTCCATATCTTTTGTTGGTTGTTGTTTATTTTGCAAGGGTAATCTTCAAGAAGAATTTTCTTCATCGGCTAGCCGATTGGAAGAGAAGGTGGACCTCACATCTCCCCACTTCTAAAAAGATATTTTTCGCGATCCCTCCCTTTCCTTTATTGTTAATATTATTCGAGGCCCGCGAGTCTCTAGCGATCACATCTTTCCTATTAGCATCCGCGCATGCTCCCTCTCCCTCTCCTTCCCCTTCCACCTTCTTTTCTTTCTTTCTTTCTCCCCTTATAATTAATTTTTAATTCTTCTTTGTGGATTTTCCTTAAGATTTACAATGCTGTAGCAGATGCACTCAGTAGAAAATCACTGGCAACTTTATCAAGCCTCAGGAGAGGTATGACCAACCTTGTAGAAGACTTTGCCCAGTTGAACCAAGATATTGACACAGAAAGTGAAAGGTGTATTATCGCCAACATCCGGTCACAACCTACATTAATAGAAGAGAGTCAAGTTGCAATAAAATGACCCCACATTGGTTGAGATCAAAGCTAATATTGATCAATAGCCAGATTTCACCGTCACGATCAATGGAAGATTATTATTCCGAGGTCGGATCTGTGTGCCCGATCATGCGGAGACTAAGAAATTGATTATGAAAGAAGCCCATAGATCAAAATATGTTGTTCACCCTGGTGCTACCAAAATGTATCAAGACTTAAAAAAAACTTCTGGTGGCCCAATATGAAGAGTGAGGTGGCAGACTTTGTATCTCGCTGCCTCACTTGTCAGCAAGTCAAGGTGGAACATCAAAAGCCCACCGAAAAACTACATCCCTTAGAAATTGCCGAGTGGAAATGGGAGAGTATAGAGAGGGATTTCATCATGGGTTTGCTAAAAACAAGAGGCAGACGTGATGGTGAATGGGTGATTGTAGCACCCTAATAAAAGCAATAGAGAAATCAAACTTCCTACATGAAGGCCTTATATAAAGAACCCAACCTCATGAGGGCTATAAAATAAATATACAAGCCAACATCACTTTATGCCATAAAGAATCATGAAGGCTTTATGTAAAGAACCAAACCATATGAGGACTAGTATATAAATGTACAACCCACCACTTTATGCATAGTACGTAAGGAACTTCTTCCTAAAGAATCCTATAATGAAAGGTCTTGTATAAAGAACCAAACCATGAGAGGGCTATTATATAAATGTGCAAGACAACTTTAACACATAGGCACATGGGTAGTACATAAGTGGGTTTCCACCTTTTCCAAACCAAGGGAATGGGTGCCCCTTTACCAGGGCACCATTCACCAAATTAAAGGCCCTTTGAACAGTCGTCAATTCCCTTGGGGCGCCCATCCCATTATAGTATTAATATATACACCATGAAGGCCAACACGTGAAAGTGGCAGTTTTATCTAAAAGTTAACGCCCTCTTGCAAGTGCGTCATTCTCATGAATAGGGCCACCCAGATTAATAGACGTCCTCATGCAGAGGCGTCGTTTACATGAATAGTACCACCTAGATTAATGGACGACCCCTTACAAGGGCGTCATTTAATCTTTGTTTCTAGAAGGATTGAGGCACGAACGACCCCATTTAGCTGGCAAAACACCACAGACTGCAATGATCTAGGTTCTTGTCCCTCAACCAGACCCGCAAGGCAATAAACCAATGCTTTGTGATTTCCTATAACTGATTCCCTCCATAGTACTTGCAGAGGCTACTGCCATCATCAATGCTGCTTGCAGAAGGGAATATTTCCCTTCGTTCCCTCAAAAAATGTGAAGTCTACGTCCTACTACTAGAAGCTTTACGGCGGCAGAGAACGTGTGGCTTCATCCTTGGATTTCTATTCTGTCATCTGTACCTCGTAATCATGCCAAAAAGGTAGGTGTTCTCAAGTCCTTGCCTAACTAGTAACTAAATATGTTAACGTAACATGCATGCTTATGACTTAGAATAACTCATTTTCCATGCTATATTACTTGGCTTTATTGTGATCAAAAATGATCAAGTGTATAACATGATTACACAGATTTTTAAATAGCCTGTTACACCTGTTATACATGGTTTTATATACAATCTGTTACACTGATTTTCATGAGTTTTGAATGTATCTTATTATACTAGTTTTACAATCTTAATAATCATGTTTTAGCCTTAGTATATAACCTCTGTTACCTGTGTTTTAATAACCCGTAAAGTCCAACCCTCAGGTGAATAGCGCCCCCAGCCAGGGCGTCATTCACTAAAGGGGCGCCCCTAACCAGGGCGCCAATTAAATGAAGACACTGTGAAGTGTCGTCAATTCCATTCTATTAATTTTCAGCAATTAGTAATTCAATGCATTAAAAAATCATAAATATTGAACTAAACTATGGAAATTCTGCATGAATATGTTTCTGTGATCCTGACATTTTCCCCTACCTACACGTACCCTTACTTCCTGATTCAGAGAACTTTTCTACTGATGAATAGTTAACCACCCAGGATAAATAGCGCCCCTGACCAGGGTGCAAATTACCCAATTAAAGACTCCGTGCATGGTCGTCAATTAATTGAAGACCCATTGTGCATGCGCCAATTCCATTTTTGAGAAATTAAAAATACAACATTAAAAAATTCATATCTGTGAAACTAAAATCCAACAATTATACATGCACATATTTCTGAACTATCGAGAATTTTCACTACCCGTTCATGTCCTTACTTTCTATTTTCGAGAAATTTTTTTGGATGAATAGTGTTTTGACTCACAAACGTACCTGATGAGTGAAAATCACCTAATGAAATTGGCGCCCCAAGCCAGGGCGCCAATTCATTGAATAGCGGCAGCCAGGTCGTCTTCAATTAATTGAAGACTATCTGCAAGGGCGCTAATTTCCTTTTATATATATATATATATATTTGAAAAATTAAAATTTTGAAAGATTGGCCAACCCCCAGGCGCCATTTACCTGAAAGACCCGTACCCCAGGTGCCATTTTATTGAAAGACCCCCTGTACCCTAGGCGCTAATTCACTAAGAGACCCCTGTACCCTAGGCGCCAATTGACTGAAAACCTGCTCAACCCCAGGGCGCCAATTTAGTATTAGTAGGTTCTGAGTCTGATCTATCTCGTGGTTTGTACAGACACAACCCTAATTCATTTTCTGCATATTATGAGTCCTTGAACTCCATTCCAGGAAAATCTACCTTGTGTATATCCTACATGGTTAAACCTTGAACCTCTTAAAACTACCATTTGGGAGTGTGGGAGCTAAGTGCCATGCGGGGCAAAGTGATACGTTGTGGGAGCCACCTCTTGAGGCCGTACGGCGTAAAGTGCTACACGACGGGAGCCACCTCTTGAGCCCGTAGGGGCCATCTCTAGAGTCCTCCATGACCAAATGACTAGTTAATCTTTCTCTGTGATACTACGTTTCTTAATTTTTTGAAATTCCATATTGGCTATAAATGAGAGTGGATGTCAAAAGTAATACATGAAATGATGTGCGTATAGGGCCCGGTCTTGTCCTGGGAGGAGCACCCGAAGGTACTTGTGCCCATGGGAGTTTATTGATCACGGTGTTTAGCATTGCACCTGTGACGACCCGGACTCTGGATACCGGATATACCTGATAGGACTACCGAGTAGACCCGATACCACTTGGAACCCGTGAAGCCTCCCAAGAGCTGTAAAGCTCCGAAGGGATAAAAGGATTATCGTGTAGTACATTTAAGTCACAAATATAATAGTAAGTAATTAAATTTTATTAGATCGGTTTGCTAAAGTAGCAGAAATAAAATTAATTTTTAATTAACAGTTAAAATTAAACAATTATACCAGAGTCTAGTCTAAAGGAAAGACAAGTACAGTCCAACAGAAAGAAGAACGTACACTGAGGTCGGGGGAAGTCCGACACAGGTACTGCTGGCAACTACGAACACGCCACACCAAGAACCGTGAAGGAAGAAGAGCGCCACACCTGAAAAGCAAGGGTGAGCCTCGTGTCACTGGCCCAATAGGGGTCACACAGATCCCCACTAAAAAATAGCGTAGTAACATAGAACAACAACTAAAACAGCAGGAGTAGTAAAGCAGGAAAAGCTAAACTACAACTAGAAAGCTGTAAAAGAAAGCCATAACAGAAGAAGAGAAGCTGAACCGAATCAGAACCTCGGCTCCTACGCTACTCCAACAGCAACAGAAAGGTGAACCCTGATCTCACAAGTACAGGAGTTACCGATCTGTTGACTAAGCACAAGGCCTAAGGCGAAGGCCTACAAAGATAGGCAAAAGACCTAGAAGAGACCTAGACGGACACGGAACACTAAAGCCTACACGACAAGATTGTCGTGCACGCTTCCTAAGCGTAAACGCATACACGATTGGATCATCGTATATACCATGCAGCACTGACCTCGGGTAAGGCCAAGAAAAGACTAACCCGGAGAGGTCACGATGCATGAGAAATGCGAGAGTCATGTGTCACGTGACAGAAGCACCTCCTCACTAGAAGAACGGCCAGATGCGTCCACTGACGTCTTACACTGCGCCACAAGTATCTCGCTACGGACGCCGAGAACGACGGAGACTGAGATACTCATTGAACAAGAATAGGAACTACAGTAATGAGTGACTAGTCAGGGTCACGCCCATCGGTGTCAGTCCTAAACGTCCCTGACCACGTGTGTACACACCGACTCTTGCCTAGAGCCAGGCCTCTAGCTAGTTTTTCACCCCAGAAGGACGCTACCATAAAGCAGGGGCCCACGGAAACTAGCCTAAAAATCGTATCTCGGGAACTGCCCTTACCACCACTCCCAGGTGGACCGACACTCGAGGTCGTTGGGCTACTACTAGTGGAGGCTCACTAGACACAGAGACTCTGAAACACGAGTGCTGCAGTACAGACAGGCTAAGCATGAACTGTCACCCGTACTATGAAGCACAAAGGCAGTACACCAACTGCCAACAGACTCAGGATAGGGCAACTAGACCTACTAACGCAACGATCCTTGAGCCTCACAACTTGGAGTCAAGATCGTCGTACAAAGCGGAACAAGCCCCCAATCGGTCTAATCCTAAGTCAAAGAAACGACACATCTGTATAAAATGAAACACGGAGACCTAAGGGATCACCAAGACCCTCAACTCCACTGGACATGTAAACCAAGGTAAGACAATACCTCCAGTCATCCAGAACCACGTCTCGAGCTGGACAGAAAAGCTGAGACACTCACAAGGTCACATGTCAACCACTGGGTCACACCGGGTTGACCGGAACCTGACAACGACTCTACAGTATTACAGAAACCAAGGCATGCCTGACTACCTTATATCGTGGTCATAGCCCTCATGTGACATCAAGAGATATCCACGGGACGACAGACAAACCACAAGGTTGAGCCAAGGTACTTGGAAACCAACACATTGGGAAACGACACGTAGGAATTAAGCGGAGGAACATACGCTGGCGGTCATAGAATGGGCCGCTAGGTGACTATAACGGTCAAGGATTAGGCCGCTAAACACAGTCAACCCTGAACCGACCTATTCAGTCAAACCACCCAAGCGGTCTAATATACATCCGCCACACGGACTAGGCTGTCCAAGAGACAACCGCCACACTAACAGCCCTAAAACATTGACCTAAGTCAAACGACATGTAGCGGCCTAAGAAAGGCGCGCTACAGCGAAGAAACGCATGAAGGTTGGGCCGCCAAGGCCAACTGACTTAAATTCTTGACTAAGTCTAAAACCACGGTAACACGAATATCGAAGCAGACCACAAGCCGTCGAGACCATCCCATCAAGACGGGAACTCGAGGGAGGCCACACATATGTGGGGGAACCCCACCGCACTCACACCGATACACGGTGACTCGATCGAACGCAACACAAAGCTTGGGACACACATCCCTATGGGCATGCTAATCGAGGTAACATGGCACCTCCCGACACCCCAAAAACATGGACACAGAACCCACATGGTGTCCGGGACACTCGTGAAGCCAAAGATTGATCATTGGGTCTCAACCGGACCGACTGGGACTCAAAACGACCATAAACACAGAATTTCGGTCGACCTGACCCCTAGGGTCAGTCGACTTGACAGGGTCGGTCGACCGGACTTGGGCGGTCAGTCGACCGGACCAACACGGTCCTGCAGGCGTCTGCCGGTCGACCGGCCCATCCGGTTCGATCGACCGGTTACGGCGGAAAATCGGCCAAACGCTAATCCTCGGGCCCGATTCCACACCCCATTCAATCTCGATCGAATGGGAAACCAACCACAATGATAATTCCGAACTTCCACACTCCGGAAGGGGTAAAAAAAATGCACAAACGTCTTGAAACAGGCAATTCTACCGAATTGACCTTAATTGAGTCACCGGGGTTCCTGGGCTCGTACCGCCCCAAATGACAACCAATCGACACGGAATTAGCGGATCAGGAACGCTGACATTCCAGGGGTTCGATTGATACTGTAACGCCCGGTAATTTTGGAATAGGAATTAAAATATACGTAATGATAAATACATACTCTTATAAGTATATAATGTTTAATAAATAAAATTTATTTAAATAAATAAATATCCAAGTGATATTACTTTAGGCTAAGTAGAAACAATAAAGACTTTACGCTATTAGGCCCAACTACGTAGGGAACAAATTAGATGAAAATATGTATATGCTCATTATTATATCATGCCCAGACCCTGTACACGACCCCCGACATCTTAATGACCTTACCCTTGTATTATAATAAATTTAAGAATAACATGTTATTTTTAAGTAGGCATTTAATGCATAATATAATTTTATTTGAATTTAGAATCGATAAATCTCGAAGAAAACATCAATTTGTATTTTATTAATAATTTATAAAATTTAATATTCACATTTATTACATTATACTTTTATTAGAAGGAAGAAATATACATTAATAGGATTTAAATGAATTAAGAAAAATTAAAAGAGAAAAGAATGGATATATATACGATATCGGTCTTTTGGAGGCTAAGAAGAAAAGCAAAAATTTAATTGACGCCATCGTTTATGGGCGTCCATTCTATAAGAAACGTGAGCAAGTCGTTATTTCTAAATTAGAAAAATCGAATAAAGCATAAATAGCATAAGGAAGGATATAAACATAATTGATGTGACACAACCTCGGACCTAATGCAAGCAAGCACAATCGCATTCAAATGGGCCGAATTGGGCCACCGCTCTATCGACACTCACCCAAGCCCGGGGTAACTTGGCAATGCCAAGGTGAGGTTGAGGGGTTGGGCCCTTTCTGGTAGAGGGCCAGCAAGGCCAAGATGGGATTCCCAATGGGTGTGGAGGCCCAATTCAAGGGGGCCGACAAAGTGCCAAAGGCACCGGTTGCACTTCTCCCACGGTGATCACTCAAGACAACGGGGCTTGAGGATCGGGCTCTCACTCGCATAACCAGCAGAATTAAGAACTAATATTGAAAGACAAGTACTAAATGGAGTGATGGTTTGAGCACTTACTCGACCGGTTTGAAGAAACCGGTCCCGGTCGGAGACGAGGGCGAGCGGGGAAGCGAGTGGATCCCCACACGCCGCGTCGGGGTAGCTTGACCTGCCCAAACAAGTTACAACACTACACCTCTCGCAGGAGGGTGATCTTGGGGTGGGGGTTAAGGGATATTACAACCAAAATTACCTCCACACAGGGAGGGGCCTTCAGCCGGCCAAGCGGGGAGGGGAAACTAAGATTAAAAGTATTGAACGATGAAGTCACCGGTTCTGTCTGCTCTCACCGAACAGGGACAGGTAGTCGGTGTTGCTGCTGTAGAACTCGCTCAGGAATTTCGCTGATGACGAGACCGGTGGGGAAATCTTTGTAGATGGGATGGGAATGCTTCAGAATTTCTTTAATTTCTTCTGGAGCCGCTGCTGACCGGGATGGAGGTTAGAACAGAGCTTCAGATTCTCGGACCTGCAGTTGCAGACTTCTAACAGCAGATTGCAGAAAACGCCGCGGCAGCTCCCAACCTCAGAATCAAGTGCCGTCAGAGTCGTTGGAATCGTGGACAAGTCCTCTTCGCAGAAACACTGACGGGGAAATCAACCGATGTCAGAAAGACTAGGGGATGCAGAACAATGGCGACTGGTCGATGCAGACTGTGGGCAGCAGGACGATGGAGCTAAGGGAGAAAAATGATAACTTCTGCTACCGGATGCTGAACGGGATTCCGCTTCTTGATTCTGAAAGTAGACAGGAAGGAGAATAACTTTGTAGAAGAGCTTGTGGGCTGATTCCCCCGATGTTCATCGTGGCAGAGCTTCTAATCTGGTTCTGGTACTCAGCAGAGACAGCTATGCGCAGTCATGGGAGAATGGAGCTCCTGAGCAGCACACAGATCGGAAGAAGACGAAACCACTGCCGTTCCGAAGGCGACCGGTAGACGCTTCCAAAGGTGGCTCTTGGGTCTTTAAACTCGTCCGGAGAAAGTCGTGGTGGCCGCTGCAAGTTGCTGGTTCACCTGCAACTTCTGGACTGCAAGCAGCAACCTAGGGACAGCTTCCAATGCCTAGAAAGAAGAAGGAGAATGGGGTATGTGGTGAAGGGGAGGTGGATGAAGGGTAAGAGGGGGGGTTGTGGGAGGTGTGGAGGGGGTCTAATGGTGGAGGGGAGATGGAGGAAGAGGGGGAGGGCGCAGGCTTTAGCTGGAGGTAAGGGGGGATGGGGATTGCAAGGGGGGGAGAGGAATGGAGGGAGGTGGGGGCGACCTAGGCTAAAGGGGATAGAGGGAGGGGCGGCCAAAGCTTGGAGGGAAGGGATTTCAAATTTGAAATGGCCTTGGAAGTTGAGGGATTGTGTGGGGAAGGGGGTGATTGTGTTGGAATGGGGGAAGATTGTGTGGGAATAGAGAAGATAGTGTTGGAATGGGAGAGATTCTACCTTGGGACTATGGGGGTGGAGTAATGGCAGCTATGGGAAGTGGAGGGCCTTTAATGGGGTAGGTGGGGGTTGGAAGTTGGGAGGGAGGAGGAGGAGAGAGAGAAAGGGGCGAACCTTGGAGAGAGAAAGAGGGATAGAGAGAGAGGTGGGGTGGGGAATCACTCCCCTAGGGCTTCTCACCCAACTATAGGATTCACTCCACTAGAACTAAGTTTGAACACTCAAATGGAAATCTTTTGTATTGAA
The DNA here is from genome assembly GCA_022559845.1 of Amorphophallus konjac. Taxonomy (NCBI): domain Eukaryota; kingdom Viridiplantae; phylum Streptophyta; class Magnoliopsida; order Alismatales; family Araceae; genus Amorphophallus; species Amorphophallus konjac. Next base: position 189,167,244 of record CM040126.1, on the reverse strand, counting down.
TCATTCATTACCTCCAAATAAAGAAAATGGGGCCCTATATATAGGAAACCCACATTTTACAATAAGTCCCTTACAAAAGACTCAATAACAAATAACCGAAGGGGTAGGGGGGCTCATGGGCCAAGCCCGAAGAATTGGGCCCAATAGCACATTACACAATCTAATGACACTCAATACTTAGGAAAATAAATGCAAGACCTAGGGACATGACTCAAATAAACTGAAAATTACATCAAATGACTCAAGTAAATAGCATAAAAAAGGATAAGTGGGCCTTTATAGAGAGAGGCCCGAACTCAAACGATACCGGAGTGTGAAGAAGACCCTAGCCAAAGGGAATTGTGGATGATGCCTCCATCAAATCCCCTGGGCTGTGAAGAGCTCGACTCCGTCGAATAGGGGTCCATCCGGCTGTGGTACTGCTCTAGGAGGTCCGGATCCAACCGCTGGAGATCCTGCCAACTCACCCAAGAATCCTCCGAAGGAGGCCGATCCTTCCACCTGACGAGATAGCGCTCATATACCTTGCTCCGAGTGGTAGTGACTTGTTCATCCAATATTTTTTCAATTTTTTCACGCAGGGCTCTCTTGGCTGGTGGTCTCTCCTCACGGGTGGGTGCTCTCTCAAGGGAAGAAGTAGGCTCAATCTCCTCACTAGGTACCACCGTGGGTCCCTTGTATGGCACTAGGTCGGTGACATTGAATGTGGGACTTATTCCATACTCCTCAGGGAGATCTAACTCGTAGGCATTTGCACCAATGCGCCTCAAGACCTGGAAGGGACCAGCCCCACGTGGCCTCAGTTTAGAATTGGCTCCCGGGGAGAGCCTCTCCGTCCTTACCATCACAAAGTCACCCACATGGAATTCTTGGTGACGCCGATGAGAGTCGGCCAGCCTTTTATAAGCCTCATTCTTTTTGCTGATGTGCTTGCGAATTTCTTCATGCAATTCTCTAATATGTTGTGCAAAAGACTCGGCTGAAATGGACACTCTAGCATGCTGAGGAAGGAGAATGAGATCGGAAGGCTTTCTTGGTTTGTATCCATGCACGACTTCAAATGGACTCATCCCTATGGACTTATTGATAGAGTTGTTCTATGCAAATTTAGCCAGGGGTAAGATGAGATCCCAATTTCCGGGGCGATCCTCAACAAGACACCTAAGAAGGTTCCCTAGACTCCGATTGACAACTTCGGTTTGACCATCTGTTTGGGGGTGGTAGGCAGTAGAGAATTTGAGGAGGGTGCCCATCATATGCTAAAGAGTTTTCCAAAAGTAGCTAGTGAATTTGACATCCCTATCGGAGACTATGGTCTTAGGTAGCCCGTGGAGACGGACAACCTCATCAAAAAATAATCGGGCCACATGGGAGGCATCGGATGTTTTGGAGCATGGGATGAAGTGAGCTATTTTGGAAAATCTATCAACCACTACATAGATGGAGTCATGCCTTTTTTGAGTCTTGGGTAATCCTAGCACAAAGTCCATACTCAAGTCTTGCCATGGACGGTCGGGGATGGGGAGTGGGGTATATAGGACAGTATTTTGTTTCACCTGTTTGGCCGAAGCACATGTTCGGCATTGACCCACTATCTTGCCTACATCTCTCTTGAGACTTGGCCAATGAAACTGTCCCTCAACTAGAGCAATGGTTTTGTGGACTCCAAAATGACCAGCTAGCCCTCCCGCATGTAATTCCCAAATTAAGAAGTCACGGAGTGAGGTCCGTGGGATGCAAAGCTTTGGTCCCTTGAAGAGGAACCCATCCTCTATGACAAATCCCTCATGTTCCTTGCTAGAATGGGTGGTCAAGGTGATATAGATGTGCCCAAAGTCGGGGCAGCTAGGGTACTCATCCTTGATCCTATCAAATCCGCTCACTTCCACTTGGATAGTGGATAACAAGGAAACTTTCCTACTAAGGGCATCCGCCGCTCGATTCTCACTCCCGGCTTTGTGTTTGATGACAAACGTGTAGGATTGGATGAACTCAACCCATCGGGCATGTCGGGCATTTAGCTTTTGTTGGGAGTTGAGGTATTTGAGGGCCTCATGGTCGGAAAAGATGACAAACTCTTTAGGTAACAAGTAGTGCCTCCAATGTCGGAGGGACTGCACCACGGCATAGAACTCTTTGTCATAAGTGGAGTATCTTATCCTAGCATCACATAGCTTCTCACTAAAGTAGGCTACCGGGTGTCCCTCTTGACTAAGAATCCCTCCTATCCCTATCCCGGATGCATCACATGTGACTTCAAAGACTTTAGAGAAATCAGGAAGGCATAGGACCGGGGCTTGGGTCAACTTCTCCTTAAGTTCTTGGAAGGCTTTAGAGGCTGATTTGGTCTATACAAAAGTCCCCTTCTTGAGACAATCGGTGATTGGACTAGTGATAGTGCTAAATCCACGAATAAACATCCTATAGAATGTTGCCAATCCATGGAAACTTCGGACCTCATGAAGGGTGTGGGGTTCCGGCCAATCAATAATAGCTTGGACCTTGTCGGGGTCCATGGAGACGCCTTTGGTGGACACCACAAATCCTAGGAAGGTGAGGGAGGTGGTCATGAAGTGGCACTTTCCTAAGTTGGCAAATAGGCTCTCTTGTCGAAGGATGGTACAAACTTACCTAAGGTGGTCAAGGTGGGCCTTTTGGGATTGACTATAGATGAGTATATCATCAAAGTAGACCACTAGAAAGATCCCAATGAATGGCCTAAGGACCTCCGTCATAAGACGCATGAAAGTACTTGGGGCATTTGAAAGCCCAAAAGGCATGACTAACCATTCAAAGAGACCATCTTTGGTTTTGAAAGCCGTTTTCCACTCATCCCCGGGCCTTATCCTAACTTGGTGATAGCCACTCTTAAGGTCAATTTTAGAGAAAATGGTGGCTCCGGCTAACATATCAAGCATGTCATCAAGCCTAGGGATGGGAAACCTATACTTGACGGTGATTTTGTTAATGGCCCTACTATCCACACACATTCGCCATGACCCATCCTTCTTGGGAGTTAGAAGGGCCAGGACGGCACATGGGCTTTTACTAATGCGAAGGAAGCTCTTCCTAATGAGTTCCTCTATTTGCCTCCGAAGTTCGGCATGTTCCGTGGGATTGAGGCAATAATGAGGAAGGTTTGGGAGAGTGGCCCCCGGGACTAGATCAATTGCATGTTGCACATCCCGCATCGGAGGGAGTTGGTCCGGGAGCTCCGTTGGGAACACATCATGGAATTCTTCTAGGAGTTGTTGGATTTCTATGGGATGTGGATTGGTGGAAGTGGGTTCTCCTAGGCAAATGACCACCGCACATAGTGGTACTCCTTGAACTTCTCCTCTTCAAGTTCTTTCCTAGTGATGAGATGAAGACCCTTGACCAACCCCGAGGTCCCACTTTGTTTGGGAGTTTGGGTGAGGGATGGGGTTGGAGGGGTGGAGTTCCCCGAGACTTGTATGGTGGTGGGGTGTTGTCCTTGAGGGGGAGTGTCCCTCTTGGTCATGGGACGAGGTGGGGAGGGGTTAAGACATATAGTCTTACCCTCATGTTCAAAGGTGCATTTGTTGCTCCTACCCAAGATGGTGGCATCTACATCATAAAGCCAAGGTCTTCCTAGTAGGATGCCACCTACTTCCATGGGTATGATGTCACACCATATTTGACCATGGTATGAAGAGAAGGTGAGGGGCACAAGACATTGAGTGTTGACCGGGATGGAGTTGTTGTTGATCCATGAGACCCGGTATGGACTTCGGTGAGGGGTGATAGCTAGCCCAAGAAGCTTGACGGTATCGGGTGATACGGCATTGACGCAACTCCCACTATCCAAGATCACTTTCCTTACATGGCTCCCTATTTTGACAAAGGTGTGAAAGATTGAAGTTCGACGCCAATCCTCTTCTTGGGGTTTTGTGAGGGTGCATCTAATCACTCCTAGATGAGAGTTGGTAGATGGAGTGGAGTGATCTAGACCCGACTCTAGGTATTGGGCTTCATACTCCTCTTCCCAATCTAGTGAGGCTTCATGGTCCTCAACGACATCTTCAAGTTCCTTTTAGGGTGGAGCTTCTTCCTCAATAAGCAAGCTAGATAATTCTTTGGATGGACATTACCCCGCAAAGTGGCCAAACCCTTGACACCTAAAGCATTGTTGACGCCCGCTACCCGAAGTAGTTCCTACATTTGGGCCTTTGGGAATGTCTTCCCTCCGTGGGAGGGGGTGACTAGGGGTGGGTTTGTTTGGAGTGATGGTGGGAGGAGGGTTGTAAGGCCTTAATGGGGTGTTCCCACTTGGATTATGGGCTTTCATGGGAGTGGCCGGAATGGGCCGTGGTCCCATATTTTTGGGATCGACCGGTCGGGGAGTAGCAAATCGAGGGATCCTAGAGAATCTTTTTACATCCCTAGCTATTTGATAAGCTATCTCAAGGTTATCAACATCTCTCATAAAAAGCTTTCTCTTGATGTGACTTTGAAGTCCATTCCTAAAGCGAGACAAGATAACGGCCGGGTCCTCATGAACTCCACACTTCAAAAGATAGGAGTCAAACTTCTCAATGTATTCAACCACGGTCTTCCCTTCTTGGGTGAGGCTTTGACATTCATCTAAGAGCATTTGATGGTAGGATTGGGGAAGGTATTTGTTCCTAAGTTGGTTCTTCATACCCTCCCAAGTATCAATAGGCTCTCCCCGCCTAATCCTTCTTAGACCCTCTTGGTTTAACCAATAAGTTTTGGCTAATTTGATGAGATGCATTTTGGCCAACCTTACCCTCCTTTGGTCAGACATAGAGTACCATTCAAAGTATTGGTCCATGACGGTTTTCCACTCTAAGTAGACACTTGGCTCATGGGAACCATCAAAGTTTGGGGCCTGTACTTTAATCATCCTTAAGAGAGGGTCATCCGGGTCGTCCCGTGGACGCCTTTCATGAATTGGATGGTGTCGGGGTCTCTCATGGTCATGGTAAGGGTCATGATCTAAGTCCTCCCTATAAATTTCAGCATGTGGATGATAGGCTCTTGGTCCATGGTTCCTAGGATGGAACTCGTCCCTATGAGGCTCAATATGTGGAGGGTGGACTCTTTGGTCATTGTTCCTTGGGTGGAACTCATTCCTATGCAACTCACCATGTGGTGGATGAACTCTTGGCCCATTATTCCTTGGATGAGGGTCTTCCCTAGGAGGCTCAACATGTGGAGGGTGGACTCTAGGCTCATTGTTCCTTGGGTGGAACTCATGCTCTTCAAGCCGAGCAATTCGAGTGGTAAGGGATTCAAGTTGGGCAAGAATGTTGGTAAGGGCAGCATCTACCCTACTCATTTGACCTTGAGGTTCCTCCCTAGGAGCATCTTGATTGAGTTGAGGATGGGGATTCATGGGTGGATTTGAAGATGAAGGATCGGATCGGTAACTAGCACCACTATGGGTGGACATGCAAGACAAGGGGCCAAAGATGTTGGACACACAATGCAATGGTCCTAGGACTTAGACTTGATAGAGACAAGTCAAAGACTTGCTCTGATACCAATTGATGTGACACAACCTCGGACCTAATGCAAGCAAGCACAATTGCATTCAAATGGGCCGAATTGGGCCACCGCTCTATCGACACTCACCCAAGCCCGGGGTAACTTGGCAATGCCAAGGTGAGGTTGAGGGGTTGGGCCCTTTCTGGTAGAGGGCCGGCAAGGCCAAGATGGGATTCCCAATGGGTGTGGAGACCCAATTCAAGGGGGCCGACAAAGTGCCAAAGGCACCGGTTGCACTTCTCCCACGGTGATCACTCAAGACAACGGGGCTTGAGGATCGGGCTCTCACTCGCATAACCAGCGGAATTAAGAACTAATATTGAAAGACAAGCACTAAATGGAGTGATGGTTTGAGCACTTACTCGACCGGTTTGAAGAAACCGGTCCCGGTCGGAGACGAGGGCGAGCGGGGAGGCGAGTGGATCCCCACACGCCGCGTCGGGGTAGCTTGACCTGCCCAAACAAGTTACAACACTACACCTCTCGCAGGAGGGGGATCTTGGGGTGGGGGTTAAGGGATATTACAACCAAAATTACCTCCACACAGGGAGGGGCCTTCAGCCGGCCAAGCGGGGAGGGGAAACTAGGATTAAAAGTATTGAACGATGAAGTCACCAGTTCTGTCTGCTCTCACCGAACAGGGATAGGTAGTCGGTGTTGCTACTGTAGAACTCACTCAGGAATTTCGCTGATGACGAGACTGGTGGGGAAATCTTCGTAGCTGGGAAGGGAATGCTTCAGAATTTCTTTAATTTCTTCTGGAGCTGCTGCTGACCGGGATGGAGGTTAGAACAGAGCTTTAGATTCTCGGACCTGCAGTTGCAGACTTCTAACAGCACATTGCAGAGAACGCCGCGGCAGCTCCCGACCTCCGAATCAAGCGCCGTCAGAGTCGTTGGAATCGTGGACAAGTCCTCTTCCTAGAAAAACTAACGGGGAAACTAACCGATGTCAGAGAAGACTAGGGGATGCAGAACAATGGCGACTGGTCGATGCAGACTGTGGGCAGCAGGACGATGGATCTGAGGGAGAAAAATGATAACTTCTGCTACCGGATGCCGAACGGGATTCCGCTTCTTGATTCTGAAAGTAGACAGGAAGGCGAAGAACTTTGTAGAAGAGCTTGTGGGCTGATTTCTCCGAGGTTCGTCATGGTAGAGCTTCTAATCCGGTTCTGGTACTCAGCAGAGACAGCTATGCGTAGTCGTGGGAGAACGGAGCTCCTGAGCAGCACACAGATCAGAAGAAGACAAAACCACTGCCGTTGCGAAGGAGACCAGTAGACGCTTCCAACGGTGGCTCTTGGGTCTTCAAACTCATCCGGAGGAAGTCGTGGTGGCCGCTGCAAGTTGCTGGTTCACCTGCAACTTCTGGACTGCAAGCAGCAACCTAGGGACAGCTTCCAATGCCTAGAAAGAAGAAGGAGAATGGGGTATGTGGTGAAGGGGAGGTGGATGAAGGGTGAGAGGGGGGTTGTGGGAGGTGTGGAGGGGGTCTAATGGTGGAGGGGAGATGGAGGAAGAGGGGGAGGGCGCAGGCTTTAGCTGGAGGTAAGGGGGGATGGGGATTACAAGGGGGGGAGAGGAATGGAGGGAGGTGGGGGCGACCTAGGCTAAAGGGGATAGAGGGAGGGGCGGCCAAAGCTTGGAGGGAAGGGATTTCAAATTTGAAATGGCCTTGGAAGTTGAGGGATTGTGTGGGGAAGGGGGTGATTGTGTTGGAATGGGAGAAGATTGTGTGGGAATAGAGAAGATAGTGTTGGAATGGGAGAGATTCTACCTTGGGACTATGGGGGTGGAGTAATGGCAGCTATGGGAAGTGGAGGGCCTTTAATGGGGTAGGTGGGGGTTGGAAGTTGGGAGGGAGGAGGAGGAGAGAGAGAAAGGGGCGAACCTTGGAGAGAGAAAGAGGGATAGAGAGAGAGGTGGGGTGGGGAATCACTCCCCTAGGGCTTCTCACCCAACTATAGGATTCACTCCACTAGAACTAAGTTTGAACACTCAAATAGAAATCTTTTGTATTGAATCATTCATTACCTCCAAATAAAGGAAATGGGGCTCTATATATAAGAAACCCACATTTTACAATAAGTCCCTTACAAAAGACTCAATAACAAATAACCGAAGGGGTAGGGGGGCTCATGGGCCAAGCCCGAAGAATTGGGCCCAATAGCACATTACACAATCTAATGACACTCAATACTTAGGAAAATAAATGCAAGACCTAGGGACATGACTCAAATAAACTGAAAATTACATCAAATGACTCAAGTAAATAGCATAAAAAAGGATAAGTGGGCCTTTATAGAGAGAGGCCCGAACTCAAACGATGCCGGAGTGTGAAGAAGACCCTAGCCAAAGGGAATTGTGGATGATGCCTCCATCAATAATTTTACTTCTTCAAAGAAATGCTAAAAGGAAAATGACGCCATGGTCATGGGCGTGTGTTTCATAAAAGGTGACTTAAACTAAGTCGTGAATTCAAAATAAAGTGAATAGTGCCACATTTTGATTTAAAGGAATTTTTTAAAAAATAATTTCATGAAAAAAATTAAGAAAAATGGAAAAATATTACCCATAAAATTTCATAACTAGACCTAATCAAATAAAAAAGATAAAATTCTTGAAAGATTATTATACCTTAAAGGATAACGTTAACTAACGAGAATTTCTTAAATAAAGCAAGAGTTGCGTTTTGGTAGGGTTTAAAATGAGTAATCCTAATACTAATGGGACATGTAGTCCCAATCGAACTCAAACTCTAACACTTTCAAATCCCAACCAAATTCGTTCTAAGCACTATAAATATCCAGCCTTAACCCCTTCTAGCCTGCTGTTATATTCTTTTGTGGATCTTCTTGGCTGCCAAAGAACTTGCTGCATCTTCCTTTTTCGACGTGCGAAGGCTATCCTCTCCTTCTTCTTCCTCTGCCTTTGGTTATGGATTATGAAGAATATTGATGGTTCTTCCTTTTCCTCCTGCAGGGTAACTGCAGTGTGAAGGTATTTTCCTATCTTGAAGAACGCGGGTTCTTCATTGTCTGCCATCTTCTTCCGATTACAGTGAAGAAGGGAAGCTGTGATTTTTCTACGTCCCGAGTCTAGGAGAAATCTTCTATTATCACCGACGTACTATCTGGAGGCTGCTATTACTTGGCTATTAGAGTGCTGTTAGAGTTGCTGGTTACACAACTTCTGAGGGCTCTGTTTCGAACAGAGTATCGTCCTCTCATCAAATCCTTCAGTACCATCAACCCAGATCATCAATCAAGTAGGTTTTCTCAAGAACTCTAGTCCAAACTAGCATAAGATGTATGATAATATCATCTGTTAATTCATGCATATAGTTTTCTCTACGTTTTCGTAGTTTTCTGAGAAATTTTGAAAGTAGCGACCCTCTCTAGGGCGCTAATTAAAATTCTGACGACTGATCGAAGAGTCGTCAATTTCATGAAATTAATAAATACCCATGTTTAAAATTTAATATCTATGAAACCTATAATCTAATTTAATGCAAGATCATATATCTCGAATCCTGATATTTTTCTTGTCCTGACCTTGTACTTTGTTTATTGAAAATTATTATCTTAGAAATTACCACTGTTCATGATAAATCCTGGAAAAGAGAATTAACGACCTCTAGTAGGTCGTCTTTTCTGAAAGTGACGCCCCTGGATAAGGCGCGTTTTATCAAAAATACAGAATTAAGAAAATACCAGAAAATAGAAAATTATAATGGACGACTGCTCCTGAAGTTGTCAAACTGAAAAGAAACGACCCAGTGAAGGGCGTTAATTTAATAAGTAGTGACTTATGTTAAGGCGCTAATTTACTGTGTAATTATTTTATACTGTTTGCTGTTAACCGAGGGTTTTATATAAATATATATGTATATATCGGCACTATATTTCCATTCTGTGAATATAGTCCCATGTTTTCACGACGATTTATCGTATTACCCACTAACTCTCGGTGACATACAAGCCCTCCATTGGACATTCCGTTCCTTTGGACTGGCAAGTTAGTCATTGGGACCTCCGTAAGTCTCCTCGTAGCCTTGGATTCCCTCAAGGCCGACTGAGCGGGTTGTACCATAAAAACCTTTTACACTATTTTGCCATGTCACTCTATAGAAACATGGTATACCGGCCCTCATGATATGCTATGTGGATATCATGAGAATATTCTTAATGGGATGAGGACATCATGCCATTAACCTGCTGTTCTTGTGGACCTCAATTCTATATTAAGTGGGTGACCATCTATATATGGACACTTAATTGTCATGGTACCCAACTAGGGAACCAACTCCACCCAGTTTTATCGATACTCGTGTTTATATCGTTATTATCGTCCTTATACATCAAGTTCAATCTTGAACTCTACTCTATCTTGAGTATCCACAAGCTTTTTCTTGAAATTCCATATTGGCTATACTATACAGTGGATGTCTAGATCTATCTTTAATGCTGTGCATATAAGGGCCCGATCTGGTCCTGGGAGGAGCACCCAAAAGTACTAGTGCCCATGGGAGTTGTAATGATCACGGTGTCTAGCATTGCACCGAAGTACTTTTTCTCTTGATCTTTGGCATTCCACACACACACTCTCTCTTTCTTACCTGCGTGACTCGACTTGCGTGACTTTACTAGCGTGGCCCGACACGGGCAAAGTACTTGCGTGAAATAGCCAATAATCTATAAAGTCTCTCATGAATATCTCTTGTTTAAGACTCACTTGAAAGTTTTGCACGGCGTGTTATTCTATTGATAGTTTTATTTCACTTGCTCAGTTATTTCTACATACATAGCCTTGTTACAATTACATGAGAAAAATTGTAATTACTTAAACCCATTGCTAGTTCCTGAGATATAATTCCTACTGAGCGTTCGCTCACCCAGTTTATTCCAACATTTTTCAGGTAATCAGGTGGCTAGCGAGACCGAGACTCACACGGGCGGGACAAGTGTGCAAGCGAGCTTCGGAAACTATTGAACCCGAGTCTTTTGTCTTTCTTGAGTCTAGCGTGGTGTCTTTTATTTAGTTATCTTGGCTAAGTCTGTTAGAGTGTCATTTTCTTTTCTTTCATTGTGATGTAGCTGAGTCTTCAAGTTTTGAAGTTTGAATTTGTAAGAGACTTATATCTGAAATAAGATTTTTTTATTGTTACTCTAAATCATTTGGTCTCATGCCATTGCTCTTGATCATTCACGACTATTTAACTGCCACGTTCCGAGTAAACGACACGTTCCGCTGCTATCGGTTTGGGGCGTGACAGATACCAACTGATCTAAAAACCGTCGCCGTTTTCTGACGAACCCTACGAACACCCCAAAAGCATGATTTTACCGCAACAAGGCAAAACCCACTCGTATGCTCACCGTTCGACGTGAAACTTCGAGGGAATGTAGAAGAGAAGTAGGGCTTCTGTCTCCATACCTCCACCGACGATTCCGTGCACCGTAGTGACTAAACCGCGCCGAAAACCGCATCGCGAGCTCGATCGTCGGCTTTGAATCCACCGTTTGGGATCGCGCCAGAAACGGTCCGATCCTCGCCCCATCGCACTTCGGACCACTCCCACAGCATCACCTCAGCCTGCCCGTGACTCCTTCGTCTGCAGTCGGAGCCGGGAGGGTGAGAGAAGAGAGAAAACGGGGGAGAGAGGAGGTCACAGTGCGAATGAGAAGGGAGGAGAGAGGACGAAGAATAAAAAGAAAAAGAAATTAGGAAATTTTTCTAATTTCCAAAAATTCCAATTTTTAGCCCGAAAATGGACTAATTCAGAAAAATACGTAAAAATAGTCTAAACGATCCTCGAGAAGAGTACAACGCAACTGCGGTATCCACGAGTCGATGTACTGGGAAATAAACTCACCACAAGGTTCCGTAACTTGTACGAGAGAAAAACTCATGTGAATCGTAAAACTCAACTCAAGACCCACAAAAGTGATCCGAAACTCTCCGAAGAATGTCCGAAAGACCCGATAAGGATCCAGGGTATTACAGCCTCCCCTCCTTCAAGAAATTTCATCCTCAAAATTTAAGGAACGAACAAGAAGAAGTAGGGATGAACAAATCCTAAGACACAACTTGAAATAGCGTGAATCTTGAAAAACACCATTCAAAGGAACACTTGTCAGACCATAATCACAAGCACACGCTCTGGATCGAGCATGGCACCCAAGTGAACACAAGTCTGACACCTCCGAAATAAGGCAACGTCGCTTATGTCTCACAGGAAAGGAGACACGACCCATGCCACGACAACAGCAACCAGGAAAAATAAAACGACAGACATGGCAAGCATCAGCTTAAACAAGGAAGCATAGTCCTCTCATGTGACAGCTCGACAACATCATCGGCTCCAGTGCCAAAGGCCACCATGAAACCTGGCACACAGGACTCCAATGACAGCACCGGACCACAAGCACCATCAAGTCAGTCCTCACTCAGACGTTACATCTGATCGAGTCGCATGCTAACTCTATCAAGAAAGAAGAGTACAGTACAACTAACCGACAAGATCATGGTCCACACAATGCCAAGATAGATTCATAGGGAAGCAACGACAGAACGACAACGATGACAGTAGCAACAACACTTGCAGAATCTCGGCTATGAGACCCATTCTTTAACGGATCTTTACCAGTATTAGAATAGAATTAAATCCATGAATTTTGGCTAATTTTATGAAATTTATGGGCTTTTTCTAGTATTTAATCTAATTAGATTAAAGCCTTTATGTAAAATAAATGGGCATTTACACGTTTTTGCTTAATTGAGGTTTTAGAATGCAAATAAAGGGTAAAAATAAAAAAAATAATATTTTAATCTTTTTTTACCCCTTCGATCTCCCCTCTCTCTCCCACTTTCCCAATCCCTCTCCCCCCCTCTTTTTCACCCGTCAGACGGGGAACCGCAGGCGGAACCCGCGATCGGCCCTCCCCCACTCTCGCCGTCCCTCGTCTTCGCGACGACCGACCGGCCACGGCGGCGGCGACCACACCGGTGGCGACCACGAGCGACGGCGGCTTCTCCCCCTTCCACCGCGGACGGCCGCGAGCCCCCTCTCTCGCCTTCCTCTTCTCGACGGTGTTAGGAGGCCCAAGAAAGGGGAGGACGGCCCGCGGCCTCGCCGGCGGCCGGGCAAGGGGAGGACCGCGACCGGCCTCCCCCTCTCTTGCCCCCCCTTTTTCTCCTTTCACGGTGCGCGGAGGTGGACGAGACCGGCGACTTGTCTCCCTCTTTCTCTCTTCTCAGCACGCCGGTGACCCGACGGCCTTGGTGGAGGAGCCGGAGCTCCGTCGAGGAACCGGCAAGGGGTAGAACACAGCGGCGCCCTTGTCGAAGTGAAACCCCGACGCGGAGATGCGGTTCCACGACGACATCGGGCGGCCCCATCTTCCCTCCTCACGGTGAAATCGGCATCCTCGGCTTAATCCTGTGGAGAGGCGACCGGGAAAGGACGAACCGCGATGTCCCTCGGCTTGCATGCGGCCGGATCGGGCGTTTCCATTGCGTATGAGGTAGGGGGATCGTCGCCCTAGCCTGTTAAATTGTTCCAAAAGCATGCCCATTATCTTTATGTTTTAATAGCTCATCGTCACTGAGTTCATAGATTAATAAAAGCATGCCCATCGTCGCTGAGTTCATAGATTAATAAAAGCATGCCATCGTCGCTGAGTTCATAGATTAATAAAAGCATGCCCATCGTCACTGAGTTCATAGATGATAAACTGTTATATTGAGATGATGGATTGACAGGGAACATGTTAAAAATAATAATTTCCATCGATTTGAGTCGACCGGGAAGGGATCTGATTGTGATTCCTGTGGATCCGGTTCTCCGGTAAGGACTATGTTTACTTTATTTTAGATTTTATAACGGTTCGCGATAAACCTTTTTTTGAATCGAGCGGTTGATGATTAAACTGCATAAAAAAATTAAATTTGAATGGTGGAAGAAATTTCATGGTTAATCCGTTGAGTAGCACGTGGCGGTTCGTCGTTCGACCGCCTAAAACCATAGCGGCCCTAGTTTGACCGCTTGTTCTATAATGATGCGTGTTCATTTAAATTATGCATTTAATTATGGAATGATTGCCATTTTAGCATATTCAAATATGTATGCATTGAGTTATTGGATAATGGCCATCTTAGCATATTCAGTTAATTATGCCTTGAATCTTGCATATTTACCATGTTTAATTGTTATTATAAATTATGGCCTATTTTTAGATCCCAATAGAGCTTTATTCTCTTTCCTAGTGATGGAACCACCAGTCGTAGCCCGATGACTTTTAGTGTTGATCCCACTCGGGAGAGGTGGCGGGGTATCCCAGTTTCACGATTTTTAAGCTAGTTCCGTGGGCCCCAGTCCAACCGTAGCATCCTACGGAGGGGAATACTAGCTAGAGGCCTGGCTCTAGGCACGAGCCGGTGTGTGCACACGTGGTCAGAGACTTGGACTGACACTGACGAGTGTTGCTGTGACTAGTTACTTGTTTTGGTACTGTTATGCGTCTCGCTTGCTATGATCAGGCTTGCGTAGATGCTTGAGACGCAGTGTAAGCCGTCAGTGGACGCATCTGATTTCTTCTTCTGGTAGATCTCCTCTCCTTCTCACTCTTGTCACTTGGAAATGATTGAGTTATTGTGTATTGGTAGATTTCGAGTACTTGCATATAAATTCTAATTGGCATGCTAGTTAGCTGTTCATAAACTGTTTATTTAGTTTTACACCTTTATTAAATTGTCATTTATTTATGCCAATACATGCTTTACTGCTTTCCTTTAGTTAGTTGCGAGTTAGAGATTCCTGCGAACCCTACTGAGTCTATGCTGTGAGACTCACCCCTTCCTTTTACAGGTGAGGCGGAGCAACCGGCTGCAGAATTCTCTCGTGCTTTTAGCGAAAAACCTTAGAGCCAGTAGTGGTCGGTCAATGGTCAGTCTGTCCTTTTTCTTCTTTTGGTCGAGCTATGTCCAGTGTAGTTATTTATTTTTGGACCATTGTACAGTGTGGGACTTGTGATATATGGATATGGGCTACTTGTATAAATTTACCACTCTGATATATGTAATTGCTTCCGTTTAAAGTTCTAATGAATGCTTTAATTAATATTACGCATGTAATTTCTATTCGTTATGCATCCCCTCGACAAACACTCACTAACCCTTACGGGGCCTCATCAGCCTCTTGGGTGGCTTCCCCGAGCTCTTGGTATCGGTAAATCGATGATATCGGGTTATCGGTATCCGGATCTCCTGGGTCGTCACAGTTGGTATCAGAGTGGTGTTGAGGATTTGTATAAGGAATTGAAATTGCATTAGTCCAGAACAAGTCCATGTGAGTCTACTACTACTGGTTTAGGATGTTTTTCATGATTACTGATGCATTTTTTGTTATTACATGTCTTCTTCTAGATTAAAATGTCGCCTCATAGAAGGGCACGCGTCTCGAGGGAATGTAGTGGTACTTCTCCTCCGGCTAATGTGCCAGCTCCAATTCAAGCTGACCCTGCTCCTCAAGCTGAATTGCCTCCTAGTGGTCGTGGCAGAGCTTTGAATGAATTTTTGCTGTTCCACCCACTGACTTATGAAGGACTGGCAGATCCAGATGCAGCCAGAGTGTGGATAGATGCAACTGAACGTGTATTCCGTTCCATGGAGTGCACAGAGGATGAAAAAGTCATGCTGGCTACTTTTCAACTCCAAGGAGCAGCACTCACGTGGTGGACCACGGAGTGGGAGGTTGATTTTAGATCATGTCCTCTTCGTCAAATTACATGGATGGAGTTTGTCACAGCCTTTGAACGCACCTTCAGTCCAACTTATCTTAGGATGGATAAAATGTACCAGTTTATGGAACTAGCTCAAGGCGATATGACTGTGCTGGAATATCGGAGCAAGTTCATGGAATTGGGTCGGTTTGCGCCCCACATTCTTGCTGATGAAAGCTTAAAGACCGAGCAATTTCTGCGTGGATTAAAACCAGAGTTGAGGCAGCCTTTGATTGCGACTAGGGTGGCAGAAATGGACGCAGCGTATCAGGTAGCTGCGGCTTTAGAGCTTGACTTGGCAAGATCCCGAGGGCATACTCAAACGGCGTCAATCCAGCCAGGTGTGCAGCGTCAACAGTTCAGTTAGCCATCTGCTACAGGAGTCCCATCTGCTATTCCTGTTGCCAGTGGCATTCCTGTTTCTAAGCCTAAGTTCAAGAAATTCAAGAAGTTCAAGAAGCGCTCTGGTAGTCAAGCTTCTTCTAGTACCGTACAGCAGTAATCGGCACCTTCTTTCCAGTAGCGCCAAGGCTCTGCAGTTAGTCAGCCGAGAGTGTGTGCAAGATGTGGTGGGAGCCACCCAGGCAAGCCGTGTTCGCTGTCGGTGGTTTGTTTTCGATGCGATCAACCAGGACATGTGGTTCGAGACTGTCCGCAGAGGCCGAAGGTAGTGCAGTTTTCTCAACCGCAGCCACCTCAGTTCGGACCTCCTCCACCACCTCAGGCACATCAATATTATCCTCAAGCTTCAGTGTCTTCTTCCCAGTAGTCTACTGCAGCGGGCAGGAAGCAGAAGGGAAAGGTTTCTCATATTACCCGGGCTAAAGCTGTGGCGTCCCATCTTGTTGAAGGTATGGTTATGATTTATGGACATGCAGCTCGTGTCTTATTTGATTAAGGCGCTTCTCATTCGTTTATTTCTGAAAACTTCATTGCCTGTATTGAGGAGCCGACTTCTAAAATTACTTGTAAGTTGCTTGTGGAACTACCTTCTGGGGATTTCATGTTCACTCCTCTTTGTCTGAAGGAGTCGCCTATTATGATTGGTAATCATCAGTTGCCGACTAGATTATATGTGTTGCAGCTGGTTGATTATGATATTATTCTGGGCATGGATTGGTTAGAAAAATATGGAGTTGTGGTTGATTACAGATCAAAGAAAGTCTATTTTCAGCCACATGAGAAACCAACATTTTCTTTTCAAGGTATTCGATCTCGTTCTTCTCGCTTGTTTATTTCTGCTATTCAAGCCTGTAGATTGCTTAATGCAGGTTGTCAGGGATTCTTAGCTTCCGTGGTTGCTGTCGAGGCACCACAGTAGGATATCAATGCTATTCCTGTGGTCTGTGAATTTCCTGATGTATTTCCTGATGAGTTATCAGGCTTACCTCCACAATGAGAAATAGAAATGGTGATTGAATTGATTCCAGGTACGGCACCTTTGGCAAAGGCACCATACCACATGGCTCCAGCTGAATTGAAGGAACTGAGGGCACAATTGTTAGAATTATTGGAAAAAGGCTATATTCTTCCCAACTTTTCTCCATGGAGTGCTCCAGTCCTATTTGTGAAGAAGAAAGATGGAAGCCTGAGGCTATGTATTGATTACAGGCAATTGAATCAGGTGACTGTCAAGAATAAATATCCTCTGCCCAGGATTGATGATTTGTTTGATCAATTACAGTCTGCTACTATCTTTTCATGGATTGATCTTCGATCTGGCTATTTTCAATTGCGGATTCGAGAATCTGACGTGGAAAAGACTACTTTTAGCACGTGTTATGGTCACTATGAGTTTTTGGTTATGCCGTTCGGGCTAACCAATGCTCTAGCAACATTTATGGACCTAATGCAATGTGTGTTCCGTCCATATCTGGACCAGTTTGTTGTGATCTTTGTCGATGATATTCTTGTTTATTCGGCTTCTGTAGGGGAACATGTTCAGCATCTCAGGATTGTATTGCAGACTCTACGAGATCACGAACTCTATGCAAAATTTAGTAAATGTGGGTTTTGGCTTCGGGAAGTTCATTTTATCGGCCATGTGATTTCTAGTGACGGAGTCGCAGTTGATCCAGCTAAAATCAAAGCTATTCTTCAATGGCAGAGACCGAAGACTGTGATAGAGATTAGAAGTTTTTTGGGTCTTGCTGGTTATTATCGAAGATTCATTCAAGACTTTCACAGATTGCCACGTCGATGACTAGACTGACACGTAAAGATGTACCATTTGTTTGGTCAGATCAATGTGAGCAGAGCTTTAATGAATTAAAAAGGCTTCTCACTTCTTCTCCAGTGGTGGTGTTACCTTCTAGCTCAGGTGGATTCGTGGTTTGCACAGACGCTTCTTGAGTAGGTCTGGGCGCAGTACTTATGCAACATGGTAAAGTCATAGCTTATGCGTCCCGAAAATTAAAACAGCATGAAGAGAATTATCCGACTCACAATCTAGAGCTTGCAGCGGTGATCTTTGCACTAAAAATCTGGAGACACTACTTGTATGGCGAGAAATTTGAGATCTTTACCGATCATCAAAGCTTGTAGTACGTGTTTTCTCAAAAAGACTTGAATCTCTGGCAGCGCAGATGGATGGAATATATGAAAGACTATGATTTCACTCTCTCCTATCAGCTAGGAAAAATGAATGTTGTGGCTGATGCTCTGAGTAGGAAAGTGGAAATTAGTCATTTGCTTGTTCATGAATGGAAGTTGTGGGAACAGTTTTCTAGTGAGACTTTTAGCATGGACATTCCTTCTGATCCAATGGTAGCTATGTGTGCTAGTCTTGTGATGACTCCAGCTATTTATCAGCAGATCAAGGAAGCTCAGTAGGCAGATTCCGATTTGTCCCGCATTATAATGATGCACGATGTTGAATTTGATGACGACTTAGTGGTCAGCTTCCGGGGCCGACTATATGTTCCAACTGTTGATGAGTTGAGAAATGCCATCTTGCGTGAAGCCCATGGATCCCGTTATGCTATTCACCCCGGCACTACCAAGATGTATCAAAATCTGAAAAGGCAGTTCTGGTGGCCAGGAATGAAAAAGGATGTAGCTACATTTGTGTCTAAATGTTTGACATGCCAACAGGTTAAAGCCGAGCATCAAAAACCTGGAGGAATGCTTCAACCTTTAGAAATTCCGATGTGGAAATGGGATCACGTCACGACAGATTTTGTTGTGGGTTTACCCCGCACTTCACAAGGCTTCGATGGAATCTGGCTGTTAGTTGACCGGTTAACAAAAATAGCAAGATTATTGCCAATTAAAGTTACCTGCAGTGTTCAGAAATTGGCCGAGCTTTATGTTCAAAAGATTGTGCCATTGCATGAAATTCTAATATCAATTGTGTCAGATCGTGACCCACGGTTTACTTCTGGCTTCTGGCGCAATTTTCAAAAAGTGTTGGGCAGAGAGTTAGCTTTTAGTTCAGCGTATCATCCGCAGTTAGATGGTCAGTCAGAAAGGACTATTCAGACTTTAGAAGATATGCTGAGATCGTGTTGCCTAGATTGGCAGGGTTCGTGGAGTCAGCATTTGCCACTTGTGGAATTTGCTTATAATAACAGTTATCACTCCAGCATTGGCATGGCACCGTATGAGGCTTTATATGGGTGTCCTTGTCATACACCTCTAAACTGGTTTGAGGCCGGTGACAGATTATTGACAGGACCTGATATGGTTCAGCAATGTGCTGATGTGGTTCGCTTAATCAGGCAGAAAATGTTGACAGCTCAGAGTCGATAGAAAAGTTATGCAGATCAGCACAGGCGACCATTACAGTTTTATCTTGGAGATATGGTGTTTGTAAAAATATCTTCGATGAAAGGCATTATGAGGTTTGGGAAACGTGGAAAGCTCAGTCCCCGTTATATTGGTCCGTTTCCTATTCTAGAACGTGTGGGCCAAGTGACTTATCGTCTTCAATTGCCAGCGGCGATGTAAGCAATCCACGATGTATTTCATGTGTCCCAGCTGAGGAAATATGTCTTTGATGCGTCTCACGTCCTCGATGACTCAGTTTGGCCAGAAGTGACTGCAGATCTATCCACACCAGAGTATCCGATCAGAATTGAAGTTCGTCGTGAGCAACGATTGAGAAATAAAGTAATTCCTCTGGTTAAGGTTGTCTGGCAGCGTCACTCTGGCAATGACGCTACATGGGAACGTGAGGACGAAATACGTCAGCAATTTCCCTTCTTGTTCGAATAAGGTATATTCTCTCAGTTCTCCCCTTGTTCTTCCTTTTAAATTTTGAGGATGAAATTTTTATTAGGAAGGAGGGACTGTAAGACCTGTTCTTTAACGGATCTTTACCAATATTAGAATAGAAATAAACCCATGAATTTTGGCTAATTTTATGAAATGTATGGGCTTTTTCTAGTATTTAATCTAATTAGATTAAAGCCTTTATGTAAAATAAATGGGCATTTACACATTTTTGCTTAATTGAGGGTTTAGAATGCAAATAAAGGGTAAAAATAAAAAAATAATATTTTAATCTTTTTTTTACCCCTTCGATCTCCCCTCTCTCTCCCACTTTCCCAATCCCTCTCCCCCCCTCTTTTTCACCCGTGAGACAGCGAACCGCAGGCGGAACCCGCGATCGCCCCCCCCACTCTCACGGTCCCTCATCTTCGCGGCGACCGGCCGGCCATGGCGAAGGACGGCGGTGGTGACCACACCAGCAGCGACCACGAGTGGTGGCGGCTTCTCCCCCTTCCACCGCGGACGGCCGCGAGCCCCCTCTCTCGCCTTCATCTTCTCGGCGGTGTTAGGCGGCCCAAGAAAGGGGAGGACGGCCAGTGGCCTCGCTAGTGACCGGGCAAGGGGAGGACCGCGACCGGCCTACCCCTTTTTCTCATTTCACGGTATGCGGAGGCAGATGAGACCGGCGACCCTCTCTCCCTCTTTCTCTCTTCTCGGCACGCCGACGACCCGACGGCCTTGGTGGAGGAGCAGGAGCTCCGTCGACTAACCGGCAAGGGGTAGAACACGGCGACGCCCTCGTCGGAGCCAAACCTCGACGCGGAGACGCGATTCCACGACGACATCGGGCGGCCCCATCTTCCCTCCTCACGGTGAAATCGGCATCCTCTGCTTAATCCTGTGGAGAGGCGGCCGGGAAAGGACGAACTACGACGTCCCTCGGCTTGCATGTGGCCGGATCGGGCGTTTCCATTGCGAATGAGGTAGGGGGATCATCGCCCAAGCCCGTTAAATTGTTCCAAAAGCATGCCCATTGTCTTTATGTTTTAATAGCTCATTGTCGCTGAGTTCATAGATTAATAAAAGCATGCCCATCGTTGCTGAGTTCCTAGATTAATAAAAGCATGCCCATCGTCGTTGAGTTCATAGATTAATAAAAGCATGCCCATCGTCGCTGAGTTCATATATTAATAAAAGCATGCCCATCGTCGCTGAGTTCATAGATGATAAACTGTTATATTGAGATGATGGATTGACAGGGAACATGTTAAAAATAATAATTCTCGTCGATTTAAGTCGACCGGGAAGGGATCCGATTGTGATTCCGGTGGATCCGGTTCTTCGGTAAGGACCATGTTTACTAAATTTTAGATTTTATAATGGTTCGCCATAAACCTTTTTTTGAACCGAGCGGCTGATGATTAAACCGCGTAAACAAATTAAATTTGAATGGTGGACGAAATTTCACGGTTAGTCCGTTGAGTAGCACACGACGGTTCGTCGTTCGACCGCCTAAAACCATAGCGGCCCTAGTTTGACCGCTTGTTCTATAATGATGCGTGTTCATTTAAATTATGAATTTAATTATGGAATGATTACCATTTTAGCATATTCAATTATTTATGCATTGAGTTATTGGATAATGGCCATCTTAGCATATTCAGTTAATTATGCCTTGAATCTTGCATATTTGGCATGTTTAATTGTTATCATAAATTATGGCCTATTTTTAGATCCCAATAGAGCTTTATTCTTATTTCTAGTGATGGAACCACCAGTCGTAACCCGACGTCTTTTAGTGTTGATCCCACCCGGGAGAGGTGGCGGGGTATCCCAGTTTCACGATTTTTAAGCTAGTTCCGTGGGCCCCTGGCCAACCGTAGCGTCCTATGGAGGGGAATGTTAATATTGGTGTACTACAGGCCAATTTTGGGTGGGGTAGACCCGATAGATGTACGATCTTGTTCATTATTAATAAAGTGATATTTGAGCATAAATATGTGATTGTATATTACTTTACGATGTCCCTAGGATATGTGGTTGTAAAGTCAACTCGAGATGGGATCTCGATCATGAGACTGACTTTACATGGACACATACCTTAAACTGTTCCTGGTTAGAGGGTAATCACTCGGGGACTTTGATTACCTATTAAACTAGTACACATGATGTGTGACTAACCAGTCTCATGGTCATTGGTGCGGGGCACCAACACATATGTGTAGGTGTATGTCCTTGGAGGATGTACACTGAACTGATCCGCTATTGGATCTTCAGATGGTTGATTATACCTAATGTCAACTGAAGATCCAACTGTCTCAGTAGCATCGTTGGTCCTTTGACCTGAGACATTGATCAGATCTTACACGAGGACTGGAATGGTTTAATTACTTGGCTAAGTGACTTTAACCATAAGTCACGAATTGCCGAGTCATTAACCATTTCAGGATACGTGTGAAGATCATCAATGGTCAAGAGGGGATCGCTCACTATCGGGTATATATCAGACAGTTAATGGGTCATGACATTGACGCTCCATTAAATCCATGGCCAGGGTCGTGTGAGTTCGTTTAGAACAGACGTCATACACTTTAAGGAGGTCATGGTCAAATGGGACGATCATGGGGTTTGACAGAAACCATACCCTCGATCAAACCAGACTCATAGAAGGAGCGAGGGATTATAGCGATGCGGTAATTATAGACTTAAAGGTACCAGACAGGCTAGTTTAAATCCGGTGTCCTCTAGGATCACGTGGATTTGCTTGACCCAACGTGATCAAAGGTTCGGAATAAATTAAACTATTATTCGGCTCTAGTAGAAGCGAATAATAAGTTTAATTTACTTCTAATTGGGAATTAGAAGTTAATGGGCCTTAAACTAGAGTGACTATAGGCCTAGAGGATCACACACAATGGATTCTTGGGTGACGGATTATTATTGTACAAATGTATATATTAGTTCCCTTGAATTCCTTTTGGAAAGGAGTTTAAAAGAGGGCTTAATATATATGTACAATAATAAAAGGGACATATATGTGATGTTGGTCCGTATGGGCTCTTTTGAAAAAGGTCCTAAATCTATATATATGGGCCTTACGTGAATGCTCTCCTTCTTCTAGCCTAATCAAGCATCAAGGGAGAAGAAGAAGAGATTAACTCTCCCCCTTCCTCCCTCTTGCTCTCTCTCTCTCCCTGGAAGCTCTCTCTCTCCAGAAAGGGAAAGAAAAGGGAAGATCGGGGGTGGGAGACGCTGTCGCTGCGCAAGGATCCATGTGGATCTGCTCTAGAGGCTGTACTTCTGTGCGGCTCGGTGTTCGTGAAATTCTGCATCGGGCACTACGGATAGCGTTGTTCCGCGCAAGGTGAAATCTGCAACCCGTAGTTAGGGGTTGGGTAATTAATGCATCGATTAGAGCATAGATCTAAGTTTCCATGAAGCCGGGTTCGGGCAAATAAATTTTTATTATCTACTGCATTGCCCGAACTATACTGTGTGGAACCTTACAGTGGTATCAGAGCAAGGTTGACGCTCTGGTCGGTGTATTAGCTCCGTATAGAACCATATTTTAGGGGCTATTTAAAATCTTCAATTGTTGTTAGAAGAAGGAGATGCTGGGCTCTCTGTTCTTCCTAGATGCTGGGCATCTAAAGTAATTTTTTTTAAAAAAAAATTTGGCCCATTTTGGGCGCACTGCGCCCTGGGCGGCGCGCTCGAAAGGGCTGCCGACTATTTTTTTTAATTTATGTTTTTTTGATTTATTTACTTTAATTATGTTAGTATATATATATATATATAAATGCACAGTAAATTAAACTAATTATCATCTCAAATATTAATTATCTTCTCTCAATAGAAAAGTGAAATGTTAAATTTTATTTAACTTTTAAATTTACCGAGGTGAGATAATTACTATTTACCTTGAGATAAAAAGGTTAATAATTGAAGGTAATTATGTGAAATTCAATTTTTGAATTTTTAATTATTAGATAATTAGTAAATTCAGAATTTGAATTTCATTGATATTATTTGTATAAAATTTAAATATTTGAATTTTTAATTATTAGATAATTGTTAAATTCAAATTTTAAATTTTAGAAACATGATAATTGAGGATAATTACATTATTTAAATTTACTTTCAAATAAAATTATTAGATAATTTGTTTGAATTTAAATTTAAATGATTGTCATATTTAAATTTCAATTTTAAATTTGATTATTATATAATTAAATTTAAATTTAAATAATTATCTTAATTATCCGACTTATTTAAATTAGATTCAAAAATACATGCCCCTGGTAGAAATGATGGTTCTTTACGTGAGTTGCTTTATTTACCTTGTATTGGCTTGCTTAAGTGTTTAATTTTAGGTAATCTTGCTTCAATTTTTAAAATTAAACAAAGCTAGCGTATTTTTGTTTGCACATCCCATTTTTAAATCCAAAAGTAAGGATTATTTTTAGAAATAACCCTTGATTGATTTTATATGAATGGGTTGGCAAATGATCATGGACTTGGTTAATGTAATTAATTGGGGTCTGCGAACCTCCTTTCTCTCTCTATTAAAATTCCTATGTACTTCTTTCTCCCTTTAAAGTTGTACTCGCCTAAGGGTTGCTGAAATTTTATAGACATGTAATTTATATTTTACCGACCTGCGTGCCGTGTAAAAGTTGTAATTTATGCGGCGTCGGAGTTTGAAAGCGCGGAGCACACCCAACGAGGACGATCCAGCTGCTTCGGAAGCGGGTCGGATGTCTTAGTTATATTAGGAATAAAGTCCATGATCACTTGCGATTTAATTTCTGCATTAGATGCATTTATTTTGTGCAAACTACTAGGTACGGTAAATATATTGGATATATTTATATTACCACCTAGGGTGAGATCAAGATAAAATCAAATTCCCTCGCGATTTAATTTTAGATCTATAAGCGTGGCTCTAGGAGTCATCGTGGCCCTCCATCATTATGGGGTTAATGAACGTCTTGAACTCATGAATTGGTTGTGCTTTCCACAAGGTTCATGGGCGTGGAGGTGGGATGTGACCCTAAGGCTAGGCGTCAATGGGGTGAGGAATTGAACCCGACTTTATTGTGCTTTTCACAAGGGTCGGATCATGAACTCATTGCCATATCGTAATGATGGTTAGATCTAACCGAGGGTATCCCTTGTTGTGTCTTCCACAAGAAGATAATTTCTCGGGGGCCGAAATCAGATATTACATTGGATGCAAATACTTGTTGACTGCCCTTGAGATGGTGTATGGCTTGTTGTGCTTTCCACAAGATCATACATCAGTCTCGTTGGGATTCCGACCCACTAGGTTGATCTTGTTGATCTCCCGTTCTATATACTGAGGGTTATATAGTTCGATCGAAAAATAGTGGGACTAACTAAGATAGAATATCACATCTAAGTTAGAATTTGAACATATGCTAAGTTATCTTTTATTTCTTATCCAGATTATAATGTCATCGTCCAACCCCCTCCGCGGCATCTTGGATGCCAACAGACTGACTGGACTGAACTACTCGGATTGGCTGCGTAATCTACGCATAGTCCTCACCGTCAAAAAAATAGCCTACGTATTGGACACGGTTCATTCTGAGCCAGCTCCCGATGCCGATGTGGGCGAGTTAATGACTTATGCCAATTGGTCTGAAGACTCTTCCCTTGCCCAATGTTACATGCTGGCCTCTATGGCTCCCGAGCTACAGAGGCAATTTGAAAAGACTGATTGTAGAAGCATACTTCTTAACCTACGCCAACTCTTCGGGGAGTAGGGTAGGATTGAGAGGTATGATATCTCCAAAAAGCTTTTCAGGACACAGATGTCAGAGGGTGCTTCAGTACAGGCTCATGTACTAAAAATGATGGAGTGGATTGAGAGACTCAATTCACTGGGGTTCAAGTTGGATCTTGAACTATGCATTGATCTTATACTCCAGTCATTGCTCGATTCCTTTTCTTCCTTCATCATAAACTTTAACATGAATATGATTGAAGCAACTCTCCCGGAGCTGCTCAACATATTAAAGAGTGCTGAAGGGACGATGCAGAAAAATAAACCATCTTCTTCTGTAATGATTGTTGATCGGGCCAACAAGAAAAGGAAGGCCACCCAGATATCCACCAAAGGTGACAAAGGGAAGGGAAAGAAGAAGGCCATGGGTAAGCAACTCGCCAAAGTTGACAAAGGGAAGGGCAAGAAAAATGAAAAAGAAGATAAATATTTTCAATGCGGGAAAACTAGGCATTGGAAAAGGAATTGCATGGTAATTCTAAATGAAGG
This sequence comes from Amorphophallus konjac, assembly GCA_022559845.1. Lineage (NCBI taxonomy): Eukaryota > Viridiplantae > Streptophyta > Magnoliopsida > Alismatales > Araceae > Amorphophallus > Amorphophallus konjac. The sequence continues at coordinate 189,141,418 of CM040126.1, read as the reverse complement.
TATTTTTGTCATAGACCTTAATTTGTCATATATGGAATCCACATCATGGGTATTGGATACTGGATGTGCATCTCATATCTGCAATTTTGTGCAGGTATTGGCAAATAGAAGGCGGCTGGGTAAAAAGGAGATTGAACTGAGGATGGGTAATGGAGCTTTAGTTTCTGCCAAAGCTATCGGGACTGCTCGTCTCAGTTTACCTTCAGGAGTCATTCTGGAGCTGAATGACTGTTATTATGTTCCTAATATTATTAAGAACATTATTTCAATCTATGGCTTGTATAACATTGGATATACATTGGCTTTTAATAGCACTGGGTGCTCTATAATGAATAATGGTTTTATTATAGCCAATGGTTCATTAGTCAATGGTCTTTATGTATTAGATACACGTTCTAATGTTATGCATGTTTCCAATGCGAATGAAGTGAATTCTACATATCTATGGCATTGCAGGCTTGGTCATGTAGGTGAGAAAAGAGTCTCTCACCTACACTCAAATGGGTATTTGAATTCATTCGAATACAAGCCATTTGATACCTATGAGTCGTGTCTCATGGGGAAGATGACCAGGGCTCCCTTTAGTGGACATGGTGAGAGGGCTGCTGACCTTCTCGAGCTCATACACTCGGATGTGTGTGGACCCATATCCATGGAAGCAAAAGGGGGTCACCTCTATTTCATTTCTTTTATTGATGACTTCTCGAGATATGGCTATGTGTATTTAATGAGACATAAATCATAAACTTTTGAGAAGTTTAAGGAATACAAGAACGAAGTAGAGAAACAGACTGGCAAGAGTATTAAGGCTCTTTGATCGGATCGAGGAGGTGAATACCTTAGCCATGAGTTCACTTCTTATCTTAAAGATAATGGAATTGTTTCTCAGTGGACTCCACCATTTACACCACAGCACAATGGTGTATCCGAAAGGAGAAACAGGACCTTGTTAGACATGGTCCGATCTATGATGTCTATGTCAGGACTACCCTTGTCTCTCTGGGGCTATGTCTCAGAGACTGCAGCCTATTTACTGAACAGGATCTCAAGTAAATCTATTCCTTCTATACCATATGAGATATGGAAGGGCAGGAAACCAAATTTTAATCACATTAAAATTTGGGGGTGTCCTGCCCATGTAAAGAGGAACGATAGTGATAAACTTGAGTCTAGAACCGATAAGTGTAGGTTTGTGGGATATCCAAAGGAGACATTTGGATATTATTTCTATCACCCTTCTGAGCAAAGGGTCTTAGTGGCTAAGAGAGCTGTATTTCTAGAAAGAGAATATCTTGTCCAGAAAGATAGTGGGAGTCAGATAGAATTGGACGAGGTTGAAGAACCACAACCTAAAGACTCATTAGATGATAATGTATCAGTTGATCCTATTCAGAGTGAAACACAGACACTACGGAGATCTGGTAGACTACCAAGAGAACCTGAGAGATATGTTGGACATGTCTCAGAGTGGTCCTCTAAGGTATGCATCGATGAGGATGAAGATCCTCAATCGTATTAGGATGCGATCCGTAGTGCGGACTCCGAGAAATGGCAAGAGGCAATGGAGTCAGAGATCCAGTCCATGTACACCAACAAAGTTTGGAACTTGGTTGATGTACCCGAAGGGAAAGTCCCTATGAGCTGAAAGTGGATTTTCAAAAGGAAGATCGGTGTAGATGGACAGATTGACACATACAAGGCCAGATTAGTGGCGAAAGGGTATCGTCAAAGACAATGTATTGACTATGACGAGACATTTTCACCTGTGGCCATGGTTAAGTCAATCAGAATCCTCCTTGCCATTGCTGCATACCTGGATTATGAGATTTGACAAATGGATGTGAAGATGGCTTTTCTGAATGGAAATCTGTCAGAAGAGGTGTACATGGTACAGCTTGAAGGATTCACTTCCATGCTTCATCCTAATAAGGTATGTAAACTTCAGAGGTCCATTTATGGATTGAAGCAGGCATCTCGAAGCTGGAACTTTAGATTTGATGAAGCTGTCAAATCTTTCAATTTCATTCGGAATGAAGATGAACCCTGTGCTTACAAGAAGGATAGTGGGAGCTCTGTGACCTTCTTGGTCCTTTATGTTGATGACATCTTACTCATTGGGAATGATGTAGGGATGTTGACATCAACTAAGTCTTGGTTGTCCAAGACCTTCTATATGAAGGATTTGGGAGAAGCATCCTATGTGCTGGGCATAAGGATCTATCGAGATAGATCTAAAAGGATGCTAGGATTATCACAATCCATGTACATAGATACTATCATCAAAAGGTTTAGGATGAAAAATTCCAAGAGAGGTCTCATTCTTATGAGACATGGATTTTGCCTATCTAAGGGGATGAGCCCTAAAACATCTGAGGAGGTGGCACACATGAATAAGGTACCCTATGCTTCGGCCATAGGGTCAATCATGTATGCAATGCTATGTACACAGCCTGATGTTGCCAATGCTTTTAGCATTGTCAATAGATATCAGGCAAATCTAGCCGAAGAGCACTAGAAGGTATTAAAGGGCATCCTTAAGTACTTGCGAAGGGTTAAGGATCTTGTTCTGCTTTATGGAGGAGAGGACCTACAGCTTAGAGCTTACACAGACTCTAGTTTCCAGTCAGATCCAGATGACTGCAAATCCATGTCTGGGTTTGTATTCATGTTGAATAGAGGGGCAGCCAGTTGGAGAAGCTCCAAGTAAGATACGACTATAGATTCGATGACGGGGGCAGAATATATTACTGCAGCTAAAGCTGCTAAAGAAGCCGTATGGATGAAGAAATTTATCTTGGAACTTGACGTAGTTCCCAAGATATCAGCTCCCATCTCATTATTTTGTGATAATAATGGGGCCATCGCCCAGGCGAAGGAACTAAGATCTCACCAAAGGTCAAAGCATATTCTGAGGCGCTTCCACCTTATTCGGGAGATTGTTGATCGTGGAGATGTGGCGGTAGAGCGTGTACCGTCAGAAGACAGCATAGAAGATCCACTGACTAAGCCTTTGACATAGACTATATTTGAGCGCCATCGGGATAAGATGGGTCTCAAAGTTGTGAGCAATTGACTGTAGTTCAAGTGAGAGATTGTTAGTATTGGTGTGCTACATGCCAGTTTTGGGTCGGGTGGACTCGATATATGTACGATCTTGTTCATTATTAATAAAGTGGTATTTGAGCGTAAATATGTGATTTTATATTACTTAACGATGTCCCTAAGATATGTGGTTGTAAAGTCAACTCGAGATGGGATCTCGATCATGAGACTGACTTTACATGGACATATACCTTAAACTATTCATGGTTGGAGGGTAATCACTCGGGGACTTTGATTACCTATTAAACGAGTACACATGATGTGTGACTGACCAGTCTCATGGTCATTGGTGTGGGGCACCAACACATATGTGTAGGTGTATGTCCTTGGAGGAGGTACACTGAACTGATCCGCTATTGGATCTTCAGATGGTTGATTATACCTAATGTCAACTGAAGATCCAACTGTCTCAGTAACATTGTTGGTCCTTTGACCTGAGACATTGATCGGATCTTACACGAGGACTGGAATGGTTTAATTACTTGGCAAAGTGACTTTAACAATAAGTTACGAATTGTCGAGTCATTAACCATTTCAGGATACGTGTGAAGATCATCAATGGTCAAGAGGGGATCGCTCACTGTCGGGTATATATCAGACAGTTAATGGGTCATGACACTGACACTCCATTAAATCCCTGGCCAGGGTCGTGTGAGTTCGTTTAGAACGGACGTCATACACTTTAAGGAGGTCATGGTCAAATGGGACGATCATGGGATTTGATAGAAACCATATCCTCGATCGAACCAGACTCATAGAAAGAGCGAGGGATTATAGCAATGCGGTAACTGTAGACTTACAGGTACCAGACATGCTGGTTTAAACTCAGCGTCCTCTAGGATCACACGGATTTGCTTGACCCAACGTGATCAAAGGTTCGGAATAAATTAAACTATTATTCGGCTCTAGTAGAAGCGAATAATAAGTTTAATTTACTTCTAATTGGGAATTAGAAGTTAATGGGCCTTAAACTAGAGTGACTATGGGCCTAGAGGATCATACACAATGGATTCTTGGGTGACAGATTATTATTGTACAAATGTATATATTAATTCCCTTGAATTCCTTTTGGAAAGTAGTTTAAAAGAGGGCTTAATAAATTTTTACAATAATAAAAGGGACATATATGTGATTTTGGTCTTTATGGGCTCTTTTGAAATCGGTCCTAAATCTATATATATGTGCCTTACATGAATGCTCTCCTTCTTCTAGCCTAATCAAGCATCAAGGGAGAAGAAGAAGAGATTAATCTCCCCCTTCCTCCCTCTTGCTCTCTCTCTCTCCCTGGAAGCACTCTCTCTCCAGAAAGGGAAAGAAAAGGGAAGATCGGGGCTAGGAGACGCCGTCGCTACGCAAGGAACCGTGTGGATCTGCTCTAGAGGCCGTACTTCTGTGCAACTCAGTGTTCGTGAAATTCTGCATTGGGCACTGTGGATAGCGTTATTCCGCGCAAGGTGAAATCTGTAACCCGTAGTTAGGGGTTGGGTAATTAATGCATCAATTAGAACACAGATCTAAGTTTTCATGAAGCCGAGTTCGGGCAAATAACTTTTTATTATCTGCTGCGTTGCCCGAACTATACTGTGTGGAACCTTACAGGGAATACTAGCTAGAGGCCTGGCTCTAGGCACGAGCCGGTGTGTGCACACCTGGTCAGAGACTTGGACTGACACTGACGAGTGTTGCTCTGACTAGTTACTTGTTTTGGTATTGTTACGCGTCTCGCTTGCTATAATCAGGCTTGCATAGATGCTTGAGACGCAGTGTAAGCCGTCAGTGGACGCATCTGGTTTCTTCTTCTGGTGGATCTCTTCTCCTTCTCACTCTTGTCACTTGGAAATGATTGAGTTATTATCTATTGGTACATTTCAAGTACTTGCATTTAAATTCTAATTGGCATGCTAGTTAGCTGTTCATAAACTGTTTAGTTAGTTTTATAGCTTTATTAAATTGTCATTTATTTATGCCAATACATGCTTTACTGCTTTCCTTTAGTTAGTTGAGAGTTAGGGATTCCTGCGAACCCTACTGAGTCTCTGCTTTGAGACTCACCCCTTCCTTTTACAGGTGAGGCGGAGCAACCGGCTGTTGGATTCTCTCGTGCTTTTGGCGAAAAATCTTAGAGCTAGCAGTGGTCCGTCAGTGGTCAGTCTGTCCTTTTTCTTCTTTTGGCCGGGCTACGTCCCATGTACTTATTTATTTTTGGACCATTGTACAGTGTGGGACTTGTGATATATGGATCTGGGCTACTTGTATAAATTTACCACTCTGATATATGTAATTGCTTCCGTTTAAAGTTCAAATGAATGCTTTAATTAATATTACGCGTGTAATTTCTATTCGTTATGCATCCCCTCGACAAACACTCACTAACCCTTACGAGGCCTCATCAGCCTCTTGGGTGGCTTCCCCGAGCTGTTGGTATCGATAAATCGATGATATCGGGTTATCGGTATCTGAATCTCCTGGGTCGTCACACCGACTCCGTACTGAACACAGAACCACGAGACACAGTTGCAAGCTGGGTCATATCAAGGCACGATAACAGCTGAACACACAACTATAATAGACTAGTCATGCAACGAACAGCTCACCAAGAAAAGACCCACGATAACAAGAACGACAATCTCGGGAAACGCATCTCAAGGACCACGATCACACCCTGAGAGCACAACACCCAAGAAAAATATACAGAGGAGCAGAGGGTCATCAGCCCACACGCCTCCGCTGCGTACTCAAACAACGCACACATGCATAAGAAATATCTCTATAGTCGCATCTCAGCACACACTCGGCGCCAACACAATTCATAAAAATCATAATATACCACGCCACGAGTACTGATCCTGCTAATAATCGATCACAAGTCGCCTAAGTGCAATGAAGGAGAGTACCAACTTCAGCACAAAGTACAAAGAAAGGCTAATCGCAGCTTACCCTTATGTCCTGAAACAATAAATGCGCCTTCACAACATATCGGCCGCTAGACACAGCACGACAAACACGGTGCACAACGGCCCTTAACACAAGAATAGGTCCAAAGCCAAGCAACCGTCGAACAAAGAGCAGATCAGGCTCAGAATAAATGCTGTCCACACTTATGTAGACACAGGACAACAGTCTCACAAAGACAGGACTTCCAAGGCTTACCTCGAAAAGACTCCACCAAACAGGATGGAAGCATCAAGCTCACTAACAGTAGCTCACCAGGAAGGAAAATCCTAGGTTCGCTTGAGCATCTGCTCAATCGAGGCGACAAAGCAAACACTTCAACAGAAGCGAAACACCTCAGGAGCTACACAGACTTAAGCTGGGACGACCAAAACAACGTAAGAACGTGTACGTCCATCGCACCAACTCTAAAAGTCATCAGCCACCTGAATAAACAACAGAAAAATCTTAAACAATGTACTACAGATTCAGGCCTACCGGTGAACTCTGCCAAGTACAACACGATCGTGACGAACACCACAACGAAAAAGGGCATCCCATCGCATCCTGACGAGAGCAAAAAACATCTCGCACAGTGCTAACACAGCACGCACAAGACAACACACAGAAACAAAGCGTCAAGAAATCGCGAAACCTAAGCCAGTGAAAGATTGTACTGGACTTTCACGACTCTGGACACTGTATATCTCGGATTCGCATGTACTTCACACAGCAACTGCTCTGATACCACTTGTGACGACCCGGACTCTAGATACCGGATATACCCGATAGGACTACCGAGTAGACCCGATACCACTTGGAACCCGTGAAGCCTCCCAAGAACTGTAAAGCTCCGAAGGGATAAAAGGATTGTCTTGTAGTACATTGAAGTCACAGATATAAAAATAAGCAATTAAATTTCATTAGATCGGTTTGCTAAAGTAGTAAAAATAAAATTACTTTTTAATTAACAGTTAAAATTAAACAATTATACCAAAATCCAGTCCAAAGGAAGGACAAGTATAGTCCAACAGAAAGAAGTACGTACACTGAGGTCGGGGGAAGCCCGACGCAGGTATTGTTGGCAACTACGAACACGCCACACTAGGAACCACGAAGGAAGAAGAGCACCACACCTGAAAAGTAGGGGTGAGCCTCGTGTCACTGGCCCAGTAGGGGTCACGCGGATCCCCACTGAAAAACAATGCAGCAACATAGAACAACAACTAAAACAGCAGGAGTAGTAAAGTAGGAAAAGCTAAACTACAACTAGAAAGCTGTAACAGAAGAAGAGAAGCCGAACCGAATCAGAACCTCAGCTCCTACGCTACTCCAACAGCAACAGAAAGGCGAACCTTGATCTCACAGAGTCAAGAGTTACGGATCCATTGACTAAGCACAAGGCCTAAGGCGAAGGCCTACAAAGACAGGCAAAAAACCTAGAAGAGACCTAGACGGACACGAAATGTAATGCCCAGGATTTTCAGATCCTTGTTCGAGGGTCTCGGATCTGGTTTCTCGGAGTGTCTGACTCCGTTGTGTCCAAAATTTCATTTCGGACATCTTTCGTGTTCGGATCGACACGATCCGGAGTTGTTTCGGAGGCCCGGAAGCGTTCCGCGGCCTTTCCGCGTGTGTTTTCTGATTCCCGGTGTGTGTTTCGGTAATTCTTTCGGAACCTCGCTGGGGGTGAATCGGGCCGTTCACCAGGGTGCGAGTGGTACCGTTGCGATCGGTGCGTTCTGAGGATCGCGGAAACATGATTTTATATTTTTCCTGTATTTTTGAGAATTTCTAGATTTTCTATATATAACCTCCTTTTTCTCTCTCCCCTCTCATTTCTCTCTTCTCTCCCTCTCTCTTCTCACGCTCTCTCCTCTCTCCCTCTCTCTCCGGCGGCCGACGGGGTGGAGCGTGGGTGAGGTGGGGATGGCGCGGGTGAGGCACGGGCGAGGATGGGTGAGGATCGAGGCGGTGGAGGCACGGTGAAGCTCGGCCGTGGGTTCGTGGAACGGCGAGGCTTCAACAGCGTTTTCTTCAGGGATTGGCATCCTCGGTGCGTCGAATCTTCGGTGGAGGTAGGGAGATGGACCCTCAACCCGCGTACTTCATTTCCCGTGAGTTTTGTTGGCTGTGGTGAGCCGAGCGGGCTTATTCGAGGGATTTGAGGGAAAACTCATGTTTTTGGGGTGTGAGCCAGATCTTCCATTTTACGGTGTTTTTGGCCGTTCCAGGGGTTTAGATGCATGTCTAGGGGCTTGGGGAAGGTTTCCCCTTTTGTTTCCCCTTCACCCGGGGGTGAACGGGGCGTGGAATGGGTTTTTCTGCCGTTTCCACCATTTTCGGGCGCAGACTGAGAACGCGCTAGTCTCAGGTAGCGCGTTCTTGAGGGTCACGCCGCCCCGACGGGATGCGTTCATCGGAGAAGATGAATAGTAAGGTGGTTGTTGTTGCGCTAGGGGGTCCTAGCGCGATCTGCTTTGTCGCGCTAGGGGGTCCTAGCGCGATCTCTCTTGTCGCGCTATGGGGTCATAGCACGTTCTGTTTGAATGCGCTATGGACCTAGAGCGTGTTCTTGGAGGTGACCAGCCGGGCTGCCTGGGTCGGTCGTGCTCCCCTTGGGCCGTGTGTGTCCCGGACACCCCATGGAGTTCTGTGACCGTGTCTTTGGGTGTCCAAAGGTTCCATTTACCTTGATTTGCGTGCCCGTGAGTTTAAGGGTCTGGGTGACCTTTTTACGTTCCGATTGTGTTGTGTTGGTCTCCGATCGACCCGGTTGTGACCCAGTGGGCGACCTTTGGCTCGTGAGTGTCCCGAGCACCCCGTGGGTTTCGTTACCGTGTTTTTGGGGTGTCTGGAGGTACCGTGTTACCTCGATAAGCGTACCCATGGGCTTGGTGGGTCCGGGTGACCCCAGGTGTTCCGGGCTTCTGTGTCCTTGCTAGATCGAGTCACCGTGTATCAGTGTGAGTGCGGTGAGGTTTCCCCACAGATCATTGCTTCTCTGGAAGGTGGCTTCCGAGTGGGCCAAGCGTGTGGCCTTGGACGGTGAGTTTAGTCTCTCAGCCTGGGGCTGGAGTTTTCTTAAATTCCCTCCTCGAGGGATGGGTCTCGGCAGTTGTGAACTGCCTCGTGAGTCTTCCCATCGTTGTTTTGGACCTAGGGATTAGGCCAGATTGACGGCTCAGTGCTGTCAGGTGCAACGGTCTCGACCCCGAGTCTTGTGACTCAAAGGCCGTTGGGTTTAGTGGGTCTAGTTGACCATCTAGAGTCTGGTGGCGTCGTGCCACCTGTTACTCCGTGTTACTCGCAATGAGTGCGTGCGTGATTTTCGGTGTCCACGTTCTGTGACACGTCCACTAGTCGTAGCCTTCTTACGGCACGCGTGTGCTGACCCACCTTGGAGTGGTGGAGCGGCTGACCCGAGAGAGACGGTGAGTAGGCTGGTTACCGTAGGGTCCCCACATACAGCCGAGTCCGGGCTTAGGGGGAATTACCAGCTAGAGGACAGGCCTAGGGCGTATGCTCTGAGTGTGCACACGAGGTTGGGGGTGTCGGACGGCGCCGGCAGGCGCGACCCCAACTAGTCCTTGTTCTGCGGTACTGGTTACTGAGTGTGTCTGAGTCTCCGCCTGGGGCGCTGTAGCTAGACACTTGTGACGCAGTGTAAGACGTCAGGGGACGCATCCGGTCGTTCTTCTAGTGGGTGGTACTTCTATCACATGACGTGAGTTGTCGTGCACCGGGTTCTGTTTCTGTCCGCGAGATGGGACTTTGTGAGTGGTTTCGGGAGTGTTCCTAGAGTCGAGGTCTGTGATTTTTGGTGAGCGGCACCGAGGGTCTTTCCCCAGACAATGTTGTGTTCACGACGGTGAGGTCGTGACCGTGTTCCCTGACCGTGTGGTTTTGGCTCGGGTCCTTTTGTGAGGGTAGACCTCCGCTACGGAGGTATCGTGGCATTTTCCTAGTAGCGTGACTAGGGCGGTTCATGTCTGGTGGTCCCCGATCGTGGAATCGGGTGGTCGGGTGTGTGGCTTGGTTGTCCCCCGATGGGTGACTAGGTCATGTTTTCTGGTACAGTAGGAGTAGCTGTAGAGCCGAGATTTTGCCGGCCACCGTAGTTACTTTCCTGCTTTCGTAGTTACTTCTTTCCGTGCCGCCGTTGTTTCTCAGTTGGGGTTCCGCGAGATCCCTACTGGGCCAGTGACCGAAGGCTCACCCCTGCGTTTCAGGTGCGGCGGTTCTTCCTCGAGGTTCGAGGGTGCAGTACGGGGGTTCTTAGTTGCCAGCTTGCCGGGCCGAGTGTTCACTTGGCATGTGGTACATTTTACTGCTTTAGACTGTACTTTCTGTTGGACTGGACTCTGTTGTAGTTGTTTATTTATTTCTATTAATTATTGAATTATCCTGCCTTATTTCCTATTTCTTTGTACCTCCACACTCCTTTTTAGCCCTTCTGAGCCTCCTGCTCGTGGGCGGCGGTCCAAGATTCGAATGGTATAGGGCTCCTCCCGGTATCCAGATCTCGGGTCGTCACACGAAACACTAAAGCCTACACGACTGGATTGTCGTGCACGCTCCCTAAGCGTAAACACATACACGAATGGATCATCGTGTATACCACGCAGCACTGACCTCGGGTAAGGCCAAGAAAAGACTAACCCGAAGAGATCACGACGCACGAGAAACGCGAGAGTCACGTGTCACGTGATGGAAGCACCTCCTCACTAGAAGAATGGCCAGATGTGTCCACTAACGTCTTACACTGCGCCACATGTATCTCGCTATGGACGCCGAGAACGACAGAGATTGAGATACTCACTGAACTAGAACAGGAACTACAGTAACGAGTGACTAGTCAAGGTCACACCCGTCGGCATCAGTCCTAAACGTCCCTGACCACGTGTGCACACACCAACTCTTACCTAGAGTAAGGCCTCTAGCTAGTTTTCCACCCCAGGAGGACGCTACCATAAAGCAGGGGCCCACGGAAACTAGCCTTAAAACCGTATCTCGGGAACTGCCCTTACCACCACTCCCAGGTGGACCAACACTCGAGGTCATCGGGCTACGACTAGTGGAGGCTCACTAGACACATAGACTCTAAAACACGAGTGCTACAGTACAGACAGGCTAAGCACGCACTGTCACCCGTACTACGAAGCACAAAGGCAATACACCAATTGCCAACAGACTCAGGATAGGGAAACTAGACCTACTAACGCAACGATCCTTAAGTCTCACAACATGGAGTCAAGATCATCGTATAAAGCGGAACAAGCCGCCAATCGATCTAACCCTAAGTCAAAGAAATGACACATCCATATAAAATGACACACGGAGGCCTGAGGGATCACCAAGACCCTCAACTCCACTAGATACGTAAATCGAGGTAAGACAGTATCTCCAGGCATCCAGAACCACGTCTCGAGCTGGACAGAAAAGCCGAGACACTCACAAGGTCACGTGTCAACCACTGTGTCACACCGGGTTGACCGGAACCTGACAACGACTCTACAGCAGTACAGAAACCAAGGCATGCCTGACTACCTTATATCCTGGTCATAGCCCTCATGGAGCATCAAGAGATATCCACGGGACGACAGACAAACCACAAGGTCAAGCCAAGGTACTTGGAAACCAACACATCGGGAAACGACACGCAAGAATTAAGCAGAGGAACATACGCTGGCGGTCATAGAATGGGCCGCTAGGTGACTATAGTGGTCAAGGATTAGGCTGCTAAACACAGTCAACCCTGAACAGACCTATTCAGTCAAACCACCCAAGCGGTCTAATATAGATCCGCCATACGGACTAGGAGGTCCAAGAGACAACCGCCACACTAACCGCCCTAAAACATTGACCCAAGTCAAACGACATGTAGCGGCCTAAGAAAGGCGCGCTACAGCGAAGAAACGCATGAAGGTTGGGCCGCTAAGGCCAACTGACTTAAATTCTTGACTAGGTCTAAAACCACGGTAACACGAATACTGAAGTAGACCATAAGCTTCCGAGACCATCCCTTCAAGACAGGAACTCGAGGGAGGCCACACACTTGCGGGGGAACCCCACCGCACTCACACCGATACACGGTGACTTGATCGAACGCAACACAAAGCCTGGGACACACATCCCTATGGGCATGCTAATCGAGGTAACATGGCACCTCCCGACACCCCAGAAACATGGACACGGAACCTACAGGGTGTCCGAGACACTCGCGAGGTCATAGATCAGTCATTGGGTCTCAACTAGATCGACTGGGACTGAAAACTAGCATAAACACAGAATTCCGATCGACTAACCCCTGGCGTTGATCGACCTGACAGGGTCGGTCGACCGAACCTGGGCTGTCGATCGACAGGACCAACGACCAGACCAACACTGTCCTGCGGGCGTCTGCCGGTTGATGCGGGACGGGACCACGGACACGACAAGCTCGCGATCGTCCCTTCACGAGGGAAGCGTCGGACGTGCACGGTTGAGAAACCGGTAAGAGCTAGGGTGGTCGGCTCGCACCTTCGTGCCCGGATCGGGTCACGGGACGGTCTCGCTCACTCTCTCGCAGCAGCGGTGATATGAAGTTATAGCAAGCTAGGTCCTAAAACATGCTCTCTAGCAGTGGCATAAACAAGCATATATGAAATAAGCGAAATGCCAAGTGTAGGAGCGAAGACGATACCTCCACGCACTCGGCGTGGGGACGACGGGCCCGGCCGAACTCGTGCTCCCGGGACGGTTAATACATGAATAGTACAGCAATGGAAATATGCCCACTCCACGCAGGGAGGTAAAGGGCGACACAACGGGGCCCGGGAGGACCGAATACGGGTTGACGGGCGGCTTTCCGCGTAGCTTCGGCAGCCCTCGAACTAGTGACGGTGGGGCCCACGTGCTGTCCGGAGGGACCGTGTGGGACCCGGTGTCACCACTGTGGTGGGGACACTGGTGGAAGCGATCCCCGGACTGGCGGCACGCTGGAACGTCGCCCGGAGGTCGGGCGGCTCCGATCGGCACCCGTCGGGTTTGCTGTCCACGGACTGGTGGTTGCTGTTTTGCAGCGCGCGCTCCGGCGAGAATGGACGCTGCGATCAGCCCCGATGTCGGATCGACACGAGACTGGCGCCGTTGGAAAGCTAGCTTGAAGTTCTTCAACCTAGGCCAAAGATCTGGCCTGGATCTGCTCGGATCTTGACTTATGAATTTTCAATCTTCTGTTGTACAGTAACCGAAGACTCAGGCCTGCAGAGGACTTGACTGTTGATTGCCTTTGACCGTGATGTGGATGTCCGAATTCGAAGATGTGTTCTTCATCAAAGTTGTTAGAAATTGAGATGGGAAGATGGAAAAATTGTTTGGACATGTTTGGATGTGTCTATGATTTTCTGTGATTTGTTCAGTGGACAAAGGTCGGATCTGGGATCTTGCTGAAAGTACTGTAGCTCCGGTAGAACATGAATTTTGAAAAATAGGTAGAAGGATGATAAAAATTTAATAAAAATTGTGGTGGTAGGGGACGATGTACAGAACACACAGTTAAATTGGGAGGTCTAAAGAAAATCAAAAGGGTGGTCGAAGGAGGAGAACTCAGGGCTACTGTCACTGTAGACAGTGACAGAACAGATCTGAGATTGAGAGTTGAACGAAATGGGAAAAATATGAAACGGTGGCTTTTGAACCTGGATTTGTTTGTGGAGAAAGGGATAGAAGATAGGAACCAACCCTCAAAATTTCAAATCGATCAGAACTCGTGGCTGGCTTCAGGAATTCACGAACCACACCTCTGTCAGTAGGACAGAAAACCGAAGACGATCCCGTGGCGGCTCGAAGGCGGCACGAACGGCGGCGGCGGCGGCACAAACGATCACCGGAGGTTGAGAGGGGAGGAAGGAGAGAGATAGATCCACTCTAGATCTGGGGTTGGGGAAGGAAGAACACCAAGGGAGGAGAGAGGGGCGCACCAAGCTTCAAGAACACTCACAAATTTTCTGATTTTTCATTGAATTTCTCATGAAAATACAACATTATATATGACTCCAATCAAATCTAATATGGACCCTTGGATCAAGGGTTGGGGATTGAATGGCTGAGATGAGGTGTGAATAACACACCAAATATAATTTTTTAATCTACCTTGACCATCTCCATTCAACCTTAGACTAATTACATTCAAACTCCACCTAATACACACCAACCAAGCCACCAAGCCTAATAAGGCCAAAGAAGCTTGCGCCCCCCTTCATGGGCCAAGGCCATTCATGGGCCAAGAGCCACCTAATAGCTCATGCTAGGCATGGGCCATTCCCACTTAGATGGCCCATGAGAGAGTGGAACCCCATTTGGGCCTTAAGTGCCTTAATGACCCATTTGAAACCAAATGACCCAATATGAAGTAGCACTCTTAAGTGGACCTAAAACATGAAACCTATTAATGGACTCTTCCTAGAAAAGTGGCCCATTGGCTTAATTAAGCCTTACAAGGATGGCCCAAATGAAAGAAATCAAAAATTACATACACTTCAAGCCAATACAACCCATACTACACACCTATACAAGCCAATACACACAATACAACCCATAAGCTCTTGATGTCCTCATCAATTCTCCCCGGGTGGGAGGAACTCGACCCCGTCGAGTAGGGGTATGGATGCTCGAGTACTCCGGCGGATCCGTCACCGTGCCAAGTAACGCGGGTACGCTCCACTCCAAGTGATCGTCACCTGCTCATTCCATATATACTCGATATGCGCAAGCTGCCATGGGCTAGAGGTGGACACTCCGGGTGGGGCACTCTCAAAGGGAAGGAAGCAGCTCGAAGACTCACTAGGAATCACCGCTGAGTCCCTATAAGTGACTGATCCGGGTATAGAAGTAGATCCGATCCCATACTCATCAGTGAGTCGACTCGCTTCACACTCACAAGAGAACGACAACGAGCTTGCACAAGACACATGCAGACTCACTTATGCACTAACACACGTATGCAAACCACACAAACAATCGACTCAAAACACACCACTCAAAACAAACCACACAAGGAAAACACACTGACTTATGCATGACTCTAGACGAAGGTGGTAGCATCAAGCCCACTAGGTGGCTGCATCCTGGGCGGCAGGAGAGCCGTCCTGCTCTTCCCCTCCCAAGGCATAGTACTCCTCGGCTAGTGCCTCATCGGCCTCGTAATCAACACACTCAAGCTCGGGAGGTACGGATCCTCCAACACCTAAGGCTAGGGTGGCGCGAGCGGGACACTCGCTGGCAATGTGGCCAAACCCATGACAGTGGAAACACTGCACTCTCGACCGACTACTCTCTCCTATAAAAGGGGCCTTACCCTTATCATCCCGTCGGGTAGGGGGTGTAGGCAGTAATGGGGGAGATGTAGGTGCTTTGGACAATAGTGGAGGGGGTGCCGGTGCCAGAGGACGGGCTATAGGAGCCGGGGAACGGGCAATGGGTGCCGGTGGTTGGGGTGGAAATAGATCCCGGGGTGGAGGAGGACGAGGCCGTGGAGCGAAGTGCTCCTGACGGGTGGACTCCTGAGGTCGAGCCATGGGAGGCCGCTGATGCGGGCCTATGGAGTGACGGGGCTCGGCACTACGGAGAGGGGTGGGGCCCAACCGATGGCTAGACTCGAACTCTCCCTCAAATTGCTCCATCTCGAGAGCAACCTGGTATGCCTCTTCCAACGTCTTGGCATTGCGGCGGAAAAGCTCATACTGGTAGTGTGGCCGCAAACCACGTCGAAAGCGGGACACGGGCATGGTACTCTCCTCCGTGACACCACATCGTAGAAAGTACTCATCAAACTCCGCGATGTATTCGGAGACGGACCGGTCTCCCTGGCTAAGACTTTGCCATCTATCGATGAGTCGCTGGCGGTATGTGGGAGGAAGGTACTTTTGCCGAAGTTTATTCTTCATCTCGGCCCATGTGTCGATCGGGGGTTCTAGCCGTTGAAGTAGCAGGCTCTCCACATTCTTCCAATAGGTTTGTGCCTGCCCCATGAGTTTCATGGTGGCGAATCGGACCCTTCGACGCTCCGACATATCATACCACTCAAAGTAACGGTCCATGCCGAACTCCCAATCTAGGTAGACTTTCGGATCCAAAGACCCGTAAAAAGCGGGAGGGTCCGCTCGCACGGTCTTAAGGACCCGATCATCATCCTCATCTCGTTGTGGATGAAAACCACGACGGTGTTGACCATATCCCTCATAGGCATTGTCGGAACCATAGTCCTCGAGACCAAGGTCACGGTGCGGTAGTTGGGGAACCCGAGGAAGGGCGGGTGGAGGAGCCTGTGGTGGCTGGTTTTGGGCCGCGGGAGCGGCCTGGACTTGGGCCATGGGAGCGGGTTGGACTTGGGCCACCGCGGGAGGAGGTGCGGGTGGGCCTTGGGCTGCCCCTGGAGGGTCCCCGTGTGACATCCTATCTAACCGCCCAACGAGGTCTTGGACCGACCTGTCGGAGGTCTCCAAGCGCCCCTCCATGGCTCTAAGGCGACCATCCATATTATCGGAGAAAGTCCGAAAGTTAGCATCGGATTGGTCCAACCTAGTCATAATGGCCATCATCGCCTCTTGTAGGGAGTGGAAGTCTCCCGAGGTATCCCGTGGGTTGGCCATAGGTGGTGGTGGGGGTGAGTACTGAGTACCCCGACGAGTGGGCATGCAAACACACCGACTAGAAGACGCCGACTAAAGCAAAACACACTGATGCAAAATGATGCGCCTAGACTTAACCAAAACGCGGTACGCGGCGGAGGTAATCGACCCGAAGGTCACTCGCGCAAGTGTGCGGCCTTCCCGATAGGCGTAGCCTAACGTTCGGACAACACCTTTTGATATACCGAGTAAAGGGATGTAATGCAAAAAGACACTTTTTTTTTGTTTTAGAAATATGATGACCCTAAACACGACTTAGACCGACTAATGACTAGACGTAAATGACACTCTTTTTTTTCTTTTTGACACCCTAGACTCAACTCGCTCTGATACCAAATTGATGCGGGACGGGACCACGGACACGACAAGCTCGCGATCGTCCCTTAACGAGGGAAGCGTCGGACGTGCACGGTTGAGAAACCGGCAAGAGCTAGGGTGGTCGGCTCGCACTTTCGTGCCCGGATCGGGTCACGGGACGGTCTCGCTCACTCTCTCGCAGCAGCGGTGATATGAAATTATAGCAAGCTAGGTCCTAAAACATGCTCTCTAGCAGTGGCATAAACAAGCATATATGAAATAAGCGAAATGCCAAGTGTAGGAGCGAAGACGATACCTCCACGCACTCGGCGTGGGGACGACGGGCCCGGCCGAACTCGTGCTCCCGGGACGGTTAATACATGAATAGTACAGCAATGGAAATATGCCCACTCCACGCAGGGAGGTAAAGGGCGACACAACGGGGCCCGGGAGGACCGAATACGGGTTGACGGGCGGCTTTCCGCGTAGCTTCGGCAGCACTCGAACTAGTGACGGTGGGGCCCACGTGCTGTCCGGAGGGACCGTGTGGGACCCGGTGTCACCACTGTGGTGGGGACACTGGTGGAAGCGATCCCCGGACTGGCGGCACGCTGGAACGTCGCCCGGAGGTCGGGCGGCTCCGATCGGCACCCGTCGGGTTTGCTGTCCACGGACTGGTGGTTGCTGTTTTACAGCGCGCGCTCCGGCGAGAATGGACGCTGCGATCAGCCCCGATGTCGGATCGACACGAGACTGGCGCCGTTGGAAAGCTAGCTTGAAGTTCTTCAACCTAGGCCCAAAGATCTGGCCTGGATCTGCTCGGATCTTGACTTATGGAATTTTCAATCTCCTGTTGTACAGTAACCGAAGACTCAGGCCTGCAGAGGACTTGACTGTTGATTGCCTTTGACCGTGATGTGGATGTCCGAATTCGAAGATGTGTTCTTCATCAAAGTTGTTAGAAATTGAGATGGGAAGATGGAAAAATTGTTTGGACATGTTTGGATGTGTCTATGATTTTCTGTGATTTGTTCAGTGGACAAAGGTCGGATCTGGGATCTTGCTGAAAGTACTGTAGCTCCGGTAGAACATGAATTTTGAAAAATAGGTAGAAGGATGATAAAAATTTAAGAAAAATTGTGGTGGTAGGGGACGATGGACAGAACACACAGTTAAATTGGGAGGTCTAAAGAAAATCAAAAGGGTGGTCGAAGGAGGAGAACTCAGGGCTACTGTCACTGTAGACAGTGACAGAACAGATCTGAGATTGAGAGTTGAACGAAATGGGAAAAATATGAAACGGTGGCTTTTGAACCTGGATTTTTTTGTGGAGAAAGGGATAGAAGATAGGAACCAACCCTCAAAATTTCAAATCGATCAGAACTCGTGGCTGGCTTCAGGAATTCACGAACCATACCTCTGTCCAGCAGGACAGAAAACTGAAGACGATCCCGTGGCGGCTCGAAGGCGGCACGAACGGCGGCGGCGGCGGCACAAACGATCACCGGAGGTTGAGAGGGGAGGAAGGAGATAGAATCCACTCTAGATCTGGGGTTGGGGAAGGAAGAACACCAAGGGAGGAGAGAGGGGCGCACCAAGCTTCAAGAACACTCACAAATTTTCTGATTTTTCATTGAATTTCTCATGAAAATACAACATTATATATGACTCCAATCAAATCTAATATGGACCCTTGGATCAAGGGTTGGGGATTGAATGGCTGAGATGAGGTGTGAATAACACACCAAATACAATTTTTTAATCTACCTTGACCATCTCCATTCAACCTTAGACTAATTACATTCAAACTCCACCTAATACACACCAACCAAGCCACCAAGCCTAATAAGGCCAAAGAAGCGTCCCCCTTCATGGCCAGGCCATTCATGGGCCAAGAGCCACCTAATAGCTCATGCTAGGCATGGGCCATTCCCACTTAGATGGCCCATGAGAGAGTGGAACCCCATTTGGGCCTTAAGTGCCTTAATGACCCATTTGAAACCAAATGACCCAATATGAAGTAGCACTCTTAAGTGGACCTAAAACATGAAACCTATTAATGGACTCTTCCTAGAAAAGTGGCCCATTGGCTTAATTAAGCCTTACAAGGATGGCCCAAATGAAAGAAATCAAAAATTACATACACTTCAAGCCAATACAACCCATACTACACACCTATACAAGCCAATACACACAATACAACCCATAAGCTCTTGATGTCCTCATCACCGGTCGACCGGCCCATCCGGTCCGGTCGACCGGTTACGGTAGAAAACTGGCCAAACCTTAATCCTCGGGCCCGATTCCACTCCCCATTCGATCCCGATCGAAGGGGAAAACAACCACAATGATAATACCGACCTTCCACACTCTGGAAGGGGTCAAAACAACGCACAAATGGCTTGAAACGGGCAATTCCACCGAATTGACCCTAATTGAGTCACCGGGGTTCCCGGGCTCGTACCGGCCCCAAATGATAACCAATCAAAACGAAATCAGCGGATCTGGAACGTTGACATTCCAGGGGTTCGATTGATACCAACTGATCTAAAAATCGTCTCCATTTTCAGGCGAACCCTGCAAACACTCCAGAAGCTTGATTTTACCCCAAAAAGGCAAAGCCCACTCATATGCTCACCATTCGGCGTGAAACTTCGAGGGAATGTAGAAGAGAAGTAGGGCTTCCATCTCCCTACCTCCACAGACGATTCCGTGCACCGTAGTGACTAAACCGCGCCGAAAATCGCATCGCGAGCTCGACCGTCGACTTTGAATCCACCGTTTGGGATCGCGCCAGAAAGGGTCCGATCCTCACCCCATCGCACTCCGGACCACTCCCACAGCATCACCTCAGCCTGCCCGTGCCTCCTCCGTCTGCAACCAGAGCCGAGAGGGCGATAGAAGAGAGAAAACGAGGGAGAGAGGAGGTCACGACATGAATGAGAAGAGAGGAGAGAGGAAGAAGAATAAAAAGAAAAAGTTCCTAATTTCTTAAAATTCTGATTTTTATCCCGAAAATAGACTAATTTAGAAAAATATGTAAAAAATAGTCGAAACGATCCTCGGAAAGAGTACAACGCAACTACGGCGTCCACGAGTCAATGAACTAAGAAATAAACTCACCATAGGGTTCCGTAACTTGTACGAGAGAAAAACTCACATGGATCGTAAAACTCAACTCAGGACCAGCAAAAGCGATCCAAAACTCTACGAAGAAGGTCCGAAAGACCCGATAAGGATCTAGGGTATTACAACACCGAAGTACTTGCTTGATTGGAGACACTCCACACTTACTCTCTTTACTTACTTGACTTGACTTGTGTGGCCCGGTGTGGGAGATTGATTTTATTAAGAATATATATATTATTATGGGTTTATTTGGTTTATTTATTAGAGATTTATTTACGCAAGGCGTGCCAGTCACTGAGTGACAAATTTATTATGCGCACCGTCTGACTAACCAGGCGATTATGGGTGATCGTGTCAGGACCCAAATACCCGCCGTACCATGAAGGCTACGGCGTTAATTATATCTCTCCAGAAGAGAGAAAACCCTTGATTAATGGCCAAAAATAGAGAGGCCATGGGGCCCGTAGAATATGTAAAAGATGTGATTACATGCAAGCACACAATATGATAGTATTTATTTATTAGACCGGCTCCCGGTACGAGGCGGAGAACCTAGGTCCGAGGACCATCATCACGCATAGTGAAAGCCTCCGGCCGGGCGTAACCCGACTTTCAGCTAAGCACCATTCGATATACCAGAGAGTCAGATCATGCAGGCATATAAGGTGGTTAGTGTTATTGTTTATTGCTTATTTGGTCATTTATTTGTAAATTTAAGGAAGACTTTGGCAATCCCTGTCACTCGCAGGGCTGTCGATTAGTCGTTGTGATGTGACACAAATATGCAGCAAGCAAAAATGAACCCTTGGACTTAATTCGCAATCACAACCACAAGATTGGGAGCAACTTGAGAGTCGCCATCACACCGCGCTTACACGTTTCCCGGGGTGACTCGGTGATGCCGAGTCGAGATTGTGGAGAAAGCCCCTGGTTGGCTAGAGGACCAGCACCGCTAAGGTTGTCCCTCCCGAGGATATGAAGCCCACAAACAAGGGCGGCCGGGTGCCTTGGGGCACTAGGTCACTCGCTTACTATCATCCACGGTGACCACACAAGGGTTGGTGGCTCCGGGGTCGGGCACTCTCTCACCGACCAGCAGATAAGTTTTACAGATATGAAATGAACAGGAGTAATGAGCAAGGGTAGAGGCTCACCTGGTTGGTTTGAGGAAACCAACCCCGGTCGGAGACGAGGGCGAGCGGGGAAGTGTGGGTTCCCCGCACACTGCGCCGGTGTAGCTTGAACCCTATTTCAAAATTACATTCACTACTCCTCACACAGGAGGGTTGGACTAGGGGTCGGGAAGTAAGTTTTACAAGCAAACACTACCTCCACGCAGGGAGGGGCGGTAAGCCGGCCAGGCGGGGAAGGGAGAATCGTCGGAGAACGGAAGAGGGAAGCCGGGGCTGTTTCCACTTGCAGGCTGTGATGACTGACTGCCGGTCGGTCCCGGGGCTATAGTTCGCGTTCCCTAATTCTTCCGGAGGCAAGACCAGCGTGGGAATCTTCGTATCTGGCACGCGGATGGCCCAGAATTTTCTTGATTTCTTCTACTGCAGCTGCTATTCCGGGTCGAGCTTCAAACAGGGTGACTGAAACTGGACGCAGCAGCTTACTGTTTCTGACAGCAACTTGCAGAGGTTGCCCCGACCGCTCCCGGACTCCAAATCACGAGTCGTCAGAGATTCTGGAACCGTGGATGAACCCTCTACGCGGAAAAACTGACGGGGCGGCTGTCTGACATTGGAGAGGACAGGGAGACTCAGAAGAGTGAAGAAAGGTCACTGCAGGCTGTGGGAGGCAGACCCAACCAGTCGAGGGAGAAAAATAGGAACTTTGGCCTCCGGATGCCGAATGCAGTTCTGCTTCTTGCTCCTGATAGAGGACTGGAGGAGGAAGAAGTTTGTTGAAGGGCTCATGGTCTGAATCTTCTGCTGTTTGGCGTGGTGCAGTGTCGAACCGGGTTCTGGTACTCTGCAGGGGGAGCACGGCGCAGTCGGGGGAGAACGGCTTTCCTGGACAGCTCCGAACTCGGAACGGGATGAGATCACCTCGCCTACAAAGCTAACTGGACGACCTTTCCAGATTGGTATGGTACGCCTTCAGACGACGCCGTATGAATCCGTGGGTGCTTCTGCAAGACAGCCCTCTCTCTGCCACCTGCAGACTGGACAGAGTGAAGATAATGGTGGAGGAACAAGGTTGATGGAAGGGGAGGGTTAGCAATGGTGGGGGGGTGAGGTGTAGATGGTTGATGGGGAGGGATGTTTCAGGGGTGGTGAGGTGGAGGCTAGGGGCGGAGATAGCAGGGAGAGGGACTGGGTGCGCAATGGTCACGGGGGGGGGAGTGGTGGAGTCATGGGGGCGCAAGTAGCTTAGGGAATAGGGAGGGCTTCCTTTGGAGTTGGTGAGATGGGTTAATGAAGGATGTTAATGGTGGTCTAGGGAGATGGAGGGGTTGTCTAGGGGAGGGGAAAGGTTACTTGGGAGAGGGGAGTCTTCCTTGGGAAGGTGAAAGGGTGTATAGGGAATAGGAAGGGTTGCTTGGGAAGTGGGGGAATTGAAGTGGAGTTAAGGGCCTTGGGAAGGTGAAGGGGTGGGAGGGTGATGTGGCAGCTGAGGTGGCAAGGTGAGGAGAGAGAGAGTGGTGCGCAATTTGGAGAGAGAGGAGAGAGGAGAGAGAGAGGGGTTCACCCCCTTTAGAGAGAGAGAGAGAGAGAGAGAGAGAGAGAGAAAACACTTCAAATGGCTAAATTCTTCAATACTTCATTAGCCTTCAAAAGAGGGATTGGGGTCCTATTTATAGGAAACCCACTTTTACATATAAGACCCTGACTTTTAACATACTAACAGATAACCAAGGAAGGGGGGTGCGCCCATGGGCCTAGCCCAACGAAATAGGCCCAATAGCAAGCACCATAGCCTAATGAGACTCGAACTTAGGGAAATGACTTAATAACCTAGGTACAAGACTCAAATAAAAGGCAAATTACATGGTTATGACTCAAGTAAAAAGGAGAAAACAACAAGATGACCCAATGGTAAACACTAAGGTCCAATCCAGAAGAAGGGCTGCTCCCTAGCTGCCTCCGGGAGGGAGAGAGGTGCCAAGCCAGAGGGAAGCATGAGTGATGCCCTCATCAATTCTCCCGGGCTGCGAAGAGCTCGACTCTGTCGAGTAAAGGCCCTCCCTGCTGCGGTACTGCTCTAGAAGATCGGGGTCCAGCTGCTGGAGATCCTCCCGGCTCACCCAAGCATCGTCCGAGGGTGGTCGTCCCTTCCACCTGACCAGGTATCGCTCATACTCCTTGCTCCTTGTGTTGGTGACCTGTTCATCTAATATCCGCTCCACTTTATCACGCTGGTTTCTCAAGTTGGGTGGAGCTCTCTGAAGTGTGGGGGCGCTCTCAAGGGGTGGAATAAGCTGGATCTCCTCACTGGGTGTCACCGTGGGGCCCTTGTAGGGTACCAGGTCAGCCACATTAAATGTGGGAATTACTCCGTATTCTTCAGGGAGGTCCAACACATAAGCATTGGTGCCAAGTCGTCTCAGCACTTGGAAGGGGCCGGCTCCACGAGACCTCAACTTAGAGGTATTCCCAGGGAATAGCCTCTCAGTTCTCACCATCACAAAATCACCAACTTGGAATTCTTGGTGGCGGCGGTGGGAATCAGCTGACTGTGAGCGACGTCACGCGGTTCGGGGAGCGGAGAAGACGCGGAGCGCGCGGGCTCCTCTTTTGTTTGCTGCAACACAGAAATAAGAGAAGAGAGAAGGGGCCACCACAGGAGATTGCTCCGGCGGGGCGAGCGGGACAAATGTAATATAGCAAGATATGGGGGTTAAACGGCCATAGCGGGAAGTGACTCGCCGCGACCTCGGGGGGACGGGAATGATGCAGAAATTAAATAGCAAGAATTGAAACAGCCATTGGGGAAGTGACTCACCGCGGCCTCGAGAATATGAGTAGATAAGAAGATAACAGAATATAGAGAGAATATAAAGAGTGGGAATTTAAACGGCCATTGGGGAAGTGACTCGCCGCGGCCTCGAGAACATAAATAGATAAGAATATTACATATAAGAACGGGAATTTAAACGGCCATTGGGGAAGTGACTCGCCGCGGCCTCGAGAACATGAATAGATAAGAATATAACATATAAGAACGGGAATTTAAACGGCCATTGGGGAAGTGACTCGCCACGGCCTCGAGAATATGAGCAGAATATAACAGAATATAAAGAGAATATAAGAACGGGAAATTAAACGGCCATTGGGGAAATGACTCGCCGCGGCCTCGAGAACAAGATGTGATCGCCAGGGGCCAAAAGACCCCAAAATAAAGAAAGTGATCGCGCCTACCTCAAGAGCGGGAGATGGAGGGTTGCTTTTCTCCCCTTCGGCCGGCCGACGGAGAGGGCTTTCCTTGGTTACCCTTGTAAAATAGTAGAATACGAACGGAATTAGAAAATGGCAGTGTAGTAACAATTCCTTGCAAAAAAAGTAACGAGATCGTGACCTGACACACACCTGGTTGGTGTGGTTTTAAACCCCTCTCGGACTCGAGTAGGAGGAAAATGCGATGATGAATGCAAGAAGTATGCAAGAGACGGCGCCCTTATGTAGGGAGATAGAGGATGCAGTATGATGAATGTAAAGAACTATGGAGAAAAAGGGAAAGAAAAGGCTTATTGGATGAGCCGAAGGTGAGATCCGGCGGAGCTCCGGCAGCGTAGGGACGACGTGGAAGCGCGGTGGATGAAGACGACCTTCCTCTCGCGAGCGTGGGCACCCGAGAAGCCGGCAGAACCTCCACCTACAAAAGACCCCACGGGTTAGAAAATGACTCCGGTAGCCTCTGGGCTCCGGCAGCCTATCGGATCTCTTAGAAGCTCCCCCAGAACAGAGGGGGTGGGCCTCTATTTATAGAGCTCCGGAGGGTGGAGGCGTCCAGGGGCCTGGACACCTCGATCAGGGCCAAACTAATATTTTATTCTATTTTTATTTATTTTTTTGGAATATTTTTGTGGAGGCGTCCAGGGCCCCGGACGCCTCCAACAGGTCCACCGAACACCACCGATGGCCGCACGCGGTTTGGCACAACGCGTGGTTTTATGAGTGGCGCCTCGTGATTCAGAAATGGGCGCGTCCAGCTGGCTGGACGTCTCCATAATTTGGATTTTTTCACACACGACAAATGGTCGTTCGGTGGGCGGCGCCCGTGAGGGAGTTGATGGAGGCGTCCAGGGTCCTGGACGCCTCCATAAATATATTATTTTTATTTTTTTTGTTTTATTTTTATGCCAAAGCTGGCGTTTTAATTTTTTATATTTGTTTTTATGGAGGCATCCAGGGGTCTGGACGCCTCCATTAATATATTATTTTTTAATTTGGTTTTCGGCTTGAAAAATAAATTAAAAGAATGGGGGCGTCCAGGGGCCTGGACGCCCCCATAAAGACCCACCCGGGTCCTCAGTTCAGCCGTTGGCGGCCGCCCGGCAGACACCCTTCTTGGTTCCGGAACCTCCTGATGCGTCTGACTGGTGTTGATGCCGTCCGAATGCCATGACGAGACGATTCCGGATGCCGAAAAGGGCGGAAGAAGACTCAAGAAAAGGAAGCACTCGAGTGATTCAAAACGCGTAAGCCGTTGCGGGGCGTTGTATATTAACATGAGACTTTCTCAGGAGACGTCAGGAGTGGCGTGTCTACAGCTGCCCCGCCTTGGCGTCTACTTTGCAAGGGAGCGACACGTAGTGGAATGGTTTCGGAGTGGAGTGAAATGAAGTGGGAGCGGACTGATAAGTTGATGCCAACGTGTGATGAGACACGCTTTTGACGTTACTGTCTGTAATCTTTCCTGAAGTTTCAATGAGGCGACCTTGAAGGAGGTCTTTCAAGTCTTGACGGTTGCTTGGACGGAGATCAAATAAGGGAGGGTGAAATGTGCACTCAGGCACGAAAATAAAGGAGACCAACTTCTCGGTGTGGAAGTACCTGGGTCATAAACCTGCAGGTTTCACCTTTGGGGAGCGGTTACCAGCCAATGTGGAAGTGTTGCGGCCAAGGTGGGTCAAACAAGGTAAAAAGCAAAGGAATATCTGAGGGTCTGTCCAAACAAGGGTCTCCTTTGGAAGAGCAGCGTAAGGCCGTTTCAAGGAAATTCAGTATTTTATTCGGAGTGGAATATCTCATATTCGTAAGAATTGAAGCACAGCGGCTTTCGCAATCGAATCACTTGAATGATCTTCCGCAATAAATCAAAGTCCTATATGAATGCATGCTGGGCTTAAAGAAAAATTTAAAACAAACTAAAAGAGAAAATAGCCAAGGATAATATTGTCAACTTGTTAAGAACGGGTCAGGATGCCGATCCGGTGAGCCGACACTGGGCTGGGGCCCGTTTATCCGCGCACCAACTCACTGAATGGAACCGTCGTCCCCATGCTACCACAAGTTAACGGCCTATCCGTACAACCCAATTTCTTCAGGATCATCACTGTTTTTGTTGAAGGGGAACTCAAATCCCGGATTCGTTCGGGCCGCAAGGTCCTTGACATGTTCTAGTAGCGTAGGTATCATATACTATGATGCATGACATGGTGGGACCAACCATTGAAAGGTGAGATGGGAGACAGGACAGAGACGTCCGTTAGTAAAACCTGCACAGACTAGCAAAGGTTAGCAATATCAGAAAGTAGCAGAATCATAGCAGAATCGCAGCACAGTACAAAGGAGATCCAGACAAAATCTTGACATTGACCGCTGATGTGACATGTTCCGTCCTGTAGCGCCCTACCCTTCCTATAAGAACTCCCCTTAGGCTAGTTCATTCAAATGCACCAAGGTGGGTTTTGGAAGCTCAGGAGAGGAAGGAGAGGAGAATCTAGAGATCTCAGGATGGAAGGAGAGTCTTCCCGTGTTATGAAGAGGAGCAAGCCTAGCGGCGAGATCAGGCGACTCTCCGACCTCGAGGGTCATCTGAGTGGGACGATCATGTCGCATATGGTAAGCTGATTCTTTTCAAATTTCTTCCACGTGAACCTTCTTCTTACTTCCTTCCTTTCTTCTTCTTTCTTTTCTCTTCCAGCCATATCCATTCTTCCCGGGCCCGAGGAAGTTTTCCAAACTGCCATGGCTTTCAAAGTTAACTTCCAACATCTCCATCGGCATGAGGGCCATACTCTCGAAGTGGCATCTGCAGGGGCTCCTTATTCACGCCAAACACTATGAGAAGATTCGTATGGACTGGGCGGCTATGGGCGCACTAGCGGAGATCTGGCATCCCCAGACCCACACTTTTATCTTCCCGACCTTCGAGGTGACCATCCTCCTCGAAGAGGTGGAACTTCTGCTCGGGTTGAAGAAATTCAAGAGTGACGGGAAGGTGAAGGCTATGCGGATGCTGACACGGGGGACTTTTGAAAGCGTCCTTGGAAGCTTCATGTCACCCGGCGCAGCCCGAAAGGTCCGTACTCAAAAGGGGATCGATCTCCAAAAGCTCGCGGAGTGGGTCATGGACGCCCTGAGAGGGTCACCAGACGATGACTACTTAGAAGGAATCATGAAGGGGTTCACTATCTGTCTGGCGGGTGCTCTCTTATTTCATCATACCGACAACATGGTGGAGGAAGACCAACTATGTGCTATCTGTGGGATCTGGCGTGGAAAGGGGGTGGGACCCGCTGTCCTTGCCTACCTGTATAGTGGCCTTACTACCTCGAGCATGGGTAAGCCTCCTTTTGGTTGCGCACTTGTCTTGAATTGCTGGCTTGATTTGTATTTCAAATTCGACCACCGCGAGGGAATGCCGACGGCTTCGAAGCTCTTCCAACAAAGCCCTCTTCATCACATAGCCGACGTGTTAGGCTTCGGTGGTACTGTAGTGAACCGCGTTCCGTGGCTGAAGAAATGTGAAGACTGGCGGTCTCACTTCCGCACCGTGACACAAGGCTTCTTTACTTGCGCACCGACATGCTTGCTTTCGCTTGATCTCCTCATGAGGCCTTCTCCTGAAGTTGATCTCCAACTGATCGGTGCAACCGAGTTCGTCCTTTATAACGCGCATCGGTGCTGCCTCCAGGTCGGCATTCCACGCCATTCGTTCCCACTATCGACTGGCATCATTCCTTTGAAGAAGAGAGAGTTGGGTACTGAAGCGGATGCGAAGGAAGCGAAGGCTGTCAAAGCACCCTGGAAGACAAGTGTTGCGGGAAAGGCCTTAGCGCATGTGGGGGAAGAATGCGAGCTGTGGAGAGTTTATGTGACCGAACTGGGGAAGTTAAGGCCTAAGGCGCCTAAACCCCTTATGTAGCATATTCTACTTTTCTGATGGAATAAAATCTGGCATGGATGTTTTGGACCCTTGTCCCCTTAATTATTATTATCTTTTTTGTGATTTTTCTTTTTCTTTGTGTTTTTTCTTTTGTTTGGATTATATACATACTCTTATCTTTTTTTCTCTTTTATTATATATATATTTTTGAAATTTTTATTATGGGGGCGTCCAGGGGCCTGGACGCCCCTAATTTTTTATTTTTTATTTTTTAAGTTTTTTTGTTTTGGGGGCGTCCAGGGTCCTGGACGCCCCTAATTTTTTATTTATTATTTTTTTTTGGTTTTTTGTTTTGGGGGCGTCCAGGCGCCTGGACGCCCCTACATTTTTGAATTTTAAAAAAAAATAAAAATAAAAGGTGGGGGCGTCCAGGCGCCTGGACGCCCCAAAGAAAGTGAGTTCTATATATATGGGGGGGCCTCCCCCCCTTTGCTCATTTACTGTTCATTCAAACGACCTAGTCAATCCAGATGACCCATTCTTCGTCCCAATGGAGCAAGGAGGCCCTAGCCAGGGTGGAGAGAAGCGCAAACGACGGGCTCGTCGTCCGAGGAGGCTGAGGGATGATGCCGAGGAGGCTGCTGCGGTGGAGGAGATTATCGCAGAGGAGGAGGCTCCTCTTTTGGCCGTGGAGGCTGCAATGGATGCTGGCGACGCGGCAGAGGACGATCACGACCCGGTAAGCTCTTCGGAACTTCAATCTGTTGGTTTACTGGGCTAAACGGGCGGACGAGAGGCTGTGTGGAGAACTCCGGGGAGTGAGGGAAGGAGGCGTCCAGGGTCCTGGACGCCTCCACATTTTCTTTTTCTCTTTTTTTTTTATTTATTTATTTACGTAAATAATAAAAATAGAATTAAAAATATGGAGGCGTCCAGGGCTTGGGACGCCTCCATGATAATATATATATATATGTTATTTATTTTGTTTTGGTTTTTGGTTTTTCTAAAATAAAATAAAGAAAATGTAAAGGAGGCGTCCAAGGTGTTGGATGCCTAAAAAAACATAAATATATTTTTAAAAATAAAAAAATAAAAAATAAATAAGTAGTATATACAGTGTTATTGTTTATTACTATTCATAATGCTGATGTGTTCTTTGTTGGTTTTGTGGTGTGCAGGGCGTGATGAAGGGCCGGATCAGCTGGTCCCTAGTGGTGGCAGCATACCGTGGGCTGCCAGACTTTCAGAGGGCGCGTGTGGACGCCATGGGCTTTGGAGCTTTCCTTAGGATCGAGCCCTTTCGGCGCGACCTTCCTCTTATCCAGGCATTGAGGGAGCGGTGGCACGCGCCGAGCCGGGCATTTCTGATGCCTGGGGGCACATGGTGCCGTCACTGGAGGACGTGGCTCGGATCACCGGGCTACAGGTGGACGGAGAGGCGGTGAGCGGGGTCACCTACCCCGACTACCGAGAGAGTGCCCTGGACCTGCTGTGGTTAGAGACGAGCGTGACGGACAGGGACAGCAGGGTAGTCGGCCGAGTGGAGATTATGGAGGCGCTCGGATTCGTCGACCCGCGCCAGCGGGTTTGCGAGACTGGAGCGGAGTTTCTGGCACGATTGGAGAGAGATGCCCATGCAGCTTTCACCCAGGACTTGAGCGAGCGGGAGCTAGTGGACCTAGATCTCCGGAAGTTTCTTTTCTTCTTCTTGGGCCGCCTTCTGCTGGGGATGAAGGGGGATGGCATCCACTGCCGTTTCCTCGGGATCCTGGCGGACCTTGACAGAGTGGGGCACTACGCGTGGGGAGCGGCTCTGCTTGCCCATTTGATTGCTGATCTCTCCCAGACTTCAGAGAGGGAGACGACAGTCAGCGGCTTCGCACCTTTTCTCCAGGTACACAATTTATTTATGCATTTTACCGTAGTTAAATATGCAATTACTCGTGCTAATGATGTATGATGGATGCAGGTGTGGAGTTATTACTACTTCCCGATGGAGAGGGCCAGGCAGGGGAACAGGAGAGCCGTTCCTCTAGCGCGACAGTGGAGGCCGGTTATGGTAGCGGCACCACACAGCTACCAGCTGGCGTCACTTCGTCGGGAGCTGAGCGAGTACCCTGAGGCCATGGTATGATGTGTATGATTTTTTGTGTTTTCCTATGTGACTGAATGGCAACTAATATGATGCATGTATGGTGATGCAGGTGGTGTGGAGACTCTACCTGGGCATGGGCGACGCTGGCCAGCCTTGGTTTGTAGCGGGTCTTCCTCGTTTCAGGCGGGACGTGTGGGTCCATTGCCAGAATGAGATCGAGCCGCTTCGGTTGAGGCTGGTTATGAGGACATTGGGGCTAGCCCAGGAGTGGGTTGATGTAGATGAGCCGGCCCGCATCGGGCGGAAGACCAAGGGGAAGGCGAAGATTGTGGACTGGCGTACGCGCTTCCCAGCACAGTACCTGGACTGGCAGTAGGGTGGGGTCCTAGTGGTGTCCCATGTACAGGACAGTACTGATTACCTGAGATGGTACCGGGCGACGTACGGGGACCGCCTCTTCCTTGGTGGTATGGCAGGGGTAAGTGAAATGAAAATGCTTCACCCTTCTATATGTATATGCATGTGGCACTAACTTATGTGCAATGCAGGATGCTCGTGACAACATGATCGCCGACCTGCGGGCCCAGTTGGCGGACGCCAGGCGGTAGTTGGTGGCCATCCGACAGGAGTTGGAGATCCTGGTGAGTTTATGCGATGCATTTTTTATGACCTGGATTTTTGATGCTTAGCCTTTGACCGACGTTTGCCCCGTGTTTCAGCGGGCCCACCTGGCAGCGACAGCCGGGATGGCTGGTGGAGCGGGTTCCAGTTCGCGGGGCCCTCCTCCGGAGGTTTCTGCCCTCTAGGAGCAGCTGGCGTATGCGGTGGCTCGGGCTGAGGAGGCCGAGCGTGACCGCGAGGCTCGAGTGAGTGTTTGCTTGACCTCGACTCTCCTTCTGGCTGCTCTCCTTTTATCACTGTTCTCTTACGGTGCATGCGTGCTTTGACAGGTGGCCGAGGTCCGAGAGGCCCTGGCGCGTGCTGTTCGTGCCGAGCAGGAGCGCGACGCTCGGGTGGCGGAGCGTGACGCCCGGATTATGGAGCTGGTGGAGGAGCGTCGACGGGAGGCTGAGGAGCTCCCTCGTGACGTGCTGGATCTGCGGATCGCCCTCGAGCTGTCGAGGAGGGAGGCGGTGAGAGAGAGAGAGGAGAGGGAGAGAGAGAGGGAGGAGCGACAGCGGGATCAGACCGAGAGGAGGGCTCTGGAGGCCCAGCTGCTGGAGCTCCGATTGAGTCTCGGCACGGCGGAGGGGAGGCTTCGGGAGAGCAAGGAGCAGTACCAGAGGGCGAAGGAATGCGGGGCGCGACTTCGTCAGTCTGGTTCTTTTTCCATGGGCAGCTATCTGGTTTCTTCGGTCGAGGAGCGTCGTTGCGCCTTCGAGGCTGGAGTGCCACCGCAGGGCGAGGTGAGCACGGCTTCTCAGGGTTCGCAGAGGCCCCCTAGGGATCCCCGGTAGAGGAGGGAGGAGAGAGATGACCAGGAGGGTGGCAGCGAGAGTTAGAGAGTTGCTTGTACACGTCACCCTTCTCACTGTATGATGTACTTTGACTATTATATGAAATGGATTTCATGTGGCGTGCCCTTTTCTTTCCCGTACTTTCTTTTACACCACGTTGTTTATGCTTCACGAGACTTTTGCCCTGGACAGAAGGGAACTACTTTGCACGGGGGGATTATGTTCCTTTCTCCCTTTTTGGGCGCGTCCAGGCGCGAGGACGCGTCTTAATCCTTGAATTCGAATTTAAAGCGTCGGGTGGCCTTTCTTCTCCCGTGCCTTACCCGCAAACGAGCCCGCCTTCCGCCGAAACTCACTTGCCCCCTTTTCGTCTTCCTCCTCTTTTGATCGATGGAGTTCGGTGGGCCCGACCATGGTGAAGGTGGAGAGGGACGCGGGACCCCTCGCCCAAGGAGGGACGCGCTAGAGCACGGAACGGCGTCTATGGAGGAGGAAGGGCCGCTTCGGGCCCCCGAGGGACCTGAGGGGCCCGATGTCGTGGAGGGAGGTGAACACGGTCTGGTAGGTCCTCCGATCTCTTCCTCTTTTGATCCATTTTGAGTTTTGAAGCGAGCCGCGCGAGGTGGGAGAGGGTTCGGCGAGTGTTGCACTCAAATGATGGACGCGTCCTAGACAGGGGACGCGTTCTTTGTTATGATGCGAGGCCCTTCTTCCTTGGTGCAGGACATGGCGAGGACCCTGGGCCTGGCCGATGAGTGGGCGAGTGCGGAAGAGCCGAGCCGCGTCAGGAGGGAGAGTCGCGGCAAGGCGAGGCTCGAGGACTGGCACGTACGTCTCCCTGGACAGCAAGGGAGTGTATTGGTGCAGGACAGCGCCGACTTCCTGCGGCGGCAGAGAGAGAGTTATGCGGGGCTTCCCCAAGCTGGGGACACGCGTGGCATCGGCGGCTCGTGCACCCAACTGTCAGAGGCTAGGCGGCAGCTGGCCGTCGCTCAACATGAGCTGTCACTCCTGGTAAGTTACGTGCCGCACTTTTATCTTCAGATTTTGGAGTTTCACTGACGGCCGTTGTTTATTTCGTTCCAGCGTGCCCAGCAGACAGCAACGGCGGGGATGATTGGTGGCGCATCTTCCAGTTCCTCGGCCCCTTTTCTCGAGATTACCTCCCTCCGGGAGTAACTTACCGGTGCGGTGGCCCGCGCGACCCGGGCGGAAGAGGAGCGTGATGCCTGGGTGGCGACTGTAGCGGAGCTGCGGCATCGTGGTGAGGAGAGGCCTTCTCCAGACATCCTGGTGTTAAGGGTTCTTCTGCAGATGATGAGGAGAGAGGCAGAGAGAGAGAAAGCAGAGAGAAGGTCCGAGCGACAGCAGGATCAGACCGAGAGGAGGGCCTTGGAGGCCCAAGTGAGGGAGCTCCAGCTGGGCCTTCAGGCCGTCGTGTAGAGACTAGGAGGGATGGAGACGCGCTACGAGAGAGCGCGAGAGTTCAGGGAGCGACTGCGCCAGTCTGGCCGCTTTGCCGCTAGTGGCTTCTTCGCCACGCCAGGGGAGGAGCAGCGAGTCACTGCTGCGCAGCAGGCGCCAAGAGGCGAGGCAGGTGCTGCTGCACGAGGATCCCAGAGGCTTCTGAGGGACCCGCACCTCAGAGGAGAGGAGGGGAGCGCCCAGAGAGATGAGTGATGGTGAGGATCAGCGAGCTGGTGGACTCGCCTCCTCCTTATGTTTATGATGTTTTTTGACAGCTCATGTAGAATTATGAAGGGAGTGATTTGATTTTCTGCTGCTTGTTTGTTCTCTTGTGCGTTCCTTCTTCCCTATACTTCTCCTCCTTTGCACTGTTCCCATGTGATGGGTCTACCGAGACTCCACCCCAAGCAGAGAATCGCGTCTTGTTGTGACCATTTTCCACGGGAATCTGCCGTCGAAGTCAATAATGACGGCCCTAGTGCCTTTTCCCGGATGTTGTGTCAAATTTTGCGGACATCCTCCAAAACATGAAAGGGTATCCCTAGACAACATAGGGGGCTAGTCGTCATATTCTTCGTCCAATCAATCACCCTGTGCGAGCTGGTGAAGTGACACATGGGACCGCATGGTAGGTGCCTCATTGCGAGGGCTATCATTAAAGGTGATGGAGGTAATCTTGGCCTGCACTCCTTCCATTTCTATAAATTCTTGTCCCTTTTATCCTCCCAGGTATATCGAGAGCTAACTCGAGGAGCACAAGTTCTCACGGGAGAGGAGGAGTTTAAAATTCTGAGAGTTGGATGGAGGGCGAATCTTCCCACTCCTCGAAGAGAAGCAGGTCCAGTGGTAGTAATTCCAGGAGGCTTTCGGACCTCGAAGAGCACTTCGGCGAAAGGGCCCAATCACAACTCGTAAGCTGAGCTTTCCTGCCCTTTTTTCCATTCTTTTTTCTTCTTTTCTTTCTGACCAAACCTCCTCTCCATTTCTTGTATGCGTAGAGTGTGATGAAATCACAGATCTCATGGGAGTTGGTAGTGGCAGCATACCGAGGTCTCCCAGATTTTCAGAAGGCCAGGTTAGACGTGATGGGTTTTGGCACCTTTCTTCGGATCGAGTCGATCCAGCTTGACCTGGTCCTGATCCAAGCCTTGTGTGAGAGATGGGACCCAGTGAGTCGGGCATTCCTGATGCCTTGGGGGCACATGGTGCCCAGCCTGGAAGATGTGGTCCGAATTACAAGCCTCAAGGTGGATGGCGAGGCACTGACCGGAGTCACTTACGCGAACTACCGTGAAGGTGCCCAGAAGTTACTGGGTTTAGACCTAGATGGTCGGAAAAATAGGTCGGTAGCTAGGGTGTCCCTCATGGATGTATTAGGGCTCAATGACACTCGTCGGCGGGACGATGAATCCTCAGAAGAGTTCATGGAAAGGATGGAAATAGGATGCCGTGCCGTGTACTGCACCGATTTCGGCAACTGGGAAAGATGCAACATAGATTTGAGGAGATTTCTCCTCTTCCTTTTGGGGAGATTGGTACTGAGCTCAAAAGGGGACGGTATCCAATGTCGCTTTCTGGAGCTGCTGTCAGACCTTGAAAGAGTAGGATACTACGCCTGGGGAGCTGCCATGCTGGCGCACTTGTTTGCAGGCCTGTTCCAAGAAGCAGATCGTGAGATGGCTGTGAGTGGTTTTACACCATTTATCCAGGTATTTTTGGTTTTGCTTGTTTTGTATTTTTTTTTATGTTTTTGCATGGTACTGATGACCTGCGCCGAGCAGTTGTGGAGCTATTATTACCTCCCCATGGGGAGAGCTTGACATTGGCGACTCGCGATGGTGCCGCTAGCCAGGCGGTGGGAACCCATCATGAGTGCGGCACCCCTAACCTACCAACTGATGGTGCTAAGGCGGGAGCTACAGGAGTTTCCTGCAGCGATGGTAAACTGGAGACCCTACTCAGATATGGTCGATGCCGACCAGTCGTGGGTTCTAGCAAGTCGTGCCCGGTTCGGACGGGAATTGTGGGTGCACTGCCTGAATGAAATCGAGCCACTTCGGCTACGATTGGTTATGAGGACTTTAGGACTGGCTCAGGAATGGGTGGATACGGCTGCGCCACCTCGTGTCGGGAGAAAGACGCGAGGACCGGTGACCTGCATTGATTGGCGCGTGCGGTTCCCTGAATAGTATGAAGACTGGCAACGGGGTGGCACGATTGTAGAATCACATGCGCGGGATAGCGAGGACTACTTGCGTCTATATAAGACAAAGTACGCAGAGCGGCTCCAACCCCGGGGACTTGTGGAGGTAGGTTTCCCCTTTTTCTCTTTTCTTCTTTCTCCCTCTTGATTTTCTGGTGGAAATGCTGACTCGTATGGCTGCAGGATATCCGTGATACCATGATAGCGAATTTACGAACTCGCTTGGCAGAGATGGAGCAACGGTTGGGCGATGCCCGCAGAGCTACGAGCGCCTTGGTAGGTGTACAGTGCGTTCCTAATTAGAACCGCAGATTTCAGATGTTGGCTGCTAATTCACGTGGTCGTAGCATGCTCAGATTGGCGCCGCTTCTCCGGCGATGGGAGTAGGTGGTGCCTCTTCCAGCTTGTAGATTCCCACCTCAGAACTTGACTTGCTTCATGAGCAACTTGCTCATGCCACACAGCGTGCCGCGGAGGCATAAGGGATGCTCTCTATACAGGTAAGAGTCTCAGTGTTGAGTTCTCCTTGTTTATGCCTCGCCGGGTATCTTGAGATGGTACATCTGGCAGGAAAAGGAGACGGAAGAAGCGCTTGCCCAAGCTGCGCAGAAGGAGGCTAGGATAGCAGAACTGGAGAGGGAACTACGGCGTCATCCTGATGATGACTCCTCTAGAGATGCCGTGGAACTGAGGATCACTCTCCAGTTGGAGAGGGAAGACTGCGAGAGAGAACGTGCAGAGAAAGAAAGAGATGCAGAGAGAGAAAGAGCCGACAGATTGACTGAAAGGGAGGAACGAAGGGCCATGGAGGCCCAACTATTCGAACTCCGAATCAGCATTGGTCTTGCTGAACAGTGGCTGAGAGATGGTGAGGAGCGCTACCGAAGAGCACGAGAGCGTGGCTTTCGTGTTAGTAGCTTCTCTGCTGCTTCCGTGGATCAACGTCGGGATGTGGGAATAGGAAGGGGAGTACAGAACGGTAGGAGTACCACTTTTCGTAGTTGGGTAGCACCTTTGAGAGCGTTTTGCCCGGAGAGTAGTGGGACGAGTAATGCAGAGAGAGAGGGCGGAACTTGATGTAATTTTTTTGGTTTTTGGAATAAAATATAAGGTTCGGTTTATTTGGTTGCCTGAATCCCTGCACACATCACTGAAACAAACAAATCAGAATTTCTGTTCTGACTTGGCCCCTTGCTCAATAAGCAAATGGTCACTGTGACTGTCCTTGATAACTGGTCAAGGGGCCAAACCTTTATTTTAACGAAGGCAAGGGAAAGAAGTGGTGATGATAAATGCGACAGGCAAGCACACGAATGCAAGCGGTATTAAAGTGAGATGCTGCACGCAAATGCAATCATGCAAAATTGATTTGTTTTCTTTTTTATATTTGACATTTTTTTGTTTTATCATAAAAAAGATTTTTTTTGTTTGCAAATATGTACATTTTCTCTTTTCCATTTTTTTTTTGTTTTTATCATTTCGATTTTTTTGTTGCTAACGCCCGGCAAGCACCCACATGGCACCTAACCTACGTGAGAACAAGGGTTTCTTACTAACCTCCCAGGTATCATAAGTGCACATCTAGGTTGATTTGGGCCTCTAGACCCCTCGAATGATGATCCCGCCGGCTAAGACTTACCCTGATGACAATACCGTCATGCCATGCTTAGGCTCCCAGTCGCTTCCGACCACAGGGATTCACCCAAAAGATGTTTGAGGTAAATGATTTGCCCGACCCGGGTCTGTTTCCTCACAACTCTAGATGGTATATGATGGAACACCCTGGAACCCCAATGACCAACCGCGCGACGCTGACCCGGAATCAGACGCCGTCGCACCCATAGGTGACGCGCTTGCATTGGCCTAAGCCCAAGGTTAAGCAAGAAGACATCATGGTGGTAAACAGGGGTCTTGACCAGCCAGAAACATGGAGACTCCTTCGCGGCGATAGCTTTTGCTTTTCAAAGTAGGCAACCAAATGTGTATATTAAAATAAGGTCGCAGACCCTGGGTAGTTTTCACCATTCAGAAACTCCATCGAACTTTCATCTTTAGAGGAAGAAGGAAGAGCGTGGGGGATAAACCTCCTGAGAGGATCGGCAAAACCGTTAACCCGGCGAGCGAATAAGGGCCCATTAACTCTTTCCTTTCGGACAACTTCGGACCAAATCTCGAGCATTTACATTCCACGGCCCCATTTGTGGATTCAGACTTTTGCTTTGAGGGGTTCCGTTTATCGCAACAGGCACGGTCACGACCAGGCTTTTCTCTTGATTTTGATTTTGTATTTCTTTTTGTGAGGGAGATATAGTCGTTTGACGTTTAGTGGGCTCCCTTTTGTATGCCTGCGGGGACACTGCCCTCTTCTCGTGCTCTGATCGATGCTCGAGGAAATGGATCCTACTCTTGCCTTTGGGGTTTCAGTTTCGGTTTCTCATGCTCAGCGTTTTAAGGGCGCCGACTGTCTCATTTGCTCGAAGAGAAAAGAATAAAGATTACAGCTTCCGGAGATCTTCTGGGTGGGCCCACCGTAGGTGATGCTACCGACTTTTTGAATAAAATACATAAGTGAGCACATGTTAGCTTCCTTCGAGCGAGCATAGGCCGACGTGGCCGGACAGGGATCTCCACGGTTCTGGCAAACAAGACCCGGTGCCTACCAAGTCTTAATGGGCCCTATCCTAACATGAAGGTTAGATGCAGGGACTTACTACATGGTGACTGCCAGGCGTCGGCATTTTGAATTTTCCATATTTTTAGTGGTTTTTCGGTATTTCTTTATTTTTGATGTTTTTATCTTTTCATCATTTTTTTTGTTTTGTGCTAAGGGTAGTATTTATTAAGATAAAGCCCATTCCAAGGGTGGGATAACTCGGTCCCTTCGGCGTTGACTAGCTTGTAGGCGTTGCCAGGGTACACGGCTTGAATTACAAATGGTCCTTCCCAATTGGGTTGGAGCTTAGAACGCGGCCCTCCAGGTTTGACAAAAATTCTTTTTACGACCATCTCGCCGACTTTGAATTTTCTCTCAACGACTTTCTTTTGGTAAAAGCGAGCGAGTCTATTTTGATACACACGCGCGTGTTCGGCAGCGGCCAGCCGCTTCTCATCCAAGAGTTCCAACTGGGCGAGGAGTGAATTACGACGATCGTCGAGGGGAAATTCCTCATCCAATTGTACCCTGAGAGAAGGGATCAGAGTCTCGTACGGGACTACCGCTTCCATACCATAAGTAAGGGCAAATGGGTCTGCCCGGTGGGGGTACGGATCGAAGTGCGATAGGCCCATAGAGCTTCGATAAGCTTTTCTGGCCAGTCTGAAAACTTACTAGACTCGCAGGTTTTTTTTGATGATTTTGAGCAATGTTTTATTGGTGGCCTCCGCTTGGCCGTTACCTTGTGGGTAATAAGGCGATGAATGATGCAATGCAATTGCGTACCTTTTGCAGAGGTCTGTAGGTCCTGAGAAATGAACTGTGGCCCATTGTCGGTGACGATCGTGCTTGGGACGCCGAATCTGGCGAGGATGTTCTTCATGATGAACTTGCAGACTGTTGATGCCATGATTTCCGCGTAAGCTTCGGCTTCGGCCCATTTGGTGAAGTATTCCGTCGCAGTAAGGATGAAAGATTTCTGCTTGGTGAGGAATTGGGATCACCTAGGGGACCAATGATGTCGAATGCCCACATGGAGAAAGGCCACGGGGAGGATATTGGATGAAGTGAGGAAGATGGTGAATAGATTTTATCGGCGTGAAGTTGACACTTGACACACCTACGGACATAGACAGCACAATCCTCTTCCATAGTGGGCCAGTAAAAGCCTTGGCGAATGATCTTCTTGGCGAGCATCTGACTATTCACGTGGCCACCGCACACACCCGAGTGCGTCTCCTCTACACATTTCCAAACCTCATCGTCACCAAGACATCTTAACAGAATACCAGTAAGGCTCCTTCTATAGAGTAGACCTCCAACCAATGTGTATTTCTGAGCCACCCTTCTTATGGCTTTCTTGTCCTCTGTGGTGGCCCCTTCAGGATAAGACTGATCTCGGCAGTATTTGACGATTTCATAGAACCATGGTTTCTCTTCATCAGCCAGTTCTTCTTCGGCCTCTGCCAACATGATTTCCCTCTTCTCAAGGATATCTTCCTGCAGGATCTTCCTTGCTATCCTATCTTTGATGTTTACGTAGGAAGCATCATCGATTGCAGGGGCGTGAAGTTTGTAGATGGAAATGGACTTAAACCATCTTCCTAGAGGGAACCTTATGGATGATGCCAATGAGGCGAGGGCATCGGCGAGAATATTCTGATGACGAGGGACATGAACAAAGATCAGTTTGGTGAACAGTTTGGCAAAGGCAGCAGTGAGTTCTTGGTATGGCTTGAGTTTGGGATCGCGAGTGCGATATTTAGTGAGCACCTGGCGAAGGATGAGTTGACTATCTCCTACAACTCACAACTCAGTGATACGAAAAGAATGGGTGAGTTCTAGGCTAGCTAGAAGAGCTTCATATTCGGCTATATTGTTGGTAACTGGAAATTTGAGCTGGTATGCCAATGGGAATGTGAGGCCTTCAGGCGACAGGAGGGCGACGCCGATTCCTCTCCCTTGAGAATTCATAGCTCCATCAAAATATAGTGTCCACATTGGCTCATCTGATTGGTTGACGGACATTAGTTCCTCATCTGGAAACTCTGTTTGGACGGGATCGAACTTGGGAAGAGGATGGTGAGCGAGATGCTCGGCTATGGCATAGCCTTTAATCACCTTTTGCTGGATATAGGTGATGTCGAACTGAGAGAGAAAACTTTGCCAGCGTGCTAGCCTATCCGTAAGGACGGCTTTCTCCAGAAAGAATTTGATAGGATTCATTCGAGCAATCAAGTGAACCTCATGAGCCAAGAAGTAGTGCTTCAATTTCTGCACTACCCAAACGAGGGCAGCACAGGTTTTATCCATGATGGTGTACTTCTGCTCACAGGGATTGAGAAGTTTGGACAAGTAATAGGTTGCCCGTTCCTTGCCTTCTTCATCAGCTTGTGCGAGGACGGCTCCCACGGAGTCATCCAAGACTGAGACGTAAAGGATCAGAGGTTTTTCTGGTTTGGGTGGAATGAGAACGGGTGGACTAGCCAGATATTCCTTCAACCCTTCAAAAGCTTTCTGACATTTAGAATTCCAGTGGAATTCTACTCCTGGCTTGGTCAACTCGTAGAGAGGTCTACACCTTTGTGAATG